>JAJFZO010000094.1:4130000-5373468 GCA_021397835.1 Moringa oleifera
ATGAACTGGTATCCATTTCTGACTAGCTTTCAATCTACATAATATGACAGTAGAAGAGTTGTAGAAAATCAAGTTCATTATTAATATACATGCTTGCAGTTCAAGTTACTTTTTCTTCTTTTCTGAGCCAACACAACACCACTGCTTTCATCTTTCCTGTCTGACGTGTGATAGCTGGTCACAGTTCATTAAAGTTATCTATTATCAACTGAAATATGGACTCCAGAGGGACAGTAGTCATCCAAAGACCGGAGCATTAGCATTGTTAGACGATTCATGGTTTTCTGCTGATAGCTTTCTGCATCGCCTTTGCAAGGTGATTATGGAAGATTCTTCATGATTGTGT
Organism: Moringa oleifera; assembly: GCA_021397835.1. NCBI lineage: Eukaryota > Viridiplantae > Streptophyta > Magnoliopsida > Brassicales > Moringaceae > Moringa > Moringa oleifera. The sequence continues at coordinate 4,130,347 of JAJFZO010000094.1, forward strand.
GCTGCTTCTTGCATTATTAATTTGCCATGCAGTGAATTAAACCTGTTTATCTGTCAGTCTTGTTTAGAAACGAGCACCTTCCCACTGGTTTATTGTTTGGTTCAACCAGCTTGTTTTCCTTCGGTACTAGTTTTATCTCATACCTGGAAAAGGACTGCATAAGAAATGTTTAGTTGCACGAAATGAATCTGATGTCTATTGAAGAACATATTGGCTAATCATTTGATCGCATTACAGGATTTTTTTATGCTGATAGAAGATGCTTCTGTTGTTGATGGAGATCTTCTGTCATGGGTACGTGCCCTTACTACCTCTTGAGATATAATGCAGCTGGATAAGATTTTTCTTTTTTATTTTTTTTCTTGTGAGTGGCTGATAGGTGGCGGGAAGGAATTTATGTTCTGCTGTTATTCTTTTCTCTCTAAGCCACTCTCAGTTTGATTAGTCATCATGCTGAAGAGTATCAAAGTTAGTATTTGTTCTTGTATTTCTGTATCAGACAATTCTTTCATTCTTTCTTAAAGTTACCTTTTACTCAAAACTAATTCTCATTGAAGTTGCACATCTCCTGCTAAGAAACACAAAATGTAGCTTATTTAAGTTTGATGACAATCTTGTTTATGTGTGCATAAAAATGGAAGTCTTCCACATGCCTGCCAGATTGTTTACAATTGGGCTTCAAGTTCATAAGTGAAATTTCATGTGGTTTTATACTAGCTGGTTTGAGTGGTTTATTACCTTGAACTTCTATTGTCATCTTTGAAGTCTAAGCCCATAGTAAAACAGTCATTGAGCTATTAGCCATCATACAAACATCCTAACTTATTATTTTTAATGAGACAAGTTGGTGATAAATGACAGCATTTATGAACCTGAGCCCTGGGGTAGTCAAACCTGGAGCTTCACTATAAGGGCTCAGTGTATCTGCTATTGCTACACAATTATGATCCTATCACTTCATTGCTGAAACATGTTATCTCTGTGTGACTTGTTATGAAAAAGTATTATGAGAACGTGAAGAGTGGATGAAAGGATTGTAAATAAACAAAGAAATTTCACTGAAGTAGGGTGTCACAGAAATATGTGATTATGCTAACTAAATCTGGTTTTCCACTTTTGTAGACAAGGAAATTTAGAGAGCTGCTTGAGAACAGTTTAGGATGGGAGTTCCAGCGAAGGAGTGCTGTTGATGGTATCTACTTTGAAGAAGATGATGAGGTCAGTCTCTTCTTTTATTGACACTTTCTTTCCATCTTCCTCTTGCTTCTTCGCTTCACCGAATCTTCAATTGCTTCAGTTTGCTCCAGTGGTTGTGATGTTGGATGATTCAAGCTGCAAGGAAGCTACTACCACTTAAAAGCATCAATGTTAGAGTCCGCTTTCCCTTCAGAAAACACTCAACAGGGTGCTTGCACACAATCTCCTTGATGTTAAGTTTGAACAGAATATTCACCTTTTTCCTCTCTGTAAATGAAATATTGTCAAAATTTGTATTATGTTTTCAAGGCAGTAGGTAAATGTATCCCTGGTGGAGTAAAGAGCACAGAATTGCATTTCTCATCTTTCTGTTCAATATAATACATTTCTGAGTAGATAAGACGGTTATCCAGATTTACTGGGCGTCAGCTGATCCAGGATTCAACCATTTGATCTAGGAGAAATCTCAGCAATTTGATCCCAATCCTAAGTGCTGCAACCTTAGAATTATTGTCCATTTGAACCTGATTTTTGGGAGCTGAGTAACGACCTTTTAATTCTGTAGATACAAGCATAAAAAAAGTAGCTAAGGCAGGAGGAACATGAGTTTTTGCATTCCAGTATGAGTATCAGCCGGTGCCTGGCCGTTGTCGCTGCTTGAGGAGCTCAGCCTTGCTGCATTTGCACTGCAGCATATTAACTCATTCTCACGAAGACCAAGCTTCTCAATAAGCTCAATAATCTGAAAAGTATCATGTCATGCCTGAATCCTGATGCTCAAAATATAACAAGGAATCAAAAACCATCTTAAAAGGGAACCAAATACGTATAGTAACTTATTTCTTTTATGTTTCTGTCGATTCTTGAACTTACATTCATACTCCTGCCAGATATAAATGAAACAGCTCGCCGTTAGTGTGGTGTGAATGATGTACGGGAGGTTCTATTCCCGCCTTTCTCTTCTTCCTTCTCTCGTAGGTACCCATAACAATTCGTCTCGTCCAAGGTCAGATTCTTCTCCTCACATACAACTGTGGGTCTGGGTGCTGTGCGTATTTACCAGTTTTGATATGTTAACATGTAGAACACTTCTTGTTCTTCTTGCAGATTAAAGATTCTTTCTGATACGGTTTTGAGCAGCTCGAGGCATCTGGGTGGGTCTTTCCCAAATTCCCAAGGTTGGCTTCTACTCTACAAAGTCCCACAATCTAACCCACATCACTCAGAACACATATGGACATGCATATTTCTTGTATGCCCATCTTTATCTTCTATCTCTTTCCGGTTTTTGTATCGTGATTCTGTTCTTAGCACTTTTGTTTTGGTAAAATGAGCCATGAAAGGCTGCGATGGGCTTCTGAGGGGAAGCGTGTGGAACGCAGGCTAGGTGGTTGTAGGAAGTCCTTAAAGAGGCTGTAATTGATGCTTTGAAATTCACCTATCTTTGACCTTGCTGGGAACCTTTACACCTGAACTTCCAGTTATCCTTCCTTATGAATCCTGGATTGTGCCATTTCTACAAATATCCATTGTAATGTATGTACAATCTCTTAAGCGTATTTAATCTGGTTCCATGTACCTGTAGAAATATCATGAAAGATCCATCCAGGACATCTTTATGTTTGTTATTAGGGAGTCCATGCTGAAACTCTTTTAGGGTCATTGCCCAGTTCACTTGAATTCGGGACTGAAAATGAAGGATTTTTGCACTGTCATACTCTTAAAATTATTTTTTTGAATAAAGCAGCTTCAACACTTGACTCAACCTGCAAGCCGGCACTCATAACTTTGATGTGGCAGTGCCTATAGCAAAAATATAACTGTTCTTTGCATTTAGCCTTTTACCGGTTGGAATTTGTAGTTGGCTGAATTTGGCATTGTTATCTGGTGAATCTGGTGCATGATATCATGACTGTAGTTTAATTTTAATTACGACTCATATAGATGGATTTTGTTTGCCATTTTGTCTTATTGGGTTAAATGCATCTGGTGAACATTTAATATTTTGCAGCACTACGGTCATATGCTCGTGGGGCACGCAAGAGTTATAATTTGTTTGGCAACAGGATGCCAGGAGGTGAGGAATTCAGGAAAGCCTGGAAAAAAGAAATGGAAGATGACACGACTCTTTGGACAGGGAGTGAAGATGAAAGTGATTCTGAAAAAGAGGAAAGTAGTCTTGAAAAAGAGATCCGAAAAGTAAGACAGCAGGCTAAGGAGCACTCACATCTCATTGATGCCGATGACAGCGATGAGTTACGAAGTGTATGGTCTGGTAGTGATGAGGAGAAGACTCTGTGGACTGGTAGTGAAGGTGATGATGATGATGATATTCCTTCAGAGCCATACCCAAATGAAGCTAGTGATAAATATATAGATAAATTGTTTGAGTTCGAGGAAAAGCCTAAATATCGAACAATCTCCGAGCTACTAAAAGCTGAACAGGAACCAGAGGAGTTGTCACCAGGAAAGCAAGCACGGAAACTTGCTGTTGAGAATGCATTGAAAAAATTGAAGAAAGGGCCAGATGGACGTTATACCAACGTGTGGGAAGTCATGAGTGATATAGATATATTGATAGGAGCATTTGAAAATGTTGTTTCTGGACCAGAATATGAAGAGCTAAGACAGGGAGGACCAAAGAAATTGAATATGGAGTTCTTCAAGGATATACAAGCACGCATGAGGGATCCAAATTATAAGTTTTCGCCCGAGCTAAAGTTGAAACCAAAAAGTAAACTGGTTCCAAGAAAGAAATGGCAAAAGGCTCAGTCTAGACGAAGGAAGGCACAAAGGCGCTAGTTGTCAGCGCTCTTATTCAGAACCCTGGTAGGTTACCTGTATTTATTTAAACTCCGAAGCATCTTGTCAGCCTGATTTTCTATATGTTGCCTTGGTCTGAAACATTAACTTGCAATGATAGCATTGTTCAGACTAGTCAAGATCGTGAATGAGATGTCTTAATGCATTTACTACCTTAATCACTGTTACAGTTTTGAATAACACCTTTTTTCTTGTTTGGTTTTATGTGACTTAGCATGATCTTTGAGCAAAGCAGTTCTGTTCTGATGAGATTCAGTAGAAGAGTATCTTCTTAATGTATAAAAGTAAAGCGGCAGAGTAAGAAACCAACATTATAACACAAACCACATAAGATTAAAGATTTAGTAGAAGAACATCTTCTTAATATATAGTCAATGTAATCATCTTGTTAGAATTCCTTTTGGCGATATGCCGGTTTCTCTATTCCTCTTGACCCTTCATTTGCCCCCATTTTGTCTGTGAAAAAACAACTCTTATTTTCCTGCTCAATAATAAGAGCATGGCATTGAACTGAAACCCTGACCAATATATTGAGGAACTGGGGCATATTTATTCATCATTTGGGTTTGGTATGCATGCATATCGATTTCATTCATCATGTTGTTACCATTATGCCTGTGTTGCATGTAGATGTTCATCATATCTATGGATGGATGTTTATTGTGGTGACCCTGTTGCACATTGTCCCAAATGATGGATGGCATGTGATAATATTCATAAGGTCGCATCCCAGCATCAATTTCAGTCTCAGTATCTTTTTCCTGAAAATCTGCTTCACCCAGCAGGAATGTCATATTATCTTTGCCTGTGCAATTTTCAGCAAATGCCTCTGCATGCCATCTCCTCTCTCTTTGTTCCATCTCCATGGCTGGGATCAATTTCTGATCAATCTCACCATTCATAGCCCCGATATCTTGGTTAAGATAGGTTCCAAGTTTCCAAGCATATTCAACTTCATTGCCAACGGCAGGAAACATATGCTCATTCTGGCAACCATGAACCCCATTGCTTAGATATTGCATATTGTCTCTGATCTCACTGACTTCGATAAATCTGGCTTCTTTGTGATTCTGTTTCTGGTTGGAAGCTGGAGACCAAAGCTCTGCACTTTTCCCAGATTTGATCAACTTCTTGACTAAAGCTTCAGGGTCTACACTGCCTGTAACTATGACCATCTGGTGCTCTGCATCTATGTTGACTGAGTAAACGCCTGAATCCAAAATCAGCAAAAGCAAACAAATATGGTTGTAGCTTCTTTTCCCTTCTTTCTCCACCTTTGAATATAAATGAAAAACATTCAAAATGGAGGAAAATGAAAAGCTACCTTCAAGTTTCTTGAGGAGTTTCTTCACTTTCTGCTTGCACCCTTGACAGTTTACGTGTACTTTAAGAAAACATGTCTGTGGGAAACCCAAAAACCAGAAGTCAACAACAGTGAAGGTAATGCCAAGCAAAAGCACAAATGAAAGAAACAGCAGAACCAAGAGATATCAGACACAATGATAGAGAAGGTGCAGAGACCTCCATCTGCAGGGGCTCACATCCAGGTCTTGACATTGTGGACAGTGCTTACTTGCTTTTATAAAGAAGGAAACAATCTTGATATCCCTGATTTACCTGTTTCTTCTTTCTGTGTTGTGTTTTTCCTTCTTTCCTGGGAAACCAGGAGTGAACAGAGTCAGCTTATATACAGTAGATTCACAAATAGAGTGTGAGGAGAGCAGACACAGAATACCCAACAAACACATATACACACAGATTATGGACTCAATAGTGTGATTTGACTATGCTTGTAGAATCAAAACCTTTCCAGGTACTGAGTGCACCATTTTCTCGTGAAAGTTTAGCCTGGCTTGGTCATGGCAAGGACTGTTGCTGGTTGTCAGAACCTTATAGGTTCTGCTTTTAGCTGGACAAAGGGTCTATGCAGTCAAAACATAGAATGAGACTAAGCTTAACATATCAAACTTTGATTGATATAGATAAAACAATTATTTACTATCATAACTCAGAGCATCCCATTCAAAAAATTACTCCAATTAATGAATAAATATCTCACTTAAAATTTCACATATTTTCAAAGCATATTTGCATTGCAATTTGACTTGAATATTTTTAGAGAAATTAATTTTTTCAAAAAAAATTAATATATCAAAATAAACTTTTAAGAAATTTTTACATTCCATTGTATTAGTTTAAATTATAATTTGTTTTTGCATGTTTAAATTTATTTTTATAATTAATCTAAATTTTATTTTTATTTCAACTTACTTTTAAAATAATACTCATGCTCATTAATCCTGTAAAATTAAATTGTGAATCACTTTATTAAGTTGGTTTAAGATCTAGGTCATCATATAGTCTTATTTATCGTTTTATTCGATAAATTTTATTTTGATTTATTTAATAATTAGATTAGAACTATTTATTTAAAAATAAATAAATTGTGGATATTATGTTTTAAATCGAATAGTTTTATTAAAATCAATTAAACAAATAAATTCATTTTATATGTTGAAATTTAAATTAAATTTGATACAACATGTTTCATATGTATAAAAATATTTATGAATAATAAAACTAATAACATAGTCACCAACATACATATATTACTTATATAAAAATGTACATATTAGATACATAGATTTAAATTTTTTTAAAAAAACTAATTTATCTTATTTATTAAAAGAATATATATTTATATATACATGTTTATTAATATTATTTATTTTGCATGTTAAAAATTATTTTATAATTAGATAATAATACATAATATTTTTAATTCCATTGATTTTTATTATATATTTAATGTTTTAAAAATTTAAAACTTTTAATTTAATAATTTTTTATATCATTTTTATTATTATTTATTTTATATGTTAAGTTTTATTTATTTATTTGTATTATTTAAAAAATAATTAATAAATTTTTTTATTAAATTAATTTGTATAAAATTTATTAATGCGCATATGATCCATTTAAAATCTATTAAATTAATCTATTTAAAGTCTAATAAAATAGCATACAAATGTCGCACAATGAAAAAAATCTGAGTATATCACATTTAACATATTTTTCAAGTGAACAAGTTTGATCCAATCCATCAATTATCGATTTCTTTTTTAAAAAAAAAAAAACTTGAACCATAAATTCATGAACCGGATATATTCAACTTGACCTTTTCTATCAATCTCAATTTGTTATTAAAATATAATTTAATAAAACTTAACTAAAAGTTATATAAAATTTTAATATTTATCTTATTTTAACAACTAAACTCTCATGTCCAAAAAAGTCTTAAATTAGATTTTAATCTATCAATTTGATTTAAATTTAATATTATCTTAAATAGTTATAATAAATTAAGAATATTTTTATTATTAAACTACTTAAAAATTATTCAAATGAATTTTTTACTTCATTTTGAGTTTCACTCTCAAATTGAACAAGAGGCAAAATCTATTTTTTTTGTAAATATTTTAAATTTTAACAATGTAAATTTTAAAAAATATATTTTAGTACTCAAAAAATTTTAAAATTTTTTTTGAAGGCAACATGAATATTTCTTCATAGCAGTAAAAATTTTCAAGTTAAAATTGATTGTATAAAACCTTCAATTTGAATATCCTTAATTTTTGAATTTTTGATAATATTTAATTTAATCAAAATTGATAGACCTAATTTATAACTTTCAAATATAATAATTTAATTTGATAATTTAGGATAAATATTAGAGTTTTATAAAAATTTTACCTTTAAAAATTTGTGTGATCATTTTGTTATCTTTTTTCAATTAATGAACCGAGTAAAATCAATCAAATCTATTCATGATCTTAATATCGATGAATCATATATTTATTTTAATAAAATTCAAATTAAATATAAAAATCTTTAAATTTTAAAAAAATTAATTTAAATTATGTTATTTTATTTTTTAATTATTCATTCAAAATTTTAATTTAAATCAATTTAAACTTTGTTAAAATATTAAAAAGAGTTGTTTGTCATAATTGACTTAAAAAAATTCTTTTTCCTTTAAAATATCTAAATTTGTTAACTTAGTTGTTTTTATTTTATTTTTTATCGTGAAGACAATACTACCCTTAAAGAAACAAATAAGATAAAAAAATCAAGATAATTACAAAATAATAAATAAAAAAATAATTTATTTTATCTTTACCAAGTACATCTTAATTTATTTTTATTTTTCTTTATCTTTTGACAAATTAAGTTGTTATAACTTATTTCATTCTTAATTGATAGATACTTGATCAAGTAAAGCCAATGAATCAATGTTACAATGGTTCAGGAGAGTACTTTTGAACTATTCTAAAACAAGAATCACATATGAAATGCGCTTTTTTTTATTTATGAAAAATTAATTATTTTACATCAATAACTGATTATAATAAATTAATAATTCACTATGAACACAGAGAATAAGAAGAACAAGAAGACTTCGTCAAAAAATTTTAAAAAAATGTATACTTTATCAAATAGAGTAAGCTGACCCGTGACTTTGTTAATAAATGGATATCGATCATGCAAAAATATAAAGGGTTTCTCTAAATTCAAATCAATGGGTATAAACTCGTTAGATCAAAAGTTACATTCTAGGCTTTGCGCCTATATCGTGCTTACTAGGGGTAGCCATGGCTGACCTCCCGTGTCCATAGTCTAGACGAGGTGCTCACAGTATGCTCGTTTAGCACACGATTGAGGGATAACGACAAGTGTCTGGGTTACATGCGGAGCCCTTGGCCACATTGGCACGCCCTGTGCGATCGCACATTAGGCCTTACGTTCATGTTGTGCCTGCTGAAGGCAAGTGTGGCTTGTCTTCCATGCTTATGGTTTACGTGATGTGACGCTCATAGCACGCTCACTAGACACATGATTGAGGGACAACAACAAGGGTTTAGCTCGATTCGTGTCCTCTTGGCTAAGCTAGCATGCCCTATGCAGTCGCACATTGGGCCTTACGTCCATGCCGTGCCTACTAAAGGCAGCCGTGACTTGCCTCCTGTACCCATAGACCAAGCGAAGCGACCCTCGTGACATACTCGTTGAGCACACAATTGAGGGATAAGTTATTATCCATCACTTTTTTTTTTTAAAGCTCTCACATGCATGAATTAAAAAAAAGAAAGATACAAAAATAATTTTTAAAATTGTGTTAGGGATCATCGGTATTATTTTGATAAAAAAGACTAAAAACAATCAAATTAATAATTTTGAATATTTTTACAAACATCAATTATCAAAAGGTTAAAAAAAATTTTTATCGCATTAAAAAATTAAAGATGTTTGAATTCAAGATATTATACAATGAATTTTATTTTAAAATTTTATATGAAAGCAAAGAAGCTCAAGTTATCATCATGAAAAAAAATTATCACTAAAAATAATTTTTTAATTTTATACTATCATATTTTTAAAAAATTTATAAAAAATAATTTGATAAATAAAAAAAGTTTATTTTTTTAAAAAAACTTGAAATATAAAATTTACAAAGTAATTTGAGGTATTTTAACAATGAAACTACCATTAATTTTTTTGAATAGTTTGAACCAAAATTTAAATTAAATCAACTTCAAATTTTGAATGCACAAAGAAAAAGTAAAATAAGAAAATTAAAATTTAAGCAAAATTTAATTTTTTTATACATTTACCCTACAATTTACTTTGAATTTAAAAATAATTACAGATATTATTAATTAAATATTTAGAATAAAAAAATATTATATATATATATATAATTTTAATAATTTCTGTGTTTTATATATTTGGAAGGATCACTATCCAATGTCACCCCTCTTTTCTGGTGCCTTCGAGAATGAAGACATAAGATTTGAATTTTTTTGCAGATTTGAATTATATTAATCTTTTAATAAAATAATGGTACATAATAATTTAATAAAATTAATAATTAAAATTTTTTATTTTTTATTTTTATATTAATATAATAAAAATAAATATCATTTTAAATCTTAAATTTATTTTTTAATTAAATATTTATTTTTTAATTAAATATTTATTTTTAAAACATATCTAAATAAATTTTAATATTTTAATTTTATTTAAATTAATTTTTATTAAAAAATTTAAATATTAAAAATATTTAAATTAAATATATTTTTATAATAATTTTTAACTTATAATTTTTTACATGTGTATAAAAATATTCAAGCTATCATTATAAAAATATTTAAAATTTTTTGAGTATTAAAAATATTTTTTAAAATATATTATCAAAAAATTTTAAAAATTATTTAATTATTTATTTAATTAATTTTTTTAAATTAAAAAATATAAAATATAATATAAAATTTATTTAAATAGTTTTTAATCATTTCAACATAAAAAGTTCATTAATTTTTTTAATTATTTTATGTTAATATTTAATTTAAATAAAATTATTAAATAAAATTTATTTAAATATATTTTTAAAAATTAAAATTTTATTAAATAAATAAATTTTAAATTTTAAATAATATTTATTTTATAATGAATTATTAAAATATTTTTTTTAATATTACTAAAATCTCACCAACAATTCAAATTAACAAAGATATTGATCCAAAGACATGACTCTCTCCTTCTATGGAAGCGAAGAGCTGTCCTTTCCAGGTCTACCTCTACCATACATGCTAGGAAGATTCCAGAAGACAGACAAGGACATGTGAGTCATTTAGCACGGGACCCACACCACACGTCCTTAGTAAAGTGGCCTTCCGTTGCTCTTGGTCGTTCACTTCACTCCTAGAATCTCGAAGCCTGTAATATGGCCACTGCATTTCGCCGCATTTGCTACGCTCTGGTTGGTATACTCTGCGTCGTACATTCAGCTGGGCAGCATGAGGACGCGGAGACGGAAACCGTCCGATTCGACACCGGAGGGCTGAGCAGAAAGAGCTTTCCCGAGGGCTTCGTGTTCGGGACTGCCACGTCCGCGTATCAAGTGGAAGGAATGGCTGATAAGGACGGTAGAGGGCCTAGCATTTGGGACATTTTCGTTAAAGTACCCGGTAACTCAACAGATCATAGCAGTATACAGAAATTTGCTATTTTTCTTTGGCTTTCGTTTTTTGAATATTCGTGTCTTTTTGTAGTAAATAATTATAATTTAAATCGCAACGTTAAAAGAGAATATGTGTGGTGGAACAGGGCACATTGCCAACAATGCCACTGCTGACGTGGCAGTTGATCAGTACCACCTGTACAAGGTATGCGACTGTGAATCGCTGGCCTCTGCAATTTGTATATGTGAAGATGATCAAACCTTGATGGATTCTATGGTTCTGTTATCATTGCAGAAAGATGTAGACATAATGGCAAAGCTCAACTTTGATGCATACAGGTTTTCAATCTCATGGTCAAGGATATTTCCAGGTCTGCTCTTGCTGGTGTTGTATGTTTTCAGTTCGCATCCTGATATAAATCATTAGTAGCTCATTTGGGTTTGGAAAAATGGTTGCTTTTGTTATTGCTTGCAGATGGAGTGGGAAAAGTAAATTGGAAGGGAGTTGCTTACTACAACAGATTGATCAATTACCTGCTTGAGAGAGGTACATGGAAAAACATGGGCTTTCTGTCATATTAGATGTCCACAGTAGAATAATGCAACTATTTTTTCTTTTGAGTTTGGAAGTTCCTCAAGAATCTATTTACAGGGAAATATGTTTCAGTATTCAAGTTGTAATCTCTTCGGGTACTTCCAAATGCATGATGTATTCACTTCCACAATTAAGGCATACTGGGAAAGGTGATAAATTTGAATTTGGCATTAACCTTGTGTAAGATGAAATCAAATCTGGAAATATTAGGACTTCTTCATTACTTCAATAGGTAATCGTAGAGAATTTCAGTCAGTAGTTACAACATTCTGTTCCAACAATTAGTAATGTAATTGGAATGATAATTCTCCCTGAACTTCTCTATCTGATTAGATTTTATAATTTATGTTGTTTTATCAACCTTGCAGGCATTACCCCATATGCAAACCTTTATCACTATGATCTTCCTGGAGCCCTTGAGGAAAAATACAAAGGGTTTCTGAGCCGCAGAATTGTGTAAGTAAAACCATCAGGAGTCACGGACTCACAATATGTATTCATCACAGAATTAATGAATGACTCAATTTTGCAGAAAAGATTATGCTGATTATGCAGAGTTTTGCTTCAAGGCATTTGGTGATAGAGTGAAGAACTGGTTTACATTTAATGAACCGAGGATCGTGGCTGCTCTTGGATATGACAGTGGCATAAATCCTCCTTCAAGGTGCTCCAAAGCCTTTGGAAATTGTACAGCAGGAAACTCTGCAACTGAACCTTATATTGCTGCTCATAATTTGATTTTATCTCACGCAGCAGCAGTCAAAAGATATCGGAAGAAATACCAGGTAAGTTCTCCATGTTTCCACTTTTTAAATTCTATGCATGTATTAGAACCCGTTGTTGTTTATGGAGAATTGATTTATATCTTCAGGAAAAGCAGAGAGGCAGGATTGGAATTATCTTGGATTTTAACTGGTATGAACCTCTTACCAGATCAAAGGCTGACAACTATGCAGCTCAAAGAGCAAGGGATTTTCATATTGGATGGTAAACTTTTAATCTCCTTTCTAAATGCTTGTTCAGACAATATTAGAGGGATATAGGAGAATGCAAGTATGGCCAAGCTGAAATTGTTGCTCTTTCATCCAGAAGTCTTGTGTGAAATGATGTTGTTTCATGATAATACATGAAAAGCAAGTTGCTTTAGATTTTCCAAAATTGAGCTTGTTTCTTAGGCCTTGGCTTTGTGAATTTTAGCATTTAGATCTCTTGTATTAGATGCTATAAACACTTGGACTGATTTAAAATTAGCCATTTGAGTAGTTACCATCAAAATTTTGAAATTCCCCGTACGAAGTCATGATTTTTCTTCCTTCATCTTGTCTGCAAATTTACAGGTTTCTACATCCTATTACATATGGTGAGTATCCAAGAACAATGCAAGAAATTGTTGGGAAAAGATTACCAAAATTTACTAAAAAGGAGGTTAAGATTGTGAATGGCTCAATAGATTATGTGGGTATCAACCAATATACCAGTAGTTACATGTACGACCCACATCGGAGGAAGGCAAATGTTACTGGCTACCAGGTGGATTGGAATGCTGGTTTTGCTCGTAAGCTCTTCTTCCATATACTAAGGGCACAAGTTTTGTTTTATATTTATTTATTTGTTTTGAGCTAGGTTTTCCCTGATTTGTGTTCAAAATTTGCAGATGATCGTAGAGGAATCCCAATTGGTCCAAAGGTAACTAAACTGTATCAGGTTCTCTGTTTCTGTAGTTGAGCTACTTAACCTGTGGTCGTTAGTTTCTTATGTGGAATATGTCATCCAATTTTGGGGTTGCTTCATTCCTTTTCTTTGCATAATTTCCATGTACTAGAAATTATCATCCAGCCAGACCTCACCTTGTACATATGCTTAGGCAAATCAAGTACAAAAGGCTGGGTGAGGACTTCAGCAAATTGTGAACCGAAGTTTATGTTAGAACTTTATAGGTTGGTATAGGGAGTGTGAAACAGGGACTGAAATCTTTTGGACTGGATTATTTGTCAGATCCATATTTTTGTCTTGTGTGACATCATGAAAATGAAAACTGACACGAGGTAATTAATTTAGTACTGAAGACAAGACAATATTAACATGTCAGGTGATATCAAAGCCTTCTTCTGCTTGTAGGATGAGAATATTTTTGTCATAGTTGTCCCTTCCCAGTCTATATGTTCTTCTGTCCCAACTTGCTTACATGTTCCCAATTTATGCAGCTTGATCCTGCTATGCATCATATATATGATTTTGTTACCCTTATTAAAGGACCTTTTTGCATATCAAAATGTTTACAGGCAAATTCTTGGTGGCTATACATTGTACCTTGGGGTATGTACAAGTCGGTGATGTATGTAAAAGAGCATTATCAGAATCCGACTGTTATTCTCTCAGAAAATGGTATGGACTGAAAAATACTTTCTGACATGTTTGTCCTTGTGTCCACCTGCTTGAGAAAATAAAATGATCACTTACATATTTATAAATGATGATAGGTATGGATGACCCAGGCAATGTTACCCTTCCAAAGGCATTGCATGACACCACAAGAATAAAGTTCTACAGGGACTACTTGACTGAGCTCAAGAAAGCTGTTGACCATGGAGCAAACGTAATAGGCTACTTTGCGTGGTCATTACTTGACAACTTTGAATGGTTATCAGGATACACATCCAGGTTTGGCATAGTTTATGTTGATTACAGAAACCTCAAGAGATACCCAAAGATGTCTGCTTATTGGTTTAAAGAAATGCTCAGAAGGGAGCATTGAGCAGACATCTTCTTCCTTTGGTTTCTTTTGCCCCCATTTCTCAATCATGTTGGACCTGTTGAACTGCTGATGGCAATGTTCTCATTTAATAATTATGTATTCCCAAATAAAAAGAGGTAGGCTAGTGGACTCATTGCTGGCTGTCGAATTCCCTCTTTGAAGTAAATTGAGTCCATTCCTTGATATATGCCGTTCTTAAGAGTACCAATGGATGAATCTCTGTTTGATTGAATTCTTGGGAGTAGTGGAAGGGTACCCAATTTGAATAAAGCTAAGGTGGTAATACCCTCCTTAATGATTACAAAGAAAAGAAAAGGGAGTTGGTTTCCATGGTTCCCTTTGGAAATTGAATATTTGATAAAGATTGCTAGTTTGAGGGATTGGTTTTAGATAAACTTTCGCAATAAGTAGTTCGTGTTCCTTGATTAATCAAATGCTTCATCTTGTGTTGCTAGACTAGAGAGCCTAGTTCTATGAACACTCTTGGTAGGGTCATGAGCTCTACTTGAAAATGGAAAGCTTGCTTTCACTACTGTCAATTAGGTCTCTTTTACGTTGAACTTAAATTTTAATGAGTTTAGGTGATTTAATCTCAAGAAAACATTTTAAATTCAATTTGAAGGGTTAAGCTTGGGTCTTGTATTATATCATATATGCTCTGAAATAGATCTTATGAATATCTATTGAGTAGAGTTTATTTGTCACACACCTAATGTTTAGTTAAAATTATTATTGATTTTTATTTCAATATTTAGTATAAATATAAAAAAAATTTGAATTATATGTGTTTTTTTAATTTGAATCATGAAATATCAATCCATTTAATTATAATATTAATATTTTAATTTGATTTAGTTTGTACCTTAAAATAAATTAATGATATTTTTTATTGAAATATTTAAAAAAAGTTTAAATATAAATTTTATTTTATTATGTTTATTTTTTAAAGTTAAATATTTTTAATTTATGAGTTATTTTTTATAAATTTTTATTAATGTAACAATATATTTTTAATATTAAAAAATTTTACATTTTTAATATAGTAACTTGAATGTGTCTTTATGTCAATGAAAAATTTTAAGTTAAAAATTTGACGCATAAATTTTTTAATTTTTTTGATAAAATTTAAAATAAAATAAATACAAATATTAAAAATATAATTAAATTAATAAATATTTTAAATTTAAATTAAAAGTAGATACAATTTAGATTTTTTATTTTTTATTTCTTAAATTCATCCTGTGATCTAATACAGTGATGCTCTAGCGGCCACAATACTCATTTTCTCATTTAATCTACTGTGGCCAGCGAAGTCTTTTATTCATATCTTTTTATAAATATAAAGTTTATATTAGCATCGATTATTTAATGAGTGGATTAATTTTTATGTCAAATTAAAAGGTCATAAAAGATTACCCTTTTTATGGAAGCTTCCGCAAGGTTAATCATTCTTCCTCTTTATTAAGCAAGAATTAAACAAATAATCACCTTCATTATGATTATATTGTTATGATAATTAGTGGCGAGGAGATGTTGCTTAATTAAGTTAATGAGACACACTGAAGTAAAAGACAATGACAAAAATCCATGCCAATGATTATAAAATTACGACAAAAACCAACAAGATATTGAGGTTTTGTCTCTTAATGTGTCTGGGCATTAAGCTTACATAGAGTGGATTCACAAATACAGTGCGAGGAGAGCAACACAGTATGTTTTCAAACCGAATTTGCATTGCATTTTGATTTCTATGTTTTGTAGAGAAATTAATTTTTTTTCAAAATTATTTTAATATATTAAGGTAATTTTTTAAGAAATTTTAACGTGGGATTAAATTAATTTAAATTATAATTTATTTTTGTTTTGCATGTTTAATTTTTTAGATATTAATTTATTTTTATTTTTATTAAATTAACTTGCATATGATCAATTTAAAATCCAACAAACTTTTTTTAAGATCAAATTTAAATCATAAATTCATGAAACGAATAGATTCGACCAACTTATTATTAATCTTGGCCAATTAAACTCAATTTAATATTAAAATATAATTTAATAAAACTTTATGTAATTATTTGAGTATATTTTATTTTCAATTTTATTATTTTAATATTTTTAAATAAAAATTTCTCACTTTTTTTATGGATCAATTTAACATTTAAATTATTAATTTAATGGAAATTAAAGCCATCCTCAAGGTCCATGCACAGCTCCCATTTAAGTCTAAGGACAAAATTGTCGTCCCAATCTTATTACGCCAGCTTCTCTCTCTCTTCATCTCTCTCGGTTTGTCAATATAGAAAAATAAAAACGGAGCATTCTATGTTTTCATTACGTTCGCCAAGCTTGCCACCAGAGACCATTTTCTGGGAAATCAAGTCCAAGAAGAGAAGAATCACGGCATCCGAGCAGCGCTATCTTGTTGCTCTTTCATTTTAAAGTTGTTCCGTCTCTTTTGATTTGGGTTTCGCTTTTTCATTGTACCCATCAATGTCTCTTGCTGGTTAAGGGAACCACCTCGGCCAAAGGCGTTGAGAACGGTGTCGGCATTGGACACGTTCTGCAAACTGGACAAAGCCGCAGCCAGGGATCCGCACACTTGGTGACATCTTCGACAGTTCTGCGATTATACTTCCCCTTCCTTTCCTGCTTAAAACACTGGCTTCCATGTCCCCTGAATCCTTCTTTCACACCAGTACTCGACCTCAGGTTCCGCAACGGGACGGACGGTCCGGTTCGAAAATTTGTGATGCAAATTTAATCCGATCTATTATTCGGTAGAACTTTAAATTAAAAATTAGATTGAACTCGTCCGTTTTGAAAATGATTTATGACTTATCCATGAATTTAATTTATTAAAATTTATATAAATTACTTTTAAATTTTAAACCAATCAAGGAATTATTTTTCAATTTTAACTGAATTTTTAAATTGTATATAAATTTTATGTATGTTTATATAAATTTAATAAAAATATTATGTAAATTTTAAATGAATTTTATTTTATAAGTTTTATTTCCTTATATATATAATTAATATTTTATAAATTATATTATTTATAAATTTTAAAATTAAATAATGTAACATCATAGCATTATTTATTATATCAAATTTTTTATTTTATTTTTATTGTTTTATTTTTATTTTTAATTAAATTAAATTTTGTTATATAATTAAATATATAAATAATATTATTATAAATAATTATATTATTAAAATATTTTTATTAAAAATTTTAAAATAAAATAAAAATTTAAATAAGTTAAATTAATTATTCAATTATTTTAAATATTATATAATAAACTATATTTTAAATAAAATTTAAAATTAATAATATATCAACTTAATTAAATAATTATATTTTAATTTAATTTTAATTTAATTATTTTTATGAATTGAAAATAATTTTATAATAATTTAAATATTAAATACTATATTATTATTAATTAAAATATTTAAGTATTATTAATAATTTAAATAAAATTAAATTATGTATTAAAATTTAATTTCATTTTAAAAATTTTAATAAAATATTTTTAATAATATAATGTGTATATTAAAAAATATATTTGATATAAAAATTAAAACAAAAGTTATTATTATTATAACAATTTTTTTTTTTATAAAAAAAGCAATTAATGTGCTGCACAATATGTGGTGCAGCACCATTTTGATGAAGCCTGTTGCTGCACCATTTTGATGACACCAATTTGCCGCTTCATTGGAGCTCTTTTTTCTGAAATTGAGCATTAAATTCCCGTTTTGCCGTCTTTATTGGAGACGGCCCAACATGACCACTGCATTTCGCTGCATCTGCTACGCATTGGTTGGTATTCTCTGCGTCGTACATTCAGCTGCGCAGCATGAGGACGCGCAAACGGAAACCGTCCAATTCGACACCGGAGGGCTGAGCAGAAAGAGCTTCCCCAAGGGCTTCCTGTTCGGGACCGCCACGTCTGCGTTTCAAGTCGAAGGAATGGCTGATGAGGACGGTAGAGGACCTAGCATTTGGGATGCTTTCGATAATGTCCCCGGTAACTGAACTCATCACCGCAGTATACAGAGATTTTCTGTTTTTCTGTAGCTTTGTTCTAAACTTTTGGTTTCTTTGTGTATTAAATAATGATGAGGATATGCAATGGTGGAACAGGGCACATTGCCAACAATGACACTGCGGACGTGGCAGTTGATCAGTACCACCTTTACAAGGTATGTGACTCTGAAACCTTGACCTCTGCAAGTTGTATATGTGAAAACGATGAGACCATAACGGCCTATGGTTCTATTATTATTGCAGAAAGATGTAGACATAATGGCAAAGCTCAACTTTGATGCATACAGGTTTTCAATCTCATGGTCAAGGATATTTCCAGGTCTGGTCATGCTGGTGTTGCATGTTTTCAGTTTGAACCTGATATAAATCATTAGTGGCTCATTTGGGTCTGGAAAATTTTTTGCATTCGTTATTGCTTGCAGATGGAGTGGGAAAAGTAAATTGGAAGGGAGTTGCTTACTACAGCAGATTGATTGATTATTTGCTTGAGAAAGGTACACAGGAGAAAACGTGGACTTTCTATCATAATAGATGCCCGCAATAGACTACTGGAGCTTATTTTTCTTTTGAGTTTGGAAGTACTCCTAGAATTTATGGTGAAATCTGTATCAGTGTTCAAGTTGTACTCTCTTCAGTTACTTGAAAATGCATGACGCTTTCACTTCAACAATTAATGCATAATGGGAAAAGTGAGAAATTTGAATTTGGCATTAGCCTGGTGTAAGGTGACATTAAATGTTGAAATATTAGGACATCTGGCAGTACTTCAATAGGTAATGATACAGAAGGACGAAATTTGGTCTCTTGGAACTGGCCATCTTCAGTCAGTGGCAATAGTGGTCTGTTCCAACAAGTAGTAATGTAATTGGAATGACAATTCTTCCTGAACTTCTCTATCTGATTAGATTTTATAGTTTACATTGTTTTAGCGACCTTGCAGGCATTACCCCATATACAACCCTTTATCACTTTGATCTTCCAGAAGCTCTCGAGGAAAAATACAAAGGGTTCCTGAGCCGCAGAATAGTGTAAGTACGGCCATCCATAGTAACCAACCTACAATATGTATTCATCACAGAGTTAATAAACAATTCAATTTTGCAGAAAAGATTATGCCAATTATGCAGAGTTCTGCTTCAAGATATTTGGTGATAGAGTGAAGAACTGGTTTACGTTTAATGAACCAAGGATCATGGCTGCTTATGGATATGACAATGGTCTAAATCCTCCATCAAGGTGCTCCAAAGCATTTGGAAATTGTACAGCTGGAAACTCTGCAACTGAGCCTTATATTGTTGCCCATAATTTGATTTTATCTCATGCAGCAGCAGTCGATAGATATCATAAGAAGTACCAGGTAAGTTCTTCATTCACGTCTCAACTTTTAAATTTCTGGCCATCTATTAGAATACATTGTTGTTGATGGAAAAGTGATGCACATCTTCAGGAAAAGCAGAGAGGAAGGATTGGAATTGTCTTGGAATTTATCTGGTATGAACCTCTTACCAGATCAAAGGCTGACAACTATGCAGCTCAAAGAGCAAGGGACTTTCATATTGGATGGTAAACTTTTAATCTGCTTTCTAAACATTTATTCAGACAATGTAGAGGGATATAGTAGAATGCAAGTATTGGCAAGCTGAAATTGTTGTTCTTTGACCCAGCAGTCTTGTGTAAAACAATTCTGTTTCAGGATGATACATGAAAGAGCAAGTTGCTTTACATGTTTAAAATTGATCTTCTTCTCAGGCCTTGGCGTAGTGAATTAGCTCTAGTATTTAGATCTCTTGTATCAGAAATGTCAGTACACTGACTTAGATGCTACATACCCTTGGACTGGTTTCAAATTAACCGTTTGAGTATTTACCATCAAAACTTCAAATTCACCTTACAAGGTCATGGTTTTTCTTTGTTCATCTTGTCAACAAAATTTACAGGTTTCTACATCCTATTACATATGGTGAGTATCCGAGAACAATGCAGGACATTGTGGGGAAAAGATTACCGAAATTTACCAAAAAGGAGGTTAAGATGGTGAATGGCTCAATAGATTATATGGGTCTCAACCATTATACTACTAGTTACATATATGACCCACATCGGAAGAAGCCAATTGTTACAGGCTACGAGGTGGACTGGAATGTTGGTTTTGCTCGTAAGCGTTTCTTCCTTATACTAAGGGAACAAGCTTTGTTTTATACTTTCATAAACTCCTTTTTATCTGAGCTAGGTTTTCCCTGATTCGTATTCAAAATTTGCAGATGATCGTAGAGGAATCCCAATTGGTCCTAAGGTAACTAAAATATATCAGGTTATCTGTTTCTGTAGTTGAACTACTTAACCTGTGGTCATTAGTTTCTAACGTGGAATAAATCATCAAATTTTGATGTTGTTTCATTTCATTTCTTTGCATGATTTACCTGAAATAGAAATTATCATCAACCTCAAGACATGATCTTGTACATATGCTTAGGTAAATCGAACACAAAAGGCTGGGTGAGGACTTGAGCTAATAGTGAACCCAAAGTTTTAATGTTAGACCTTTGTAGTTGGTATAGGGAGTGTGAAACAAGGGACTAAAATCTTTCCAATGGGATTGTTTGTAAGATCCATATTTTGTCTTGTGTGACTTGCATCACGAAAATAAAAAACTGGGACGGGTAATCAATTTAGTACTGAAGACAAGGGAAATTAAAATGTCAAGTAAGAAGGAAGCCTTCTTCTGCTTGTAGGGCTAGAAGATGTTGGTCATTGTTGTCCCTTCCCAGTCCATATGTTCTTCTTTCCCAGCTTGCTTAGGGGTTCCCGATCCATGAAGCTTGATCCTGATATGCATGAGATATATAATTTTGGCACCCTTATTGAAGCACTTTTTTGCAAATCCAAATGTTTACAGGCAAATTCTTTGTGGCTATACATTGTACCTTGGGGTTTGTACAAGTCAGTGATGTATGTAAAAGAGTGTTTTCAGAATCCGATAGTTCTTATCTCAGAAAATGGTACAGACTGAAATCTACTTCCTTATATGTTTTTCCTTATGCCCATCTGCTTGAGCAAATTAAAAGATCACACTTACTATTTGTCATAAACGATAATAGGCATGGATGACAGGGGCAATGTTACGCTTCCAAAGGCATTGCATGACACCACAAGAATAAAGTTCTACAGGGACTACTTGACTCAGCTCAAGAACGCTGTTGAGGATGGAGCAAATGTCGTTGGCTACTTTGCATGGTCATTACTTGACAACTTCGAATGGTTATCAGGATACACATCCAGATTTGGCATTGTTTATGTTGATTACAGAAACCTCAAGAGATACCCAAAAATGTCTGCTTATTGGTTTAAAGAATTGCTCAGAAGGGAGCATTAATTGAGCAGACACATACCTTCTTCCTTTTCTTTATTTTCGTCTTTTCCCAAACATGTTGGACCTATCGAGCTGATGATGGCAACGCTCCAAGTTAATAATTGGATATTGCCAGATAAAAAGAGTTAGGCTTGTGGACTTATATAGTTGGCTGTCAAATTCCCTCTTTTTGATGTAAATTGAGTCTATTCCTTTACATCTAATAGATGCAGTTCATAAGAACAACTATTGATAATTCTCTGTTTGATTGAATTCTTGGGAGTTGTGGAAGGACACCCAATTTGAATAAAGCTAAGGTGGCAATACCCTCCTTAATGATTACAAAGAAAAGAAAAGGGAGTTGGTGCCTTGGCTGCCTCTGGAAATTGAATATCTGATACTGCTTGCTGCTTTGAGAGATTGGTTTTGGACATAGAAAAGTGAAAGTTGATGAGAGAGCTGTTGGGTACTTCGTGGTCTCTCATGGAATTTGAATTCAAGGAAAGGAGACAACTTTTCTTGCTCTTTATGTTTTTAACATATTAGCTGGATCTAACTATCTTCTTTTCTTTTCTCTGAAAAACATTCAACTAGTATTAGAGAAACATTCACAATAATTACTTCCTGTTCCTTGATTAATCAAATGCTTTATCTTATGCTGCCAGAGAGCCTAGTTGTATGAACACTCTTGGTAGGGCCATGAACTCATACTTGAAAATTGACCGAGCTGTATTCAATAACAGAGATTGACCTAAACTTACATTGTTCTGTTGTTTGGGATTGAATTTGGGCGAATTCCATTTAAAGGGTTAAGCTTGGAAGTATAATTTCATGTGTTTATTTGTTTACACTTAATTTCTAGTCAAATTTTTTGTTGATTTCATCGGTGGTGCTCCGGCCACCACTAGTAGTTTTTCTTTTTTTTTCATTTAGTCAGTAATCCGGCTAACAAAGTCTTATAAAGTTGATATTAAACATTGATTATTTGATGGGTGGATTATTTTTTATAGCATGATTAAAGTTCTTAAATAGTATCAAATTAAAAAAGTCATAAAAGACTACCCTTTTGATAGAAGCTTCTGAGGATTAATCGTTCTCCCTCTTTATTAGGCAAGAATTAAATAAATAATCACCTTCATTCTGATTATATTATGATACTTAGCGGTGCACATGCGACAAAGCTCGTCACGAGGAGATGTTACTTAATTAAGTAAATAATATCCACTTAAGTAAAAGACAGTGACAAAAATCTCTCGCAAGGATTATAAAATTAGGATCGAAACCAACAAGGTATGAAGGGCAAGAGTGGGGTAGCCATGAACATGAATGCCACCATGATTTTTTAAGAATGAAAACGACGTCATTCCATTAGTAATAAAAGCCAGATTTGTGGGATTTGCCGTTGAAAAATGAACACTAGCTTTTAGATGCTATTGGGTTAGGCACAGATTTAATTGCTCCCCTTGAAGTTCACATCTATTAAGTTTGTCATAATCTTATTGGCATTCTTCTTTTATATATATATAAACACATTTCTTTGAAAATAGATTTTCGTATAAACAAATCAATTAAGATTTTTTACTGATAATTTTTATATTTTCTTTTATAATTTACAATAATAATATAAAAAATAAATAAAACAAATTTTAATCAAATATTTTATATTTTTTTTAAAAAACCAATAAATATCATATTAACAACAAAATCCTTATCTTAATTTAATAGTATATTTGAGCATATGTGTCAAATATCACAATAGTAACTTTCTTTCTTCCTTTTTTTTTTTTTTTGGGGTAGATGGGGAGAAAAGCTTTTCATCATGAATATTTTCTAAAAATTTAATTATAAAATGTGTGAGAGAATACCTAACACTAAGAATACAATAACTTATTTGTGATTTATAATTATATATATGATAATATGTGGCTAATTATCGTATTAGGGCACCTAGTTCATCATTCTTCTTCAAAACTTTATTCTCCCTCACTATTGATATGTTATGTAATCTCATTTTACCTAAGAACAAAATCAAGTTAATGAATCAAACCTACACAATACCAATTAATTAATTAATTTCTCTGTTTTCGAATTGCAGGTGTCAAAGTTCAAGTATGATTGATTAATTTGAGCAAATCTTATAGGTTATCAATTTTAATGGCATAAGAAATTAATTTGCTCATCGAATAATGGGAAGACAACATTTACATAAGTATATAGAGTTAAAGTTTATGGACAAAGATGGATTAAAGGCATTGATTAGTGGGAAAAGTGACCAATAAATTTCCATATTCTCCATAAATTGTGGTAGGCAATAAGAATCCCATTCTTCAATCCAACTCTCTTCATTTGTAAAAGTGATGTCTCCCCCTTTTAATCTTGTCTTACCTCAATTAATTTGCTTCTCTTAAAGCCACCCCATCAAGTAATCAAGAAAGTAAAAATACAAAAAAGTGTCCGCATTTGTGATCAAAGAAAGTGATCCGTCCGTTTTAAAGAAATTCAATCTTATCTTGACTTAATCAGTCGGCCGCTCCGATCCAAAAAAAAAAAAAAAACGTTAACCATATTATTGACATTTGCTTTAGATGATGAGTTTAGGGAGTGAAAGAAGTAGAGAGAAATTAATTAAATGTAACCCTAATTTGGGGTACCAAATGAGGAGAGAAGTGGGCAAATTTAATACTTGGTTCTTGTTGGGGCCGCCTGACTCTTTCTCCTGTAAAAGTGGAGAGAATTATAGAGGGAAAGTAAGCAACCCCAATAATTTCTTATTATTTTTCTTTGATTAAATTAAGATCGAATTGGAGAAAGTTGGATCAATTTCACAGTCTCTTTATTCTCTTAGCTTATCTCTTCCCCCCATAAGAGTCGTAAATATTCTAAGGACGTAAAGCTTGATATGATCACATAGAACAACATCCATAACAGTCTGTACTTATCATTCACTTATTAATACTGTAATTTAGGGTAATGTAAGCTTTTTATCTTATTTTTTCGGGTATGTTCTTGGAAAATGTATGATGTTTAATTCAAATATAAATAGATCAAAAGTTTTTGTTGATTTGAGTTGTGTTAATTTTTTTAAAAAATATTAATACATAATAATTTAATAAAGTAGAAAGTTATAATTTTATGTTATGTAATTTTGTTTTTAAATTAACATAATAAATTATAAAAAATATATATTTTTTTAAATTAATAACGAATCTTGATTCAATGTACGTAGAGGGCTTTTGAATCTTGATTCAAATCAATTAAAAAGAAAAATACTCAAAAAAGTGGAAGAGTCCTAATGGTAAATCCATAATTTATTTCTCTTGACAAAAGGGAAATTTACATTAGAGACTTCCTTGGCTCAAAACAAAAAGAGAAAGTTCATTAATTTGGCAAATTAAAGTGGATGAACTTTCTTACATGACAGAGCATGCATTGACGTTGTCATCACTGAAGAGTGATACCATGTTGTCTTCGGGAGCATTTGATGCAGGGTAAGCTTGTACGACGTTACGAACGTGGCCGGCGGGAGCCCTCTTGTCGTAGACGCCGGAGACGTAGGGATAGTGAACCAGATGTTGAGGAATGTAAGGCCAGAACTCAGCTCTCTTGCCTGTGCTCTTCACTCTTTTTAACACTTTGTTTGGATCAACGTAGCCGCTGACTGTTACTCGGCTTTGTTTTCGGTTGACCTCCACGGATTTAATGCCTGCATCGATTGAAGGAAAACGTTTGGTGATTTTAGTTGAATCTCCCAAGGAAAAGAAGAAGGTGGTGGCAATATGAGGGTTCGGGGAAGCTGTTAATTTGTTTTTTACAGAGTATGCTAAAACCGTTTCTGTAAGTGGTAAAGTGAGAAGACTGTGCTAGAGACAAAATTAAGCTTTAAGAAAGGAGACAAGGAAACAAAGATACAGAGAGAGAGAGAGAAGGAGGGAAGGGAGAGAGCTCCACGAAGAACCTTTCATGGAAGTAACAGCATGTTTAACTCTTCTTTCACAGCCATCACAGTCCATTTTGACCTTGATCTCTACTGTCTGCAAAGAAATAAAACACAACCCTTTTTCAGTGCAGAAGCTAGAAGACGAGAGAGAGAGAGAGAGAGAGCTTTTGCGTAACACGGATAGCGAAAAAGAGAGATAAGGAAGAAGAAAGAGAAGCGCTTTTGATGGAGCTAATGAGTACCTGCATTGGTCTGCGTTTGCTTCTTGGTCTGCTGACCGTACAAAAGTTGGCTAGATAATCAAGAGCGCCCATTTTACCTTCTCTATCTTTAGCAGAAAGAAATCGAACCAGAGAGGAAAGGTAGAGAGGAAAGGTTCTCTCTCTCTATATATACACACTTTAAGGGGGAGCTGGCTGGTGGTAGTGATGAGGAAGAAACTAGATACGTTATACAAAACATAAATAAAAGAGAAAAAGAAAAAAATGTCCAGAAACCCTGAAAATTAGTTAATGTGCTTAGAAATTAAATCATGGAAGGGCAATGCCCACTTTATGATTATTTGTTTATTATATATGCTATATAGTGGGTTTTGTGGGAAAATGTCATTAAAGTTCCTTTGGGTTTGCTTTCATTTTTGATCAATGAGTGTGGGTTTGCTTTGCTCTTTTATATAACTTTACAATATAAACACCACAATAATGGCATCTGTCCATTTGATTATATCCGTAATTATGGAATTCATGCACTTTTTCTCTTTTAGGGTTTTTATTCCAAAGTTGAATTTCCCTCAATCATTGTTCTTATAGTACTTGTGAATATATATATATATATGTAGTGAAGGACACAAAAGATCAACCCTGTTTAACAACCCAAAAGAGAAAAACCCTGTTGACTAACATTTTTGAAAATATTTTTAGATGTCTAAAATCATCTTGGTATGCTAATTGCAAGTAATATTTTTCAAAAATATGAAATAAAGTATATAATTTTGAAAATTAAATTCATTTTGATATCTAACAATGGCTAAAGATTTTCATCTTTTTGAAAAATCAAACTTTCACAAGAATTAGTAGCAAAATATGAAATGTTAATAACAAATTTGTGTGCCTACATGCACGTTGGTGGATGAGCAGCACTCAAAAAAGAATTTGAGTTACCATTACTTTATGTCAAATTTTGACTATTAGAAATTTCTTTGCCTGCAAGGTTACTGCTCTATGGGAATCAATCAAAATCTTTATAAAGCTACAAAAGAATTAGCTCTTTCCGTGATGCCCTGAAAATGCCTAAAACAGAATATCAAAGACGTCTTTCTTGATCATTTGCTCTCTTCACTTTTTTCATATCTATCAACTGCGTCTGTCTGGAATGAATGGCTTTGTATCACCCAAAAGAAAAAAAAATAGCATATGAACTTTAGAAACCATGACTCTGAACCTGGCCACATATATATCCTTTGAAGCTATGCTCTATCAATTTCTAGAACTTTGGTCCCAAAAAAAAAAAAAAAAAGTTAGAAGAAACACAAACAAATACAGAATCCAGTGATATGGATAGCCAACTTGCATGCATGATTCAAAACTGGATATATATGTTCAATAAATAAAATCCAACCTGCATTCAACTAATTAAATAGGCTATCAAATCCTAACATGAACAGACTTTCTCAATGCCCTGCTGTAGTGCCGTATCCAGAGTAATCAGTTGATCTGGAAAGTCAAGGGTGGAGACCATCCTGCAAGTTTGGCATCTTCGACAGGTCAAGATGGCTACTTGTGGCACTAAGTATGGCACTAAATCATTGGAACATTATGTGATTCTGTGAAATGAGCATTAACAAAACTACCTACCGTATTAATGGAATCAAAGTTACTAAATATCAACGAGAGTCATTCATATTGATAGCAAAATGTCGTCATTAATAAAAGAATAATAAACACAACGTTACCCATGCGTGAACCACAGAATTGAAAGAATCACTGAGTAGATAGCTCGTGTTTATTTATTTTTTTTTCAAGAAAAAAAAAAAAAACAAGTTACAATATTACCTTTGTTTGGAAATCAGTGGCTGTGTATAATATATAGCTAAAGCAATGAAACAACAGGAGAATAAAACCTTGAGGAGCCTCTTTCAATCTATGTGTTAAATCGCCATCTAGATGAAATGTGTGTATCATAATTTCTTCAGCTTTTGACCTCGCAGACCATTCCAAAATGCAGCAGCACTTACTACCTTCTTGCCAGGAAGCTGAACTTCCAGTACCTGCTCAAATTACCAGAGCACCACAATCAGCAAGCATAAGGAGAGATGATGCGTCCAATATTTTTGCAAGTGACCAAACTAAATAATTTAGTACCATATACATTTCAATAAAAAATCTTCAGGGACGTGTGGTATAACCTGACAGTGTTTAAGGAAAACCTAGAGCCGATAACAAATGTCAAGTGCTGTGCATTTTGGGGGATCATGCGCTCATGTGGAAAACATAAGGGCAAAAACATTTACTGTAACAGCCTGATTAGACCTAGAAGCTATTCAAATTCATAACACACCTCAAGTGCTGTGCACCCACCACATGGGACCAGTAATGCACTGTTCTTGAAAGTGATATCATCTGCTTCCTTGATCCAAGTACTTTGATCACAGCATACTCTAGTGGCAACAATCTTAAGTTCTAGGATGTTCTGCTGACAACTTTTCTCATCAACAACTAAAACTTTAGCTCGGGTTCCTGGCCACCCTGCAAATGCACGAACCTAGAGAAAGGTTGCATGTCATGACCAGGTAGATTCATAGACAAAATTAAAGGAGAGAGCTAACCTTATTATGCAGGACTAAGGCTTCCTGATCAAAGGTTAGCCATGACTCTTCAGGAGATATCTGCAAAAAATCAGCCGAACATCACTCAGAGTGAATTTAATCTCTTGAGTTCATTTGACAAAGAAAAAGTGCCAACTCAATTGATGCTAGTTCCAATTTCTATGCAACAGAAGTGAGCAAGAGATACCTTTGGAGCCAAGATAACTTTAGAATCATCTTGAGGTTGTGCTTTCGTCTTTGCTGATCCATCAAAGACAGACGGAAGCTCACGAATCAGCAGCTTAGATCCTGCATAATTTTTAAGAGAACCAGTTACAAACATAAGTAATGTGGCAAATATTGATTGCAGAACATGTATCTGTCTAAAAGAAAGTAGCACATAATATGATCTGCTCACTGACGAACTTTCACTAGAAAAAGCCATAAACACAGAAGTAATAGGGTTTGGTCATCAAGCAATAGCTGACTTATAAACCTCATTCCATTTTCCAATAATAATAATATCCCCCAGTCAGGTTTAGATTATGACACCCAAAAGGAAGTCGATATCAGTAATTTAAGACAAAAAGAAAAAAAAAGATGCAGAAAATCATTCTAAGCTGATTGATAAATAAATTAAAAACACAGCTATGAGGCATACTTATGTAATATGCATTTATATTAGCAAAGTAATTTTCTGCAAATACACATAACATTAACTAAAGAACATACAGCTGCAGTACAATTTCAGTCTAGAAACAAAATAATTTTAAACTAATAAAAATTAAGTAGAGAATAAAGTACCTTCAGAAAATAGTAATGAAAGTAATTGTGGTGCCTGCATGCAAATCAGTGCAATATTAGTAAAAAACTTGATAGAGATCAATTGGCTTTTGGGAGCAAATAAGAAGAAATATGATTAATTTATTACGTCACATCTACAATGTATATGGTATGCAGACCAAATTTGCAAGCTAAATCTAACATTAATGCTAATACTGCTGAAGCTTGTTTCAGTGCACGTTAAAGATATGTTTATAAACTGCAGTGAAACTTAGAGCAATGTAGACATAAAACAAAGCAAAACCAAGAAAAAGAACCTTAAATTTAGGTCTGATTTAACATTAAACATCAAAAAGACCACAGAAATGGGAAATATAGCCCATCCAACTACGTGTACGTCTCCCATTTACAAGTTAAGGAATACTAGTCAAGCCCACCCCAACATTCTTTGAATGAGAAAAGGAAGACCATAAGTTAATCCTAAACGGCTTCTGTAAGCTTCACATGAACAATTAGACAGTAATCAAGGAAAGTATTAGCATACCTTTATGTGGTCATCAACGTCCACTCTTTCATAGGCAATGACAGGTCCAGCATCCAGCGCTCGCACAGTAAATGCTAATGATACTCCTGTCTCTTTAACTCCATCCTAATGCAGGGACTACATGTGATTGAATAACATGGGAGAATAGTCTAAACATAAAGTAATACTATTGCGGCCTATCAAACCTAAAGAACCTGTAATGCTCTTTGAACAGGAGCAGCACCACGGTAAAGTGGCAGCAGACTGGGGTGTATGTTGATGGTCCCTGAGAAATCAGAAAATCACATTTGGCATTGGTTTTTTCATTCATCTAATTAATAATTGGACATTTAAAATCGGAGATTTTTTAATATCATTTCTTCTTAACTTCATTGGCTTCATATTTCAAAAAAGGAATATTTACAAACAGACGAAAAACCAAGAACTATTTTCTTCTGCTAAAACCGAAAGTTTTAAAGGATTAGAATGGTATCTCAACAGAAAACATATTATTGTCCCCTCTCCCTTCCTCAGTCCCTCTATCTGTCTGACACATTGCCTATTGTCTCATTTATAAAGTGGCACAGAAACAAAAGTGTCCAATCTCTTATCAGCAGCACATTTGACTGACCCAGTGGAGGAATCTTGAGAAACTTGGTAGGTAAAATATTTCCATAGGCTGCTGTTATGCAAAGTTCAGGCTGCAAAGCTCTTAAATTGGATAAGAATGTATCCTGTAGGAAAGCAAGGGGAAAAAATTCAATTTGGTATGCAGAAGTTTCAGTGATTAAAAATTTAAGAAGTTCAATGGTGATGAGAATAAAAAAGACAAAACAGAGAGGGAAACTGGATCTGGATCTGAATCTTCCGAATTCAGTAAGGAACCACAAAAGCAAGAGCTATATGGTTGCTTCCATGTTTGACATTAATATTCTACCCTCTCCACTTGCCACAAACAAGAGAACCCCCAAGAAATGACAGAAGCTCACATAATGCATATGGATAAGCTGTATCTACCTATATATATGCATTAAATGAAGTTATGTCTATAAGCACAAAGTAGAATAGATGTGATTCAAGATCACGAGTACAAACTAGCGTAATGAAAACTGAAGATCCCTCAAACCAACTCCAAGAAGCATAATACTTATGCAATCAAATTTTGCAAAATATTAAGTTTCAAAGCAGAAAGGATGAATTACCTCTCCAGCTAGTTCAGGCATGAAAATGAGGTCAGCGGGAAAGCCTCTGTCAAGAGCATACGCTGCCACAGGTGAAGGCATCACCTTTCTACCCCTATCTCTTTTAGATGGGGGCTGTGTAACAATTGCTGTGACCTAAATGATACCAGATTAATAATCAATAACATTACTTTGTTATATCAACCCCAATAGCTCAATCTTTTTTCTTAGTTTAACATATCCTTTAGCCTAATTCTTTCGAATATAGATTACTCTAGCAATTAAGACCAAGAAAACCAATACCATGACAATCTAAATTTTGGCCAACAAAGTGCATAAAAGTCAAACGGAATCACAAGATAAATGGGAACTACAACTAACATCAAATGTTCTGATTCTTGCTTCGGCAACTTAAAAGAAAAAACAGAAGCAGACTTTTATTCATTCAAATCAAATTATAAGTAATAAATTAAATGTAATGAGAAAGACTCTGGCCGTTCACAAATCTTAAAGTAACTAAGGCCGCATTAAACTCTGGAATCATCAAAATTGAGCTAATTACTAACATACATTGTCCTCCAAAGGGACACAAACAGCTGAGAAGAAAATTAAAGATGTGAATTGTTATTTAGTACCTCAAAAGAGGAGTTTGGTGCAGCGGACGCATTGAAAAGAGCGTCAAGAACAGTAGCAGAGACCTAAACACAAGCCATTTCCCTTTAAAAATCAATGATTAGAGCAAAGGCGAGATATTCAACAATTGAACATGCATATAAATATGCCTTTACTGATACGTATGAAATGGATGTATTTATGTATACGTGGCACCTGAGGTGAGCCCAGGAAGACGAGAGACTTCTTCTTGGACGTTGGGCTGAGAGAAGAAGTACAAGTCGAAGCGGAAGCTGTTGCCACGTTGAAGCTGAAGAACCGCCGTAGCATCAAGGAGGAATTCATCCCCTTCTATTTCAAAGCATATCCTTTCTAAGTCTCCCCTTGGTAATCCTCTGTTTCCTCTTCAGTGTCTCTAAAAAGTCATTACATCCGTGCGCGCATTCACTATCACTACCGGCAGCTAATCACGCCGGGTTAATCCGACCCGAAAAACTTCAGTAGCATGTTGTAATAGTTCATTATTGGGTAATACTTTTATAAAATGTTCCTATGTATGTTATTTTATTAATTAAATTTTAATATATTAAAAATTATATTAATTTCAAATTAAATTAAATTTTATTAAAATTAAAATATTAAAAATATTAAAATTAAAAAAAATTTAAAATAAATTTTGATTTAAATTTTTTTATAAATATAAAAAATACTTAACTTATGATTATAAAAAAAATTTAAAATTTTTTAAATATTAAAAATATATCAAAATTAAATTAATATTAAATTAAAATTTAATTTATTATTTTTAAAAAATAAAAATCTAATGATAATATGAGTAAATATTAAAATTTTATGTTAGTTTTATTTTTAATTATTATATAAAATAAAATTTAAAAAAATATAAATTCAAAGAAAATCATTCTAAAACTAATTTCTTTAAACTAGACATTTGGACTCAACATGAACCTTAAAAATAATTTCCTATGCTATAAAAGAACTTATTTCACTGCTTGATAGAGGACAAGAAGATTTGCTTTTGGTTCAAGGCTATACTAGAACATTTCCTACTCTTTGACAATAGATTATTGTTTTCATGGGCAATAAGCACAAGAAGAAAATCGACATTCTGATAAGATCATAATTTACAATGTAAATTTCCCTATGCCCTTGGAAAGACAGAAAGAGGAGTCTCCTGCGCTGCAATTCCAGTGACTCATCAAGGACAATCTGCTCCAAGTTCTGCAGAATTCCAAATGCAAACCTCCAAGTTAAGTTCACCAGAAGGACCAAGGAAACGAAATGGAACCAAGAGGAAATCCATTGGAGGAAATCCTTCCACACGCCCAGGAAAATTGTCAGTCACTGATTTTAATCTGAGAGAGCTGATTCCTTTGCCTGATACAAGATCATACAAAAACTTCTCCTTTAGTGAGCTTGGGCCGACACGAGTTATCATGACTGTATTCCCAATATCTTCCATGCCCTTGTTGAGGAGAAAGAGAACACCATCCTCCTCTGCTTGAAGAACAAGACATTGTTCATTCATCCCAAGTGAGACAGACAAAGGACTGTTGTATCTAAATCGTCTTCCAGAGTCCCAATGTTTGCTGCTGAAATGCAACGCCAATTGTTCAGAGGAGCCAGCGAAATGGCAACCTGGAAGGGGACATGCACACGAGGCATAGACGCATGTTTCTTTGTGGTTGTTGTTCCTCACATAATCAACTGTTTCACTGCACCCGTACTCTTTGTTTCGGCAGGCTGTTCGAACTGATTCAACAACCACCTCTATGTCCCCGCAAACTATGTTTTGATGAAAATTTGACACATTTTCCTGAGGGAAAAATATAGAAACATTTTATTGTTGGAAAAAGATGTCACAGCATCAGAGAGGAGAAAAGGGTAGAATCAAATTCAGTTGATCCATCTAAAAACTTGTCAAATGATTATATCATAGATAAATTTACAGAGCAGGACAATAAAAAGTTTCATCTCATCAAATATTAAGATGTCTTTCATCATTAAAACCCACAGAGAGCAAACTTGTGTATGGTTCACATTGTATGCTGTCACAAGAAGAAATTTGCAGTATCTTTTTCAGGTTTGCAAACACTCTAAACAGAGATGCAACAATCTTAGTTATAAGTGCTGGTCATAGGTGCCCCTATAGTGTATCTAAATTTCATGCAGCAAGTAATATATTCTAGAAAAAGGGTTTTCCTTCTTAATAAGAAGAAATAGGCAATTAAATACCTCCTCCGTGGTGATGTCCCCATTCAGTTGTCTCTCGTTGGCCTACAAAATAGACAAAAGCCAGGCAAGTAAACTGAGTTAAGACGTCTCTCTTCTTTTGATTTTCTCTACCAAAACTAAAAGCTGATCATTCAATATGCAATGATGTCTGCAGCAATTTATTTTGCCAAAAGAAAGACTTCAGAGTTATTAAATTACATTATTTCTTTGAACTTGGGCAAACAGTTTCAAGCCTATGTCCTACTCGTGGCAAGGGTTATCATTTATTGACAACCCAGTCTTGGCTTGACATAAGATTCTTCAGAAAAAAAGGGTCCAAAATCAAAGAGTCCATCTATTTGAGAAAGCTTTAGGCTCAGCTTTTCATAGGCTTGTGACAAGACAACATGAGAACTAAGAAGGTTAGTGTTAGAGATTAAGGTTCCTTCTCTTTTTATAGGGAAAAGGCAAGGTCAAACAAGTCTTTTTTTTTTTTTTTTTATAGTTTCAACGACTTCCTGAATGACCTACCAAGTCTCAACAGTATCAATGCAAGTCCTTTCCTAACAGCCCACTTAAGCCTAGGTTAATGAAGCTATGAAAGGATTATAGGCAGCCAAATTTCCTCAGGGCATGTGAGCCAGCCATATATTAACAGCTACAAATGCTATTTTTCTTTTAAAGTTGTAATGTCTCTGAACTGCCAAAAAATGTAGGGATACTAAAACTTAATCCCACTACGAAGCCAAACAAGTCGGAAATTTTATTAAGGGTCATGACCAAGCCAAAGGCTGACAGGCTTGAAGAATGGCCAGCTCATCCATGGGAGAAAAGATTAATGAAAATTTTGAATAAATTTGAGTCAACAAATTTAATTGAAAACCCAAAAACATAAGAAAAGTGTATTCCAAAACCACCATATTTGATCAACCATAAATCCCATTACAATTATCTAGAATTCTTTCTTTTTTTTTTCTTTTTAATAACAGTTCTAGAGTAATAACTATCATTCACAACACAAGGACTTGTTGATGTCGAGACTACCTGGTTATCCTCCTTAACATAGACAGCATAATTTTCAACTGCAGTATTTATCTTGCCAGCTGACTGGCCATCCACTTGGCCTCTGTACTGAGGTGACTGCAAATCAATGCATCGGTCCTTGCAGATAACCTGCACAGGAGTAGTAAGCTTCATTAATCCATATTCGACACATACATCATGTCCTCAAGCAGAGAAAATGTGGATGTACCTCCCCAAAACCATAACCACCCAGCTCTCTTTCTCGTTTTTCTCTTTCAGTGATCTCCTCCTCCCCCCACAAAGATAAGCATGGCACAGTAGCAGGCTCTGAAAGACCACTTCCTTCCACACAGATGCTCTCATAATAAAAAAGCTGAGAAGCAATGAAAGTCAGAATGATTCATGATGCATGTTGATATTTAAAGATAAAAAGTAGCTTGTTTGAACCTGGAGGAACAGCAGACAGCCACCAACTGCACGTTGCTTTCCTTGACGAAAGCGAGATACCTCCCGAACTAATCTATCAAGTAAGAATTTTCCCCAGTTAAATTGATGAATGACATCCATATTTGTCAAGAAATGGAGGAATGAAGGGCTAACATCCAGCCTAGCTGATGGAGACAAGAGAGTTCCCAATGCATAGAGGACAAATGATCTCTTAAAATCCTCTCCAGCTTCAGAAGCTGCCAACCTATCCTCTAGAAGTCGCACTGAAATTCCACGATTTATGGCATTATAACTTTGACGCAAGTCTGCAATTAGATCATCAGGACCAGAGTTCACCACATCCTTCCCACTAGCAGCTAATCCCATCACAAGCTCCACATCCCTCGGGTACAAAGGAATGCACTCCCCACAAATTTCCAAGCTGCATCGTGCAATGTTAAACCTCTCAAGTAGCCAAAGACACAAACTGCGGCGAAGTGTCCGGCATCTAAGGCCAAGAAGACCCCCAAATCCCATGCTTTTCACAGCAGCCTTTTGTGCAGACGTGAGGCGCTGTAGCACATTGAATAAGCGGCCAGGGGAGCATCTTGTCACTAGTTTAGTCTGCATTTCATATCCATAACATCTATGTCATGACAAGCATACATAAACCAAAAGACAGTGCATATAAATGAACCTGTTTCCTCGGCTTGGGTGTCTGGGCAGGAGCTGTACTCAAGTAATTATCCCACACTTCACGAGCACGCCGGGTATATTTTGCTTTCTCCTCAACACTCATGGACTTCCAAGCATCTGATGCTGCCTTTGTGGCCTAAAACATAAAAACAATCATGCCTATCAAGTGCTTCTACAAATTTAATATGAAAGAAACAATGGCAATGTTTGTTGATTAAGAGACTCACAGCTTTGAGACCTGAGGCCTCAGGATGAGAAGCACTATACTCCTTGATAAACTCCCGGCTACATAATTAGATTTAAACAACAATAAAAGGTGAACATAAAAAACAACCCAGAAAAGAAAATATTGCATAAAAACTCCTTCTAAATAAAAAGGAAGCTTACCTAAAGTAAACCCAGGAGCATGCAGGACGAGGATTCACGACTTGCTTCTTCTTTTTCTTCTTTTTCCTCTTTCCTTCTGACAGATAATGATCTTCAGCTTTTCTTTTTACCATCGATTCATCTCCTTCACTTGGTACCTAGAAGATCATATTCAAGACATTCATGTTAGAAATTAATTCTTGGATACATCTTGACTTTCAACTCAACTAAAAAGAGTCTTATCCCAAGCAAACTGCATTACTGTCAACTATGCCTTTATCTTTGACTAGCAGATATATTGACAGAGATAACAGCAGTAATGCTACATTCTTGACAGTCTGCAGATAAAAAGAGGCACTAATTTGCAGACTGCTTTGTCAATGTTATATTAGTGATCTTTAAGTTAAATAGACCTATACCCGTTGACCTGAACCAAAATATATATATACAGGCCCTGCAATTTGCCTTATTTTTATGCCTGGTTTCAAGAACACAAACACATTGGTGATAACTCAGCTAGAGATATCAAATATATGAATCCATGGAATCAATGCAAGTCATTAATCAATGAGAAATATGTAACAAAGGAGCTCAAAGGAACATAAACATCAGACAAGGAAGATGTAAATTGATCACAGGAAGAAATAAATTACCATAAAGTCGACATACATATGCATATGACAGAAATAGTCAGTAAAGGCAAGATAACAGCAAATAAAACAATCTAGATCAGTGAAGAAATAAATAATAGATTGTTAGTCTAGGTGTTATGTCATGCAAATTGCAATCAGTAACAGACCTACATCCGTCTTGCTTAATTAGCAGATCAATGTAAAGCTAATGCAACCATTTGAAGGTTGTGCAGGATAGTTTTCAAAAATTTTTAAGTAGT
The DNA here is from genome assembly GCA_021397835.1 of Moringa oleifera. NCBI lineage: Eukaryota > Viridiplantae > Streptophyta > Magnoliopsida > Brassicales > Moringaceae > Moringa > Moringa oleifera. The sequence goes on from JAJFZO010000094.1 coordinate 4,167,615, forward strand.
TTATGTGACAGCATTCATTTCTTATTTGTACCATAAGCCAGCTTTGGATCACATCATTGATTGAAACCAGACTGACATTTTTAGTGTTTGCTAATGCTAGTTTCAAATCATGGATCTTTGGATACAGTTGGATCACTTTGCGCTTCACTCTATGGCACTCTATATTCTTCAACATTGTACTCTTAGACTTTCTGATAATCCTACTCAGTATTTAAATTCCAAATTCTGAGAAATTATTAATTACATAATCAACTCAAATGCACACAACCAACAATTCACACACTAACAAATACAAATTGAAAAACAAAAATAAAAACAAGTCTACTGTTCTTCTGGTGGTACCTCATGCTGTATCCTATTATACCTTCTACCAAAATTAATTATACAGTAACCAGTTATCAAAGAACAGGTTCTTTCATTAAGGGTACAACATACAACAGCGAACGCAGATGAAAAAAAAAAACAGAGTTAGAGAAGCAAAACCATTTTCCTTGGCACTTGAGAGACTGCAGCAGCTGAGACCAGGCAGATAAAGCTACAACAGGGTTATTAGGGTTAGGGTTTTGAGATATTCCCCGCGGTCGGTGAGTTTTCAGCGAGGAAAGATTGGCGTTACAATCGAACAAGCAGCTCCTTTTTGGAATGTGAAGAATGTGAAAATTCTCTTCCCTCCTGTCCTGCTCTTAGCAGTGGCAGAGTCGCGGCAATTATCTCGTGCTGTGCTGGTTGTACTTTCTGGCTGATTTTCTTCTTTTTTGTAGTTTTTAAAACCGAAAAGCAATTTGAAGGAAAGTTGCATGAAAGTGGAAAAATATAATTAGGGAATTCATTTTTCTTAATCAATTAAATTTACAGAATGAAAATAGGCTGAATGATTTACATCTAATTTTCCTTATATGTGAATTTATAGTAACCTTTTATACTGTAAATTATCATAATATATATAATATCTACAAAATAAATTACAATCTTAAAATTAAAACTCACATATTTGACCAAATATAATTCAATTAAACGAACAAATATAAACTAGGAGAGGAGACCTCATCTATATATATATATAACCATATAATTCAATTTAACAAAAAATTAATATTGAAATAATAGAATAATTTCATTGCATATGTACTAGTTTCTTTCTATTAATGTCATCAAACTTTTTAACACCATTATAAAATCCAATTTAAAATTAATAATTAATAATTAATTCATATTAACTATGAATACCTTTTATTAATCCATTTATGACTAATTACCATTATAAAAACCTTTATCCATAAATTTTTTTCACACTATTTCAAATTATTTAGAGATATAATGTCCGTACAACAAAGCTAACAGGATATTAGAAAATGAAAATGGACAGTGTAGCTTGACAAATATAAAGCAGATATTCATATAACTAGCAGGAAGGCGAAAGCTTTGATCTCATATATTAAACATCACTTCTCCTTGACAACCGAACACAAAAAATTTGATGCATTAGTGAGCATATACAATGCATGAATATGAAATGTTCCGTGCCACTATTTCATACTCAAAAACAGAAACTTCTGGCCCGACGTCATTTTCCCCAATACAATTAACAAGCCCGACCTCGAGATTGAGCTTTACATATGCACCAGAATAAGTTACATCTTTACAGGTAAGCAAGGCTGACAGCACTACTTATGTATGCAGAGCTCCAGCTTGATTCGTCGACCAGAATCAAAGAAGTAACTCGGGATTAAAAGAAACCCTCTGGGTTGAGTATCATCATACCGGCGTTTGATACATTTTGCAGTAGACTGTAGTTCAAGTGTATTAGCTTGGATTGTTGCCCGAAGTACAAAGAAGAACTTCCCACTTCCTGGGCCAGGCGGTGCAAGACAATTGATTGTGACCATATTACCCAGATGTTCAGAGCTGTTGTTGAGAATAAATATGGTGCCATCACTACCTTCTTGAAGAATGAGAAATTCATCTTCTTCTTTCAGGGTAATGGATACGATGCTATCATACAGGAAGCATATCCCAGAGTTCTTATGTTTACAATCGAAGTGTTTGTTTAGCTGTTTGTACGAACCGATGAAGGAGCAGCAAGAAACGGGGCATGAACATGGTGCATAGATGCATTCCTTCTCGTGCATGTACTTTGAGCTGTAACTGAATGTTTCTTCACAGCCATATATTGAGTTTTGGCATGAAACTTGGACAGCCTCCAGAACCTTCTCCATGGCCCTGCAGCGGTTATAGCCAATGGGCATCGAGCAAGACGGACATTTATTTCTCATTCCAATGCAGCAAGCAGAACAAGCTATATGCCCATTATCACACTGAGTGCTCAAGAAAATTGACATTTATCAGACTTGGAAGTACAATTTCTACACAATAAATTATATACTTGTAAGCAGAATAGAAATCAGTGGATTTCCATTTTGTATGCCATCAATGATTGAAAAGAAATGAGGAAAAAATAAACACCATTTTTCAGTCTGAAATATTTATGTTTCAACCGACATGGGTGATTAATAATAAAGACAATGAGACCCGCAATTTCCACTCATGACAAGTAAATGGAAAAAAAATTAAAAGAGCATAATAATAATAATAATAATAATAATATAAAAGATCTGCAAATTAATCTGATTATATCAAGAAATAATCTAAGTTCAAAACTTATTTGCATAGAATTTCATATTTTAAACTGCATGTCTTTAGAGAAGGATGTATTAGGAAACTTAACATATAAATACTATAATCTATCAATATATCACTGGATTAGGTTTTTTATTTCCTATTTTGTATAGGCTTATGATTTTGCATAATTAAGTTTCCTCATCTTACAGTGCCCATTAACTCGACCCATTAGTTTTCATATTGTCTTGCTTTTCTCCTCCTATAAGCACTGGTTCAGAACCAATACCCAATGGACTACCATAAGCATCTACGTCCTGCCATCCCCCTTCCCAGATCTTTCTTTTTTCTAACTTCAAGAAAGAGTTCAGCTTAACTGGGCCCTGCCCGCAGCAAAGTGCAGGTAAAATCAAGAAAACCCCAAGCGATGCTGTTAGTGGCTATCAAAATTTCTTCTTCTGTTCTTTGAAACATCAAAGGGCTGCGAGGGGTCAAAATTCAGACTCTAATTTCATTTGAAGCAGCTAATATTCATTGAAGCATGTTGTATGGTTCAACCTTACAATGACCTTCAAAGAATGAATTAACAACTTCTTACTAACAATATCTTGGCGATTTTCAACTAACACAACTGCTTTCTACTGTCAAGTACCAATTAGCTTGAGGCCAAGTGGCATCTCCTGCCCCCTCTAAACATTGGTGAAGCATGAAGTTAAGTGATTCAATCCCACTCAATTGTAGAGTTTATTTGTGTGACAAAAAAACAAAGAAAAAGAAAAACTGATCATTTCCTGATACATAATCCTGCCAGACTCCCAATCCATTGTACATCTTGACAAAGCATCAAAAGCGTATAAAATTCAACCAAAGAACTAAAAATCCATGTCAAGCAAAAATAAGCAAGTGTAACTCAAGTTGTGAGTTTCAAAGTCATCAACCATTGTACAATGATGAACACTGCGAAAAAGATAACCTTTTTAAACTAATTGGCACTACATTGCTACATGAGGTGCTTAGGTATACATGCTACATTAAACAACAGAAAATAGCAAAGGTGAAGAGGATTGAAATGGCAGTGAAAAGCATTAGCTTATGGCCTCCAGAGGACCAAGAAAGATATTAAGACTGAAAACTTGACATAGATGACAAATGGAGCTTATAGAGACTCTTATAGGACCATTTATGCTAGATCAAAGTAACAAAATGATCAAGATCATGATCCTTATCACATATTTATCCGATTTCATTGCTGATCTTCAACCTCCACTACATTCACATTCTAGTTATAATTTTTCTCAATAACACTGAGTGCATGTATAGTTTTAAATATATATATATATATATATATATATATATATATATATATGTATGTATGTATGTATTTTAGAAAAATAAAATAAGGGAAAGCCAAATATGAAGATGAAATTATAAAGTGCAAACAAGAAAAGCTTTGAAAAGCAACCCAGCCAACAGAGCAATAAGCTCCTCGGGCCACTTTTACACTTCTCGGTGTTCTCCCACACACTACTATCAGGTTTTGAAGTTTTGGCTAACAATTTGCCTTCTCTTCCTAACCTCTTGTTTTCAAACTCAAAGATAACCATGCATGACAACTTACAGAAATATAATATTTGGAAGTAAAAGCAGCTAAGATTGGATTACATCATAACATTTTCTTTCTAAACTCACAAGCAGACACACAAATTATCCTAAAGCTTAGATGTCAAAATCTTAACAAATCTGCCCCTACTTATCCAGTATAATCCAAGACCCTATAATACACAGTCATAAATCAGCTATTAAAGAATTTCAGAAGACATAAAATTGGAACTTCATTAAAATTTTCTTGGTCCCTAATGTAGTTCCTGCAAACACATTTGCCAGTAAATCCACAAGTTATAATATTCCCAGAGGATCTTCCAGATTTGGTCTAGTTCTCCAACATCATGGAGAATTTGGTACTTGTCAACCCCATCTAACCTCAAATGTATACCTATATGCAAAAGTACATATCTACCTCTCAGACATTTACAGATAGGAACAGCCCTAAACCCTTAATCACATGACTCACCCATAAAACTGGCCAAACCCCTCAATCCTGTAACTCCTATTTACCTGCAATATATATATAATACATGTTAGGGTCCTAGCAGTAAGTTATGAGACTTTATGACACATTGAAAATATGAGCTTTATGGTGAGGGTTATAAGACTTTGAACTCTCGCACTTCAATAGCTAGTTTTTTGGAGTGTGATTGGTTCTTATCAATTGGTATAACAGCATCCATCATATCTCCCAGTTGCAACGCAAATGGTGACACCGGAATTGCATTATTTGCTCAAGTTTGTGTAATGAAATGTTAGGGTCCTAGTCGCAAAGTATGAGACTTGATCCAACATAAAAAGTATGGCTTCTTTGCTTGAGGGTTACAACATTTTGGATTGTCCCATTTCAGAGCTAACTTTTAACAAGTAGTTCTGGCCAAGGTTCTTATATATATACAATCACAATATACAAAGTAAGGTTCTATAACTCAAAAACTCAATTTGCACAAAGTGAGGTGAATTTTCTCACTTTAACACGGTGAAAGAAAAAAAAAATTAAAAACACAAATAAAACAATATACCAAACTAAAATTCTAAGCTTTCCATCCACAAGCAGCCTTCCCCAAAAAATTCCATGATGCATCTATCATGTCCAGCATCAAAATCACCATGCCAAAGGGTAAAATGAGAAAAAGAAATAGAAGAAACAGACCTCAAAAATAGGAATAGTCAGGGGCTCATAGCAAACACAACAATCAAGAACTTCTGGGTCTAGCAAGGTCATGGAGACGGACCCATCTCTGTTGTGTCCCGCCCTATCTGTGTTTCTGCCATTGCCTGAATCCCTGGGTACCGAGAATCTCGCCATACTGTCCTTCTCCTACTACTGAGTTGCCATTACTAAATAGGGTGTCCGGGCCGGGCTTCATATGGTTCTCTGCACAAACGAGTCGGGTTTTGACCCGAGTGGGTTAAATTGTTTTCATATGAAAATTGAAGTTGACATTCAAATTAGAAAAAGCAGAGAAAAATAGAAGATAGAAATGCCGCGAATTCGACACCGTTTTGCTTCAAAAAAAAAAAAAATCAAGCAGTAAAATCCTAATCTCTTTCTTGCTTTTGGTACTTCAATTTGGGTTCTGGCCGCTAATAAAACAAAGAAAACGCGCGAGAAAAACTGCACAAGAAACCGCAATGGAGATGAGGATAGCAAAAGGAGCTTCACCCTCAACAGCTTTGCACTGCTTCCAAGAGTCCAGGCAGATAAAATACGGAACAGATATTCTTATAACTAGTAGGAAATGGAATCTACATCTGATATATTAAACATAACTTCCTTAGCAAGCAAACACAGTATTTTATGCATTAGTGATTATATACACTGCATTAAGTACAAAACGTTCCCTGCCACTATCTCCTACTCAAATACAGAAACTTCTGGCCCGAAGTCATTTTCCCAAAGCAGGCAACAAGCTTGAGCTCGAGCTTGAGCTTCACATATGCACCAAAATAAGTTACTTCTCCAAAAGGTATGCATAGCTGACAGAACTACTTATGTATGCGGAGTTCCAGCTTGAGTTGTCCACCAAAGCCAAACAAATAACTCGGAATTAAAAGAAACCCTCCAGATGGAATATCATCAAACCGGCATTTGATAAATTTTGCAGTAGACTGTAGTTTAAGAGTAGTTCCTTTGATTGTTGCCCGTAGTTCATAGGAGAACTCCCCAATTCCTGGGGAAAGGGGTGCAAGACAATTGATTGTAACCATATTACCCAGATGTTTATAACTGTTGCTGAGAATAAATATAGTGCCATCACTACCTTCTTGAAGAATGAGAAATTCATCATCTTCTTTCAAGGTAATGGATACGATACTACCATACAGGAAACATATTCCAGAGTTCTTATGGCTACCACCAAAGTGTTTGTATACCTGTTTGTATGAACCAATGAAGGAGCAGCAAGAAACAGGGCATGAACATGGCGCATAGATGCATTCCTTTTCATGCATGTACTTTGAGCTGTAACATAACATTTCTTTGCAGCCATATATTGAGTTTTGGCATGAAACTTTGACTGCCTCCAGAACCTTCTCCATGGCCCTGCATCGGTTATAGCCAATGGGCATCGAGCAAGACGGACATTTATTCCTCATTTCAGTACAGCAAGAAGAGCAAGCTATATGGCCATTGTCACACTGAATGTTCAAGAAAATTGACATTAATCAACTTAGAAGTACTGTTTCTACACAATAAATGATATACTTATAAGCAGAATAAGCATAGCAAATTTTCAAATTGTATGCCATCAATAAACCAAAAGAAAAGAGGAAAAAGTAAAGACCACCCTTTCACTCCTGGATATCTTATTAAACCAACATGAGTAATTTAAAATTAAAACAATGAGACCCACAATCATTACAAGTACGTGGGAAAAGAGTATAACAATAACATAAAAGAATTGCAAATGAATCTGACATATCAGGAAATAATCTAAGTTCAAAACTTATTTTCACAGAATTTCGTATTTTAAATTGAATGTCTTTTGAGAAGATGTGTTAGGAAACTTAACATATAATATTATATTTCTATCTATACTTCACTGGATTAAGTTTATATTTCCTATCTTGTTTAGGCTTATGATTTTAGGTAATTAGGTTTCCTCACCTTACAGTGCCCTCTAACTTGACTGATTAGTTTCACATTCTCTGGCTTTTCTCCCCCTATAAGCACTGGTTCAGAAGCAATACCCAATGGACTACCATAAGCATCCATGTCCTCCCCTCCCCCTTCCCTGGAACCTCTTTTTCTTTCTCTTCTCTAACTTCAAGAAAACATTCTGCTTAACTGGCCCTGCCAGTAGTAAAATGCAGGTATCATCAAACCCCGAGAAATGCTGTTAGTTGCTATTAAGGTTTCTTTTTTTTATTTTTTAAAACATCAAAAGGCTGCCAATGTTCAAAATCCAGACTCTAACTTCATTTGATGCTGATTAAAATTCTTTGGAGTGTGCTGCGCCGGTCAACCTCACAATGGGCTAGAAAGGATGAATTAATGACTTGTTGCCAATAAATAACTGTATAGCTTTTCAACTAATGATTGCAACTGTATAGCTTTTCAACTAATGATTGCTTACTACTTTCAAGTTCCGATTAGCTTCAGGCCAAGTGGCATCTCCTGCCTGTCCAAACCCTGGTGGTGGATGAAGTTAAGTGAGTCAATCCCACTCGATTTTACGAGCGCATTTGTGTTGGAATAACAAAAACAAAAATTCACAGTTTCCTAATACATAATCCTGCCAGACACCCAATCCATTGTACATCTTCATACAGCATCGACAGCATATAAAATTCAACCAAAGACTTAAAAAGGCTATGTTTATAAAAAATAAACAAACAAGTGTAACCTAAGTTGTGAGTTTCAAAGTCATCAAAGATTGTACAATGATTAACACTGCAAGAAAGGCAAAAAGCAATTAGCTTATGGACTCAAGAGAACCAAGAAAGATATTATGTCAAAGCTTGACATAAATGACAAATGGAGCTTATAGAGACTCTTATAGGACCATTTATGCTAGGCCAAGGTAACACAATGATCGTGATCCTAAATCACACATTTATCCAATTTCATCACTGATCTTCAACCTCAACAATATTCACATTCTAGTCACAACTTTTCTCAATGACACTCGGTGCATGTATATTTTTAAATATATTTTTTTAAAAAAAATAAAAGAAGAGAAGGGAGAGCCAAATATAAAGATGAAATTGTAAAGTATAAACAAGAAAAGCTTTGAAAAACAATCCCAGCCAACTGATCAATAAGTTCCTTAGGCCATTTTTACACCTCTCAGTGTTTTCCTACACACTATTATCAGGTCTTAAAGTTTTGGCTGACATTTGCCTCTGCTCCTAACCTCTTGTATTCATACTCAAAGCTAACCATGAATAGGAACTTATGGAAATATAATATCTGGGATAAAGCAGCTAAGATTGGATTACATCACAACATTTTTTTTTTTAAACTCACTAGCAGACACATAAATTATCCTAAAGCGTAGATGTCAATATCTTAACAAATCTGCCCCAGCTTACCCAGTATCATCCAAGACCCTGTAATAAATAGTCATATATCACATATTAACAAATTTCAGAACACATAAAATTGGAACATTTTTTAATAGTTTCGTGATCCCTAATGTAGTTCACAAACAGATCATGGCTTGCCAGTAAATCCACAAGTTACAATACTCCTGAGGATCTTCCAGATTTGTCCCAGTTCTCCAACATCATGGAGAACTCTGTATCTTGCCAACCCAATCTAACCTCCAAAGCTCACCTCTCTGAAAAAGTACATATCTATCTCTCAGACATCTACAAACAGGAATAGCCACAAACCAAACCCTTAATCATATGAGTCACCCATAAAACTAGCCAAACACTTCAATCCATTAACTCCTATTTACCTGCATATATATAACATGCATTAGGGTCCTAGTAGCAAGGCACGAGACTTAATCCCATATCGAAAAGTATTTGATCCCACCATTATCCCACATCGAATAGTACTGCTTCTTGTTTGAGGATTATAAGATTTTGTATCGTCCTATTTCAATATCTAGCTTTTGACTTACATACATATATAAGTGTATAAGTATGTATAATCACCATACACAAAATAAAGTTCCATAACATTTTTTTTTTTTTTTAGCAGAAACAAAGAATTATATTATATACCATGCACCAAGGGGGTGCTCCCTTTACATAGTTAGTTCCATAACTCAAACCTCAATTTGAAGAAACTGAGGTGAAAATCAAACTTCTCACTCAGCGAATGAAAATAATTAAAACCCACAAATAAAACAATATACCAAATTAAAATTCTAAGCTTTCCACTCACAAGTAGCCTTCCCCCAAATTCCATCAAGCATCTATCATGTCCAGCATCAAAACACTATGCCAAATGATAAAATAAGAAAAAGAAACAGAAAAAACAGACCTGGAAAATAGGAATAGTCAGGGGCTCACAGCAAATGCAGCAATCAAAAACTTCTGGGTCTAGCAAGGTCATGGAGATGGACCCGTCTCTGCTGTGTCCCACCCTATCTGTGTTTCTCCCACTATCTGAATTCCCGATTACTCGCAGGTCTTCACTTGCCACGGTTTCTGCTTCATCTCCTTGTTCGTCCAGCTCAGCTTCCTCTTCTTCATCACCATCACCTTCTCCTTCGCCGTGATCATCACCCTCTTCTTCTTGGTCGCGTTGTTCACCTCGCAGGTGTTCTTCTTGTTCCCGTCCTCCTCGTTCTCCTTGGAATCCCCCATTGCATCTAAATGAAAGAACTCTAAATTTCGTCCTTGGTCTCTTCGGGGGTCTGTTGCTTGGCCCTTCTTCGTCTTCTTCGACACCTACCGAGAATCTCGCCATATCTCTTCCGTCTTTCTCCATCTATGCAATAGTTGCCACGTATATAATTTTCTCTTTTTTTTTCATTTTCTTTTCATTTTTTCTTTTTGTATAACACAACCCCATTTTCAATTGCGTTACCTATTTTACATTTTTTAAAAAATAATAATTTTAACATAAAATTTTTTATATATGTGAAAAAATTACAGTCACAATAACTTACAAACAATTTTTTTAAGATTTTTATTTTTTTAGTTTTATATATTTAAAAAATTAAAAAATTTATAAAAGTTAATTCGTGAGTTAAAAATTAAGGTAAATATCATATAAAACTCTTACCTTTATACTATATCTTTAAAGAGATCCTAATTTTCAAAATGTATCCAAACTAACTTCAAATTTTTAATTTTTTTCAAATTAAATCTTTCATCTAAATCAATTAAACGACGTTTGTAAAAAATAAATTTATTGAAAGGCAAAAAAGAAACTATATCAGTAGAGTATATAGAGCTAAACGACAACGTTCGATGTTCTCCTCATTTTGGTCTTCTCCCCATTTCAGAAACCTAAATCTCATATTTTTTCTCTCAATTCGTCATTTGTTAGCGAGAAATCTGAAGGTTTGGTTACCAAAGTTGCAACAAAAGTTATGTTATTTTACTGCTTCATATTATATTTGCACATGAATTGTCTTTTTCTAGTGTTTGATGTCATGAGCAAGCATGGGTATTAAGTTCGGGACGCACGAGTATGTTAAAATTTTTTAGTGGTCCCAAAATTACCGATGCTTTTGGTAGCATGAATTGTTGTTGTCTAGTTGTTGGCTATGCATGATTAACCTGAAATCATTGTAAAACATAAAGTTATTAGGGTTTGAAAATGAATTTTTCAAATATGTTTATAGTTAGTTATTATCAAATTAGGGATCTCTTTTTCTGGGCTAATTTGAGTTTTTTAATAATTTTGTGTGATTAAAATAATTACATCAATTACTTTAAGAATGCATTATTGTGTTTGATTCAATTGAGGTACTTTGGTATTTGATAGTGAATACTGGGTGGATAGTGATAGAAAGGATTAGGTGACTTTATAACACGTTGGACCACATGTATGTCTTATCATAATATATATACATTCTATGTGTGTAAAATGTAAATTGTATGCATAAAATGCTTTCACATAGTGGTTCTTGAAGTTAGTATGCATTATCAACTACACACTATTTTATTGTCTAAAGTGTTTGTATGTTTGATTTGTCTTTAGGACGTTGCAATGGTTTCATTTTACTTTACATGTCACTTGCATTATGGTGGACACTTTATTGACAATGTTAGTAAGAGTTACAATTCAGATGAAGTGGTTGTATTTGATGATGTTGATAGTGATAGATTTTCACTAGTAGAATTAGAAGGAATGTTGAAAAAGGCAAGGGCTATTGGTAAAGGTAAATTCTTTTATGTTATGTCTGAACTTACAATGTTAGATGGTCTTAGAGAGTTAAGTAGTAATGTTGAACTTATGGACATGTTAGATGTAAGGTAAATTCATATATATTTTTTTTATGTTAAAGATAATTTGGCCGATGTAGTTATTAGTAATGATCATATACATAATGAGGATGAGCATGTTGAAATAGAAGTTAAAAATGTGAATACTAATATAGAGATGGATGAAGATAAGAGGAATTTAGTGGATAGTGATTATGAGGTTAACATAGAGGAAGGATGTTATGCACAGTGCGAATCCTGAAGTGACTATGCATAACATGGAGTCAACTAGTTTTGTTAGGGTCAGTAAGCCAAGGTTTGATGAGTTTGATATTGATTACTTAGATGAGTTTCATACACCACCTAGATCCGACGAAAATGGTGAAGTCCAAAGTAAATGTGAGTTTAATGTTAACACTGACATGGTTAACCTAATATTCAAGGTTGGCATGATATTTAGATCAGTTGATGAGGCTAGGGAGGTAATTACTTAGTATGGGGTTAAGAAAGGTTATAATCTGAAGTTTTGCAAGAGTGACGCTAATAGACTAAGAGTGATATGTAGGAATGGATGTGGCTGGATCTTGTTGGTCTATCAATGAAGAAAAACACATTCATTTGCTGTGAAGATATACTACCAGACACATACTTATAACTGATCATTTCGCAACAAATTGGTCACTGCTAGATTCATTGCAGATAAATATATAGATTTATTTAAAATGGAATCGAAGGTTAAAATAAGTTCTTTGATAGAGGCAGTGAAAGCAGATTTAGTTTGTGATCTTTCAAGAGGTGTTTGTATTAGAGCCAGGAAAATTACTATGTCTAAGATATATGGAACTGAAGCACATCAGTATCGAAGGCTGAGAGACTGCTGTGAAGAAGTGATAATACAAAATCCAGAGAGTTCATTAATTTTAAGTTTAGATAAATTGACTCTTATATCAAACCCTATTTTTCAAAATGTTTATGTTTGTTTGGATGGTTGTAGGATGAATTTTTAAATAGATGTAGACCTAATATCAATGTGGATGCATGTCATTTAAAAGGAAAATATCAATGTGGATGCATGTCATTTAAAAGGAAAGACACAAGGATAGTTAATGGCTGTAGTTAGAATTGATACAAATAACAACACATATCCCATTGCATATGTAGTGATTAATGCTGAGACTAAAGACAGTTGAACGTGGTTTATTCAGTTGTTATTAGCGGATATTGAATCTGTTAGGACTCACAAGTGGATATTCATGTCTGACAAACAAAAGATACGTGTATATTTATTTTAAGTTTGTGCAACTGTGTACAAATATGCAAAGTATGTGTTTAATTGCTTGCTGTCATTTCATAGATGATAGAATTATAGTTATGCATGTGGCTTTACTAACTGAATATTCTGCCAACTGAGTATCCTGTAGTATCATTTAAAGCTTAACGTATATATACTATATGTATAGACTTATATACATACAACTTTTTCTTTTTCATACCTAACAACCTTTTATGTTTATGCAGGGACTTGTACCTGCCTTTGAAGAAATTATCCCAGAAGCAGATGTTCGCTTTTATGTTAGACATTTGTATGGTAATTTTTAAAAATAATTCAAAGATAAGTTTCTAAAAAACTTAATGTATTCTGCTGCTGCAAGGGCAATAACATTTATTGAATTTAATACCATTATGCATGCACTTAAAACTTCTGATGTGAGGTCTTATGAGTGGTTATCTAAGATACCAACCAAGCATTGGTCTTGGCATGCGCTCCCAAGTAGACCTAAGTGCGATATGCTCTTAAACAATTTGTCTGAGACGTTTAATGCGTGTGTTATGAAGGCTAAGGACAAGCCTATTTTTGTAATTATTAGAGGAGATAAGAAATTACTTGATGAAGATGATCCATGTTAATAGGGATCGAATGCAGAAGTGTGAAAGTTTATTGTGTCCCAAAATACAAGGTTTTCTAGAGAAGGTCAAGATCAAGTCTAAAGTATGTGTTCCTATTTGGTCTGGAAGAGTGAAATATCAAGTCAGATCCTGTGAAGAGTAATATGTAGTTGATTTAGCTACATAGAGTTACAGCTGCAATAGGTGAAATCTTACTGGTATCCCATACATACATGCAATTAGTGCAATTTACTATCAGAAAGAAAGACTAGAAGATTTTGTTGATTATTACTACCATAAAACCACATATCTTCAGTGTTATTTTCACTCAGTCAATCCATGTAATGGCCCAAATTTATAATCACAAACGTGATTAGATCCAATCCAGCCACCTACTATTAGAAGGCCATCTAGAAAACAAAGATGAAAGGACATTAATAAAGCTGCTCAAAATCAAAGTAAGATGTCCAGAAAGAACTATCATGTCACATGTAGTTGATGCAAGAAGACTAGACATAATGTTCGTTCATGCAAAGGTCAAGTGAAACAGGTATATTTAATAATAATCATGAAACTTGTTGTTTATTTATTAGTTATGAAATAAGTATATCAATTTATTGCAAAAAAAAGGACAAGGTAGTGGGGGTGGAACAGAAGCAGTATTCATGGGGCTCAGGGTACTAATTGTAACACCCCAACAGGTAATTATTATATTCAATTGAATTACACTTACTAATATAAATGGACTAACTTATATACGCTCTTGTAAAGTGGTAGCCCATCAAATACAAGTGGTCAACATTCCATAGCAATAGGTGAATCAATCTCGGTTCATGAGAGTGATAGTGTATGAGTTTTGTTTACATTTTAGTTGCTTTAGTCATATCATTTTGTACATAAAATGTTGATGTTACTTCACTTTTTTTCAGGGTCAGTAGTTATCAAGTGAGGCATCAACATCTGCTAAGGGGGGATTCACTATAAGGTGGTATAATAACTCTACATCCATAAATACAAAAACTACTCAAGGTATGTTAAATCAAACTTTTTATATTCTTTGGCTTACTTGTGTTATATTTAACAATTTTTATATGGTGTTTCAGCTACCCAAACACTTATGCCATCCACCTAACCACACAGGACAATCACAAAAGTACTTATGTCAACCACTCAGCCACCCAAAGCAACAATAATATCACTCAAACCATTTAACCCACCAAGGACCCGACAGCCACCAAATACAACTTACAAAGTCCCAATAACATTCGAGACAACATCAGCTCCCCCAGCTTTCATTGGACCATCCCTATCCCCAGCAGTAATGGTGCATTCATCATCATTCAAGACAACATCACCATAATCTAAGATAACATCATCCGAAACAAAGACAGCAGCACCTAGAACCTACAAGACTTAAAGATGATTATTTGAAATGTAATTGTGAAAGTAATGACAATAGTGTGTGTACTTTGAAAATTTGAAACAATTGATAGTTTGTTATGTATTTGTGTTGGATATTTTTACCAATGTATTAGAATTTCTTAATCAAAGTAATGTTTTCTATATTTATGATTGGTGCATATAACTTTATATTAAAATATTTTTCATTGGATATTTTTAGGAATGTTATGATAGATTATTTAATGTAATGCAAAAAATGTTATTCATTTGTATTAAGTGATTTTTTTTAGTTAAATATTGAACATAAATAATCATTTTAATCAAAAAATATTAATCAAGATTCAATTACAATATATTTAATGAAGAATAAACAAGATTCAACTAAAGTTCATTCGGTCAAGAATAAACTAGAATATATCCAAACAAGATTAGTAACAAAAAAAAATATAATTTAATACTTAACTGTTGACAACAAAAGTAAATTGCATCCAAATATAATTAACATGATAACATTATGTTAATTAACTACATTGTCACATACATCATATGGTATCAACTTACAATATAAACCTGCAACATCAACTTATAACATCAATCTAAAACATTATTTTGCTATATCTTGTTCTAATGTAATATTAAATTAATGTGATTGTAGTCACAATTCATGAGATTATAACAAGCCTCCGATAAAAAATGAGTTGATCTTGTAACTTCTGGATTTGAGTTAATAACTTTGGAATAAGTTGCATTCCTCGAGTACACAGGTCCACCAAACCAAACAAAATAGCCACAGTAACCATGTTTCTACATCAAGACAATACAATGTAAAATTATTACATAAGGCCATCAAACTAAATCTATAACAAACAAAATTATATGCAAATTGAAAATATTATCTAATTGAACCCATATGGTGAATAAAAAAACTTAAAAATGTACAGCCTTATTTTTTTAGACTTATTAATTAAAAATTATATATAATCTTATCATGAAAAAACGAAACCTATTTATGCATGAAAATCAACATCCTATGCATACAAATTTGAAAAAGAAAACAATGAAATTAATAAATTAAGTTCATGGCAAAACTGCTTGTTAATCAAATTTAAAGAAAATATACAGTCTTTATTTCCAGATACTCATTAATCAAAGATTAGATACATAATCATACCCATGTGTGCATGAAAATCAACTACTTATCCATACAATCGTGCAAAGAGCAATAAAAACAACAACTTAAGCTCATCACTAACAATACATTCTTATCATGAAAAATCAAATTCATATTAAAATACAATCATAATACAATGATCATGCCTATGAACTCATGAAGAAAATTAATGAAAAAAATAAGTTAAGCTTGGATTACATACGATATTCTTTCCACAATCCCAAAATCTTCTTCCTGGGTTTCTTGTAGTCCATGAGGTATGTAATTTTGCCTTAACACCACAATGATATAAGAAAACATGATAGGACGAGCCTTCACTCTCCATTGACAAATTTAGTTTCAATCAGTATATATATCACTAACACTCGATTCTTTAACAAGAAAATCTCGATCATTTTACAACTTTGTTTTTGTTTTCCTCTTATCTTTCTCTTCTCTCTCTTCGAGCAACAAGCCACTGATGAAAAAAATGGAACATTTAACGGACGATGAAGCCCTCACAGAAAAAATTAATTTAAACGGTATTTGTAATTAGAGTTTAATTTGAACAAAATTAAACAGTCGAAGTTAGTTTGGATATATTTTGAAAGTCAGGGTTTGTTTAGAGAGAGAGAGTATAAAGGTAAGGGTTTTAAATGATATTTACCTTAAAAATTATTAAAATTAAAAATAAAATTATTTTTAGTTTTTTATTATTACTAAAATTAAAGTTCTTCTTTAATTATTTAAAAATTTATATTTGATTGAAAAACATAAAAACATACAATTTATTTATATTTATGTAAAATATATCTTTTTAAAGAAAAAGGGGAACACTTTCACTGGGAAAAAAAAAAGAAATGTGAATCTAAAATAATATCTCATCACGATTTTAATAATGCATTAAAGCATTTAATTTTAATTATAATATGGCAATGTTATTAAGAATTTTTATAATCTCAATGTCATATCCTTCAGGACATAGAATTAAAATTTAAATAAAAAATTTGATTTATATCAAATTGAGATTTATACCCATTGATTTAATTAAAATCTCACTTAAAGATAAATTCAGTGCCACTTTCTTTGCTATTTTCCTGTTGTATTGCCTGTGAAAGTCTAGTGCGACAGCTTGTGACATGAGTGGGTTAAACTGTTTTTATATGAGAATTAAAGTTATGATACTGAAATTAGAAAAAAATAGAGAAAAAAAAAACAGAAGAGAGAAATCAACGTCTGTATACGACACCGTTTAGTTAAAAAAACCAAAAGCACTAAGATCCCAATCTGTTTCTTTGCTTTTTGGTTCTTCAATTTGGGTTCTGCGTGCCGGCTAATAAAACAAGAAGAGAAGGCGCTAGAAAACTGGAGAGGTAATGGAGATGAGGATAGTATACGGAGCTTCACCCTCAACAGCTTTGTGCTGCTTCGATCAAGGCTTTGTCTACAAACAATTTCTCTTTCCGAATACTGGTGTCAATGTCACTGCACCTGTTAGTAGCGGTAGCAGTCTTGGTATTCATGGAAGAAACAAACCCATTTCTGTGAAGGCAATGAAGAGCTCAGTCACAAGCAGGCAGACCTTATCTGGCAACTGGGACGTGTCTGGTTTCTCTCTTGCTGTAGCTGCTCCTGCTGCTCCTTCAGTTCCACGGCTGCCCAGATTCGAAGAGCTCGATACCACTAACATGCTTCTGCGTCAGAGAATTATCTTCTTAGGCTCTCAGGTTTCGCCTTTTCTATATAACTCTCCTTTTGAAGTGGATAATGCCGTTATGGTGTATTGGATGCCTTAATTATTTTCGTAGAGGAAGGAGTGAGCGGGAATCTGGATTGATGTTAAGTATACGGTTTAGGTGTTTTCTCTTTTTTTGGGTTAAGTATACAATAGGGGTATAGGTTATGCTGATTTTGTATATTTGCATTATTTTGTTGGATAGAAGACGTAAGACTCTACATGTCTGTATCTCTCTGTTCCAGCTCCGTGTTTTGGGTTAGTGGTTGGTTTTGAGACGGCTTCTTTACTGTTCTTTACTGTGATTATTGGTTCCTGAATGGTTTGAATTTGAGAAATTTATTGGTTGTGAGTGTTGGGTTCATTAGTTTATTCATAAATGATGGCCTAAAGCTGGAAACTTATGTGGAATTGGGATGAAATTAAAAAAGGGGGAAAATGAGGGGAGGAAAAAAAGGGGAAAGGAGGTTTTGTTTATCTTGATGTTCCACGGGTTGGGTTTGAAATCATTTAGTTTAATTTGGTTACATTCAGGTGGATGATATTACAGCAGATTTGATAATAAGCCAGCTCTTGTTTCTGGATGCTGAAGATTCAGAAAAAGATATCAAATTGTTTATTAATTCACCTGGTGGATCGGTCACTGCCGGTATGTGTGTTCATATTTCGGGCCTTATATCAGCATCAATGATACACATAGCTTCTATATGGTTTTCTGTTGCTTCATCTTGACTCTTGTTCATAATTGAGAAAATTAGCTTCACATTGTTACTTAAACAGGGGTTATTAACTATGGTTGATGGATCATCAATATTGGAGAAGATGTTCCAAAAATTAATTAATCAAAAGATATTCTTGGCATCTAATTATATTCTAGTTACTTCTAATGATTGTATTCTTGCTGCATGTAGGAATGGGAATATATGATGCAATGAAATTATGCAAGGCAGATGTTTCCACTGTTTGCCTTGGACTTGCTGCATCTATGGGAGCATTTCTCCTTGCATCTGGTTCAAAAGGCAAGAGGTTTTGCATGCCTAATTCAAGAGTGATGATCCATCAACCTCTAGGAACCGCTGGGGGCAAAGTAAGTCCTTTTTGTCTCTTTTGCGATGTTTTTCTCCAAAGAGAAAGATATCCATTTTTAATTTTTTTTTTCCGTTCAATGCCTCTTGTTCTTTGTCCATCTGATTTTCTCATTACCAGATATAAGTTTATTTGTTTTAATAATTGAAAAATGACTCATAATGTACCACTAAGAATGGCTTTGTGGCAGTAAGATAAATGCAGACATCGTGCCAAACCTTGAAATATGTTTGGTATTTGATATAGCTCAAGTGAGCATGAGACGGAAGACAAAAGTGCAAACTAGAACAATGTATTGTCCTGCGCTCTTTAACTTGGTGTTAAAAGCAATCTGTTATGACAAGCAATCCGTGCGCATTGACACCAATTTATTTGTTACAAAATAGGAGTTCACAGTATTTTTTGTCCAGGCTGTGATCAGCAAGTTAGTGTTCTAAGACAAGTAATACAGTATGATACTGTGGTTTACTTGAGCCTTCTTCAGATGTTAGATTTGGCACCTTCATATTGATTGTTATCTGAAAGCTAAAAATCAGTAAGGGACCATGTTTTAGCTACACTATCGTCAATGAGATAAACTCACATTGTATAAATCTTGCTGCCTTGTTCTTCTTATGCTGTTATTTCTAAGATTTTAAGCTAGTTATTTCCAGTTCATGCCAGAAAAGGTCTTAGTTTACTTGAAGCCTTCTGTTCTGTGGGATGTGTCTTTGAGACTTGTTTAACAGGCTTAATTAGATTTGAGAACTTTCTTTGGGGATCGCTTCTTGATAGCATGAATGCGTCCCATATTGTTCACAACTTAAATCTGATCTTGAAATTCTGAAAGGCTGACATCTTGATGAAACCTAGAAACTTTCCGTTTGGAGTTGTATATTTTAATGAATGCGATATAGTTGCTAACTCTTATGGAGTGGATTTCTCTTCCTTAATTGAGAAAGATACTTGAGGTTGTAATTTTAAGTTTTAGTAAAATGTCCCCAGAAGATCCGCAGTTGCTTGATATCAGCAGGAAGGGAGGACCAGATGCAGCTAACTTTGTTTGCCTTATATTCTCTGCTTATGTTGTCTCCTAGGAATATTTCTCTTCCCTGATCTAGTCTCTGCTGGAACATTTAAACAGTAAGTTGGTGCATGTATCTTCGTGGTCACAAGGATCTTATTACTGAATTACGGTTCCATTAATTTCTTACATTTTTACGCTTAATTCAAAGTTGGCATCTCTCTTTTGCTTCTCCGTTTTTCTATGCCATCAAGTGAATGAATGGATGGTAAAGATTAGAGTCCTGGATGCTAATTTTGTTTAAGGGTAAAGATTAGGATGGTCTTAGAAATGTTGAGATCTTGTCCATTTATTTGAAACAGACAGGAAGTCAGTGATTTAGGTCCCATAAACTGTTGTTGTGTTTTTCCTTTGTTGATTTTGCACCTATCCAATGTTGTAATCTTGCAATCTCTTAGGTGTTCTTCAGAATCAGACCTTTCTTTTCCCCTGGTTTACAATAAATATCCTTTGTTTTGAAAAGAAGGTATAGAATGGGAAAAGACTGGTTAAGATCTTTCATGAATACAAAGTACATTGGTTTGCAGTAGAAATGCCATCATTTAATCCAGGTACCATGTGGTTGGTTGCATGGCAGCTTAAGTGCCTTCCTTTATCACAAGTGGTGAGAAGTATAGGTTTGTTTTTGCTTCCGCTTGAGATAGGGAGGGCTGTTGACCATTCCGTTGTCTCCATGTAAATTTAAGCAACTTGATAGCATCTTCCTTCTTGCAACACAGGCAAAATATCAGGAAACAAATATTCTTATAATTTAAGAGAAATTTCTGTTGAAATGACAAGTTGTTAAGAGTTTTTGACAGGGTGGTAATATTGTACCGAACACGTGAAACTCAAGCATATCTTTTGATAACTAATGGAAAAATCTGAAGTTGAGTGTTCAGTAGTTTGTAGAAAAAAAAAGGGTTGAAAATTTTCTGATTACATCATGGCATTGCACACAATTTTCTTAAAAAGGAAATTCTTTTGCTCTGTTTGGCTTAATATTGCTTAGGAAGGATAATTATTTGCATGAATGAGGTTCTTATTCTTTTGGTGTTACTCCCTTAGCAAATTTTGTGTGTACTTTCAGGCAACAGAGATGAGCATACGCATAAGGGAAATGGCCTACCACAAGATAAAGCTAAACAAGATACTGTCAAGAATTACAGGGAAGCCTGAAGATCAGGTTGGTATCAGTTAATTTTCTTTTCTGACCTCACTATCTGTTATCCATTTATTTCTTATGCCTAGTAGTACATTTTCCTTCTTTTAGCTCCTCTGGGTTTTAATTTGTAGATTGAAGTGGACACAGATCGGGATAATTTCATGAATGCGTGGGAAGCCAAGGAATATGGACTGGTAGATGCAGTTATTGACGATGGCAAGCCAGGACTAGTTGCACCTATTGCAGATGCTACCCCTCCACCTAAAACTCGGGTGTGGGATCTATGGAAAGTTGAAGGGAGCAAGAAAGCAAAGAAGAATTTGCCATCAGAACAGAAGATTCTACAAAATGGATTTGCAGGCGGTCAAGGAATTGATGAGGAGAAAGGCACAGAAGAAGGAAAGCAAACACCTACACCTATATGAGACTGGCAACATGTACTGTAGGCTCTTTGGGCCTACACCTCACCTTGTATGCTTTACCTCTTAAAGCAGCCATGCTTTGTAAAACAAGAAGCGCTTATCAATCACAGGAAATAGACTGCAAAGAATTGAAAGTAGATCAACTTTTTTATGATGTCTTCAGAACAGTGCTCTATGTATCTAGAAAATCAAACTTTGTTTGGTTGATATGTGCAGTAACCAGCCAGATTCAAGCAGGCTTTGGCTTGATATGTATGAAGCATGGACACAGACTGGTAAAAGCAGGAATTTTAAACTAATTCTCTTATACCAGCGCCTGCAGTGTTGATATTTGAATACAGATCAGAAATCCACTGATGATAACTCAGGTTATACTTTATATAAACATTGGTTTGGAAGGATTCTTTGTTGAAGGGATATAGCCTTATGAAGCTTGTGTTACTCAACCTAGGATATGATTACCATAACGGTTTTCAACACTGGGCTAAAAGCCCTTCGGCTTAGCTCTGATACAATAGGACCTCTAAATTTTGATCCTTTAGGAAAGCTGCAGGCAAAGACGTAAGAGTAGGGGTTACACCTGAGTCTCTCATCCAGTGCACTAAGATGGCTGTACAGAGAAAATATAATACAGAAGATCTGGATATTACATTACATTATTAGGGAAATTATGTTACAGAATGTATAATTCTAAACATGATAATCTTACAAAGTGTAGGTATGATGATGGAGGTAAGCTGACTAAAACTAGAAAATATGAGACACTGTTCTATCTTTTTACCATGAATTAGCTGAAGCCCAGAATCTGCATGCTTTTTTATGAGCCCTTGGATGGCTCGTTCCTCTTTACACAGAGATGACCGAATCACCATCACTGCTTTCATTATCACTGCTACTAGTCTCACTGCCGCTGCCGCTGCCGCTCCCGGTCCCGCTTGCACTTCCACTTTCAGTTTCACTCCTGCTACTTTCACTCTCACTGCTACTGCTTGAACTTGAAGTATGATCCTCTCTCCCCTCTGCATTAACCTGAGCTCGAAGAGCTTCTGCAGCATTAGGGCCTTTCTCTGCTTCGTTATCACTGAAATCCACATCAGCAATCTCATCGTCCATGACAATTTGATGCGGTAAGTTGATGTCAATACCAATACCACCACCATGGGATGCCTTCTCAGAGGTATTCTCTCTCTTAGCTGTTCTTGAATCATCATCATCATCAACGTCATCAATATCTACATGCTCCTCAGAGTAACCATCTTTAGGATCCAGTGATGTTACAGATGGATTAGCACGTGAAGATGGATGCAGCTCGTGCATCTCATTCTCAGGTTCTGCAGCTGGGCAGGAAGAAAGTTGAGTTTATTTCTCTAAAGTAACTCAGTAACATGGTTAAACTCAGAAGAACATGCAGCTTTGAGCAATTTAATGGAAAGGTAGTGTAAACCACAATACTAATAAGGTACATGAATGGAGGAGAGAGAAGGAACAATTGGAGAGCATAAAGCCATATGACATGGGATATGATTAACTCACCAGCACCAAAACCAACTAACGCTTTTTATCAAAAGGGCAAGAAAATTTAAGAAGATGAAGGAGCAAACAAGAAAGAATAAGATTCAGCAACATTTTCTCGTATTGTAGGTTCATCTTATCAGGAACCCTTTATTTCTACTATTGATTATATTCTATAAACTTTCCTAAATCTTTAGGGTAGATTTAGGCCTAATTTTGGAGCTTATTGACATTGTTGTTTGTTATTTGGAGCCATACAGGCAGGAATATTAGATGAGGCATATTCAAAGGCAATAAATCACATTACAGCTGCATGGTGGTTTACTAAGCAAAAGCAACAGTACCTAAGCTCTCTGCATTGATGTCAATCTGTTCCACCTGAACCTGCAGAATTTTGTCGAATGAATGAAAATTTGAAAATTCACTACAATTGTTAAAAGATCACTTCCATCATGGAAATGATATATATCATATCTAGCATCAAACAAGTATACTGCAGTTGCAGACTGATTTCTGTAACATACACAAGTTACAACTACCAAACATGGATGAAACATTAGCAGCATTCTAACAGGGGCAAGACTTTTTCCAGTAGAGTTGTTAAACATAGACATTAATAAAGCTTAAGCAAGGTCATGAAAAGCACTCTTAATGGAGCCTCAAACTAAACCTACCAACATAGAACTGAAAATTCTTAACTTTTAACAGTCTTCAAACTTCGACCTAGGCCATATTTGAGTTGAGTTGCAATATAAGTAGAATCCATATAAAGAAAGATAGGTAAGACAGTTTCACAGGAAAGCTAACATTTGTTGCTCTTCTTTGCTTGTATTATTGCAGGACATAGGTAACATTTGCAAACTTACCGGATGGACTATGCTAGTATTTGAAGGCTGGAATTTTGCCCCTTTACTGACTGGTGGTGAATAAGATTCCACTACAGCAGCAGCTGAAGCAGCAGTGGCAGGGGCAGCTGCAGCTGTGGACTCACCTGGTACACGTACATGTCTCAATCGCTTCACCACTCGGTGCAACCTCTCTAATCGAAAGGTCTCGCCATCGAAGAACAACACCGCATCGTTATCCTTGTGGTCTTCACTGACACCCTCAAAGCTCACTTTGGGTTTCCCATGTTGGTTATTCTGAAATTCCACTGCAACCCTATTATCCTTGCTCTTGTGGAGGGATCCTGGTTGGTTGTTATCAATTGAAGCCGGTTTAAATTCATCTGAAAATTTTGACGAAATGAGAAACAGAATTCTAGATACCATCTTTCTGGAACTCTTCACTCAACTCAAATGTCTAACGTATAAATAATTTCTTAGCTACCAAACAAAATTTATATCACTCTTAAAGAAAATTTTCCCAGTTAATCTTCAAGCAACTTCTCCCACTTCATGGAGCTGAGTCTACCATTCATCTCTCCAGATACAACCGAAAAAAAAAATTACAGAAAGCCCAAGATTTTCTCTTCTTCTCCTCAGTTTTCTTCGGAACAAAACAGAATCCAGAAAAATCAATTAGCTTTCTAGTTGTCTAAAAATTAAAAATTACTTACAGCGTAGAGTGCAAAACTTGGGAGAGCAACGGTTGTTGTCTTTGAAGGAGGGCCCTAACGTTATATCGTACCACTGATTGGGCTGTGGAGCAGTACTTGGCTCCTCATTGTTGTTGCTGTTTGCCATTCGCAACGAGGTTCCTCAATTCACCAGTAAATTCTCCTGAGAGAGAGAATCAAACCCTAAAAGAAACAAATCCCAAGACTCGGTTGGATTTGGTTTGTAGATCGGTTGCAGAGACACGGAACACCACGGGTAAGGCTAGTTTGGTCTTTTCAGACAGGTGGAGTTCGTTACTACTTTTTTTGTGAGTTTGGATTCCTTTTTACTCTTCCCCATATCCGAACCGTCAAGTGACGTGAAAAAAAAGAAAAGAAAAATGAAATTGCAAAAATGTTAAATTTTTATATTAAACTTACCTCCAAGATTTTATGTAATTCATCAAATATCATTAACTGTCTTTCAAAATCAAATCTTACTTCTTTTTCTTATTTTATTTTTCCTGCAAAAATCAGGACTTTGGCACTTCTCACCCGGGGGGTTAGCGGGGAGTAGGAGAAATGGCTCTCACTGGTACTCGTTCTTCCCTCTCTCTGTTGTCTTTACCAGACAAAAACTCCCGAGTACCTCATCAATTACATGAAAAACCCATCAAAATGAGCTTATGTTCGGTGAGGCTTTTGAATCGAATTCAGTGCTCAACGAACTCCAGCAGCAGCAGAACCCTCCGAACCTGCAGGAATTGCAAAACCCAATTCGACCCTTTGCTTAATCACCCTCGCGCTTGCCGCTTCCACACTGCTCATTTTGGAGGTAATCCTCGTTCTAATTTCAATAATGAGAATATCATTTGATAGAACTGTTAATTATTATTGTTGCTGTCTTCTTGTTTTCTTTTTGCTGGGTGAATTAATCTGTCATTCCTTGTAGAGAGTTTAATCCATGACTATTTCTCTTTAGCATTGATAGGGGAAAGAAATGAATGGATGAGAGTTCACAGAGAAAATTCTGTGAATAGAGTCTATTGTCAGAGCAAATTATTGGTTTTGAGGGATATATTTGCTGTTTTGGGAATATAGAAAATGTGGGTTGAAAAAACAAATTGGGCCCTCTGCCATTTACAAGGGTCTTCTCATTGATTTGTTATAATTAATAAATGTGATTGAGCTGATGTTTGTTTGATTCATATAGGTAAATGGTTGCTTTATGCTAATTGTGTTATTTTTGGAAAACAATAGTGACAATTGTACATTCCTTTCTTTTCCAAAGAAGAAAAATTTGTGTACTCTGATAATATTTGAAAAGCAGAAATTTCTGGCTTTTCCTTTTATGCCTTAGCAGTTTAGAAAGTTGAAGTGCAGAGGTTCTATTGCTTATGTATCCTTATTACAAATCTAAGGAGATTGGCTATTACTGAAATCCATCCTGATTATTAGGATTAATATTCAAATTTGGTTCTGGTTCTTTCCTTTTGCTGCCTAGAATCTTGGTCCAACCTTGTATCTGTCATGCTGGGCCATCAAGACATTATGGCATTTTGACCTTTGGCATTTTTGGAACTAAAGCCTCTAACTAGTTGATATCAAGAACTGTGTGAACACATGATTAGTGAAGTTTCTAACCTTCTTAAAATGGAAAATTCAAAGCAAGCTTAAAATATGCCATATTGATATACAAAAGCAGATGGAAGAACAAAACCGTGAAAAACGAGGCTCAGATAGTCTCTAATGAGATCTATCAAGTCAGGAAACCCCACAAATCATTTAGAATGAGACCCAGCAGGGAATGGGGATAGGAGTCTGCATTAATGTCTTTGAAAGCTTCAATGGCTGCCTTGTAGTTCCTTGTTTTATGGTTTTCACCTCAAGCTTTGGAATGGTAAGCACTTGGTGACTAAAGATGGAATTCCTGGGAGATCTCAACAGAGGGATGGAAGGTGAATTGGCGACTCCTATTTTTATCTTCTAACCTATCATTGAGAGATGAAAACAGAAGATTTTCAATGTAGCATTACCATAAAATGGATTACATGATGAGATTTGAGCTGATCATGAGGCAGACTTAATTAATGCCTTGGGGATCATGCTGTTAACTCTTGTCATCATTAAAATTTCCTTACTAGTTATATAGTGGGTTTATAGTAAATTTAATAAATAAAAAAAATTGGGCCCTCATAACAATTGTTTTTCAACTTCTTGATGAACAGGGTAAACATCTTTAAAGAACTTGAGGCTTGTTTTATTTTTCTCGTTCCGGAAAAGACATTTTGTGGAGTTTACATGATGATTTGTTAATTAATAAATTACCACTCTGATAACTTCTGTTACTTTATGATCTTTGTGCAACTTCTCTATTTCGTGATCTGCCTTGCTGAAATCAATGTATCCAACTATACTCTTTCAGGAGAAACAAAGAGGAAATTTGAGAGTGTCTATACTGGTGGGACCATGAACACTCCAGACTCTGGCACCGTTTTCCAGTACTGGCACTGCTGTGGCTCTGAGGATCCATTTGACCCTGGCTGCACCAGTACTGGCTGCTGTGGCCTGAGGATCCATTTGACCCTGGCTGCACTGCCTCCTCATCCTCCTATGATGACTAAAGCACTTCATTGTCTTTCACTTTCAAGTAGGATTCACTCACTTCACTCAGAATTTGTTGTTGGTTCCCTACTGAACTTGTGCTTCTCACACTATGCCTCTTATCACCTTATCGCATCTTGCTACAAAATTCTTTGCTTGTGTAGGTAAATTTTCTTTTATTTTCATAATATCAGTTTGTATCATAGTTTGTACTAGAAGCATCATATTTTTCTTAGAATCCAGAGTTTGCATTTTCTCTTGATAACCATGTATCTTGTCTGGATTTTTTGCCTGGACAGCTTGAACTTATCAAGCTCAAGAATCATTCTTACAAAATGCAATTTGATAATAATGAAAGTATGTCCACTGAAACTGCTAGACAACCTCTGAGTTTGAATCTCATGATTGGTATATTTTGTAAACTAATTGAGCTGTCTATGTTCAGATATGCTTTTCTTGCTCTGATATGTGTTCACTGAAAGGTGTCTTGGAAGAAGGACTGTACTTGGTTGCCCAAATACAGTAACTAAAGACAATATGGCACCAGAAACAGCTGTTTTCAATTTAGCTAGTTATCACCGCACCTTTAGCTTTTTAGTTTTGTTCTTCTGTCTGATTTAATTCCCTTGTTGTATTACATATCATGTAAGACAAGCATCTCTTCCTATGGTCACTCCTTTTGTAGACTTCAGTTTTAGGGTTTGGTAATTGTAATTGTGAAAAGTGAAATAATCTCCTATCTGCTGGATTCATGATAATTGTATTTTCCCCCGGTTCCACTGGAGCTAATTATGTTATAATCATATGAGCAAACCGGTGTAAAAGATAATCTCTTATTTTCAGTATTTCCGATTCACCGTGATTAACGATCGCCGTACAAATGAATAAGTCCCCAGCATCAAGCTCTTGATTAACACTTTTGTCCACCTATTGACTGATTGGTGACTAATTTACGGCATCTTCTTGTTTGATTAGACCTTTTCAAGTCTCCCTTCAGTGTATCATCATTCATATATGTATTTATATGAATATATCATATCATATGATAATTTATATGTACTTATATTATATATATGTATATATTATATGGTTTCTGGACAAAGTCAGGCAGGGCGTGTAGGAAATGTTGCTATTTTAAGAAATTTCATGATTGTGACTACACTGTACATAAGGCACGGACACGTCCAAGCTCACGTCAACTTCAACTTTAACGCAGCGAACACGCTAGGTTGCGTAACATGCGTAACACGGTTTGCACACAAACCTTTATTGCTAAGGCTACGAAACCTCACCTCAGCTGTTTTGCACCCTTATAAACTTGTATATTTGCCTTACAACCAGCATGTTTTGGCTTGTAAGCTAACAAATTTAACGATCTTCACCAATGAGAGCAATCAAGTTTTCATCGGCGAACATCTCCCAACAGCCATTTTCTTTGTTATTAACACCGCAGAGAAGACCCTGTAACGTAATCAAGGCTTCGAGTAGGGGAACCAATGGAAGAGATCATAACCATGGTAGGCTTGTGGACGAGAACATGATTGTGCTGAGAATGCGCATCAAGGAGATGCGAGCCCCGGAGACGAGCCATGAGAACTGGACGCAGTGGGAGAAGAAGTATTTCGTGCATTACAATGAGGACGTTTGCCAAGCAGTAGGGTTGCTTCAGAGCTATTTGATGAGCGTTAGGCCAAGTTTGGCAATTGCGATGTTGGCATTTGCTGTCTTGAGTGTTCCCATATGTACTGGTTTCGTCTTCTTTCAGGCTATGGAGATGGCCAAGATTACCCTCTCTGGTTTCAATCTTCCAGGCTGAGATTTCTGAAAATAACAGCTGGGTTTTCTTCCCTTTCTGCAATTTATTAGAGTAAGTGCTTGTCTGGGTACGTCATGTACAGAGATAGTTCTACTACAGAGAAATGAATCGTGTGGTTGACAGGATATGATCTCTTACAGGACACAAGACCAAAGGGATTAGTCTATGCAAAGCTCTCCATTCGGACAACAGTATATATCAGCATTAGGTTTTACTGTCTAAGCTACACTGTCTGAATTCTTCAACGTTTAATCTTTCTGGGTTGGTGGCAAAAACTGCATTATTTCTCCCATGTTTACTGCAATGTATTCACCATATCTGCCTTGTAATATAAAATCAATTAATAATAGAATTAATATTTTCAAGGCCATGATGAGGTTCACTTTGCCAAATGGATGCCAGCAATCAACTATAGAAAAGACAGTTCTCTCATGATTCATGTGGTAAGCTTTTCTCCGTGAGGATAAGGTATATAGCATGACAGACTCATAATAGACTAGACAATAGGTTTAACATTTCAAATAAATTAAATTAAATTAAATATAATCACACAAAATTAAGTTTTTTTTTTTTCCATACAATTGATACTAACTCTAAATAAATTGTGAGTATGATAATACATGAAATTAATGTGGATACATATATGAACAAAGTAAATGCATGAATAAGAATTTTTTAAGAAGTCAAATCAAGTTTATAGATTAATTCTCTAACAATGCAAATGACATGCTTAGTTACTTTAGTATGCTTTAAGCCTTGATGGTAAATACTGCAGGCCACTTGCTTTAGACAAAGCCAACTATAGTAAATTAATGCAATAATTGAACCAAAATTGTTGGCTTCAGATGAATGAATGACCTTGAGCATCTGGCTGCAATCAATTCTATCAGATGTTCTCCCTCTAGTTAATTACCAGATATAGGCTTATTAGAGTACATGTGAAGTTAATCATTGATAAGTGACAATCAAGCTTAACTATGAAGTACTCCTTTAATCTGTTGACCAATGGCCGGTGCCATGTCAAGAAGGAGCTTTGAATGGTTGGCGTCGATTAAGCGCCATCGTTTTCTATGCCCGACTAGGGTTCCCAAATCTGTAATTAGACGTACTGGGCATGATTATCATATGCTGGATGATACGAAAAAGATCTGTTATAGACTGGTAATCTTCATCTTGAGTATCTAGGAACTGTTAATTATTCAGTTTGATTTCCAAGTTCTTCCGTGCAATTCCTAAATGCTACCCAGCCAAAACTTATTAATTCAACTATTTGTATTGAGCTAATTAGCCAATTTAAGTTTCTAGATTCCGTTTATTATATGCTTTTCCATTCTACTTGTCATCCTGATTAATCTATCTGGCTTTCTTGAGCTGCTTAAGTGTATCATCATTCATGCAACCCTAGTATGCTAAGAGAGATGAACTTGCATGCCACTGTAGAAAACATAAACAACTTCACCGTCAAATTGTACTGCCAGTTTTCAAAGACAAGAATGAAAGAAGATGTTAAATAAATCCTCGTACCCATTATAGAAGATACACTATATATATATATATATGTATACATAATGAAGATATATATGATGGTGAGAATTGAAAAATTAATTAACATGTACAAAGGGGAAAAGTCAAGCCGACTTTCACCGGCATGGCCAGCTCTTCATATTCTTCTGGAACTATTTCAAGAGATCACGTTTGTTTATATTACTATATAGTTTTTGAATCTGTCATTATGCATATCTTTAAAACTTGTATGCAATACAAACTGTTGGTCAACTGTTACAAATTAGTCAAAATCTTTTTCGATTAACTAAAAGAAATTGATCATACGATGAAAAACTACCATTCAAGATAACATAAGATAATACTTTCAATAATTCATAGTATAGGTTTTCATTTCATATATATAGTGACATTAAGAATCGAGTAATATTATTAGTTTAGAGGGATTCATCAAATTCTGTATTTGTGGTTGTCACGGAGATCATGCCGGCTCTGTTATTAGTTAAGGTACAGTGCACCTATCATTTTCAAATCTTCCTTATTGCATTTACATTTGGATAAATTTGTCCCTCTCTTTCCCCTTCATCTCACCCAAGTTGTTAATTACCTGATGTCCAAAGAAACTTCTGAACATGGAACCGCAATAACATTAATTATTGCCAACTGCCATACGGCAATACGCGTGACTGGTCACCACGTTTTGCTTCAAACAATCCTATGGCTTACCCTTTGAGTTCTTCTTTGCACCACATCTATATGTACCGCTGGGCATCTTCATATATTTCATTAACAACCAACCATTTGATCAACTTAGCTCCTCCTAGCCTCCTTTGCCAATTATGGATGCAACTAAGTTTTCATGGTCTTCAATAGTTTCCTGCTACCACCCACTTCGTGTCACGTCGCTGCCATGCCGGAGAAGGAAGGTCCTCTACGTATCTTCCAGAGGGAGGAACGGAAGAGACCATGGAGGTAGGCTTGTGGACGAGAACATGATCGTGCTGCGAATTCGGATGAGGGAGTTGCAGATGCTAGAGTCCAGCTGCGATCCTCCTTCACATTGGATGGAGTGGGAGAAGCGATATTTTATTCATTATCATGATGCTCATCTTTTTCGAGCAATAGGATTGCTGCAGAACTATTTGATGAATGTAAGGCCGAGTTTGGCTTTGGGCAGTGTAGCACTTGTTACCCTAGGTGTGGCTGTATCTACTGGGATGGGCTTGTTTCATGCAGCAGAGATTGTCAAGAGTGTCTTGTTCGGGTTTCATTTTAGCTGATATAGCTCTGATAATGGGAGATATGGTTGAGGGTTTTATGGTCAGCAAACATTAAGCAAGAAGTAAGCATCTTTAACTTACCATTTGAGAAACTTTTGAATCTTTTACTGCTTGAAAGTTAGCTAGATATAGCTAGGAGACTTTTTTTTTTTTAGTGTTCAGCTGAATTAATTCTTGTTCCTTTTTGTTTGCTTTTTGATTTCTGTTTGTGATGATATATACTCTATGGATATAATTAGTCCCCATGGTAAAGTGCAACACTAGATGGAACAGAAAGAATCAGAGCAAAGATTAATTCATGGAAAACGATGGCTTAATTATGTCTAACTTTGGTGCCTTGTAAATGAAAAAAGAGACAAGAAATGATGTTCATCATTATACAACACAATCAGAATATATAGTTAATTTTGATTTACAGATATGCCCAGTTAATTTGAGCTGAATAAGACATGAGTTCTTCAGTTATATACAGACCTGCTTCTTCAAGGGAAAACTTTCCTAGAAAATCAAGGATCTAGAGGATTCAGATTAAATTTCCAAGAAAATACTTGCAGTATTATTCTCCAACTTCCCGATCGCCTAATTAACCCTCTCATCATCCAGAAAAAGATAGTGAAAACATTAGAAAAAGCTTGTAGGAACAGTAAGATGTGCATGTCCAGAAAAGTTTGGGAAACTTCTTTGAGATACTGGAGAAATAATGAATGCCTATAAAATTCAATTGCCATTGCAGGCACTTAACCTTGCTTACACTACTACAAAAATTACAATAACTGACATTAATTTAATGACAGTTATTTAAAAAACTGTCATTAAAAGATTTATTAATACTTTTGATGACAGTTATTCCAAAACTGTCATTAAAAACAAGGTTTTTAACGTCAATTAAAGAAGAACTGACGTTAAAAAACCATAACTTAAACATTTAACGTCAGTTCTTCAAAAATTGACGTTAAAAGATGTATCACTTAAACCTTTAATGTCAGTTCTCAAGGAACTGACGTTAAAACACCAGTTATGTAATAAGCCTTTAACGTCAGTTCTTCAAGAACTGACGTTAAAAGGCCTACACAGACTTTTAACTTTGACATACATTAATCCGGCTGCATCTCTTGTAGCAGCAACCACAGCAGCAGCAACCATTACTCCTACTTCTAGCAGCAGCCACGGCTGCTTGCAGTAGCGGCAGTCATGGCTGCTTCTAGGCAGCAGTCGTTGCTGCTGCAAGAGGCAACAGCTACGGCTGCTTGCAACAGCAGCAAACATTGATGCTGCTTCTTGCAGCAGTAGCCACGGCAGCTTGCAGCAGCAGCAGTCGCCACTGCTGCAAGAAGCAGCAGCCACGGCTGCTTGCAGCAGCAGTCGCCACTGCTGCAAGAAGCAGCAGCAGCAGTCGCCACTGCTGCAAGAAGCAGCAGCAGTCGCCACTGCTGCAAGAAGCAGCAGCAGCCACGGCTGCTTGCAGCAGCAGCAGTCGCCACTGCTGCAAGAAGCAGCAGCAGTCGCCACTGCTGCAAGAAGCAGCAGCCACGGCTGCTTGCAGCAGCAGCAGTCGTTACTGCTGCAAGAAACCCCCAAATTTGCTGTTTCTCCTGAGAATTTACAGCTTTTGGAAATGGTGGAGTCTGCAGGGGAGGAGTCAGGGGAGGCTCTCTTCAATGAATTGGCAGAACCGGCACTGAAGGCCAGTAACCTTCAACGTCAGCTCTGTAAGAACTGGCGTTGAAGGTTTCTGGCCTTCAACGCCAGTTCTACAGAACTGACGTTGAAGGTCAGTACATTGGCCTTCAACAGCGTTGGAGGACAGGAACCTTCAACGCCAGTTCTATAAGAACTGGCGTTGAAGGCTAGTGTGCTGACCTTCAACGTCAGTTCTGTAAGAACTGGCGTTGAAGGCCAGAGTGGGGTTCTAAATTTTTTCCAAAGCCCTCTAGAGCCCGCCATAACCTCCCGCTACATTTTTTCTCTCTAAGGTAAGAATTCTCCTCTTCACAAGACTGTCCAGAAGCAGCTGCACCGCCAGCCTTCTATTCTCTGGCGATTCTCCTGTCTGCAGTCCATCCACAACCAGCTGGGGTAGCTAGTTGCAGCCTTTTTCCAACTCTTCTCCGGCCATTCTCTTTTCTGCAGTCAATCCAGAACGAGCTGGATTAGCTGCTGGCAGTGTTTCCAGCACTCTCTGTTTTGGTCTTTGTCCACACAGCAGCCATTCTCCAGCGAGTCTCCTATCTGCAGTCCATCCACAACCAGCTGGGGTAGCTGGTGGCAGCCGTTTCTCCACTCTTCTCCGGCCATTCTCCTTTCTGCAGTCAATCCAGAACCAGCTGGTGTAGCTGCTGGCAGCGTCAAGTATATCATCCAGATATTCTTATGCTTTGTAGGTCGGTATAAATCTGGTTTATACCTTAAGAGATTACCTAGAGCCATAGGATATAGAGAGCAAATTTTAATGCTGCCGCTTTTGGCAGACGGAGGAGTGGTCCTTGTTGTGTAAACTTTCAATCATGCTTTCATCTGTGTTAGTTTTCAATGACCAAATACCAAGATTTGAAGAATGTTATTAAATGGTAAGACAGTGATCATGTAGAAATCAAATTTTGGTACCATAAGCATGTGCATCTCTCACTCAGTAGCAGATTGCAAACATTATGATCATATGGTGATGATCATCCAAACATCTCATGAGTTTGTCTTTTGATTCCAGCCACAATTGAGACCGTCGAGCTGTTTGTTCTAAGTCATGGAAATCAATATAAGAGAAATAAGAAGAAAAATTCTATTTTGAGTGTTTTCAGATATGAAAGAAGTAATGACGATCTCTGTTAGGATGGTATTGAAGTGTATAACATAAAAATTTTGGTTGCATATATATTGTGAAGAATTGTATTGATGTATATGGATGATGTGAAAATAGGTTTTGGATAATTTGAATTTTATTTATTTTGAAATAAATACAAAAAATACCTTTAATGGGTATCCCCTTTTAACGACAGTTCCAACAGAACTGTCGTTAAAGGGTACCCTCTTTAATGACAGTTCCAACGAAACTGTCATTAAAGAGTATCCCCCTTTAACGACAGTTTTGTTTGAACTGTCGTTGAAGGGTATCCCCCCTTTAACGACAGTTTTGTTTGAACTGTCGTTGAAGGGTACCCCCCTTTAATGACAGTTTTATTTGAACTGTCATCAAAGGCACCCCCTTTAATGACAGTTCAAGAACTGTCATTAAAAACTCTCCCCTTTAATGACATGAACAAAGATGACACTTTTACAACTGTCATTAAAAACCATTTTTAACTGTCATTAAAGCTTTTATTTGTAGTAGTGTTACCCTTTGGAAAGTGACCCACAATTTAATTATAAAGTCTTCATCTTCTTCATTTCATTCTTTTGGGTTGATGGAAAAGATGGGTGGCAACTTGGCATTGCCACCCCAAACCAGACAAGAAAGTGAAAGGTCTTCACTTTGTAACATAGCTTTATGTTTTTTATATTGCAAGTAAAACAAATTATTTTAAAGCAATAATAAAGATTAATTTTTTAAAAAAAATAATAACTTTTCAATAATTGCTAAAATATTTTCTAAGTTATTGTGAAGTGCTTTAAAAAGTTAAGCACACCCAAAAAAAAAAAAAAAAAAGATTTCTTTACATGCTTTAACACAGTTTATCTATCATAGTCTACAGTGTCACGGTTTGAGGAGAACTCTCCTTGTCTTACAGTGGCTTCCTCAGTGTCATGACACGCGGTGGATCAGCTGGAAAAAATTTCTTAATAAAAACACGTGTCACACTAGTGACATGACATGTGTTTTTTAACTTAAAATATTTTTCACAAATTACTAATTATTTGTGAAGATTTTATTTTAAATATTTTTTTTTCATAATTCTCTTTAGATCATAAAAAAGTTATTTTCTTCACAACTTTTTAAACGCTAAGAAAAAAAATTTTCTTCACCTTTTTTTTTTCAAAATAGTAAAGAATTAAGTATTAACTTTTTTTTATAGTGTTCCTTTTGTGAGAAAATTACTTTTGAATTTCATTAGCAAATAGCTTCAAAAACATGAAAGTCCTTATGAATTTATAGAAAATAACAATAAAAATTCACTAATTAAAAAAAAAGAAATATATTTTTGACCATGAAAAAGAAAAGAGATTGATTAAAATTGACTGTCTTGTATCATTTTTATAAATTTTTTATAAAGTGGTTGATGTTTATTCATTGTATTTGTATTTTTTTTTAAAAAAAAGATCAACCATTGATTTTTGAGCTATTGTTAAATTTAAATTTTAAAATTATATTTAAATACTTGAATTTTTTAAAATACTATATATTTAAACAACATCGAAAACTATTGAGCTGTTGCGATAGAATTTTCTTCCATGTGAAAACAAAACAGCTTCATGGTCAAATTATATTGCAAATTATTCATAGTATAGGTTTTTCATATGTATAAGGATATTAAAGTCAAATATTATTATTCGCTTAAGGGGATTGGTCAAATTTTGTATTTATGGTACTGTATCTTTTAGTTAATGTACGTTGCACCTATCATTTTCAATTCTTCCTTATTGCATTTACATATATATATATATATATATATATAGATACATTTGACCCTCTCTTTCCATTTCATTTCACCAAAGTTGCTACCTGATTTCCGAAGAAACTTCTGAGAATAAAGGGACAAAAACATGAAGCAGAAGCCACATTAACTTTTGCCAAGTGCCAACAGCAATACGCGTCACTGATCGCCACGTTTTACTTCAAACAATCCTATATATAACTTACTCTTTCAGTTCTTCTTTGTACCACTTCTATATATACCCCGCGAGGCATCTTCGTATATTTCATTAACAACCAAGGCTTTGATCGACTTAGCTCCTCCTAGCTGCCTTTACCAATTATGGAAGCAACTAAGTTTTTGTGGTCTTCAACGGTTTCCAGCTACCACCCACTTCGTTTCACTTCGTTTCCATGCCCCAGAAGGAATGTACTCCGCGTTTCTTGCAGAGGGATGAAGGAAAGAGGCCATGGAGGTAGGCTTGTGGACGAGAACATGATCGTGTTGCGAATACGGATGAGAGAGTTGCAGATGTTGGAGGCAAGCTGCGATCCTCCTTCGCACTGGATGGAGTGGGAGAAGCAATATTTTCTTCATTATCATGATGCTCATCTATTTCAAGCAATAGGATTGCTTCAGAACTATTTGATGAATGTAAGGCCGAGTTTTGCTTTGGGCAGTGTAGCACTTGTTACCCTAAGTGTGGCTGTATCTACTGGGATGGGCTTGTTTCATGCAATAGAGATAGCCAAGGGAATTTTGTTAGGGCTCCATTTTAGCTGATACAGCTCTGCAAATGAATTAAGCATCCTTTACTTACCCTTTGAGGAAGTTTGTACTTTTTGTTTGAAAGTTAAATAGGAGACTTAGTTTCTTTTGGGTTCAGCTGAATCAGTTCTTGTTCCTTTTTGTTTGCATATCGACTTCTGTTTGTGATGATGATATACACTTTATGGATATAATTAGTCCCGATGATAAAGTACAACACTAGATAGAACAGAAAGAATAGGAGCAAAGAACTAATGGAAAAGGAGAGCTTAATTATGCCTAGTTTTGGTGGCTTGTAAACAAAAAGAGACAAGAAATGATGTTCAATGATCATACAACACATTAAGAACAGGAGTTTTGATTCAGAGTTCGTGCATCGGGCCAGTTGATTTAATATAAATAAGATATTAATTCTCCAATTATATACATGTAATTCTTCAAAGCATGGGAAAACTTTCCTTGGAAAATCAAGAAGATCAGTCAGACTAAATTTCCAAGAAAATGCTTGCCGTTATCCTCCAACTTCTCATCACCTAACCCTGCCACTATCCAGGAAGATATTGAAAAAGATTAGAAAAAGCTCCTAGTGAGCACTAAGAAGTGTATGTCAACAAAATTTTGGAAAATCTCTTTGAGATGCTGGAGATACGCTTATAAAATGTAATTGCAGTTTTCAGACCCTTAACCTTGCTTAGACCCTGTAAGAAGTTATATATCCTCCTATATATTATCTAGCTAGTCTCCATCTGCTTCATTTCATGCTTCTCCGTTGATGGAAAAGATTGGAGGAAACTTGGAATTGCCATCCTACGCTAGACAAGAAAGTAAAGGAATTGCAAGTTACAGCTTATTATGCTCCCGATGCCAAAGCTATGTTGGAAGGCCGCAGCTAGCCTCTTTACCCAACTTCAGCTAGCTTGTCGATTGCAACGAAAAGATCTACTGAATATACTATTCTTTTGTGTGAAGACAAACTGTCCCTTTCTTCTTTGAATCATCTTTCCCTCTTTATAAGCCAAGGAAAAATGAAGATATATGATCAAGATAATGGTTATCTTTTCCAAACATTTAGACAAGAGGCCAAGCAAATTAATCAAAAATTCTCGTCCGTATGTGTACAAACTTGAGGTTAATTAGGGTTTAGTTGTGCATCAGCTAGCTAGCCCATAACCCAACTAGATCAGAGAAATATGCATATTCCTGTTCTTTGCAGCATGTCATATGTATATATACCCAGATATTTCCCACTAAATGAAAGCTCTTCTTGATGTGAGACCTTGCATACCATCACAACCCAGACATTTCTTCAAGCAAGTATATATTTTCTTCATCCTGGATTTACTTTCAGCACTGAAAAACATTGTGGGTTGGGTTATATATTATAGCATGATTTATTCTAATTATAACATGTTGTGCTATTATATGAACAATTTATATCTAGGTAATCATATTGCTTGAAGGAGACAAAACTGGGTCAGGAAGACAGTCCACTAGTTTGGACTGCTGAAGTAGCAGCCCCCATGTCATCATTTTGTCGTATACAAGGGATATAGCAATCTCTTAGCTAGATCCATCATTTCGATCATAAATTCTTTCCTTATATGATACCATTTAGAATAATCGGATGAATTCCACAATTTATTAATTCCACATTAGAATATAGTCCATGTGCCAACGAATTACCAAGACAACG
The DNA here is from genome assembly GCA_021397835.1 of Moringa oleifera. Lineage (NCBI taxonomy): Eukaryota > Viridiplantae > Streptophyta > Magnoliopsida > Brassicales > Moringaceae > Moringa > Moringa oleifera. The sequence continues at coordinate 4,206,337 of JAJFZO010000094.1, forward strand.
ACAATTCAGAATCATGCTAATTAATTCTAAATTAAGGAAGTTTGGCGTGTGACATCCTTCGAGCATAGCTTATCATTGTGAGTTTAAGTGGAAAACAGTGTCAAACCCAACACGAAAAAGAGGATACTCTTTCTAAGAATATTTCACTATCACGGAAAAAATGAAAATCCATTATGGTATGGTGGTAGATTTCGCATCATACGCATTTTATATGCCATTTGTATTTGTTTACTTTAATTTATATCCGAAGTGCACATATAAGTTCAATATGCTTTCCGTTTTATATATTAGATTAAAAGGTAAATAAAAGCAACAATCCCCAAGTGATTTCATTTCCGTAGTTTGAATAAATATAATCAATAGATCGTGTTAGGTTTTGAAGGAAAATGTTACACAAGAGATGATGATCACGATGGCCACTAATTATATTAGTAGGGTATGTCTAATTTCTAGCTCACTTCAGCCAAACGGTAATTTTATTACTCTGAGTGAGTTTATTAACAAGAGGATAAATTAAAGATTAGTTCTTGAAAAAGTCAGTAATAATCATTAATCTTCACCCCTTACTTTTGATACATTATTATTTGGGAAAACACTATAATGACTTGCTTGAATTAAGTATGTATTTATTATTATTATCATCTTAATCACAGCTTTATTTGTTGAAAGGAATATAATTTCATCATTAAAAAAATTATTATAAATTTTGATAATTTAAATACAAGAAAACCGATTTGGTCAATTGCTTTTTGTTACCTACCATTTCTTTGCTTGATTTAATTAGGCAAAGAGAGATCTAACTTAGTGTTTTTCCTTTTCCATTTTGGCAAAAATTCATTGTCTTCACTATGATCATGATTTACATTACTTCATTTGGTTCAATCATTAAATTATGGTACGTGTCTTAGAACCCATCAAATTTTGTTATTTTTTTTTTATTATTTGATTTTGTGCTTTCAAAGTAAATTCGCATCATTGGCTCATATTCTTTGGATTATTTGCCAAAAGTATATTTACCGGCACTCATTCGCATGATTATATTATTTTTCCGTTTTAAGCAATCAATTTATTTTTTTGATAAATTATATGGTAAGCCTTCACATGCTAACTGAAATTATGCAAACACAATCACAAAACTCTAGTCATCTCAAGGATTTGGCCTTGTTATTGTCTTCTTATAGATTCTTCATTAATTGGGGCCCAAGAGTAATTACGGGTAATTTTATAAGTATATTACATCTTTTTGTAGTACTTAGAAATAATGAAGAATCAATCATAGCTCCAAATTAAATATATTGAGTAATTTTTTTTAAAAAAATTGAATTGTATTTTTAATTTAAATATAATTTATTAATTAAATTAATTATATGTCAAATATTTTTATTTAATTTAAACTATATGTTAATTTAAAATAATTATAAAAAATTAAAGATACTTTTATTATTAATATGCTTAAAAAATGATTCACATAAATTTTATATATCATTTCGAGTTTAATTTTTAAATTAAATAATACTCGATTCAAAAACTGTTTTTTATGAATTTTTTAATAACATAATTTTTTAAAAAATTAATACTCCAATTTTTTAAATATTTTTATAATAATAGTGTAAATTATTTTTTATATATAAAAAATTTAAGTTAAAATTTATTATAAGCAATCTCAATTTAAATATTTTAAAATTTTTATATAATTTAATATATATATATTATTTATTTAATTAATATATCAAAATATAAAATAAATATAGATATAATTTAATTATATATATATATATGTAAAAAAAACAACAGGCCCACCAATAATTTGACAATAATTGTTTAGAAAAAAATGTGTCTAAATTGAAAGGACAGTTCCACAAGTCTTACCAAAAGCCTAAATAGTAAGGGAGAGTTATAAAATTTCTTGCCAATTAAATAATTAAATTGATGATCTACACAAATATATTAATGCCGACTTTTTATCACAACATAAACTAACAAAATCAAACATACATATATCCCAAATTTAGAAATTTATATTCTTATAATAGTATTAGTAGTTAGAAGAAAAATTCAAAAGATACCAACTTCTTTTTTAATTGGCCGCAAGCTAGCTTATAATTTAAATTTGAATAATGACATGTCTTTTTTTTTTTTCAATTTTTGAATTAAAGTTAATATTGAGTAAAATATATATAAATTAATATACTTTATTTTTTATATTTTTTATTATTAATCAATGGGTAAAAACTATATAAAATTTTAATGTTTATTTCTAATCAATCAAATTCTCATATTTAAAAAGTAACAAATGAAACATTAATTTATCAATATAATTTAAATTAGATCTTAACTTACATGATTATAAAAAATTAAAAATACTTTTATTATTGAACTATCTTGACTCAAATAAATTTTTGACTTTATTTCAGATCTATCTTTCAAATTTAAATAATTTTTGATATAAAATTTATTTTTATGAATTTTTAATTTTTTAAATATGTAAATTTAAAAAATATATTTTTGATATTCAAAATTTTTTAAATACCTCTGATTTTTAATTTTTATATAAAATATAATTTATATAAAATTAATAAATTAAAATTAAATTTATTACTTTTTTAATATAAAAATTTAATTAATAATATAAAATAAATATTAAAAATTTATATGATTTTTACTCTTAATCAATTGATAATTGTTATAAACCTTGTGAATGCCAACACATTTTAATTGTTTATATTTTATGTGTTATGATGGAGAGAATAATCTAAAACACCAAATAAATCAAAAGAGAATTTCAATGTAAGGCGAGAAAGTGGCTTTCGGCAAAACGGGAAAATCGGTGTGAAGCAAGTGGAATGGGGGCGAACGTGGGATGGCGTGTGTGCTTCTGCCGTTAGAATCTCTCTGTCCTTTCCCTCTTTCTTTCGCTTTCCCACGCACAAAGAAGGGAGAAAAAGAGGGCATGCACATACAAGACAGAAAACATAAAGTTGATAGGGAGAAAGTACATAAATGCTAGCATAGTCTTTTTTGGTTTAATTTGGTAGGCTTTGGGGAATTACTAAAATGGGATTGTGATGACAACCGTACTCAATCTCTTGCTTCGCTCAACAGAAGTAAGGAAAAAATTGCTGCTTTCTTCTCTTGCAGAATATCCCATTCCCGTTATCGTAAGCTTCTCTCTCTCCTCCGCCATCAAATATTCTTCACATCAATCATATTTTGTACTTTTTAAAGAGTGCATAAATTTATCAAGGTGGTAGCTTTTCTAAAATGGGTCTCTGGTCTCTGGTCATCTTTTTTGCATTTTGTTCGATGGGTATTTTTGGTTTATTCTTCCTTTATCTCTCTTGCTTTTCCATCTTCAAATCTGGGTTCTCCTCCTTGTTCCTTTCTATAATTTCTAGTTTGTCTCTTTTTTAATGTGGGTTTCCTCTTAGTTTTTTTTTTTTTTTTTCTTTTCATGGATTTTCATTTCTTACATTTTTGTTGGCATTTGCTTTCTGAGTTCTCTGCCTTGAGGGCATATCTTCAATATCTTCCATTTCTAGATAAAGGCGCTTCAACTTTTAATCTGTTGCTTCTTTTCTTTTACATTTCTCTAACTGGTATACTTAAAATTCTCTTTTGTTTTCATGCAGCTCGAGTATTGCTCGTTTAACTGGTGATCCTGACTCATATTTTTGCATTTTAACCACTAATTCTACTTCATTTTTTATGGGTAATGGTCCTCTACCAGTGACAGTAAAGTTACAATCTTCTGGTGAAAACTTGTTCATCTTCTAATCAAGTTGTTCCTCTTCTTATCATTCTTCTTTTGGTTGCTGAGAAAACAGAGCAACACTTAGTTCATATACTATCGGTTCTAGTAGAGGTTTTGAAGACTAAATACAACGAATTTTCAGTCTATGTTTTTATTTTTTTTTTCAGTTCTACATTCTCCACAAAAGCCAAAGAAACATGTGGATTTTTCTTTTTTGTTCTTTTTTGTGACTTTTATGCATTATATGTATTCTCCTTTCCTCTTAGGTTTACTGTTTTTTCTTTGAAATATAGCTAAAATGGGTTTTGCTTCTATTGCAGATCCATCTCTTGTTTTAACAGTAATAGAGGTAATTATACAATTCTTTCTATGCTAATTTTTCTGGTGTTCGCTGCTTTCTGGTTCTGAATGTCGTTTTCCATTTTAAGGGAAGTTTCTGCTGAAAATTAAGTCTCCAGACATTTTGTGGAGGAGAAGGGATTGACAAGGTGCTGCCTTGGATTTCAATTGTATCTCAGTTTTGTGAATTCTTATGAACTGTTTTCTTTTTCCAAATTGAAGGATGGGGGATCATTTTGTGTTGCTGGTAGATCGGTTACTTACTGAATCCACCCTTGGAGCTACTATTGAAAGCAAGAACTGGTCGGAACAAGCTACATCCTTGGCTAACAAAGATGACATAACTGAGATTTCCTCACAGAGAATGAATGACAATATTGTTTCATCTGCAACTAAATTGGTAGAATGTAGGATTTGCCATGACGAGGATGAAGACTCAAACATGGAGACACCTTGTTCTTGCTGTGGCAGCTTGAAGGTGAGCTTGGATTAATTTGTTTGATTTGGTCCTGTTAGGATGCTTACTTGACGCTGCTAAAAGTTTTAATAGGTTTGTTATTTGAGTTTTCTGATAATTTTGAGAAAGAGGCCAGAAAACTTGAAAGAAAAAGTACTTTCATGAAGTTGGTTAACTTGCAAACATTTTCCATAGATTTTGAGAAGTTTCCGAATAGATATTAGTTCCATAAATCATTCTGTATATTCATACATACAGGCATGCATTACAGTTCTCTCCTGCATCCATTATTTCATCAAATTCAATTCTTTAATTGCTTTTTTCACATATTAATGTCATCCCCGACAATTCTTATATGAAATAATAAGTTTTCAAATTGTGCTAGACATTTAAATTGCAAATGCCATTATGATTTTGATGACTGTGTAACTTTTACTTGGATGTACTTCTGCCAATATCCTTATATATGTCAAGCTTTATTGATTGAGCTATAGGCCTGTTCTGGAAGTCCCATGCCACCTTGTGCAGCATAATCTTAGGATGCTTTGTTGGCAAACTGTCTAAACAGTAGAAAATGAGGAACTAGTCCAAATGAGGAATACACCATGCCTTTGAGAGTTCTAGTTGATATTTCTGATAGTCATTTTTGTAGAAGGTTGAATGCCATATATAGATTGTAACAAATGTTCATGTCAAAGTCCCTGAGGTGCCATGTTTATGGACAAATTGGAACTGTTAAATCTTGAAAATAGCAGACACTGAATGCTTTGTGTAGTGTAAACTTTCTCAAGTGACGTCTAAAATCTTTTATGCATATAAGAGCAGATTTTGTAAGACTATGATTGATTATGTTCATCCCTTTCGGATTCTTTACTTTCACAACCCCTTCCTCATCCCAAAAATGTTCATTCACTTCTTAGACTTAACTTTCTGGAAGGCAGGCAGTAATCAACTAGTCTGTTGTCTCTTCCTTATTTCTCATGCATTCTACCTCTGAGCTTAAACTTAACTTGTAATTGATCACTGAGCAAGTGAGCACTGACTGAAGTGGGAACTTTATCCTATTAATTTTGAGCATGACTTGAAATGGTATATAATGCATTTTATCAGGCAAGGATGCTAGTCCTAAAGATTATAAATTCGTTTGATGCATTTCTTTGGTGATTGTGTAGCTTCCTGATAATGTCAAGTGCTCAATGGAGTGAGGCTCCTTTCTTGTTCCACCTCTTCATCTTGTCATTGCCACTCTGAGGTCACTGGTTTCTGATTATGTGTTGATTCTTGCAGTATGCTCACCGCAAATGCATCCAGAGGTGGTGCGATGAGAAGGGTGACACTATCTGTGAAATCTGCCACCAGGTTGACTGTTGATTTATTTACCTTCCATTACTTATACTTACGAAGACCTAGTCTTCTGTTCCTTGCCAAATCAGAAGAAAATGTTATGTATTTCTCTATGTTGAATATTTAAAATTGCAGCAATTCAAACCTGGTTATACAGCACCGCCACCTCTGTTTCATTATGGTGGTATCCCCATGAATTTCAGGTACATCCTTGATTTTAAACTTTTAGTTACTGAAATTGTTTTTCTTCATTTTAGTCCTCTTTATCTTTCTTGGATTTACATCTCAGGGGAAACTGGGAGATTTCCAGGAGGGATCTGCATAACTCTCGAGTTATAGCAATGGTTACTACAGATCAAGATTTTCTGGATTCTGACTTCGAGGACTATTCAGCTCCCACTTCCAGAAGCCTGATATGCTGCCGAATAGTAGCTATAATTGTACCTCTCCTCTCTTTCTCTCCTCCGAAATCTGCCACTTTCATTTAGTCAGTCAGACAGTCCATATATTTGCCCTCCGGCATTAACATGTCTCACTCTGACCCCTGGGTTCCCTATGTACTGTTTCTAGTTTGGACATTAAGTTAAATTCCATAGATAGGAAGGACTAAAAGCACTTTGAATGCCAATAGTTCATGATGTTTTCTTCAGAAAACAAAAATAGGTTGACTGGCTTATTCCATAACCATATATTGGTTTGTCATGTGCAGTTCATGGGTCTTCTTGTTTTACGCCACACTCTTCCAATCATAATCACTGGAGTCAGTGACTACTCACTGACATTGTTCACGGTCAGGCTGGATAACCATCTTGTTCCTTTTTCTCTCTTCTTCACGTTTAGATACACAAGCAGCCTGGAAAATAATGCTGCCTGCTACTCAGGGCAGCCAAACTGGTGCAGATGAATATCTAACTATTTGTGCTGTATTGCAGTTGTTGCTGCTAAGAACCATTGGGATTCTGTTGCCGGTATGTATCTTGGTTAAAGCATTCACTGCTATACAACGTCGCCGATACCAGCGGGTAACCAATTATGTTCCACTTTATAAATAAAGCACTACTTAAGTTACCTTGCAAGTGTAAATCATGGCTATATTATCTCATCATGTGTTTCCCTGATGGTGTTCCATGTTTCATTCTGTCAAAGTAACCAGGCTTACTAAATTCTGGCAGCTATGTAAATCTTGAGGAGTTCTGTTTGTTTTAGGACTACAAACTTTGGGTATAACACTTGTGGTAATCAAATTAAAGATTGATCTCTGGTGATTTTCTTGTGTACCAGCATCATCGTTTTTCCCTTGGTGCGATAGGTGAAGAAAATGAGTTGCCACAAGTGCAGCACCCTCAGTCACAGGTTATCCAGGTTCAGTGACCGTTTTGGTCAACTAGGTTGGCTCAACAGATTTTACTGTTGCAATAGCTATACGAAAAGGTATCAGAGCATGGGGCAGCTGCAATTGTTTGTGTGGTGCTATGGAAATTTACAGCTGGAGGTGTTTGTGGTGATGCTGTGGTGGAATATATGTTTCAGAAGAAACCATGTGGAGTTATGATTTGTGCTTATGAAAGATGGGTAGTTAGGAACAAGGAATGAAGAAATACATGTTTATTACAGATGGAAGGAATGATCAATAGTTGCTTAATGCGTATGCCCTCCGATCTCTTTCTTTGTGTGCGTGTGTGTGTGTGTCTCCTGATGCCAGGACTTTCCATGAGCTTTTCGTGATGGTTCATTGATGTTCCAAAGAAATCACAATAATTTCAGAAAAGGCAGTGCCCTTTTCTACCTTCAACTGTATCTTTAAAAGAAATTTTGAGTAAGATAAATGATTTGAAAAACTAGAGAAGAGAATAATTTTAATTAAATAAACCAACGTTATTTTATTTGAAAAACTACTAATTTTCTTTTATACCAAGTGATAATTCCAACAGGCCCAAAATGTGCCTCATTTCTTTCCTAATGCAGTAAACTTTTATTTTCTTTATTAAGAAAAAAATACCAGATCCTGATTATAATTATTCAATTATTTATTAAAAAATTTCAAGATAGGCGATATGATTCATCCCTACGACCATATTACATAAACAGAAAATGAAAATGATACACATACAACACCCACAAAGTTCATCACCATAACCATTATTGAAAATCAAACAGGTGCCAACAGAAACACAAATTGCTGATGTAGACAGCACAAAATAACAAAAATACAGTCGAACATCAGACACTGCCTGGTTCCAACATATCAATCTGAGACATTCTCATTTAAAAAAAAAAAAAAAAAAACATCCGGAAACTCCAAGATCATCCAGACATTCAAACATACACTAGAAAAACTGAGTAACTCTCCAGACATAATATGAAATAAACACCCCAGAACTGGCTTCAAGTAGTCCTGCAAGCAAACAAGTTCCTATAATAACAACTTCGACAAACTACACAAACATGAGAGCAAAGACCTTGGCAACAAACACCTGTGGACAAACAGAACAAGCATTATTCCTCCTCAGATTCTGACTCAGCACTCTGGAGCCACTCAATAAAAGGTTTTGCATTCTTCCACACTGGACAATCCTTATTGCCACCCTTCAATCCTTGGCCAAACCACTGCAATATGTACTCTTCCTCCAAAACATCTGCATCATAGAGTGCCTTTAGAACCAGAGCTACTTCCTTCAATGCACATGAGCTTGATTTCCTGCAAAATACCTCAAGAGCTTGAAGCAGAAGCAACTGTGATCCCTCATCCTGAACAGCAGCAGCAAGGTAGCTCTTCTTCTTCACCACCTCCTTTGCAAACCCTTTCTCAACACCACTGAAAAGTGCTTCCAACAAAGCAGCCATCTTTTCCTCAGCAGATCCAGGAAGAGATCCCATAAGAGACTGCAATCGATTCGCAGAAACACCCTTCTTCAGATTTGCTTTCAACTCCTCAACGAGGGTGTCATGAGTGCTCGACTTCCCATTCTCAGCCTTGGGATTTTCTTCAGCTGGACCACCACTAGCCTTATTGGTTGCCTTCACCTTCTTCTCTGACTCATTTGTAGACAGCATGACCATATCAGCTGTCACAGCACTCAATTGCTCTTGGATACGTTGACGAGCTGCCTCCAGAGATGTATCAGTTTGCCACTGAACATCATCATCACCATCGTCATCAACCTCCTCCTTCTCATCAACCTGGCTGTGAACAGGTGACATGTGATCATCATCTGAGCCAGTTGCTTTCTTCTTTGCAGTGCTGGATTTCACAGCACCTTCCTTTGAAGAGGTAACCTTCTTCTTTCCCTCCTTCTTTAGTTTCTTCTGCTCTTCATCAGCAGCCTCACCTTCCTTCAATCGTTCCTTCTCAGCTCTCCTTAATGCCTTCTTGTCTTTGGCTCCCTTCTTCGAAACTGGTGGGTTCTTCAAAATGAAGGTGGTGAGCTTATCCCTCATATCCACATCTGACACAAAACCACAGGCAGCACATTTCAACTGTATCATTTGACTTTTAGTAATTACTATTTCAGTTTCTGGGTTTCCGCAACCATAACACTGCACATATTTCTTGATAAAGTTCTCTAGAAGGCCAGCAAGTTTCGCAGTCTCATGGGACCCATTAACAAGAGAAACACCAGTTTTCTCATCGAACTTAGACTGAGCACCAAGCTCACAACCAAAATACTTCGTTGTGTAGGAAGCAGGCCTTGCCAATGCCTTTGCAATGTCAACCATGTTGACAACATTAGTCTTGATACCATTTCCACGACCCTCAATTTTGGTGATCATTTTGGGCATCTTATACCTATAGAAGGCATCATCACTATTGCCAGCACCAATGTTTTGCAAAGCCATCTTGACTCAATTCAGAGATTCAAAAACAAAACTGACAGATGTCACAGAAAGCAAGTTCCACAATCAGACTTGGCAGTAGCAACGTTATCTCCTAAAGCTTTTTGGAGAAGATATGATTGATCTTCTGCTGTCAGAAAAGGTTGCAACCAGCTGCAACCATGAAACTCTTTGAATTGCTGAAATGGCCCGAGATGCATACAGCCGATTTTGTCCGACAAAGATCTGTTCTTTTTTCTTGCGGAAGGACAATACTCTCCAAGCAACCCAATCGATCCCAAGTAAGAGATAGCTAGTATGGACATAAAAGAAACTTCACCTTGACCTGCTTTGCTTCACCCTGATAATCTGCAGATAGCAGCAGCACCTGCAAGATTCTTGAAGATACAGAACTGAAAGAGATTAAAAAAAAAAAAAAACACATATACAGGTCAAAGATATATCAGCATGGATGGTCAATGGAAAATACTAAATAGCCAGTAAACAAAACAAAAGAGATGATAAGTTGGTTGTTCTTATTCTCCCCTTTCCCCGACATCAAGAATGAAGAAAAAATTTTACAGTGTGACAAAAACAAAAGTTGGTTAAGAGAAAATAACTCTTCCAACATTTATAAGAGAACTGATCTCACAAGACAATTACCCTACCAATAACAAACTACTATTAATTATAATCTCACATGTAAGATGTATCCGTCCAATGCACTTAAATAGCATCTAATGATTTAACTCAATGAACATTTCTACCATATACATTAAAACATCAACTGAAAATGAACTAAAAATTTGAAAGATTGCAAATATAAGAATGATATTTCTATTATTGCCATGACATTTTAAAATCAGAGACATATTTACCTACAAATGGAATATCATCACAGTAGTAAAATAGCCATAGAATGCAAACTCAAGACATATAACTGCCAGAAATATTTTAAAAGAAACAAACATAGAGCATAGTGATGCAATCAGAACAAGATGATATTCCAGATGTCAAGTCTAGCATACATGTTCAGAAACATAAGATTAGGAACAATCACCTAGTTAATCATGTCCTCCAGAAGCCAAAGAGAAAAACCTCAATAGTAAGGAACCTTTGATATGCTATTCTTATACAGACCCTCGATCAAGAACCAATAGATATATTTCAAGACAAAATCCTGTAACCTCGGATAAGTAAGCCAAAGTATACAAACTTTATTACTTCTATCAATTTTCATCAAACGATCCTGTAGATAATTGACTAGAAACCTTTGCCCAGATATAAATTCAGCTCAAAATAATCAAACAAATTGAATAATACAAACATATATATATAAGGATAACACTCTGGGACACCCAATACCTACTGTACATCAAATCTAGAAACAAACATCAGCCAACCGCACAATAAACACCAGAAAATCAATATTTTCAAGACTGATTGTCAAAATAACAGGAAATCAATCACTGAAAAAATTTTCTTACGGATACTTTAATCATCTACAAAATTTTTCATCATAAGAATAGACAGAGGCAATGGTTTCATAGATCCAAGACAAACAGACAATCTTATAACAATCCAAACAGATCTTCCATGAAACAACAGACAAACCAGAATCAAATCAAAATTCAACAAAATAGAACAGGTAACAACATTAAGAATCAACAAAAACAAACACTGATAGACTAACCCTTAGATTATACCTTAAAAGATGAATAAAGACGGGGAGAGAAGATGAACCTTCCAGAGAAACAGCTTAGGGTTTTTGATATGGTGGCAGCAGTGGCGTGGGAGAGGCGGCCAAGCGATTGCTTATATAGGATTGGAATTGAGGAGGAGAATATGTCACGTAGTGCGAGGTCCACGATAGATACGGATGCCGTCTCTTGAACCACGACCGTCTGATTTATCGACCGATGCGCGCAGACTTTTAAGACTTGATATTCACTTTCTTGTTGATAAGATGATATTTGCCTCACCTCCCCACAACACCTTCGTGTCATCCCAATAAACCGGTGATATTTTATTGTTTTTCTAGAATAAATATTTTGTATTATTAATTTAATAGAAATATATATTGGAAAAGAGTTTATTTCAGGTGAAAATAGAATAAAAGCAGAAAATTCATAAATAAAAAATAAGAAAAGATTATGAGAAAAGTAACTATTGATTGTAGTTTAAAGTTTGGTTATAATGTAAATAATTAAAATTATTTTTCTCCACAAGTTTGATATTTCGACTCTAAACAACATAATTGTTAATAAAAAATTATATGTTGCTTAAAATTTAATTATACATTAATTTAATTTAATGATAATGTTAGCCAATTTACAATTTTGACCTATTTGCAATGATTAATATAAATCAAAACAAGTCGGATTCATATATATGTTAAGGGATCATCATTTAATTGTCAAAATGAAATCAACGCGAAAATCTTGAATCAGTAATGAATTTATTACAAAGGTGGCTTTATCATTATAATAAAACATTAACATGTTTGTCAAGACGATGCAATAATTTTTTTTAAATATTAATTATTAATATATTTATATAGTAAGCATCTTTCATAATTGAATATGTATTAGTTTGCATTAAAAATATGGACATACAAATTATAATTCATTCTAAATAATCTAAAAACAATAGAATTTATAATTTCATCTAAAACATTAAAGCCAAAATTTAAAATTTATATGTTATTATAGTCAAACAAAGTTGATATTAATATAATCATATATATATATACGTATTCTATATAATAAATAAACAAATATGTAAAAAATTAAACTTTACCAAAGATTTTAATTTTAATTTATTGTTTAATTTTTAATTATGCATTTAAACATTCAATTTGAACCCGACAAAAAAATTAAAAATTAAGAATACTTAAATACAAAATCTAATGCAATGAATTTTAACTTAGAAATTTATATAGAGGTAAAGAAATGTGTAAGTTACAATCACAAAAAAATTTAAGACTTTTTGAGTATTGAAAATATTTTTAAGAAAATTATATATCATTAAAATTTAAAAAATTTATAAAAAATAAGTTATCAAAAAAAATATTCAAATTTAATGGGTATAATTTAAAATAAAGTAAAAATTTTGTTTGAGTTATTTTTGAAGTATTTCAATAATAAAAATGTCATTAATTTTTTGTAATTTTTAAAATTATAATTAAATTAAATTAAATTAAAAATTTAGATATATACACAATTAAAAAAATTAACATAAAAAAATTTAAATTTAAATTAAAATCAAGCAAAATTTCAAAGTTGTTTTGGATATCTACCTTTAAAAAATTAATTAAAAAACCATCGTTTCTAATATATATACTAGTGATAAATTAAGTCATATTGAAAAAAATTTAAAACATGAAATATAACATATGATTATTATTATTATACATAAAGTTGAAAATAGGATATAACAAGCAAAGTATTTAGAAAATATATTGCTTATGGTTTATTTTTAAATCAATTTTTTACAGCGATCAAATTATTTTTACTTTTTTACAATGATTTGATCATATTATCATAAATTGATTTGATTCGAAATGATTGAAAATTATTATAAAATAAAATTATTAAACTGTAAATAAACACAATAATCTTATATATGAATTACATTAAAATTCTCATTACCACAATCAAATCAACTTATATTAATGACTCATACAATATAATATTTAGCTATGTTATATATATAATAATATATATACTATATATATGCACTATATATACAACAGGTTGCTTCAAGGTTATGTTAATTTTCAAACACAGATTAATATTATTTGATAAAGCAAGTTCTAGGGCAAAATCATTCCGATCCCACTTGATATTTTTTGACTTTTAATTTTGTAATTGACAATGCTTCAATTTCATAGTGTTTGGTCATAATAATTTTCAAACATTTTTAAAGAAAAGGGTATAACATTTTAAAAATTATTAATAAGAATACATGTTTTATTAGTGACAAAAATAATATAAAATTTAGTAAAAAAATAGACATTTATATAATAATAACAAGCCATTAATTAAATACTAAGGAAGATCTCCAAGTTAATAGAAAATAGCTTTGTCCAAAATTTTCAAAATTTGCAATTAAAAAGTCTTAATTAGTCACTATATTAGAATATTCTAGGCTAAAATATAAATTCTTAGTGTTTTATTTGCAATTACATAATAGATGGTATTATTATTAAGGGAAGAATATAATAGATGAAGGCAAAGCATCATATACGCAGAAACAAAGGCAGCTAACTGTGGTGCCATGGATAAGCTGCGCATAGATGAAGGCAAAGCATCATCTACTGTTTGCTTCATGACAAATAATACTAAACGTTTATATGCAAGGAAAGCTGGCTAGACCTTGCTCTTTCATGTGTCTGGGCCTTCTGCAAAGACAGCTGTTGCTCCTCGGGACAGGCTAGGAGACAACAATGGAAGTGGGCATATACCCAATGGACAGCTCACACGATGGCATGTTCTATAGCCCATAAACAAACAGGTGGAGTTAGCTGCCAAAGAACTCCCATGTTTATCTCTCTAAGTCCTCCTGCATATATATATATATATATATATATATATATATATATATATATATATAATCTGGGCTTTGGCGAAACTGATGTCTATTCTTTGCTGTTTCTGTCATGGCCTTATTGTTTAATTTGAAAGCAATTCTGTCACGGAAATACTAATGGGCAGTCATAGAATACAATAGGTTGAATCAGCAGACTGAAAGTGTTACTAGTCTAGCAGACTGCAATGGAACTTGTGGGTAAGCATTTGGGGGTTATGAGTCAGAGAAAAACTGTAATGCAATCGCAGGGACGGTAGGCTTTACGGTATAAAAATGATCTGCAACTTTTTGTAACTACGTAACAAGCTTTTTGGAGACTGGGATTGGCATTCCTAGAGACATTAAATGCCATTTGAGGAGCTATATATGCAATCAGGAAGTTTTAGGTTTTAGCTTAGTTTAGTGACCATTAAAAAGGAGTTATAAAGAGAAGGGTTCTTGTCTTCTTGAAGAGTGGTATGCACTGGTAACAGAAGGCTTATATATAGCCAGGCTGTGCATACTTTCCATATATGACGAAGAGGTGTCTGACTTCCTTTACACTGGGCTTCACTATCTTTTACATTTCGAAAAGCTGAGGCCATTGGTCTTCTTGTAAGGAACTCTATGTTCATAGGTTTTCTTCACTTGCAGAACAAAATTTGGAAAGTTCCAAGTTCTTTAAACCCAGCGTAGGCCAAGCTTTCTTAGCAGATTTCTCTCTTGATCGTAGCCAATTCTTGAAACAGCTGGTCTTAGCCTAAGATTACGATCAAAATTTAAAAAAGAAAAAGAAGAAGAAGAAAGCAGTCAATTGCTGATAATTAAGATTAATCATCATCTAGCAAACTCCTTCAAGGCACAAACATAATGTGGGCATAACAAATTAATGTTACCCATCATTTTCACCATTTATCTTGAAATGCCTAATTGACTGCAATATGCATAGTTTCTGTATTATTTATATTTTTTGCTTGCGTGTAGAGGTTCCATGTTGACCAGGAAAGCCACCCCTGTGGTTCTCTATGCCATATGTAAAGCCACCAAATAAGTTAATTAATATGGACAAGACCAGGCCAAGCAGAAATCCTGTCTTTCACTAAGCATTCTTTAATTTCTAAAAGAAAACCCACCAGGAGAAAGAAAGAGCCCGTTGTTTCGTTCATAAACATGTCTATATCGCTTTATCTTCTCTAATTTCCATATATAGTGATCGTCACAGAAATATTATCTCTTCCAGAGACTATGAACCCTAATTTCCTGGATACTAAAGCAGGCAAGAAGCAACGCGGTTTTGGACTAGACAAAATGTCAATCCAGCCGGCCAATATAAAATATGAGCAATAAGGTAGATTCATTAGTCTTTGAAGATTTTGATTCCCTTCAACAATTTTATAAGCATAAGATTCAAAAATTAAACCTCAATGTGCCTGAATCTAATGACTAAATCAAACAACGGAAGAAGTTATTTACTCTAAGCAAATGGATTTGTGCTGTAGCGTGGGATGAAAGATTTTACAAAATTATTATCATGAATGGAATATTGTCTATGGGAGAAAAATAATAATGAAATTGAAAAGCTAGATAACAGACAGAAAAAAAAAAGAGAAATAGATATACTGTATATCTTTGAATTTACTTTTGTCTTTTATATAATTTGATTGAAATTTCATTTTCCAATTCTAATTATATGAGATACAGAAAGTCATAATCTTAAACTTCTACTAATAGATTGTTAAAATCGTCAAAAGAGTACCTAACAACGTATATAAAGCTCAAGCTTACATATCCAAATCCTTACCTTGATATGCTCTCATCATTCTCAAAAACATATCCAAATTAAAAAAAAAAAAAGAGAGAAATTATTATCTAGACCTATAAGTCTATATATTTAGCATATATAATCAGATAAAGTAACAATCAATAATTAACAATTTGTGATCCTGATATGAATTTTCATATGATAATATTTAGAATTAAGCAAGCAAAAGTATTATCTAAGTCAACAAATACACTCATTCAGTATTATAAGTTAGCGTATCCAGTTAATCATGACCCCTTTGTTGTTCTTATTTTATTTTATGGGTGTTGAGGGATAGAGGTGTTCTTTAAGTCGATCAATTTCATATTGTATAGTTTCACTGAGTTGTATATTAGTCTTTTGTTTGGGTTATAGGTCTTGTTGACCCAGACAACCAACTCTTCTTTTATTATATAATTAACACAAAGGCATGAAACAAACCTGCTGTATGCAGTTATAAGACCACCAGGGAGAAAAGCTCATCTTCCAGGCTAACTAGTCAAACAAGGAGAGAAGAAAAAGAGAAAACCCTTCTGTGTATTATTGGCTTGTGGAGATTTTTGCAGTGCTTTAGTGTTAAAAGATAGATTTAGGGGAGCAATATGGCTTGGTCTCTACCTTATTCCTGTGTCGTCGTCCGGCCCTCTCTTAGATGGTATTACAGTCGTGGCCAAGTCATGAAGGTTAGAGCTCAGAGCTACAGAGATGAAGGTACGTAATTGATGATTACTGCATGGATATCTTTGGTGTTTAATTATCTGTCTCATAATCCCTCATCAAAAAGTTATAAATTAGCATATATATATATATATATATATATATATATATATATATACTTAAAGAATAGAAACTATGCCTTGTCTCCTTCAATTTCCGTACACACGAAACTGATGGATTTCATGTTTGGTTTGGTCTAGGAACATCAAGCAACCTTGTGGATGCAAGTTTAAGTGTTCTAAGAGAAAGGATAGAGGAGGTGCAGGTGAAGGAGAGACTGGAGAGGTGCTGTAGATGTGAACAAGGGTGGAACTACGCATCTGGCTATGATCATCAAAGGCTGAAAAGAAAGACGAAGTTATGGGAGTTGTTTGAACTTCTAGAACTGGTTGTTAGCACTATAGGCTTCACCTTCATCGGTGGCACAGCTTTTCTTTGCCTTGTTTCTCTAGTCATTCATTTGAATCAATGACTGTTTCTCCTTCAAGTTGCAGATAATAACCATATATATAAATATATACGTTTTTTAAGATGAAAAAGCTTCAAATTGTTCACTTGCCCTTCAACAGTTCTTCTTCCATATATACAGTTAATCAATTAAAGTGAAGCATCAGAGTAATATGCAAGTCAATATTAATCTTTACATCAAGCTTCGATAAATGTTAACAGATGAAGATGATTTTGGATTTTGAGGACAGACTATTGAAGATGGCAATATTTCAACCTTCCAATGCTTCCAAATAAGACGCTGTAAAACCTACGCGTAGTCCATTAATATAAGAGTAGTTCATTAATTAAGATATTGTGTAGAACCCGTGATCTTTAATGTCTTTCCATTACTAAACCAATCTTTAGTCAAGTTTTGGTTGTATCTCAAATTGGTCAAAAAGTCAATATAGCAACCAAGAATTATTTTGTCTCTAACTGTGGCCTCTTTCAACGTGATTTTTCTTCTATTTGTCAGACAACTCTAATTAATTGCACTTAACACCTGTTTCATCTTTTTTCTGCTTTTGCTTAATTAAATCTGGGTGAGTCCCCCTCTTTTATTCATTTTACTTTTTCTAATCCCATCTTGCAACATTAGATTGTGGTCATCAATACATTATCAAGGAAACATTAAAAAAATTTAAACATAACCTGATGAAAGGGAAGTATAAAGATGCCTCTTATTCTCAAATATGATATGATAAAATCTGAGCTATTATTTCCACTTAATTTCAAATAGTTTTAGAGGTCATAATAGAAGAATCATTTTAAAAATTGGCTAGGAAACCTGCCCTGGGTTCCATATATCATAAACTACTTACATGGCTCTATCAGTTTCTCAACACTCTATTGATGCATCCTGTGAAACTCCATATGTGATTTCTCAAGCATCTCTGAGCATTCTAACATGCATAATTCCCTGTCAATTAAAGCTGGTTGATTAGCTTTCATCATTCCTTTGCCTGTCAATTATCTCATTCATGGTTTTTGTCTGCAAAGAAGTAGATGAATTACAAATGGATCAGCTGAGATATACTTGAACTACTTTCAGACAACCTTTCATTCTGTAAGGGTGGTTTATCTCATTATTGGAAAGGCCAAATTAGATAATTTGATCTTCATCCTTCTTTTACATTTTTTTTTTCGGGTTCATGGCAAGTTATAGGTTCTAATCCTAAGAGATGCTGCGTGGAATTTGGGCGAGAAGACAAATTGCTGGTCAGTAAAATATGGAGAAGCTGGTTTCATGTTTGATATGCCATTTAACATATATCTTGCACAAAATGGTATATTTTTATACGATATATGTTATTTTGCTTGATGGGTATACCTGATATGGATGCACTGAAGAGAAAGATTAAGTACGTGTAATGTACTGTCAAATTTTTCTTTCTTTATTCTACATTTACTCCTCAATTACTGATTGTTTTAACGGATAGGAACGATGTCAATCAAGAAGCTTTTGATTCTGAAATATGGTAATTGGTATGGCTGCAGACACCCAAGGAGATAGTTGAAAATGTCTACGTTAGTCACCGCTGCTAGTGGTAAGCTCAAAAGATATCAAACAATTGCTCACCATGCTAATGAAATTTGGAACATAGATGAATGCCCTAGTTGTACCATAACCAGTCTTGCAAGAAACTGCTTCGAATAACATCAAAGAGTGAAGATGGAATTACGTACCACAGATTACAGATATACAGATACATAGTCAATAAAGGAGCTAGATGCCTTGCTTCTCCAGTGCAGTTCACTCAATAAAAGTCTGTTCTACCAAAGGAATGCTTTGCAATTGTATGTTTTTCTATTTTCAGGAGAATTTCTTGCATCTAATTGTGTTTATGATATTCCTAAGCAGTACAATGTATAGACATCCTACACAATGAATGCATATTGAAGTGTTATTTTGCATGTAAGAGGATGATTGGAGCATGATGCTGTGCTGAACATAGTGATAATTTTTTTTTGGCATGTAAATTTATGTATAAAATTTAGGATTATTGGTTTAATTTTATAAATAATATTATTAATGATTGTGATATATTAAAATGTAATGTAATTTTTATTCAGGTAAATTTTATTATAATTTGTACTTTTATTGTAAAGGATGTGAAATTTCATCATAAGATAGGCAGACTTTGCATTGTAATTTTTGATTTATGTAAATATTTAAAAATTATTTAAGAAAATAAAAACTTTAAAGGTCAATTCTAAAGGACTCGACATCTAATTTTGTGATCTATTTTAAAATTATCAATAAATAAATAAATAAATTAAAAATTAAAAATGATATATAAAAAATAGTCCTTGATAATTATTTTTAATTAAAAATAATATTTTTTTTAAAAAATTAAAAATATAAAAATTATCGTTTTATCAAGAATAATTATCCTTTATTACTAAAACTATTTTTATTTAAACATGATAAACTGAATTTTTTAAAAGAAATTTAAATAAACAATAAATAATAAAAAATATTGTTTTAGGTTATGTGACCACGATCATCTAAAATAAAAAATAAACATTATCTAAAGTCATTTTAGATTACGATTTAAAAATGATCATCTATATATTTTTCGTTAATTTCTTGTAACTAATTTATTAGATGATAATTTCAAAATCATCATCTAAATCCTATTTTATTATAATATATAAATAAAAATTAAAAATGATTGACTCAAACGAGAATGATAACAATTCTCACTCGAAGCTATAAAGTCTTATATTTAGAATTAAGCCAAAATATAAAGAACCTATGCCTACAATCTGTCCCAATCACTTTTTGGGATTAAGACTCCTGCACATGGTAAGTAAGTGGTAGAAGAAAAGATAGCAGTGTACCTAGAGTCACATAATAATTGACTAATCAAAAAAAGATTTAAAGCAAAATTAAGAATATGATAACTATGATAAGAGAAAAATAATGTCCGACAATAAAACAGACTAATGGTAATGACATAAGAGTACCATTAATAATCATAATTAATATAAATGATGTAAGATATAACAAAATAAAAGATAACAAATTAAGTGAAATATGGTAAGAAACTCTAAAATCTAACACCATGTATTGACCCAAGCTTGTATAACAATCCACATCTAACTAAGAATATTTTTATATGAACCAATAACTTTACAAGAAAATATATTTTTACACTAAACTGTATTTTTACATAGAATCATATGACACAAAACTATGTTTTCATAATGTCAATTCATACTAAGCTCGTGTGTCAACCCAAATCTAGTAGCAGCATTTTTGCATAAATCAACAACTTTATATGGAAGAATACAAGATTACATGAAGTTTACAAATTTGATTGCACGAAGCTTGCAAAAAATATTATAAGAAATTTAACATTCAAAATAGTTACATGAAGCCTACACTATCGAGGTTACATGAAGTTTATGTAATAAAGCTTACATAGTGCTTATAACAAAAAGTTACATGGAAACTTAATAACAACATGGACTAAGAGATCCCCAGAAAAGATAAAAGAGAAAAAAGAATTGAACAAAAAATTTGGTTCAACCCATTTTCATCTATATCTTGGATGAAGAACACATGTTCCTTGAACCTACAAAAAGAACAAAAAAGTTGAAGATTTCTTCAAAGATTAAGAGATTTCACATAAAAAAAACAGAGACAAAAGAGAAAAGAAAAGCAAAAAAATAATACACATTTCAAAAAAAATAAATTTCATGAGTTTTTATATGATAATAATGTTTTTATTTGTACAAAATTTAAATAAATTAAAAATTAATTAATCAATAAAAATTAATTTTTTAATAAAAATTTATATTTTTAACAAATTCTTTGATTTAAAATTATAAAATATCAACCTCTTTCCCTTTGCCTACTTTTTTTAAAGAGTGCAAAGAGGACTTACACTCACTACATCACCCATTTCCCCACTACATCCAACCCATAAAGAATATATTGAATGAATATGCTCTCCGCATAAATCCCATACAGAAGAATATATTATATTCAATAATATCCCTCATCGAATGATAGTTAAGCTGTGCTTTCCTCATCGAAAGTCCTTCAAGGTCACAGTACAACTACCTTCCTAGTTCTCTCCTTCAAATTTATCTCACACAAATTAGCTCACTTACCAAGTATACATCGTATCCAAATCCAACAATCAACACCAATCTTCTTCATCTTGATAAGTTGAACTCATTTAATGATAGCGAAGTTTGGCCACTTAGCTTCAATATCAATCTTGAGACTATGATACCATGTGAAAGTTATGGAATAAAGTATGAAAAAAGGAAGATGATTAAAGTTTTTTATTACTATTACTTGATAACAATACATAACTAGTTAGTGATCATATAAGCTTATAAAAAACTGTGATTGAATGAAATTAAACTACTCTGAGACTAATTTATCATAAGTATAAAAATAAACATTAATTTATGTAATTAAAGATGAACATAAATATAATAATAAATATGATAAAATATATTGTTTCAGATGAACCACCAGAGAAACAAGGCAAAGGAAAGCTGCGCCACAGAGGAAAGTGAAGCCAATAGTGCTGCCAACCAATCCCACAAGTTTGAACAACTGCAATGACTTTGTCTTTCTTTTGAGCCTGTGACGATCATAGCCAGATGCATAATTCCACCCGTGTTCACATCTGCGCACCTCTCTAGTTTCCCCTTGATCTTAACTTGCTCTATCTTCTCTCTTAGGTTCCTTGAACTTGCATCATCCTGGTTGCCCCATGTTCCTACAGCGAAAAAAATACGAACTCTATCATCACTGACATGTCAATGGTAGCCATGTAGTAATTAATCATCGATTACCTTCATCTCTGAAGCTCTGGGCTGTGACCTGCATGGGCTGGTGGCGACTGTTATGCCACCCAAAAGACTGCCTGAAGTGGACACCAGAAGAAGTTATAGAACAAGCCATATTTGCTCTTCTTTCTTAAGGGTTTCCTCTTATTCTCTTTCTTTATTGGACTATAGAAAAGCTTAGTACATGAGATGTTCTCTTTGATTACTTAACGAAGCCTATAATCTAAACAAAAGAGAGTAAATCAGTGGAACTCCAATAATGTGAAATCGGAAAAGGAAAACGCAGACAAAAAGAGAAAAGGGTGACATTGTTAAATAGTTGAATACCTAACTGAACAAACAAAGAATGAGCGCAGGGCCCAGGCTGAATAAACCCGTGAGGAAAGTACAGATACTTCATAGGAGCATGCTTGAGAGTCGTCCTCAATTTTCTGTCTGCATTTATTTTGCAGAACAACCAACGTGAGGTCTCCTTCGTTTGATGCTCAATCATCTTATGGACTTTGAATGCATTTTCCACATATCTATGCAGCTATCTTCTGTCCTTCGGGGGTCCAAACACTTACGATTTGAATGCATCACTGTGTTATCATCTCAAGGTGGGCTTTCCATATCAACAAAAGTTGTTTACGTAACCTCATGATAGAAGTCCAAAGTATAAGGTTTATACTAACACCAACTTACAAAGGTTATGTAATCGTATCTATGATATACAAATTCAAATTGAAGTCCAACTAATCAGCTTTTAATCTCGGACAAGTACTTCTGTATGATGTGGGCATATGACTATGTGCATTTGGGTTTAAGTTGTTAAGTACATGTGGTTACACGTGTGGCATTCATGTGTCATGTTCTAATAATTGAATGGTGGAAGTACCATACATAAGGGATCGACTTGAGAAAGAAAGAAAACAAATTAAAATTGTAGTAAAATTTTTGTTAAGTGAGATCAAATTAATCTTTTCATTTCAAAACTAATGCATGAAATGAAATTTTGTCTCACACTCATAAACTAAATAGCAATTGATATATCCGTATTCAATCTATTTGCCATGTATAGCAAGTCCCACCATACTATCAATCCAGCTCACTTTGAAAATTCTGAGATTCCTAGTGAAAATCTATTAACCATCATCTTTTTCCCTCCATGCTTTTATAAATCTGTTTAGATAAAAAGATACACAAAAATATTACCATTATCAGAGGAGGACACATAATCCGAACTCTTATCTATTCCCAAACGGCCAATGAAAAACTTTTAAGTATCTTGTTATCTTTCTTGATGACTCACTTAGAATACAAACTAACTTGAGTCACAATTTTTTTTTCCTATTCTGCAAATCCTTTGAAACTCCTGTTTCTTATTAAGCACATAAATTTTTTCAAATGATATCACATATGTAAATTTAGTGACCTTAAAAAGAGATGAGCGTGGTGTGGCATGCCATGCATGAGAAGAGTAAGGTGATGTTGGGCAAACAACCTAAGCTTTTTTGTTTTTGGTTTCTGTATCCGAGTACTACTTGGTAGGCATGTGTGGGTTATGAACGTGGGAAGAAACCTCAGTGATTAAATTGAATATATATATGTTTTGGGTGTTTTGTGCTCACGGATATATGGCCGAATCCGACCGGTTTTTTTTTTTTTAATTTCAAACTTTATTCAGATCATAATTTGTAGATTATGATGTATCTTTAAGATTTTTCTTTCTTTTTAATTTCAAACCTTATTCAGATCATAATTTGTAGATTTTTTTTCTTTTTATTTTTAAAGAATTGTACTTTACATCTTTAATTTCTTTTTGACAATGACCAAGATTTCTGAAGTTAGTGGTTTACATCTCAGGGTTTGTTAATTATTATTTTATCCATTTAGTATGTTTTGTTAATAGTTTGTTGATTGATTATTTTTAATAAATTATGTTTCTAAAGTTAAGTTTTCAATATATTGTCACTTTTAATCAATCCATAGTCCTTAATGTTTGATTTTAAGGTGGATAAATAATTTTTTCAAAAGAAAAAGTTGATAATAAAAGGTAAAGTTAATTTTGTTGGTTGATAATTGGTTGTATTATATTAGTAGAGATGGATTTATAAAAATAAAAAATTAAAAAATAAACAGCAAAAGCGCAAAACTCTTCAAAGCGTGTAGGATTACACTAAGCTTTAGTTTCAGTTCGCTGCCAATAGTTTCATTCTCAATAGATGAAAAAAAATAACTGCGAATTCCTTACAAAATATAATGAAGACCTTTGATTCGATTTGCACACCCATAATCAAGTTTAACATCAATGATATTTTACATAATGTTAGTTTTTTCAATCTTTTTGCGCGTAAAAAAAGAAAAAAATGATTTAAAAATAAATAACTCATCAATTTTGTACTTTGAAAAATCATATAAATCTACATAAAAAATGGTTCTATTAATAAACCTTATCATGTACTTTAATTAGGAAAAACATCTTGTCATGAATAGATATATCCTTTCATGAAGAGATGTAAGCTTTTATGAATGCATTTTTTAATAAAGACATACATACGTTAATGAAAGAATATATACAGATGAAAAAAATATCATTATTTAAAAGGACATAAATCTTGAAAGAAGTTTTAAAACTTTATCATTTTGCAAATCTCCGCATATTCTTGTTTGAAGCAGCAAACATTACTAATTGGAAAGTTGATAACGGTAAGTAGAAGTCAAATTAAACAATTATGGAAAAAAAAAAAGAAATTAAGAATAGGTTTGCCATTGGAAATCTCTTCATGTTATATTTGAAATAACAAATAAAATCATAAATCAATTAGATTTTAACACATTTTTTCAATATGTTTAAAATATACCAACATCTACCATAGTATATAATATTTCAATAATTTAGTGTTGACCAAAATCATTTGGATCATCAAATTCCAATCACATTTTATTTCCTTGTAGAAATATCAATTATAGTTAAAAAAAAAAAGAGAGAGATATTCTAGTAACAGAAAAGTGATAGCGGAAAATATAATTAAAGAGCATTTGATAATTGAACATAAAAAAAGGCACACAAAAAGTTGAGATTCAAGCCTTTAAGTACCTCTCTGGTATATCTATACATGCACTTTCCCTACATGTTTTAGGCTGCTAGGCCTTACAGCACATTCTCTGCTAATTTTAAGTTAGGTATTTCAAAAAATTAACAATATATCAACCATTTCAAGCCTTTTTTCTATTTTTTTTGTTTTCTTTTTATCTTTTTTAGATTACAGTTCTAATGATTTAGAGGAAGCCTTAGACAGCTACAATTACCAAGGAGAATGGCTCTTATAATGATCTAATCCCATAAAGAAAGAAGAATAAGAGAAAGTCTTCATAATCAGCAATTAAATGAATAATCAAACTAAGGTGAAAATATTTCATAACAAAGTGATTGTTATCTCCTCAAAGGGAAGTTAAACAGAGATTTATAGATATTCAAAATAAATTTTACTATGCCAACATTAAACCCACTATCCCTTCCCAAAAATTGATTACAAGCTATAACATACTCAATTCATACTCATCTGTAAGTGTCTTGGCAAAATGAATTATTCTATTGCTTAATTTGGCCAAGATGTTTTGTGAAAGGAACTAATTCTACCATGGCCTAGATCCCTTTAGCCTTTCTTTGAGTCTTGAGTAGTAGCAGACATAACGTTGGTTGATTAATAAATAAGCAAATTGGTGTGTTTTTTTTTTGAGTTTTTTTATTTTATAAAATGATTTTTTACAAAATGAAATTCTTTTTTTAAATTAAAATTTTTAATGTTTTTTAAAAATAATTTACATTGCATAAAAATATTTACAGAAGATATTATTCAATTCAATTAAACGTTCTTTCTTCACATTTCACTTTTCATTTTTCACAGAAAAGCCGATCAAACTAACCTTCCTTGCTCAACCTGTGAAATATTCATCGATATTTGTTGAAATCGTCATCGATTATTGATGAACAACTCTTTTGAAGGTTTAAGATATATGATCATCGATTATTTTTAATTTGTGCATAGGAAAAGAATGCATATGTAGTTTTGTTGGATGCTAATTTAATAATTATGTTTGTTGGGTTGGAAATGAAATATATGGTGGTTTTTTTATATTGTTCTTCTTTGGTTTCAAAGTCAAATGTAGATCATTGTTTATATCTTTATGATTTGTGATTATTGGGGCATGAAGTTCTGCATATCAATGTTTTCCTGTTATTGTGTTGCAATTCAATTACTAAGTGTGGTAATGTAGTCCCATTTCGTCATTATTTTATAACTCTTTGTGGGTTCTATATTGGGTGTTATAGGAGTAAAGTTTCATTCTCCATTTAACCCTGTATCCTTTTGTGCAACATTAACCTCATTTGTAAGCTCTGCATAACTTTAAGTGCCAACATGGTTATGCAAATGTATTGACCTTAGACTAATGTAGCTAGATATGATAGTGACAACACATTTTTGTAGATGTGCTAGCCCTAAATTATTATTTTTTTAGTAAGATCGAAATAACTACCAATCAATGTGCTCAAAATTATCTAACATATGTGGCTGGATGATACAATCATGCCCATCATATGTGAGGGTTTGCAGTTGATTTATGACGTGCTACATAAGGCCGATAATGGTAGGCATATATTAGAATTTTTCAAGACAGCTACTTTGATACTTCTTAGACATGATATACATGACATTTTATGTAAGGATTGTTAAATGCTACTTGGAGAGGTCAAGGCCTAATATTTTCTTATGGGATAGGAGATTATCACCTTAACTTCTACCTCATAATGGATTGAAGTTTGGGACTTGAATAGACAGTATCTTATAAACACCATGAAATGATGGCATCAAGGCCTAACATTTTCCTCCTAGGAAGGTGACTTTTGATGTTGATAGGGCCAAGTTGGTGAAGAGTGAGGTTTAATAGTTTGATAACGCTATGAAGTTTGTCTTACTTTGGACTCTTAACAGTTTTATTTATAAACTAGATAAGAGAAACGAAGTGTTAGATTGCTAATTGTATTTGATGGAAGACTTGGACACTTTTGACTAATGTCCTTGGGGATCGTTGTTTTACTACCATTCTCTAACATCGTGGAAGCATGTGATCAAAATTGCACTCCTCCATGGAATCACACTAATCTATATGAATTCAAGTTGTTGTTGTCGGTAAATAAATTTCAATTTAGATTGCTTTTGACTAGTTTCATTCTAATATTAATTCTTTTGCCAAATAGTTTTTAATATGTAAGCGTTTTAGATACATGTATAAATATGGATATTTGAGATTATGTAAAAATTAGCAAATGATGTCTACGAAGACAAATATTACGTAATCCCAATGGAGAAAGAAAATTAGTATTTTAATAGGTTGGAGGATGTCATGATCCTCGATAGATGTCGATGATAATAAATACACCCCCAACTCTATCCCCCAAATTATGTTATGATAAATAGAGAGTTAGAACAATAATCAAATACAAATGATTAGGTATATGAAAATATCTAACATTGCACTACTGCATGCTTAGGGTGATGAAAAAAAATCGTGAAGAGGAAGCGAAAGGCAAATAAATTAACAAAAATGTTGTGTATGAATCGCACTTAATTCTTTTTTTTTTATTTATTAAATGCTAGTTTGGCAATACCCTGAAATAAAGTATAGGACCAAGTCTACCTTTAGCCCCATTAATTTACCACTTATGGTTTCAAGACTTGTTAACATCGAGCGATAAATAAGAAGGATGTGGCATGATATGTAGTCTTTGTTCACCACCATCCATATCAGCGATAAGCAACAAGACAAGCAATGGTTTAGTTCCTAAAAACATTGAAATCGCTTTAGTCCACATTTGCGTCATCTATCTTCTCCTACATTTCTCAAAACCCACATTTGTAACATTCACCAAACATTCAATCCCTACATGATGAGGCAATCCAAAGCCCCTTATAAACTTTATACCAACATGACATTTGACATGACCTCGCTTGAAACTCATTGGAAGTCGTAGTTGAGCTTGTGGTGCTTGATGATGCTCAATAATTGATCATTGAACTTATCGAGGGACCAAACACTACATCGATGGTGATAAAGGTATACGAGATGGTTATGCTTGATTCAAACATTAGTGCGAGGGAACGCATAACAAGATGGCAATAATGCAATCCATATAGATGCCCATTTTCGTAGCAAAAAAAGCATCAATATACTAAAGTAATAAGAATGTTAAGTTTAAGCCTAAATTAGTGACACATCATAACATATCCATGACCGTAACTCACAATAAGCGATGTCCCAATCATTTAAACCATTCCTATGCTTAAATAGTTACTTTCACTTTTATCATCGCCTATGGTTTGATGACATTAATATGCAACCGCATTATCAAATATGAAGTTTCATGTAACTCGACCACTTTTCATGCAACTAAAGACTACATACCTTTAGATTGAAAGCACACTTCTTAGATGTCAACTTTGATTTGTGTCAAAAGTTTATTCTATAATCACTCCAATCACAACAAAAACAATTTTCATTTTTTTTAATTGAAAACAAATTTATTTTTAAAAAAATAACCTCAAGTTGACTTTTATCCTCACAAAGTGTTATCTTCACCAAAAAAAAAAAAAAAATCATTATCTTACTAACACATAGAAAATTGATTTTATCTTAAAGAGAAAATCAAATTCTAGTTTCAAACATTAGATACTTCAGTGGAACGAACTTCAAACAATGGCAACAGAAGATGAGTTTTTATCTCACAATTCTGAATCTTGCTAAAATTTTTTAATAAAATATTCCTATTTGAACGCAAAATGAAAATGATAAGCTTAAGATGACTGCTATGAAAGCATAAAAACATTTTTAAGTTCCTCTGCAAAAACTACATCTTCAATGATTGGAAAATACCTTATATAATCTCTATAATGCAGTCGAAACTATCCGAAAATTGAGAAAATTTTTGAAGAAAAAAACACAAAGCAGACATGTAAGCACGGAGAAAATCACTATCAATGCACTCCAACAAAGTCTGCTAGAGAGTGAATCTAACAAGGGACCTAAGATCCAAATGGGGGCCACGGAATGAGCATAAGAGTTTTAAGGCACACAGCATTAGCATCAGAAAGTTTTGCTTAAAAAACCAAAATATTTATGGAAGATGAAGTGACTTGTTGGCAATCGGAGAAGAAAAACTCATCCTGCAATGCAAGGTTCACGCCAAATGCCAACAACTAAGCTACACTGCTTTATCATGCGATGAAGAGATACCCTGAAAAAGCAAATTTTCAAAGCTGAATCACTGACGCCAAACACAATAAATTCTCTAGAATTGGGTATTTTCAACTCTCTTGCCCTGAAACACATGGAGCATCACAAAGCAAAACAGAAACTAGAAGTATAAACCACCCATGAAAAAAAAAAAAAAAAGCAAACTGTTCAGTTCCGAAGAAATGCAACAGTCGCTACACGCGATCCTACAGATCCACCAAACATGAATGTTGGGTATGTACGAACATGGCTGAGGTATCGAAATGGAGGTTCTTTGCAAGCTTCTGACTCCTTTGGAATATCAGGATACTGGGACAAATTAGCCTTTCTTTGATTGAAATTCTCTACTTCTTGCACCAATTCATCTTTTGTATTATTACATGATGTGATCACCTAAAGAAAGATAGAGAGAACATCACATGGAATCAGAAAGAATAGAGTTAAGAAAGAAGAAATGGCAAACATATGCACACTCAGAAACTCATTTAGCGAGTGACATAAAATTACTAGGCTCTGTTCAAACCTCTTGCTTTGTTCAGAAAAAAGAAAATAGCCCAAAGTAAAGACGCTTACCAATATTCCACCAGGAGCGACCAATTTGGCAACTGAATCCCAGTACATGATCCTGAAATTTGACAATAAGTTCCATCTTCAGTAAGAAATGTAGGTAATCTAATGGAGACTCAGAATGCCAGTCAGCAGTTGGGAAGTACTTATCATCTTCAAGACAAAAGAAAGAAGAACTACCACATCTTGCTGAATACAAGTGATATGCAACAGACAACTAGAATTATAAGGCCAGGGTAGTCAGACCACTAGGTAATAAAATATAGCCAAAGCAAGAGTCCAGGAAGATTACGTCGGTCTCACCTTTTGATAGGGCCATCAGGATGCAATCCAATGGCATCTAGAGTCCCCTTATCCATGACAAGTTTAAACTGCTGCTGCAATTTTGTCTCAAGAACGTCATCAACCTAGAAGCCAAAGGAAATTGACACAGTTGAGTTTTAAGCAACATCATGTAGTGCACATAATCAACATTGAGAGCATTGGATAGAAAGAAACTAATATTGTTTGAATGCAATCATAATATGAACAATTGTGTCCTTGCCCCTGAAGGTTCTTTTTAAAATTTTTCATTTTAAAGAAAGAAGATTTATTCATGAAGTACCAATCCAACTATAAAAGTATTTACAAGTCAAAATTCAATGAAAACTACCGCTTTGTCCTCATCTACATAATAAACCCCATCCAACAAAAAATATTTTAAGTGTGCAAAACCATCTATTTATGATTGACAAAAAATAACCATTCATCTCATTTAAAGCCCTTATATTTCACTTATCATAAACCACCAAAAGAATAGCCAAATGAAGCAAACTAATTGCTTTCTTAGCCTCCTTTAACATAAGTATTCTGACCAGAATGAAGTTTCTTTTACAAGCAAATCTCCTACCAAACAAAACACAATGATGATGGAGACAGTCATCTCCCAAGTGGTCTCCATCACAAGTACCACAAAAGGAGGCGACCAATGGACGTAAGATCCTTTTGTCATTAGAAGCATTGATTTATAAGGACTTCTCATCTCTTCATTAAATCGTCAATAGTCAATATCCTCCCCTGAGCCACTTCCCAAGTGAAGAAAACAAGGTCGGAAGGAGTAGCTCTTTGATGGCTTGCCAAGGAAAATCGAACTAGCCTCCTTGACAATGAGTTATAAGAAATGGAATAGACAAAAACATCCCATTCTTTAAGACTCTAAACCACTTTAATCCTCAAACAGTGGTCCCTCTAGCATTATACAGCTCTTAGGAAAAACCTTGCCACATAGTAAACTTCCTCCTCTCGCAGATTTGAGAGACAAGGCAGATACTGAACCACCTCCCACAAGCTATAAAAACAAAATCAATAATAAGAGCATCCTCTGTTTTTTTTATAAAAAAAAACGAAAAAAGAAGAGCATTCTTACATCCCATTCTTAAAGGGAGTTCCAGAAGTTGAACTTCAAAGTCCATTTCCCACACCACTGACCATGCCAATAGAAAAGGGATTCTCTATTTCCCCCCAACATCTTGAAAAGAGGAAAGAGATATCACAAACTCTTCTTATCCATTTGCAGGCCCCTAGACCAGGTCCATCCACCATTATGGTGCAAACCACATCAAGCAACTGCCATAAATCTTCACAATTATTCATCAAAAGAGAAGCTTCATTGAAGAGACGAAAAGAATTTAAACCCACCATGCCTATCTTCAAGACCAAAGGGTATCTATAATCATCCACCAGTCCTCCCGTCTCCCCCCCCCCCCCCCCCCCCCCCCCAAAAAAAAAAAAAAACAAAGAAACTTCTTTGCACGACTTCCAACCTCTAGCTACTCTGTAAGATTAGAAATAAAAGTGCTGTGTCAAGCAACAGTATGGGTCTCTTCACATCAGAAAAGTGGGTATTTCAAGTTCAAATGCCTCATTTATATAATCCTATGGATCTCTACAACAAGAAATACTATTCTACTATATTTTTTGTAACATAAGTATCAGGTTCAGTGTTTGGGAAATCACAACCTGTACAAGAATCTTCCAATAAACAAAAACATTCAACCTTCAAGTTTAAGAACCTGAAGGGCCTAATTCTAAGAGCTGAATCGCGTATAAAGAAACTGGGATCTCCAATGCAGAATTTACAGAGAACTAAATAAATAAAAAGATTTGATACACTATCCTATAACAGCTTAAGAGAATATCAGTACCTGAAGATCTTTTCCATCATAATGACACCTTTGGTTATAGATTCAACTTTCACAATAACATCAAAGTTCATCTAGTTTGACAACTGATAACAGCAATGTAAGGCACTTCACCATTTTCACAGTAGGACAAATGCAAGTCATATCAGATAGATGTCTTCTTTCATAAAAGTAGAAACCACATTGTCTTCAAATTTGGGTCAATAGTCAAGGGGACATCTGAAATGGCAGAGTAGTGCACAATGTCTACTCAAAATGAATGTAGTAAAAAATCAAGCACTGCATTTTCAGCTTGTTTCATTGACCTCACATAGCCTGGATCTATTTCAAGTCTAACCCCTAATTGTCTCTAACACAAATGTAACATTTCCATACTTGTTAAGAAAACAATGATACACCGAACCCAAACAAAAATAACTGACTTGTCCAAAACCAAGCTAATTGATACACTGGAAGAAAGAGACTTAAGTAAAACTACTCTCTCAATTTCAATCAAGGTTTTGGAAAAGGAATCAACACAGTGGTGCAGATTTTGAAAAGAAAAAAAGAATGATATCAAAGCCCACTAGCAAGTAACCCTATACAGCACAAGATAAATTCATCTCAAAGAGAAGGCCATCACTTTAAAAGACTAAAACAACCATGACAAAATACAATAGAAGTACAAATCTGCACAAGATAATAGATAAAACAGATGATAAGTAACAGGATAATACTATTAATGTTCAATCATACCAAAAAATTAATACTGGAAAACCC
Organism: Moringa oleifera; assembly: GCA_021397835.1. Lineage (NCBI taxonomy): Eukaryota > Viridiplantae > Streptophyta > Magnoliopsida > Brassicales > Moringaceae > Moringa > Moringa oleifera. The sequence continues at coordinate 4,239,213 of JAJFZO010000094.1, forward strand.
ATCACGATCAGCAAGACGTCGAGCAAGGTCAATAGCCCCTTCACTATAATCAGTGCCAGTTAGATCAGTAAACCTGCACCAAAGAAAGTAAAGTTTTTATTTATCCAGGGTCCATTGATACCTTTTTCTGTTTTAATTTTCGGGTGAGTAGATATTAAGAATACCAAGGGGGCACACCCCATGTACAATATACAAGAGAACAACCCGGTGGAGATATAGGAAAGCACGAGAAAGGAAGTAAAGAAAGAAAGAAAAAAGTGAGAAATTTTTTTTTTAAAAAAAAAACAGTATATAAGCACCAGACAAATGCTGATAAGAACCATAAGTTTATTACATTAACTCCTCTGTCCCAGAGAAAAGATTACATAATAGAATGACCTTTTAGTCTTAAAAAAGTTCATGATACCTTTAAACCATGGCCTACATTTAATCTCACATGAAGCAACATTCTAATTACAGTCAACTCTGGAAAACAGGAGTAATATTTTACTTCAGTTACATATTATTTTCTTTTTCTATGACAAGTGATACCTACAACAAGCAGCAAGGCACGCCTAGTTTTTTTTTAGCAGAAACAAAGAGAGTATGTTATTTACTGAGCACCACGGGGGTGCAACTTTTACATCTATGGCTAGCCTAGGAAGTTAATAACTCTATAATATCAACAGATCTTCATTTACAAATTAATCCCTCACAGTCCCAGAAATTAAAAATACTATCCAAAACTCCCTAATTACAGCCTCCAGTGTTTCAATATTATCGAAGGCCCTCCTATTTCTCTCACACCAAACAATCCAAAAAATTCTTTGCAGAATCATCTTCACCAGCCTCCTCTTCTCCTTCCCAAAACCAGTCCCTGCCCATGCCATTAATTCCATGCCGACAGTTCCTGCTGTCACCCAGGATAGACCCAGCAAGTTCAGAACTGATTCCAAACCGGGGCTGTCCACCTACACCCCAGTAATAGGTGGTGTACTATTTCTTCATGCTCTTTGCACATGTAGCACGCCTAGTTCACAGGAACTAATCAAGAGAAATCCTCCTCTTGTCACAACTCACCCCATAAATTGTTACCAATAAGGTTAATTCTTCCATGAAAATTAGCAGTATAAGGAAAAGCTAAGTTTATGACCTTTTTCAAAGAAGTAGCTCTTTTTCCAAACTGATTTCTTCCTTGAAGTCTACTCCCCTCTAAATTCCCCACTCCAGCTCTTATGTCTATCTACTGCACAAAGATATTAAATGTCCCAACTCATGACCAACTAATCTCGTCTAATGACTTTGATTTTTAAGACCCACAGAACCAAAAGACCTCACTGACTACTTATTTGTATCCCCTCTTAACAAGAAAAGCATCAAACAAAACACAAAACTTGCAGTGCATAAAAGTTATAAATATTTTTTTACTGGCATAAAAAAAAATCAAATAAAAAAAGAAGGAAAAGAATTTATCCACAGTTCTGGTGTTTTTTTTTTTTTTTTTGAACAGGACCAAAAGATTTCTATTAGATACACAACACCAAGGGGGGTTTCAGCCTGCAACCCTTTTACAAGTAGAGTTAGTGATCTATTCCATAAGCAGCTCTACAAAATCAACTAGTTTCTCTTCATTTACAAAATCATTACCCATTTTCAATAATTTTTAGTAGTTTTAACCTTTAAGCACTAACAATACCTACTGGTGTCTCCCTCTCCTCAAATATTCTCCTATTTCTTTCCCTCCAGATCACCCACAAAATCAAAAAAGGAATCTCCGTATACAAGTTGTTCTTGGCTTTTAGTCTGTTCATTCCAGCCCAGGCCAATATTTTCCCACCGACTGTGTTCTGTCTTGCCCAGGCCTCCAAAAACCTCAAGACTGCTCCACAACTGATCTGCCCAGTAGCATTCCAAGAAGAGATGATGATGCTGCTTCTTTTTTTTTGCACATCTAACACCTGTTTACTAGGATTAACCCCCTCTCTCTCAGATTATTCAGGGTAAGCATCCCTTGAACTGTTTCCCACCCAAAAAATGCAACTCTGGTTGGCACGCCTGCCTAATAAACTTTTCTCCAAGGATATTGCTCAACTACTGCAGGTTGTATTAAAGATTCTTAGTAATCTCTGACTGAAAATTTCCCTACCTCCCTATTTCCCAGTTTCAACAGATCCAAGTCAATTTCTTCTCCATATATTTTGCTAAAAAATTCCATCAGCCTCTCTACCTCCCAGTCTTGCGCACTTCTTCACAGAAAAATTGACCACACCACATTCTTTCTCTCCCCAAGCATAATCACTAAACAGAGCCCTCCTATTGACAGCCAATGAGAAGACATTTCGATAGGCCTCACTTAGGGGTGAGCCACCAGTCCATCTGTCACTCCAGAATCTAACAGCTCCACCTTAAACTTCACCCTCCTTTCAAACTTCTCCCAACCCTAGCCTGCAGCTTTCCACATGCTAGTGACATCCCATCTCACCAAGTGGTGTTTGTGCACATTCTCACTGCTGACCCATAAAAATTGCCCCTGCAATTTCTCTATCTTCACAGCCACCTCCCTAGGAATAGCAAACAAGGACATATAGTATACTGGCAAATTTGACAAAGTACTTTATATAATAGTGAGTCTCCCTCCCTTAGAGACATGACCTCTTCCAACCAATTGGTTTCTTCTCCATTATATCCACCGTACCATTTCATATAGCGGAGTCCTTAAACTTGGCCCCTAGAGGCAGTCCTAGATACTGCAAAGGTAAACAACCCTCTTCGCAGCACAGAACCCCTGCAAATACTCCTCCATCTACCCCCTCACCCACCGAAGATTAATTTTTAATCCCAACATGGCCTTAAACCACAATAAAATGCACAACCCACATTGAAAATCTCCAACAGAAGATAATTATATTGTCAGCAAAAAGTAAGTGGGAAATAGACACTCCCCCATTTTGATCACCTGCCTTGAACCCTCCAACAGCACACAACCCATCGCTCTTGTCAGCATCCTATCCAAGGCTTCCACCACAAGGATAAATAGAAGAGGCTAGAGAGGATCACCTTGCCTTAATCCTCTGGATGATACCATTTTGATATTTCCATACCCACGTTTTATCTTCTCTTTCTCCAATCACTTCCAACATTCTTAAAGAAAGGTCACTATAGTTCCACAAGACTACAGCTTGGACCACTCAATTTTATTTTAAATGTTAAGCACATATAACATACACATTAAGGTGCCTTGTGTATAAGGCCTCAGTATGTTTCTTATTTATTTATTTAAAAAAAAAAGTGTCATGAGTTTTTTTCTAAAGTACCTTTTTTTTTTTTTAATCAGAAACAAAGTACTTTTCCTCTGAGGTGCTTACTCCTAAAACACTTGTATTCGTGTAACATGTTCATATGGCGATGCCTATACATAGGTATTGAAGTTTTTCATTCACCAAAAGTAGTTCTATCATGTAGGCTTAGTGATTTTCTTTTCTTTTTCTTTTTTTTTTTTTTTGAACGGGGCTTAGTGAATTGAGAATGCCATACAATGGAAAATGAAAAAGAGTAAGCATAATAATAACCAGAGATTTGGTCTTCTAGAACAAGGTTTTCTTTGCCAATAAAATAATGTATCCATCTATTAATTGTTATACTTTTATTCTCTTGTTCTATTTACGAGGCTATGGTCTCTTAAAACAGTCACACTAGATTCTCCAAAGTTGACTTCACTCTCACTGTATTTGCATCAAATTCTGTTAACTAGGATATGGATAGGTTAACTTGCCGCAATCTATTTGTATCCACATTTTAATATAATCAAGTAATGATAACTAACTTTTCTAAGGGCTTGAGTGAAAAGGTTGTCATGAAAAACATGGTGAAAGAAATAAAGAGTGGAAGAATGATCCATTGACAATTCAACAACTGAAGATCAAGTAAGGAGTTTGAGTTTGCCATTGAAGGAGAGAAAGCTAAAAGGTGGAGAGTGATGGACTATGGAAGAAAATGGAGGCTTTGCATTTTCATGGAAATGGGTGCAATGGACTGGCTTAGAAGATACAAGGCTAGTTTTACGTTCAAAAAGGGGAAGGACCAAGAAAAAGAAAGGGGAAGACAAGTGATACTTCTTTCACTACAATACGATCATCAAGGTCAATTTTTTAGTTTCACAAGTTTAATGTGGGAGAAGCTTAAGCCGTGTGAAATTTCAATGGGGGAGATGCATGTGGCTGAGGAAAGTCCAAAATACATTGCAAATTCTAGATGGAAAGGCACCAATGTTGTTTCCAGCTAAGGTAACAGATAGAATGAGTAAGGTTGGATAAAGGAGAGGCAATGGCCACAAAGAGTGTAACGATGGAAGTTGATTGCACACAATGTGGGAGTCATTTTACAACATCTAATCAAGAGGGAAAGAGTAAATTGGTGCAATTTTGGAAGGAAAGGCATGTGCAAAGTAGAAAGGACACATTAATGACAAATGTGGACAATAACAAACCTGATTTCCTCTTAAATATGTCAGGCCATTTAGAATAGCGACGAGGATGATGTTTGGCTAGTTGGGCCAACCATTGGAAATGGATCTAGGGTGTTTAAGTCAGGTTGGCAATTTTTTATTTTGAGCAAAACAAAGAATTATATTATATATCATGCACCAAGGGGTGTTCCCTTCACGTAGTTAATTAGTTAGTTTTTCGAGGTTAGTAATTCTATGAACTCAAATAGATCTTCCTCATTTACAGAAACATCCCGTAACTCCCATAGTTTCAAGATCCTCACCCAAGAATCCCTAAAAACATTAAGAGAGGTTTTGCAATTATCAAACAACTTTCTGTTTCTCTCGCGCTAGACGCTCCAAAAAATTAAATAAGGTACCATCCTTACTACTTCCCTCTTTCCACTTCCCATCCCCTTACTTGTCCAAGCTGTTATTTTCGCCTCCACTGAACCTGCTTCGGCTCAGGACAGCCCTAAGGTCCTTAGTACCAATGCCCCCAAGTCGGTTTACACCCCATCAGTAGATGAAAAACAGTCTCATTTTGTTCTTTACACAAAAAGCATCTATTAACTAGAACCTTTCCCCATCTCCTTAAGTTGTCAACTATCAGAATCTTTACCCTTACTACCTCCCAAGTGAAAAAAGCTACCTTGGGAGGCACCTTGGTTTTCCACACTTGTTTCCAAGGGAATTGAGTCCTTCCATTCCAATTACATAGCTCCCTAAAATAAGATCTCATTGTAAAGTATTTTTTTGTCCTTTTTTCCCAACTTCCATACATTGTCTTACACATTGCTTTCTAGCTTTATACTCTTGATCTTATCGTATAATTCATATAACTGGCCTACTTCCTAGTCCTGAATATTTCTGCTAAATTGCACAAACTAGGCCTTTCCTTCTTCTCCGTTTTCCCAACACTCATAAACCAATGCACCCTTGTTACTCGCAAGGGAGCACAATGCAGCCTCCCTGAAAGGAACCTCTTCACACCAACAATCATGCTAGAACTTAATCAATTTCTCATTTTCAACCTTAAATTGTATCTAACCTTGTAATTTCTCCCACTCCTTCCTTCCTTACTGCTTTCCATAAACCAAAACCATATGTTCCTATCCCCGTCTTCGTCATCCATTCCCCTTCCATTTCCCCATATTTGCACCCAACAATCCTCTTCCACAATCCCTCCTTTTCCACCATATACCTCCACAACCCTTCTTCCCTTTCCTTGTTCAGTAATCCGCCACCCATCGACCCGTCCTCCTTCAAATTCAAACAATTTCCTCTCTATCCTAATGGCAAAAGGCATTATATGACCAGTACTTATCCACCCTTTTCACAGCAAAAACTAAATCTCATTGAACCTTAAGAAGTAATTCTTGGAGAAGCCATTTGGAGATGTAACTCTGACAATCAGAACAAAAAGAGTTATAACTGAAAATGAATGCTTGACCTTCTAGTCATACATGAAAATCACAAATATGCAAGGATATTACATGGATACCTATATTATTACAAAAGAAGGCACAAGCATATTAGCTCAGAAGCTCAAGATAAGCTTTTCCAAGGATATCTCTCCCTCCTCATACCTCAATGGCATTTGAATTTTTTCTTCTTCATTTCGGGTTGGAAATGTAGAAAATATAGATTTAGGTTTGCGCATTACAAGCCCCACTTGGCTTGGGCATTTAATTAAAGAGCCTAAAGCGAAAAGGAATAGGCCCTAGCCCAAAACAAGCTAGAGGAAAGGAAGGTGGTTTGCCAAAATAACCTAGCCAATTCAAACCCGACACCAAAAGAGGCTACTTTAGGTGATTAAAATGTGAGCAACTCAAATCCACCGAACTAATCATAATCCTATAATGTTGGAGATAGAAGAAATTTATTAGGTTACCACTCAATTCCATTTTGGAATATATGGCTCAGAGTTTAAGGTTCAACCAATTGTTCAAGTTGGACAAAACCTGAGTGACTTGGCATGCTAGTTACGCTATGCCATCCAAGTTGAAGACGTTGAAGCATAACTTAAGAAGATGGAGCAAAGAGTAACAAGACAATGTGAGCTAAGGGAGGAGGGTTTAAGGAGGAAACATTTATGGAAGGACTTTATGAAGGTCGACAAGAATGAGGAGAGTTAAGAAGAAATGCATTAACAAAGAGTTGGCTACTGTAGGAAATATTGTCATAGGAAAAGTCTAGGGCAATTTGGCTTAAGGAAAGGTAACATAACACTAGATTTCCGCACCCAATAGTTAATCTACATAGAAGGCACAATCTCGTCACCATGTTGGAGATTGATAAAAAGGAGGTTTAAGGGCATGAAGAGCGCAAGGAGAAAATCAGTGACTTCCACAAGCCGTTTTATAGCGAAGAGTTGTTTTTAAAGGTCAACATTTGATAGGTTGGAGTTTTGTGGTTTGCACCAAGAGGCTTGAGGTGAAGAAGGAGGCATAAAAGACCCTTTTGGATTTTGATAGGGATACAGCCCTTGGACGGTGGATCCATTGTGGCCACACTTAAAAGGCATCAGGAAACTATTGAAATTGTTTTATTAGGTCTATCTTCTAAGAATTCACTCTTGTGAAGAGTTAGTGAGATCACTTAACGCTACGTAAGAAAAGGATAGGGTTCATGACATTAAAGACTTTTACCTTATTGATCTTATGAGGAGTGTGTACAAATTTGTAGCTAAACTATCAGTGGCGAGGCTCATAGAAATGGTAAAAAAGCAATAATCCCAACCAAAATGCTTTTGTAAAAGGAGGCAAATGCTTGACATGTTTGTGATTTCCAACAAATTAATGGATCATCAATTGAAGTTGGGATAGATAGGAGTAATTTGCAAATTAAACATGGATTAGGCATATGATCATTTTGCTTGTGATTTTGTGGCATATATAATTAGGACGATGGAATGTGGGAGGTGCTGGTGTGAATAGATATTTTGGTGTATGGTGGGCCAATGCAGATTTTCAAGAGATATGGAGGACTCCAATAAAGTGATCTCTTATCCTTTTTATTTCTATTTTGGTGATGGAGGTATTTGATAGAATGTTTGGTACAGTTATAGAAAGTGATCTTATTGAAGGATTCTAGGCAAAGGGATTGGGCAATGAAATGGAGGTGTCCCCTCTTTTGCTTGTCGATGACATCATCCTCTTCTATAAGGTGGAAGAGGAGAAAATAGCAGACTTGGGCAGCATTTTGCTTTGCTTTGAGGCAATATCGATGCTAAGGATCAACTTGGGGAAGAATGAACTAATCCTTTTTGAAAAAGAAATGGATGATTCTCATCTTGTTAGTGTGTTGGGTTGCAAAATTGGGGCACTTCCTATATGGTATATTGGGCTGTCCTTGGGAGTCAAATATAAGGATTAGCCAATCTGAAATCTGTCAATGGAGAGATTTGTAAAAACACTTGCAGGTTGGAAATGACTTTACCTTTCAAAGCGAGCGAAGTTGACTTGAACTAAGAGCATTGTTTTTAATCTATCAATTTATTTCATGTTTTTGTTCCTAGATATGATAGAGCTTAAGTCGGAGTAACTGCAATGAGTCATTATGGCGTAGCTTGGGCAATGAGTTCAAGTATCACTTGATGAGATAAGAGTTTGTCAAGCAATCGGTGGTGAAAAAAGGCCTTGGTATCAAGTTAATTCAATCCTTTAATAGGGAAATTTTGAGAAAATATGTAGAGGTTTATGACAAAGAAGATCAAGTTAATTCAATCCTTTAATAGGGAAATTTTGAGAAAATATGTTGAGGTTTATGACAAAGAAGAATAGCCTATCGAGAGAAATGGGAGATGTCAACTATAGGTCACGATGCTTGGGAAAAAACCATATGGTACTGGTATTTGGGAAGCCATTAGGAAAGGGTTTGTAAAGTTTGGGGCATATGGGTAGGTTTCAATCTTGGTTAAGGAAGCTCTATTAAGTTTTGGCACTATAATTGCTATAAGGAAAAGACGCTTAAGGAAAGTTTTTCAATATTACATCATCTAGTTTGTAATATGTTGAACTAAGGGGTGTTTTCATCAATGGACTTTAAGAAGGAAGTCATTGAAAGCTGGGATTGTTAGGCCAGTTTTATGAGAAGATCAATGCAGTTAGAGTGGAGACTAATAGGGATGGCATAATCATCTAGAACAAGAGATCGTGATAATAAGTTTTATGTTAAATCTTTTTCATTTTTTCTTTAAGGTGATTGATGACTTCTAGTAGCATGAAGGAGGCAATGGCTTCAATAGGAACTAATATGGAAAGTAGAATCCCACTCAAAATGTCTTTTTTAACTTAAAAAGGATTTAAAGTAAGCCTTTACCTATAGATAATCTACAAAGAAAGGGTTTACGATTAATAAGTGCTTTTATGCAAGGGTAAATAAAGTCGGTCAACCACATCTTCCTTTTATTCACATGGACCTAACAAGTTTGTGGAAGTGTCTTGGCCATTTTGGATCTAAATGGATGGTCTCTAAGTCAGTGGCAAAGGAGTTGCTAGCATAGGCAGGTCATTGCATCTCAAAACATAAGAATTAGCTTACTACGATGACTAAGGGCTTTTAATGTGGTAGAGACACCCTTATTGGTTCGTAAGGATAGATGGATCACAAGATATCGATATCAAATCTTATTGTCAATCACAAGATATCAAATTAAACCACCGGTGCCTGGATCTTATACAAAGTATGAACATGACAACTTCGTCACCTAGAGTTATACATACGCATGCAGATTCAACCATTTCACTCTATATGAATCATGTACATAAATAGTAACCACACTAGTTAATTTACCATCCCAACCTGCATCAAACATGAAGAATGTGCACATATGTAGCTTTGCTCACACAGACAAGAGACACGTCCACCACTTCAAAGGAAAATTCAGATTTTAACAAAGTAATATGGAATGGGCAATAACATAGCCAGATTTCCAGACTCCAAAAAGGTTTATTAAACCATACAACTCCACAAGTTTCTAACATGTTCCACAATAACAACTTTTCAAGTCTCCTATTGCTTTACTAATTTGACCATGTTTTTTTTTTTGCAGGTTATAATTCATTCATGTTGAACCTAACGATGTATGTTTACCAAAAATTCAAATATTAGATCCATCTTCAACTTAAGGATAAGAAAAAAGAAAAAAAAATCCACAAAAACAAAATTATATAGATCAACATTGCATTTAATACCAGAACTAAAAGCAAAGTCTCAAAGTGTACCCCTGCTTAGCAAGTTCCTGAAGGAGCAGACCATTCCCAGTCCCAATGTCAAGAACATTCCAACCAGACAAATCCTTATCACCCTCCTCAGCAGGTTGAGACTGGATATCATCAACATGATTCGGCATGTGACCTTGAGAAATACCAATGCATAAGCTTCTTGTCCAAGAAGCAACAGAATCCATGACATCAGCTCCAAACCTGAAGAGAAGAGGTAAAGAAGCAAACAGATTAACCACACTATGACAGAAAACACATAGTAACAATGTCAAAAGGAAGGCCTATAATCAGCAGAATTATATACCAAACTCGAAGTCCCAAAATTTGATTGTTTGGTTCCAGTGATCATATTTAATATGGGACAACATCATGACTTTCCATTGCAAAAAAAAGCAAGTCTAAGTTTTCCCTTAAGCAGCGCCAATCATTTTTCTTTTTGATAAAATGCAGATAGAAAAGGAGGAGTAAATAAAAGAATAACAGAGCTTCTGCCACCTTTGATCTTCACAAATTAATATCTGAGAAATACAAGATCCTAATAACATATTGAACAGATGTGTACCAAACTTCACCAGCGTGGCCATGTTCCTGAAAATTTGCCAACTCATCCGCATACGCAGCATCCCAATAACTCTGAAGACCTAGCATAGATTGCACTGCTTCAGAATCTGGTTCCTCTTTGTCAGAACTGCAGGCACAATAAGCAAGCTAGTAATGCATACACAAAGATAAATCGAAACAAAGACACCCACAAATATAAATAAAGGAAAAGAAATGCAAGAATAGAGAACACGCACTGAACTTTTTATCCCTTTCGGCTAAGCTCAGGTATAAAGGAAAACCATCTGTCCTTAAAATTCTGCGGACCTTCGTGTAAGTTCATAATAGTCCCTTTTTTTTTCATTCTTAGCTTGTGGGGGTATCTAAACCTTCACACCTCTAGCAATTCCTAGAGCCTGTGCAATGCTGCAATCCCATTTGCATTTGGTGATTACCAGAACATGGAAATGGAATAGCCTCAAGTTGCCCTAGTTTTCTGTTGGGTCTGAATCTTAGCTAGTTTTGAAGTTAAAATTCTTATTGTCAATGAATCAAGACAAGTCAAAAATACTGCTAAAAATCAACTCCACCTTACTGATTATTGTGTCTTTTTAATAACGTAATGGGAAGAATCAAAATCAGCATAGAAGATATGAGCTCAAGTGAGCTGGGATCACGGTGAGAGGTAAATGGGAGTTGGTTGAGCAAAGTGACTAAAACATTAAAGGGTTTCTAATACTTCAAAGCTCAATTTTAAGCTAGTTTGAACCCAATTATCCATCCTCTGCGGCGCATTTATGATCAAAAATCGCCCGCATTTGACACCAAAAACAAATAACTAAATAACACAACACTCTAACTCAGCTTAAAAAAAAAAAAATTGAGAAGAAGAGAAAACCACAAACAGTCCTCCGTTCCCTTTTCTATCAATTTCCCCACATGTTTACTAGAACCAAACATAAAAAGAACAAGATAGATAAGCAGTTGAAGAGATAGAGGACCTATAATCGGACGGAACAGGAAAGTTGGCGGAGGAGAGGGCCTCGGCGGCGTCAGCGTGGCGCTGCTCGTCGTCGAGTGTGCTTCCGTAATCGCTCTTAATAGACCATGAATCTGCCGCAACCGACCGCTCGTCGTCCGAGACCAGATCCCCCGCTGTGGCAGCTCGGCTCTGCTGCTGCTGCTGTGGCTGTTGCTGAGTCATCGTCTCTGATTCTTCCGGTGGCAATTTGATTCCCGCCATCAACTTCCACACGAAAACACACAATCCAACTGAGAGAGACTGAGACAGAGAAAGAAATGTGCTCGGGAGATTTTTTGGTGGTCCGGTTGGATGAGAGAGACTGAGACAGAGAAAGAAAAGTGCTCGGGAGATTTTTTGGTGGCCCGGTTGGAAGAAAGCAGGCTGCTATCGAGGTGCCTAGGGTTAATTTAGTAAATTGATAATACTGTTGCAGGCGTTGAAGATTTACGACTTGAATTACCCGTGCTTGGATACTTTCAGCCCACCCCCTTTTAACTATATAATTAAAGACCATTACTAATTCAAAAATTATTATTGTCTTTTATTTTCAGTAAATTTAAATTAATATTGTGATTACGGGCATTTCCATTGAAAAAATTTCAAAATAACATTTAAATTTTTCATTTTGTGAAAGGATTATCGTGTTTTGTGGATTTTATTTATGTTGAGTTTTTAATAAAAATAAAAATATATTTTTTATAATTTATTAAATTAAAAGTAAATAAACCTTAATTATATATTTTATTAAACTATTATATAATATTATTTTTAAAAAACTAAACACAAATATTCATTGAAGAAATATGAACATGCAATTACTTAAGCATTAGTAACATTTATTAGCGCAAATAACATTTTTAATCAAACATCATATGCATAAGAGCCATGTGCTTGGCCTAAATGTGAGTACACATTTTGACAAGCTTGCAAAGAATTTGGAGATTGCAGGGATATCAAATCCTGTGATCACTTAGTTTCGCGCCCGAGGACTACGATCAACAGTGAAATAAACATGATATCGCCGTCGACTTCAGAGACATGGAGATTCTCAGCATGTCTTCTGGCATAGTTTTGGAAGAACTCTTCGACAATCTCATCTTCGAAGTGACTCTTATCACTCCCTCCATGACTGCTGGTATATGCGAGGTCCACTGTGGGTTGAGAGTGTCATTAACAACGACGGCTGCAGCTTCGTTCATCCTCTCCATGCTAAAAGATCTAGTTCCGTCTATTGTTTCCTTAAACTCCTTAGCATACGGATGGTATAGAGGTAGGTTAAAGAAGTCTCATTTCTCCTATTGCTAATTAATTCCTGCACGAAGAAGACATCATTCTTTAATATTTTACAATTGTACAATTGAAATATTGCAAAAATAAGAGAGTTAATTTAACTCTGTCCTGCCTTGCTGGCCATACTTAGAAGAAAGGATCCTAGAAGATCATAGGTCTCGCCAATATGGGTCTGAGAGAGAGTGGCTCCATTTGGATCGCAACCAAGAAGGAGAACCATCAACCTTCCACTGACACCCTCTTGTGCTCAAGCATTTAAGAAGTTTTCAATATCTTTCTTATACCGAGGAGAATATGCTTCCGCAACCTCCTTTCTAGTGCCTGTGCAATATATTCTTCCCTCGTTCCATGCCGGGGAATTACTATCTTCAACTTTCTAAAATGTTCTTTCTCTAAATCGAAGTTTCTTAGAGATTTGACTGGTATAAACAGTTTATTTGCATTAAAAAAAAACAACATGGCATTCTGATTCATTAGTATGCTTAATGCAATTGACAATTCATTTAGTTAGTGCCCAAATTTATGACTCTCAACATTGTAAATAAGCATCTTTTTCTGTTGACTTAATTGCATGTTTTTGAGAAAGATAAAAATGGAACTCTTGATTTAAATAAAAGTGTTATAGTAATTACTGAATACATTGTTGATCAATTGATTTTTCTGTAGAGTGAATAAGTACTTTTATTTAAATAAAAAATTGAGCTAGCGGGAGAATTTATGTGTATTTCATTTTCTGGTAATAAATTGAAAAATATATAATCTATTAATTAGATTTATATATCTTTTTTTTTTAGATGTAATCAAATTATTGAATTACATAAATTGTTATCATCTTTTTCTTCCTCTATTCTTATTTTACTATGGCTACTGTTAGGTGCTCCTATATTGCAGTTATCAAAACTTACAATGTCTTGTAGTCATGATAACCTCTCATCTGAAAATGCTAAACCTTATTTTTTAAAATTTACAAAATTATAATTAAGAAAATATTGCATTTTAGTCTTTCTTATTATACTATATATAGTGTGGAATGCAGTGATGAGATTTTGATTTTGAAATTACAATTACAGTTCAGCCGCTGCGTTGCATGCAGCTAGCTAGCTAGCTCAACTATCTTCTTGAATTGGGCATTTAACATAGTCATGTTCTTTGCTCCACACACCAGGTCTCCCGGATTACTTTCTTCCAGTCAATACCATCACATTATTCAGAATAATATTATAAATTAACAATCCTTTTGTGCATTAATTAAGAAGTTAATTAATCTTAGTAGGTGCCATTAGTTCGGTATAAACTTATACACAAATTCATTTGAATACGTTACATATCTCATATCATTTCTTGACTCCAAATCTAAGTAAAATATAGATGAACAAGAAGACTGCATACTGAAGCACAAGTGTATGAAAACTAGGTAAGTTATATGTAGTAAAGGAATCATTTTCTGTCTGGATATATATAGCAATTGATGTCAATGAGTTCCTTTGCCAAGTTCGGGGCTTCTTTTGATTGACTAGGATGTTCTTATTACCTATGGAAAGCGTCAAAGGGAATGAGATATCTAGAGGTCTCAATTTGAGCCGCTCTGGTATCATGAACCAGCCAATTAATATTTTTAGTTCCATAGTGTTTCTCCACAATTTTATCTTGATTCACTTATATGTTCATGAAATCGTCTTATATATTCATGAAATCATCTTGTATAATCGAGTTCTTCCATTGAACTCCAATCACCTTACATATTCATGAAATCAGCATAATCCTCTATCATTATTCGGTCACAGTGGCTGCTATTCTTCCCTTAGTCTTCTTTAATATGCCCCTTGGTATATGCCCAAATTTCCAGTCAGAAAGATGATTACAACTGAAAAAAAATAATCCAACACTGTTTAGATCTTCAAGTGCAAACCCTCTGATGCTAGGAGGTCTTCCCCTACTAAGGTAATTAAATACTGCTTGCCTTGGAAGTTCACTTTATTTTCTTTGCTTAATTATACCCAGAAACAATTTGTCAATAATCTAAATTGCAACATTTTTGATCAAGAAACATTAGGTGCAGAAGATTTTGTGTCTTCGAGATCGAAAAGTCGATATAGGAGAAAACTGAATTAGGTTAATTAGTTATACCTAATTGATGTGCCTGCTGCAACGAGGAGCATGATAATTGATAAACAAAGGGTACTCACTCATGACCTCTCTCTTTTAATTAAATAATTGGCTTGAATGTGTACTTTGTTTTCTTTGCTTATACTGCTCAACCATTTCATTGACTGTTGTTATCCATCAATTCTCTTTCCTAATTACACATAACTGAAAAAGCCAACTTAGAGAAACAAAGAGGCACAATTTCTTCTTTTTTTCCCCGTACAACTGGATCTTCCAGTTTGTTCTTCTTCTTTTGCAAATCAAGTTATGAAACCGTGCATGATTTGCCTGGCAAAATTAACCAACAACAAACTGGACCAAGTTTATTTCTAGATGAGAGATGACAGAAGGTGAAACCACACAATCAGGATACATTAATTGCGCTTGAGCAGGACGAATAATTCAATGTGAGCATTGTCGTTTGCTGTTTGTGAAGGAGACAAAGCATCCGGGATTTTCTTGCACAACCGATCAAACAGTTCATCGATGATTTCATCTCCAAAGTGCTCGGTCACCAGTCCTTCCCAGATCGCTCTTAGGTTTGATATCACCGCCTCGACGTTCAAAGCCCATTCAGGTTTTCTGGATCTAGGTAACTTTTCAACTCTCTCGATGCTGAAGCATGAATTTCTCTCTATCAGTGCCAGTAATTCTTGCGGAGTTGGGTAGTACTTGGGAATATTGAAGGAGTCCACTTTCTCTTCGCTCAGCAAACCCTAAAAGAAACATTGTAAGGGATTTCATTAAGTATAAAGAATTATGATTAGTTATCAAACATATTAAATTAGCAAATGCTACCATTTTGGCCATCTCAAACAGACTAGCTTCAAGAAGAAGATCACCGACGACAAAGAACGAGCACTGTGAAGGCGAAACGCCCTCTGGCAGACATACGAGGAGTATGGCCATGAGGCCTCCACTAACTAGCTCCTCTGCCCTGGAACTCAAGAAGGATTCGAGCTCCTTGGCGAACTGACTTGAATAGGCCTCGACAACCTCGCTCGGTGCGCTCGAGTAACTGATTCTTCCCTTGTTATAGGCAGGTGAGTTCTTATCTAGCAGCTCTTTTGGAGTGCTTAACAGCCAATGAAGCGCGTACGAGGAGTGAAAGAAATCGATGGAAGCCCTGGGGAACAAACGACCCTGGAAAGGACCTGGCACTCCGGCTGCAAAGTATTGCTTGTCCAAAGGTAGAGACTTGAAGAGGGTGTTGAAGTCATTAGAAACATGATCATTGAAAAACACTTGAAACTCCAAGGCCTCTTCCTTGGGGTTAGAAGCCTGGAGCTTAAGTTTCACAGCCTCTACAATGTTTTGCACCGCTATGAAAGTGTTGGGTCCCACAGAGCATCCCAAATCTGCAATCCTGAATAAGTTTGAAGCATGAGAAGGGCTGAGTTGCTTTATGTCAAGCTTCTCAGCAATTACTTCATCCAACAAAGCCTTGGCCAGCTCCAGTGCCGATCTCTGCAAAATGGAAAGTCTTAAATTGCATGACTTGGTCCAATTAAAGGCAAACACACATTATCTAGCTGAAAGAAATGGGTACCTGATACCAGGAATTCTGGTAGTAGCTATGCAGTCCATCTCCTCCTTTCATGGAAGTGGATTTAGTGTCCATCTCTCTCTCTCTCTCTCTCTCTCTATCTTACACAGGCAGGAACTCGCCTTAGTTTATGGAAGAGATTACACATGATCTGAAATATTAATAATGACAAGGCAAGGAGATAGTAGAAATCAAAGAAATGAAAAATAGAGCTAGATAAAGTCTTAAAGATTGACATATTATATTACACATGAATTATATAATATGACTTGACTTGGAGATTTAGAAATAAAAATAAATCACCATCACGGCAGCTAATAGGGGACCAGTGGCAGATGAAAACAATATAAATCACCAAGTGAAAGCGATGGTAACATCAGACATTTATTAGATCATTGTCAATCCTTGATGTTATCAGTAGAAAGTAAAACAACCAAAATTAATTTAATCTGATGGAAATCTGAAAACGAGAAGCAGCTGTGGACTGGTTCAATATGCTGGAAAATACCAAATGCCAAAAATGCAAACTCCTCCATTGATAATGACTTAATGCCATTTGCCTAATGGTTCCAACTATATATAGTTTATTTCTATATGCATCTTCAATAAAACCCTCTTTTTATATGCGATTTTTTAAGAGAGTTGGTTGGCTCCTTTTCTTGTTTCCTTTTCAATAACTCAAAATAACATCCAAAAGCCACATCCAATAAATAAAATATTTTGATATATAGGCTACTAAGTTTTTTTTTTTTTTTTTCTGAATGGGAATGGTGGCTGCTTAATCCCTTTCAGAGGCCCCATAAGATATATTTATAAGTAGGATAAAAATTTTAAATTTCCTTAAATTAAGTAATAAACTATATACAAAATTCTTTGACTTTATATATTTACAGTACTCAAGATAATCAAGTAAGATTTTTTTTTTTTGTTAGGCTTATATCAATTGTATTGAGCTGTTTTGATCTAATAAAGAGTCTTTGTGATGGGCTTGAACTTATTTTGTGAATTTGAATCTATTGTCTTAACAATTGGGTTAAGTTCATGTAACTGATGTGAGTTCATTTCACATGAGAGATCCAACCTCATAGTCTTAACATCAATCTTGTCAACTTTTCAATGTATTGGAATATATATTTCAATATTTCATTTAGTTATCTATGATTATCAGCAAGGTGAAATCTATAATTTCTTTGAAGTTTAAAAATGGTTGAGGAGCAAAGGCAAGGATACAGTGAAAAAAAAACCACGATAACCACGGAAATAAGGAGGGACGATGGACGTCAAAGTGAGTGAGAGAGAGAAATGGAGTTTGGAAAACATCCAACATGAGTTTTGAAGAGCAAGTTTCAGTTTTTGAAAAATACCAAGCAGTGATATGTTCAGTTAATAGCTGTCAACTGAATATAAAAACTAAAAATAAACAACTCAGTAATTATGAAAAATTTTATAAAAAAATTTTAAAAAAGTGAAAAATGATTTTTGCCCTTAAGAAAATACTGCATCCAATCTTTCTAGCTTGTTATGCTATATACAGTGTGGGATGTAGGGAGATTTTGATTTGCAGCTTAATTAAGTTAATTGACTTTCACAGCCATCTTCTTGAATTCGGCATTCAACATGGTCAGGTTCTTGGTTCCACCATGCTTCCCGATTACTTCCTTTCCAATGAATAATTCAGAATAATATTAGAAACAATGTTCTTTTTATGCATTAATTAACAAGTTGATTAATCTTAGCAGTTGCTATTATATTGATTAATCATAGCCGGAAGCAAAGCAATAGAGATTTTAAACTGCATCAATCTCTTGGTCAAACTTGTTCAGATCAGAAGTGTAAACAGCATCTCTTTGTTTGTCTACAGTAGAACGAAACCAAATTACTTGCAATTCCTGGTTTGGTAACAACGATATCATTGTTCTTCCTCCATTGGATAGATTGTTTCCTTATGTCCTACACTTAAAACTGTCCCTTTCAATGATGCAGAACATGACATTCAAAATTTGCTTCCTGTTGGTCTCAGTCTTTCTTGTGCAGAAGTAGTTGTATGAAGCTTATAGACGAGGCCATTGGGCCTGTGGTTATATCCTTATTTTCTTCCGAGTCTTGCACGGGTATCTTGTCTGCTTCTTGTTCCTCATTCTTCTGTTTGTCTTATGAAGTGTGGGATAGCCCGGCCCTCAGATGGAACCAAGTCCTTGAATCATGGATCAGTCCACTCTTCCTTAGTGAATAGAGGAAGATAGGGCGGCCTTCAGATGGGAACCAACTGTTGGAATCAATGATGACGCCACTCTTCCTTCTGACTGCTAAGCATTAATTGATAAACTAATTTCAGGTGGAGTTGTTTTGGTACGTACATGAATGAAAACTGTGTTTCAAAGGGGCTGCAAACAGGCCTAATAATTCCCCTGCATGGGAAGTAAAATTGATATTTTACTGAAGTGTCTGAAAATACACTAAGTTATATATATGTTGTAAAGGAATTTAATTTCTGTCTGGATATATATAGTGATTGATGTTCATGAGTTCCTTTGCCAAGTTGGGACTTCTTTTGGTTGACTAGGATGTTCTTATTACCTATGGAAAGCACCAAAGGGAATGAGATATCTAGAGGCCTCAATTTGAGCTGCTCTGGTATCATTAACCAGCCAAATATTTTTAGTTCCATACTGTTTCTTGAAAATTTTATTGTGATTCACTTATATATTCACGAAGCTATCTTATATATACATACACAATCCAGTTCTTCCATTGAACCCCAGTTTTAGACATAGCTAGAGTTAAAACAGCTAGGTATCCCTTGTGGCCAGCTAAGGTAGGGTTCTTCTTCGAGCTTCAACTTAATCCTCTATCATTATTCGGTCACCATAGTTACTATTCTTCAGTTGGTCTTCTTTGATACGCTCATTGGTATATGCCAAAACTTCCAGTCAGAAAGATGATTACAACCAGAAAAAAACAATCAAACATCTCTTTAGATCTTCAATTGCAAACCCTCTTAAGCTAGAAGGTCTTCCCCTACTAAGGTAATCAAATATTACTTAGCTTGGAAGTTCACTTTGTGGTCCATCTTTGCTTACTGCAGCTAGAAACATTTTGTCAGTGAACTGAATTATAGCATTTTTGGTCAAGAAACATTAGGTGCAGGAGATTTTTGTGCCTTCAAGATCCGAAAAAGTCAATGTAGCAGAAAAATGAATTAGGTTAATTAGTTATACGTAATTGATGGGCGCACAACATCAGGAGCATGACAATTGATAAAATGGTGCTCAAGATTTCTCTTTTTCAAATAATTGGCTTGGAGTCTACTTTGTTTTCCTTGCTGATTCTGCTGAGCCATTTCATTGACTGTTGTTCACAAAGGAAGTTACTTGTCAATCCATCATTTCTCTTGCTTAATTACACTTAACTGAAGGTTTGGAAAAGCCAAGCTAGAGAAACAAAGACTCATAATATTTTCTTTTCTTCCCATGTCCCATACAACTAGATCTTCAGGTTTGTTCTTCTTCTTTTGCAAATCAAGTTATGAAACCACGCATGTTTTGCATGACAAATTTAACCAAAAGCAAATTGGACCAAGTTAATTTCTATATAAGATTACGGAAGGTGAAACGGCACATCAGGCTACATTAATTGCGCTTGAGCACGATGAATAATTCAACGTGAGACTTGTAGTTTGATGTTTGTGAAGGAGACAAAGCCTCGGGAATTTTCTTGCACAACCGATCAAATAGTTCATCGATGATTTCATCTCCAAAGTGCTCGGAGATGAGTCCTTCCCAGATGGCTCTTAAGTGTGATATCACCATCTCCACGTTAAAAGCCGATTCACGGTTTCTCGATCTAGATAACTTTTCAACTCTCTCGATGCTGAAGCACGAATTTCTCTCTGTCAATGCCAGCAATTCTTGCGGAGTTGGGTGGTACATGGGAATATTGAAGGAGTCCACTTTCTCTTCACTCAGCAAACCCTAAAAAGAAAAGTAGGAAGAGCTTTCGTTAGGTACAAAGACTTAAGAATATGGTTAATTATCAAACATATTAAATTAGCAAATGCTACCGTTTTGGCCATCTCAAACAGAATAGCTTCAAGAAGATCAATGACTACAAAGAACCAGCACTGTGAAGGGGAAACGCCCTCTGGCAGACATACGAGTAGTATGACCATGAGCCCTCCACTAACAAGCTCCTCCGCCCTGGAGCTCAGGAAAGACTCTAACCCCCTGGCGAACTGACCTGAGTAGGCCTCGACAACCTCGCTTGGCGCGTTCGAGTAATAGATCCTTCCCTTGCTATACGCAGGTGAGTTCTTATCTACCAGCTCTTTTGGAGTGCTTAACAGCCAATGAAGCGCATACGAGGAGTGAAAGAAGTTGATGGAATCCCTGGGGAACAAACGACCCTGGAAGGGACCTGGTACCCCGGCTGCGAAGTGTTGCTTGTCTGAAGGAAGAGACTTGAAGAGGGTGTTGAAATCATTGGAAACATGATCATTGAAGAACACTTGAAACTCCAAGGCATCTTCCTTGGGGTTAGAAGACTGGTGCTTAAGTTTCACAGCCTCTATTATGTTCTGTACCGCTATGAAAGTGTTGGGTCCAACGGAGCATCCCAAATCTGCAATCCTGAATAAGTTCGAAGCACGAGAAGTGCTGACTTGCTTTATGTCAAGCTTCTCTGCGATTGCTTCATCCAATAAAGCCTTGGCTAGCTGCAGCCCCGATCCCTGCGAAATGGAAAGTGCTAAATTGCATGACTTGGTCTGATTGAAGGCAAAAACCAAAGGAAACTAACCCATTATCCATGTGAAAGAAAAACAGTACCTGATACAAGGAATTCTGGTGGTAGCTATGCTGTCCATCTCCTCCTTTCATCGAAGTGGATTTAGTGGCCATCCCACTCCCTCTCTCTCTGTCTCTCTTACACACAGGTAAAATCCTTCCTTCGACAAAACTTTTCTCTCAAACACTGACGGAGAAGTAGCTTTAGTTTATATGAGAGATTAGGCATGAAATGTTAATAATGAGGAAACAAGAAGTAGAGAACAGAAAGATAAAAATAGAACTGCCCAGAAGTCTCAAAGAAAGACATTTTATATTAGACATTAGACATCATATGAATTAATATCACTTGCATTCTAGATGCTAGAAACAAAAACAGATCAAAAAGACAACAGCTGTATGGACAAATTGTAGAAATAAGTTATGGCTGACGATAAACAAAGTGTTAACATCAGACATCAGGTCATTGTTAATCAATGATGTTGTCAATATAAAGTCAAACCAAAATTAATCTGCTCCAATTGAAACCTGTAAACAAAGTCGCAGCTGTGGACTGGTTGAATGTGCTGGCAAATATAATAAAAGCCAATTGCAAACCTACCATTAAACCATTTGATTACTCATTCCAACTAGTTTATTCTTTTATGTGTTTTCACCAAACGCTCTCTTTCTATGTAATCTTGGAAAGCACTAAATGGCTATTTTTCTTCTTCTTTTTTTTTTAAACACAAAATCATATCAAAAGTGATATTCAGTTTTGTTAAACTTTTTAATGTATTCTTATATAAATTTTTTAATATTACATTTAATTATCTACAATAGCACATCAAAATTCGTTTTATTATTGTCCCATGTCTTCTATGATAGTATTACTATATATCATAATTTATATTATGTTATACATATCATCTATTTTAAATTTATTATTATAATAAAGTATTAAGACCTAATATATCTATTATTGAATGGCATAATCATGAACTACATGAAATTTAGAAATAGATAACTCTGATGTAAGAGTATTATACCGTATTAAAAAGTGACTCTTATTCTTAACTTGAGTTTGAATTGAAAAAAAAAATGATGTCATATGGAAAAAAATTACAAAATTATTCTATATAATAAATTTTTCTGAGGAAAAATTATCTTCTATATTATAATTATTACTATATTAAATTTTTGTTTTTAATTAACATAAAAAATATATATATATATATTTTCAATTTTTATTGTTATTTGGAAGTTAAAAGCAGCTTCATCATATGGAAATATATAGTTTCTCTTTCTTCTTTTTCATTTTTAAGTGAGAACAAAGAAGAGTGGCTAGTGGACGTTAAAACCAAAGCCTCTTGTCCTAGACTTAGCCGCTCATTTTCCCACCAAAAACCATCTCTATGCAAAACGTACATGTACACTCTTGTCTTCTCTTCTTCTCCCCTCTTTTCAACTCTTCGATTAACGGCCCATGGTTTTGGCAATTGGGCAAACTACACTTACTTGTGTTTGTTTCCGGAGAAAACTAATGGAGAAAAAAAACGGGGGGAAAAAATTTGATTCCCAGAAGAAACATAACTCGGGTTAAAACTTTCTCTTCTTTTTTCCTCTTCTTTACCCATAACAAAATAGATTAAAAAGGTTATGTCACTAGAGCCATTAGACTCTCTGAAATCTAGTGCTCTTTTTGTTTCCTTTCTGTGTTTGCGGGCTTGTTGAGGATGACGATGATGGGCAAGATGCAAGGAGAAAATGCTACGGGCGAAACTGATATGCAACTAATTGGGAAGTTCTTGAGTTTTGCCTCAAGGGGTGACAGGGTTGGACTGAACCAGATGCTGATGGATGGTACCTCCCCTGATGTGCAGGGCTACGACAAGAGGACCGCTTTGCATCTCGCTGCCAACGAGGGCCATGCGCCTATTGTCGAGCTTTTTCTGCATTACAAAGCCAACGTCAACCTCGTAGATCGATGGCAACGAACTGTAAGCGACCATTAATTTGTACTTTTCATAGTTACGGGTCTCCTTTTGTGTTGTTAAGACAAGAAGCGATGTCATAATATAAGAATTCCTTCAAAATGACAAGTATTCTTGTCAGTTTCTTCAATTGGAAGTTAGAGTACTATCATTTAATTAATTAGTTACTTGTTCTACAATGATGCCTAAAAACTTACATTATTGGGAATCAAGGTTAAGATTAATTTGTTCCATCTTTTGACTCTAATGTGAAGCCTTTGACAGATGCAAGACTCTATGGACACCGACACATATGCAGGATCGTAGAAGTTAATGGAGGCAAGGCTTTTGTCAATGATCAACCAATGGTAATTAGATGATTAATATTGAGGGAACTTCAATGGTTATATGATAATTAGACATTGATACATCGTCATACGTCTTAATTGAAATGGAAGTTTCTTCAATTCATGGTAAAGACACATTGCTACAGATTTACAAGACTAAGACTAGCGTCTGACTAACTTTTATTTTAATGTCAAAGGAATCAGCTTCTCTCCTTAGCTCGACTTGGCACTCTCTTCCACACTACTATAAAGTATTTAAGATGTAGGGTTTTCCTTTTATAGGAATAGCCTGGTTTCTGCCATGACTATAATGTGAAACTAAAGATTTGCTGCTTAAAGTACACAAGATCTATGATACTAATGTGTTGAAAGCTTGGTCAAATTCATTTAACATGTTAACTCTCTGAAAATCTATGAGGAAGCAGTGTGGTGATGGTTTTTAAAATAGTCCAATTTGAACGAAAGTCAAAAGATCCCAAAATTTGCTCCTCTGAGTATGTTTATCCAATGATAAACACAAACATGTCGTTAGAATATTATCCATGATTGTTATTACTTAGTAGTTCAGCATATTATAGTATAACTTATGAGAGAGAGAAATCACAGCTAAAAGCCAAATGAACCAAGCTGAAACATCTTTGTTGAGGCATTTTGTGTCAAAATTCTGCCATAGTGCCATGCTTTGCTTCACATAGCCATGGGAATCGGGATTAGACACTTGCAAAACAACGAAATCATAGTGAAGAGAAGGACATCTAAACAGAATGCCCCAGGACTAGGGCAGGAAATTTGATATAGAAACAGAAAGTTGAAACTTGTTCATTGTTTCTTACATAGATTCTTTGAGCCCCTGATGATGTGTATTTATCTTGTTTCAAGTAGGGCACTAGGATTAGGGCCGGAAATTTGATGTATGAATCTACCATAGGTTTTCAGAAGGTGAAATTTATTTTTCTGTTCCTTGAATACGATTTATTATATGATATGCCTCATATTTGGTGGAAATTGCTAAAATTTTAGCTAAATAAGATCTTATACTCCCTGTCATATTAGTTTTACCTTAAAAAGCTACACACTGTGAATTTCTATCTGCATAGGCAACTGATTAGAGAAAATCTGCTTGCCTTAGGGTGTATTTGGTGAATCTGAAAAGGTCAAATGACGTGGAACATGGTTGTCAAGACAGTGATAAAGAGACAAATGCAATATCCTGCACAAATGTATGTTTAATTGAATATTTACTGCTGCTGGTTGCTCAATTTGGACAATCTATATAGGTAGATCATGTGGGGGAATCTATCAACTCAATCCAGTTTGTTTAAAGCATAATCCAGGATACTGTCAGCCAAGGATAATACTCTCTTATGTGAACTTCGACACCCAAATATTTTGCAATTTCTTAGTTCAATTGTGCATGGAGAAGAGATGATTCTGATCATGGAGTATTTGCCAAAGGTATTTCCTTCTGCGAATATACCATGTTTTCTTTCCCGTATTACCTTCTAATGGGATTGATATACCTGACAGCTTAGTATAACCTTAACTTGGTTATAAACTACAAAGATTTTATCATTTGTACGCTCTGTTTAATTAAATTTAAGGTCTCGTGGTTTATAATTAAATTGTCCCCTGAAAGTTCTTTTAATAGCTGAAGTTGGAATCTTAATCACATTGAAGTAACACAGTAGGATTGGTTTCTGACTGATTTAGCTGGTGTTTCTAAGCCACCATCTCCAACAATACTATAAACATTAGTCAAAGGCATCTGACTTATCTTTAGTTAACTATAAGGGGCATGTGTGCGAACTGAATTTTGAATCTCTTGATGGCTCAATTTCTTGTGAGGTTAAGTAGAGGATTTATTTGTGTATGTGGGTTTACCTTAGGAGAGCCATAATGCTTACAAGCATCTAAGAACTGCAGATTGTAGTTTCTAGTACCTTGACGTAAAGAAAACTCGTGCAACTAATTTATCAACCGTAATTTTGACATGTAGAGATCAGTACTCATTGTTTATAAAACTAATTTCTTTTCTTTCTTCTGCAATGCAATATGTGTTAACCTAATTCTATCTGGTATTTATTTTTTATCCAAGTATTTGCTATAAAAGCTTTGCTGGCATGAATAAATCTTTTGAAAGAAAATCATTCTTACATATAAATTTGCAAATGAGGTAAGGCTTGATGTGGTAATCATTTAACATGTAAAATCCTTTTCTTTCTTTTTTTTTTTCACATCCACCTTATTTCTTGATTGAAGTTAGAATGACTATTGAACATGGAAACTGGAAGCCTCTTTTTAGTGAGTGCTCTTTTTTTCTATGTGTAAAGTTGTTTATGTAATTCAGGGGAACCTGGATGATACATTGACCGAAAAAGGTAGGCTTGATCTGCCCACTGCTCTGCGCGATGCCCTTGACATTGCCAGGTAATGTGATTTTATTGCATATAGGCATTTCCTTGATAAGTTGTTGTGTTTGGAAAATGGGGAAATTCATTACATTTTCCATAATATATTATGGTGTTTCTGCATGGTCAGTTAGAGATGGACTGGCTTTTATTTGTACCTATAAACACATCAAAGATATTCTCCCATCGTCCTACCTTGATCAAAGGAGCTTTACAGAATAGAAAAAGAAAAAGCAATATTCTTCTTCATGTTCTCTAGTTGTCTCGAAATTCATACTTACCATTGCTACTCTCTTTAAGTGAATGAACTGGATTGTCAATGATGGTGAGAGAAGCCTTCCTCCCCTCCCCTGTAGCCCAAGGCACCATCTATCTCTCTTTGGAGTTTTGTAACAGTAGAGAATGCTAGCAGCTCTATTTTAATGGAGAAGGCAGCTTCTAAGTTATAGGTCCTCTCAATTTTTCAGTAATGCTACTTCAATTCCATGTTTGAAATGAGGTCTCTTGCTACTTCTATTAACCATGTGCTTAGAAGAACATACCTTTCATTTAGCCCTTGCATACCTAAAGTGTGAGTCTCTCTACTACTTGTAAAACTAAAAAAATGAAATCCATGTAAGAAGATGATTATCATGATCTGTAAATATCTTAGCTCAGTGATAGAATGCATAATAATCATATATATTATTATATTTTTCCATATTTTATTGGTTATAAATGATTAATTCTTGGATTTTGACTATGTTTTATATTTAATAGGGTGGATTGAGGAAATCAACTAAGATGGACTCAAATTCATTATTTGAAGATATAAAGTTGGATTCTTAAGAGATATGGATGAACTATAAGATGTCTTTGGATAAGGCACTGAGACTCCCAATAACATTGGAATTTCACCGAACCAAGACTTTATCTTTTATTTAAAAAGTAGTTGTAGAATTTTATCTTTATCTTTAAGAGTCCTAGATAAAATAGGTTATTATGTTTAAGGATTATTATATAAAGGAGAGGTAGTTCCTTCAATGGAACAGCTAGAGTTTATTTTTTACTTTTTTCTTTTCTTAGATCTTTTTCTTTTCATGGATTGCTAAACATCTCTTCCAGTCAAAAGATAATCAAGGGTTTGATTCTTCAGATTTGTGAGATCTAACTGATTTTATTTGTTCTTTATTTCTTCATTGTTTATTTATCTTCTGTGCTTATTGAAAATATTATTTTGGTTGATTGCAACAAAAAGGGCCATTTGTTTAATCATCAAAATAATAGGTTACTATTTAGAACTTTAAATCCGTAATTGTTTAAGTGTTCTAATATAAGTAGTAAATAACACAGTTGATTACAAAAGAGGTTTTCAATTTATGTTATGAAGATAAATAATCTAGTTTAAATAAACCTACATATGTGTTTATTGGCTAGAATTGGTAGTTTTTCTAATTCTTAATGCTATTGGTAAATTAAATCCTAATATCGTATCTAAGGTTATTTATTGATAAGAGAAATAATTAGAGATCGTATCCTGGTTATCAAAAAAGTAAGGAAAAACGGGTTGTTAGGTGGTACCAACAACCATAATTAATTCAGTGAAGATTAAGAGATTTTTATCTTTGCATCAATGATCAATTCCTAAATCAAACCTAAAATTATACCTTTGACTGGATACTTTATTACATTAATTTTTTCTTTTCTGTTATTCTTATTTGATCTATTTTTAACTTCTCAAACCCCCTTTTTTTTATTTTATTTTGCAAAAAAATAAATCAAACCAATCTTTGTGGAAACGATCTTGCTCATCTATACTACAAGTTTAATATTTGGAGCAAGAATTTAAGAATTTAATTTGTTGGTTTCGACAACCACCACTCAGATTCATATATAGTGATAAAAGAAACTTAAAATGCTTCTAAATTAATGATTCACAGGGGAATGCACTATAGTCATGAGCACAAGGCCAACCCTATAGTTCATAATCACTTGGATCCCAGGTAGGGTTTTAATTTTTAGAGACGGTTTCTTTAACTTTCTCACAAGAATTCAAAGTTTTACTTGTTCTCTTTGGAAATCAATAAAAAGCATCTTAAGAGTGCTTTGAAATGAAAGCCTTGACATCTATTCAACATTTACTTGGCATCCAGCTTACAATTGTTCATTATCACCGAAAGAAAATTTGTCTTGACAGTAAATAATGTATTGGGTGCAAATGTTGTATGAGTGGATACACCCCAATCAAGAAAACTGTAAGTTAACACCATCTTATCCTCATTTTTACATTCAATGCTACTGCATCTAAATAATCTTTATGGCTAACAGGCCAAATAATGGATAATCATGGGATCAAAAGCAGCCCATTCGGTGACACCAAGAAAGATATCTGCTCATTTGGGTTCATTTTTTATCAGGTACAGACTGGATATGTTAGTTTTATGTAATATGGCTCCTTAATCAAGGGCCTTTAATATTTGTTCACTATTACGCTGATGGAAAACAAATTCTTTGATCTTTTACAAATGCAGATGCTGGAAGGAAGGCTCCTTCTGCCCAACATGAGCTTTGACTTCATAAATCTCTCATGTGATGATTTTGAGCCCAAGTTTCGCTTAAGCAAATGTCCTACAAGGATTCAACAGTAAGTGATCTCAGTCTTACTTTAGAACCCTTCACTGGCCTCCGACCCTTCGTTTTTCATAAAGATACTAGATCTTCCTACATTGCATTATGAAGTTCTTCTTTGCTTACATACTCATGTTATAAAGTAGATTTTTATTGAGATTACATGGCTATTGTTCGTAGATTGATAAAGCATTGCACGAGCAAAGACGCCTCTGAAAGGCCTTCATTTACTGTTGTGATAGAGATCCTCGAGGAAGTTTTTTTGTGCATAGGACGACCCATGCCCCATTTTTTAATCTCATAAAACACTCTACGAAGACAAGAAATGGATCTATACCCCCAGATCTCCCAAGCTGGTAAAATGAAACTCCGCATTAATGACTTCTTATAAGTTTTCCTCCCATTTGCAGCAAGCTCAGTAAGTTAAAGACATCATATTGATCTTACTTCCAATGTTTCTTCTCCTATTCTAGACATGTTATGGCATCAAATTCTGATTATTAGAAGATTTATGGCTTGAGAAAAACAACAGTCTTTAAAAAGATGCTTGGTTTGCAAGGATTGAACTTGTAAAAGTTATGAGTAATCTGTAGTTTGCTAAAACAAGAACAGAGAGAACATAATTACAGGAAAATGGAAACTCAGAATGTCCTGATGGAAAGAACACAATCTTTTAAAGAACAAGTGATTTGCTATGAATGCTTCATATGCCATTATATGAATGGTTCAGCCTTATCACTTAGTTAAATGATTTCATTATTCTCTTCTTTTACTAAATCTCAATCCCTTTGCTGGTCCATGCACCATTGCAAGTTTATACCTTTGAGATGAAAGTTTTTCTTTTATAATAAGATAAGTTTTGTAAAAAATTTTAAATTATATTAAATTTTTTAATTTGAATCTAAATATTTTATATTTTTATATTTTAATTTAGCTTAATTTAATTTTTTAAAAAATTTAAAATTTTAAAATTTTATATAACAAATCATAACTTTAAATTGTTTATGTAAAAAATATTTAAATTATAATTAGTAAGTATTAAAATATTGTTTTAATAAATAAAAATTATTTAAATTATAATTTAAAATGAAACACATAATTTATTTAAATAATTTTTAAATATTTTAATATAACAATGTTATTAATTTTTTATAATCACATAAATCAATGTGATTATAAAAAATGTGAGTTAAACGGCTTTAAATAAATCTTACATTCAATTGGTCCAACGTAAGGATCCAATTCAATTTTTAAAATGTCCTATAAATAAAGAGTTTACTTGCATTAACAAAAACAACATGGCATTCTGATATTAATGCAATTGATAATTCATTTAATTAGTGCCCAAATTTATGACTCTCAACATTGTAAATAAGCATCTTTTTCTGTTGACTTAATTGCATGTTTTTGAGAAAGATAAAAATGGAACTCTTGATTTAAATAAAAGTGTTATAGTAATTACTGAATACATTGTTGATCAATTGATTTTTCTGTAGAGTGAATAAGTACTTTTATTTAAATAAAAAATTGAGCTTGTGGGAGAATTTATGTATATTTCATTTTCTGGTAATAAATTGAAAAATATGTAACCTATTATTTTCATATTAATGATATTTTTATCTTTTTTTTATAGACGTATATTGAATTACATAATATAGGAGCACCTATGGTTATCCTCAGGTGCTCCTATATTACACTTATCAAAACTTACAATGTTTTGTAGTCATGATAACCTCTCATCTAAAAATGCTAAACCTTATTTTTTTAAAATTTACAAAATTATAATTAAGAAAATATTGCATTTTGGTCTCTCTTATTATACTATATAGTGGGGAATGCGATGAGATTTTGATTTTGAAATTATAATTACAGTGCAGCCACTGGGTTGCAGCTGGCTAGCTAGCTCAACTATCTTCTTGAATTGGGCATTTAACATAGTCATGTTCTTGGTTCCATGCACCAGGTCTCCTGGATTACTTTCTTCCAATCAATACAATCACATTGTTCATAATAATATTATAAACAATCCTTTTATGCATTAATTTAGAAGGTAATTAATCTTAGTAGGTGCCATTATTTTGGTGTAAACTTATACGCAAATTCATTTGAATACGTTACATATCTTATATCATTTCTTGACTCCAAATCTAAGTGAAATATATGTATGAACAAGAAGACTGCATACTGAAGCACAAGTCTCAAACATATCTTGGGATATTGGGTAATTTTAATATTCCAACCCTCTTTTTAACCTGCCATAGCATGCTTAATTAATGTTATTTTACATTAGAAAATTAATAGAGATTTTACACTGCATCACTCACTTGGTCAGAATTTGTTCTGATCAAAGTGTAAACAGCATTTCTTTGCTTTTCTAAAGTTGAACGAAACCTAGTTACCAGCAAATCTTGGTTTGGTAACAATGATATCATTATTGTTCCTCCATTGGATAGATTGTTTCCTTCCGTTCTACCCTTGAATTTTTCCTTTCAATGATGCGCAGAACATGACTCCAAAATTTGCTTCCTGTTGGTTGCAATCTCTCTTGCGCAGAAGTAGTTGTATGAAGCTTGTAGACGAGGCCATTAGGCCTGTGGTTATGTCCTCAATTTCTTTGTCATGTATTGAAGTACTTGAATGACTCCAGCTTACATATCCAAACGGAGGCAAATCCACTATGTTTCTGGTTTTCCTTATGTTTCTGAGGTCATGTATAGTTTGGTTTTCATTGCCTCATGCTATCTAAATTATTCTCTACTTCTTCTTGTGTTCTTCCGAGTCTTACTCGTGTTTCTTGTGTGCTTCTTGTTCCTCATTCTTCTGTTTGTCTTATGAAGAGTGAGATAGGCCGGCCCTCGGATGGGAACTAAGTTCTTGAATCATGGGTCAGTCCACTCTTCCTTAGTGAATAGAGTAAGATAGAGCGACCTTCAGATGGGAACCAAGTCCTGGAATCATTGCTTTACATCGACTGGTAAGTATTGATAATCTAATTTCAGGTGGAGTTGGTTGTGGTACACGAATGAAAACTTCGTGTTTCAAAAGGGCTGCTAATTGGTCTAATAACTCCTCTGCCTGTGAAAACAATTGATATCTTACTAAAATGTCTGGAAAATACATAAGTTATATGGAGTAAAGGAATTTAGTTTCTGTCTGGATATATATATATATATATAGCAATTGATGTCAATGAGTTCCTTTGCCAAGTTCGGGACTTCTTTTGATTGACTAGGATGTTCTTATTACCTATGGAAAGCGTCAAAGGGAATGAGATATCTAGAGGTCTCAATTTGAGCTGATCTGGTATCATGAACCAGCCAATTAATATTTTTAGCTCCATACTGTTTCTTGAAAATTTTATCTTGATTCACTTATATGTTCATGAGATCGTCTTATATAATCAGAGTTCTTCCATTGAACTCCAATAACCTTATGTATTCATGAAATCAGCATAATCCTCTATCATTATTCTGTCACCATGGCTGCTATTCTTCCCTTAGTCTTCTTTAATACGGCCGTTGGTATATGCCCAAATTTCCAGTCAGAAACATGATTACAACCAGAAAAAAACAGTCAAACACTGTTTATTAGATCTTCAAGTGCAAACCCTCCTATGCTTGGAGGTCTTCCCCTACTAAGGTAATTAAATATTGCTAGGCTTGGAAGTTCACTTTATTTTCTTTGCTTGGCTATACCCAGAAACAATTTGTCAAAAATCTAAACTACAACATTTTTGGTAAAGAAACATTAGGTGCAGAAGATTTTGTGTCTTCAATATAGCAGAAAAATGGATTAGGTTAATCAGTTATACCTAATTGATGTGCCTGCTGCAATGAGGAGCATGATAATTGATAAACAAAGGGTACTCACTCCTGACTTCTCTCTTTTAAATAATTGGCTTGAATGTGTACTTTGTTTTCTTTGCTTATACTGCTCAGCCATTTCATTGACTGTTGTTCACAAATTAAGGAAGTTACTTGTTATCCATCATTTCTTTTGCTTAATTAAACTTAACTGAGGGTTCGGAAAAGCCAAGCTAAAGAAACAAAGAGACATAATTTCTCCTTTTTTTCCCATGTTCCATACAACTGGATCTTCAAGTTTGCTCTTCTTCTTTTGTAAATCAAATTACGAAACCCTGTGCGCATGTTTTGCATGGCAACATTAATCAACAACAAAGTGGACCAAGTTAATTTCTACATGAGACCACAGAAGGTGAAACAACACAATCAGGCTACATTAATTGCGCTTGAGTAGGATGAATAGTTCAATGTGAGCATTGTCGTTTGATATTTGTGAAGGAGACAAAGCCTCCCGGATTTTCTTGCACAACCGATCAAACAATTCTTCGATGATTTCATCTCCGAAGTGCTCGGTCATGAGTCCTTCCCAGATGGCTCTTAAGTTTGATATCACCGTCTCTACGTTCGAAGCCCATTCAGGTTTTTTGGATCTAGATAAAGTTTCAACTCTCTCGATGCTAAAGCATGAATTTCTCCCTATCAGTGCCAGTAATTCTTACGAAGTTGGGTACTACTTCGGAATATTGAAGGAGTCCACTTTCTCTTCACTCAGCAAACCCTAAAAGAAACATTGTAAGGGATTTCATTAAGCACAAAGAATTATGGTTAATTATCAAACATATTAAATTAGCAAATGCTACCATTTTGGCCATCTCAAACAGACTAGCTTCAAGAAGAAGATCACCGACTACAAAGAACGAGCACTGTGAAGGCGAAACGCCCTCTGGCAGACATACGAGGAGTATGGCCATGAGGCCTCCTCTAACTAGCTCCTCCGCCCTGGAACTCAAGAAGGATTCGAGCTCCCTGGCGAACTGAGGACTTGAATAGGCCTCGACAACCTCGCTCGGTGCGTTCGAGTAACTGATTCTTCCCTTGTTATAGGCAGGTGAGTTCTTATCTAGCAGCTCTTTTGGAGTGCTTAACAGCCAGTGAAGCGCGTACGAGGAGTGAAAGAAATCGATGGAAGCCCTGGGGAACAAACGACCCTGGAAAGGACCTGGCACTCCGGCTGCAAAGTATTGCTTGTCCAAAGGTAGAGACTTGAAGAGGGTGTTGAAGTCATTAGAAACATGATCATTGAAAAACACTTGAAACTCCAAGGCCTCTTCCTTGGGGTTAGAAGCCTGGAGCTCAAGTTTCACAGCCTCTATAATGTTTTGCACCGCTATGAAAGTGTTGGGTCCCACAGAGCATCCCAAATCTGCAATCCTGAATAAGTTTGAAGCATGAGAAGGGCTGAGTTGCTTTATGTCAAGCTTCTCAGCAATTACTTCATCCAACACAGCCTTGGCTAGCTCCAGCGCCGATCTCTGCAAAATGGAAAGTGTTAAATTGCATGACTTGGTCCAATTAAAGGCAAACACACATTATCTAGCTGAAAGAAATGGGTACCTGATACCAGGAATTCTGGTAGTAGCTATGCAGTCCATCTCCTCCTTTCATGGAAGTGGATTTAGTGTCCATCTCTCTCTCTCTCTGTATCTTACACAGGCAGGAACTCGCCTTAGTTTATGGAAGAGATTACACATGATCTGAAATATTAATAATGACAAGGCAAGGAGATAGTAGAAATCAAAGAAATGAAAAATAGAGCTAGATAAAGTCTTAAAGATTGACATATTATATTACACATGAATTATATGATATGACTTGACTTGGAGATTTAGAAATAAAAATAAATCACCATCACGGCAGCTAATAGGGGACCAGTGGCAGATGAAAACAATATAAATCACCAAGTGAAAGCGATGGTAACATCAGAAATTTATTAGATCATTGTCAATCCTTGATGTTATCAGTAGAAAGTAAAACAACCAAAATTAATTTAATCTGATGGAAATCTGAAAACGAGAAGCAGCTGTGGACTGGTTCAATATGCTGGAAAATACCAAATGCCAAAAATGCGAACTCCTCCATTGATAATGACTTAATGCCATTTGCCTAATGGTTCCAACTATATATAGTTTATTTCTATATGCATCTTCAATAAAACCCTCTCTTTATATGCGATTTTTGAAGAGAGTTGGTTGGCTCCTTTTCTTGTTTCCTTTTCAATAACTCAAAATAACATCCAAAAGCCACATCCAATAAATAAAATATTTTGATATATAGGCTACTAAGTTTTTTTTTTTTTTTTTCTGAATGGGAATGGTGGCTGCTTAATCCCTTTCAGAGGCCCCATAAGATATATTTATAAGTAGGATAAAAATTTTAAATTTCCTTAAATTAAGTAATAAACTATATACAAAATTCTTTGACTTTATATATTTACAGTACTCAAGATAATCAAGTAAGATTTTTTTTTTTTGTTAGGCTTATATCAATTGTATTGAGCTGTTTTGATCTAATAAAGAGTCTTTGTGATGGGCTTGAACTTATTTTGTGAATTTGAATCTATTGTCTTAACAATTGGGTTAAGTTCATGTAACTGATGTGAGTTCATTTCACATGAGAGATCCAACCTCATAGTCTTAACATCAATCTTGTCAACTTTTCAATGTATTGGAATATATATTTCAATATTTCATTTAGTTATCTATGATTATCAGCAAGGTGAAATCTATAATTTCTTTGAAGTTTAAAAATGGTTGAGGAGCAAAGGCAAGGATACAGTGAAAAAAAAACCACGATAACCACGGAAATAAGGAGGGACGATGGACGTCAAAGTGAGTGAGAGAGAGAAATGGAGTTTGGAAAACATCCAACATGAGTTTTGAAGAGCAAGTTTCAGTTTTTGAAAAATACCAAGCAGTGATATGTTCAGTTAATAGCTGTCAACTGAATATAAAAACTAAAAATAAACAACTCAGTAATTATGAAAAATTTTATAAAAAAATTTTAAAAAAGTGAAAAATGATTTTTGCCCTTAAGAAAATACTGCATCCAATCTTTCTAGCTTGTTATGCTATATACAGTGTGGGATGTAGGGAGATTTTGATTTGCAGCTTAATTAAGTTAATTGACTTTCACAGCCATCTTCTTGAATTCGGCATTCAACATGGTCAGGTTCTTGGTTCCACCATGCTTCCCGATTACTTCCTTTCCAATGAATAATTCAGAATAATATTAGAAACAATGTTCTTTTTATGCATTAATTAACAAGTTGATTAATCTTAGCAGTTGCTATTATATTGATTAATCATAGCCGGAAGCAAAGCAATAGAGATTTTAAACTGCATCAATCTCTTGGTCAAACTTGTTCAGATCAGAAGTGTAAACAGCATCTCTTTGTTTGTCTACAGTAGAACGAAACCAAATTACTTGCAATTCCTGGTTTGGTAACAACGATATCATTGTTCTTCCTCCATTGGATAGATTGTTTCCTTATGTCCTACACTTAAAACTGTCCCTTTCAATGATGCAGAACATGACATTCAAAATTTGCTTCCTGTTGGTCTCAGTCTTTCTTGTGCAGAAGTAGTTGTATGAAGCTTATAGACGAGGCCATTGGGCCTGTGGTTATATCCTTATTTTCTTCCGAGTCTTGCACGGGTATCTTGTCTGCTTCTTGTTCCTCATTCTTCTGTTTGTCTTATGAAGTGTGGGATAGCCCGGCCCTCAGATGGAACCAAGTCCTTGAATCATGGATCAGTCCACTCTTCCTTAGTGAATAGAGGAAGATAGGGCGGCCTTCAGATGGGAACCAACTGTTGGAATCAATGATGACGCCACTCTTCCTTCTGACTGCTAAGCATTAATTGATAAACTAATTTCAGGTGGAGTTGTTTTGGTACGTACATGAATGAAAACTGTGTTTCAAAGGGGCTGCAAACAGGCCTAATAATTCCCCTGCATGGGAAGTAAAATTGATATTTTACTGAAGTGTCTGAAAATACACTAAGTTATATATATGTTGTAAAGGAATTTAATTTCTGTCTGGATATATATAGTGATTGATGTTCATGAGTTCCTTTGCCAAGTTGGGACTTCTTTTGGTTGACTAGGATGTTCTTATTACCTATGGAAAGCACCAAAGGGAATGAGATATCTAGAGGCCTCAATTTGAGCTGCTCTGGTATCATTAACCAGCCAAATATTTTTAGTTCCATACTGTTTCTTGAAAATTTTATTGTGATTCACTTATATATTCACGAAGCTATCTTATATATACATACACAATCCAGTTCTTCCATTGAACCCCAGTTTTAGACATAGCTAGAGTTAAAACAGCTAGGTATCCCTTGTGGCCAGCTAAGGTAGGGTTCTTCTTCGAGCTTCAACTTAATCCTCTATCATTATTCGGTCACCATAGTTACTATTCTTCAGTTGGTCTTCTTTGATACGCTCATTGGTATATGCCAAAACTTCCAGTCAGAAAGATGATTACAACCAGAAAAAAACAATCAAACATCTCTTTAGATCTTCAATTGCAAACCCTCTTAAGCTAGAAGGTCTTCCCCTACTAAGGTAATCAAATATTACTTAGCTTGGAAGTTCACTTTGTGGTCCATCTTTGCTTACTGCAGCTAGAAACATTTTGTCAGTGAACTGAATTATAGCATTTTTGGTCAAGAAACATTAGGTGCAGGAGATTTTTGTGCCTTCAAGATCCGAAAAAGTCAATGTAGCAGAAAAATGAATTAGGTTAATTAGTTATACGTAATTGATGGGCGCACAACATCAGGAGCATGACAATTGATAAAATGGTGCTCAAGATTTCTCTTTTTCAAATAATTGGCTTGGAGTCTACTTTGTTTTCCTTGCTGATTCTGCTGAGCCATTTCATTGACTGTTGTTCACAAAGGAAGTTACTTGTCAATCCATCATTTCTCTTGCTTAATTACACTTAACTGAAGGTTTGGAAAAGCCAAGCTAGAGAAACAAAGACTCATAATATTTTCTTTTCTTCCCATGTCCCATACAACTAGATCTTCAGGTTTGTTCTTCTTCTTTTGCAAATCAAGTTATGAAACCACGCATGTTTTGCATGACAAATTTAACCAAAAGCAAATTGGACCAAGTTAATTTCTATATAAGATTACGGAAGGTGAAACGGCACATCAGGCTACATTAATTGCGCTTGAGCACGATGAATAATTCAACGTGAGACTTGTAGTTTGATGTTTGTGAAGGAGACAAAGCCTCGGGAATTTTCTTGCACAACCGATCAAATAGTTCATCGATGATTTCATCTCCAAAGTGCTCGGAGATGAGTCCTTCCCAGATGGCTCTTAAGTGTGATATCACCATCTCCACGTTAAAAGCCGATTCACGGTTTCTCGATCTAGATAACTTTTCAACTCTCTCGATGCTGAAGCACGAATTTCTCTCTGTCAATGCCAGCAATTCTTGCGGAGTTGGGTGGTACATGGGAATATTGAAGGAGTCCACTTTCTCTTCACTCAGCAAACCCTAAAAAGAAAAGTAGGAAGAGCTTTCGTTAGGTACAAAGACTTAAGAATATGGTTAATTATCAAACATATTAAATTAGCAAATGCTACCGTTTTGGCCATCTCAAACAGAATAGCTTCAAGAAGATCAATGACTACAAAGAACCAGCACTGTGAAGGGGAAACGCCCTCTGGCAGACATACGAGTAGTATGACCATGAGCCCTCCACTAACAAGCTCCTCCGCCCTGGAGCTCAGGAAAGACTCTAACCCCCTGGCGAACTGACCTGAGTAGGCCTCGACAACCTCGCTTGGCGCGTTCGAGTAATAGATCCTTCCCTTGCTATACGCAGGTGAGTTCTTATCTACCAGCTCTTTTGGAGTGCTTAACAGCCAATGAAGCGCATACGAGGAGTGAAAGAAGTTGATGGAATCCCTGGGGAACAAACGACCCTGGAAGGGACCTGGTACCCCGGCTGCGAAGTGTTGCTTGTCTGAAGGAAGAGACTTGAAGAGGGTGTTGAAATCATTGGAAACATGATCATTGAAGAACACTTGAAACTCCAAGGCATCTTCCTTGGGGTTAGAAGACTGGTGCTTAAGTTTCACAGCCTCTATTATGTTCTGTACCGCTATGAAAGTGTTGGGTCCAACGGAGCATCCCAAATCTGCAATCCTGAATAAGTTCGAAGCACGAGAAGTGCTGACTTGCTTTATGTCAAGCTTCTCTGCGATTGCTTCATCCAATAAAGCCTTGGCTAGCTGCAGCCCCGATCCCTGCGAAATGGAAAGTGCTAAATTGCATGACTTGGTCTGATTGAAGGCAAAAACCAAAGGAAACTAACCCATTATCCATGTGAAAGAAAAACAGTACCTGATACAAGGAATTCTGGTGGTAGCTATGCTGTCCATCTCCTCCTTTCATCGAAGTGGATTTAGTGGCCATCCCACTCCCTCTCTCTCTGTCTCTCTTACACACAGGTAAAATCCTTCCTTCGACAAAACTTTTCTCTCAAACACTGACGGAGAAGTAGCTTTAGTTTATATGAGAGATTAGGCATGAAATGTTAATAATGAGGAAACAAGAAGTAGAGAACAGAAAGATAAAAATAGAACTGCCCAGAAGTCTCAAAGAAAGACATTTTATATTAGACATTAGACATCATATGAATTAATATCACTTGCATTCTAGATGCTAGAAACAAAAACAGATCAAAAAGACAACAGCTGTATGGACAAATTGTAGAAATAAGTTATGGCTGACGATAAACAAAGTGTTAACATCAGACATCAGGTCATTGTTAATCAATGATGTTGTCAATATAAAGTCAAACCAAAATTAATCTGCTCCAATTGAAACCTGTAAACAAAGTCGCAGCTGTGGACTGGTTGAATGTGCTGGCAAATATAATAAAAGCCAATTGCAAACCTACCATTAAACCATTTGATTACTCATTCCAACTAGTTTATTCTTTTATGTGTTTTCACCAAACGCTCTCTTTCTATGTAATCTTGGAAAGCACTAAATGGCTATTTTTCTTCTTCTTTTTTTTTAAACACAAAATCATATCAAAAGTGATATTCAGTTTTGTTAAACTTTTTAATGTATTCTGATATAAATTTTTTAATATTACATTTAATTATCTACAATAGCACATCAAAATTCGTTTTATTATTGTCCCATGTCTTCTATGATAGTATTACTATATATCATAATTTATATTATGTTATACATATCATCTATTTTAAATTTATTATTATAATAAAGTATTAAGACCTAATATATCTATTATTGAATGGCATAATCATGAACTACATGAAATTTAGAAATAGATAACTCTGATGTAAGAGTATTATACCGTATTAAAAAGTGACTCTTATTCTTAACTTGAGTTTGAATTGAAAAAAAAAATGATGTCATATGGAAAAAAATTACAAAATTATTCTATATAATAAATTTTTCTGAGGAAAAATTATCTTCTATATTATAATTATTACTATATTAAATTTTTGTTTTTAATTAACATAAAAAATATATATATATATATATTTTCAATTTTTATTGTTATTTGGAAGTTAAAAGCAGCTTCATCATATGGAAATATATAGTTTCTCTTTCTTCTTTTTCATTTTTAAGTGAGAACAAAGAAGAGTGGCTAGTGGACGTTAAAACCAAAGCCTCTTGTCCTAGACTTAGCCGCTCATTTTCCCACCAAAAACCATCTCTATGCAAAACGTACATGTACACTCTTGTCTTCTCTTCTTCTCCCCTCTTTTCAACTCTTCGATTAACGGCCCATGGTTTTGGCAATTGGGCAAACTACACTTACTTGTGTTTGTTTCCGGAGAAAACTAATGGAGAAAAAAAACGGGGGGAAAAAAATTGATTCCCAGAAGAAACATAACTCGGGTTAACACTTTCTCTTCTTTACCCATAACAAAACAGATTAAAAACGTTATGTCACTGGAGCCATTAGACTCTCTGAAATCTAGTGCTCTTTCTGTTTCCATTCTGTGTTTGCGGGCTTGTTGAGGATGAAGATGGTCGACCAGATCCAAGGAGAAGATGCTATGGGCGAAACTGATATGCAACTAATTGGGAAGTTCTTGAGTTTTGCCTCAAGGGGTGACAGG
The DNA here is from genome assembly GCA_021397835.1 of Moringa oleifera. Lineage (NCBI taxonomy): Eukaryota > Viridiplantae > Streptophyta > Magnoliopsida > Brassicales > Moringaceae > Moringa > Moringa oleifera. Next base: position 4,279,532 of record JAJFZO010000094.1, read on the forward strand.
GTTGGACTGAACCAGATGTTGATGGATGGTACCTCCCCTGATGTGCAGGACTACGACAACAGGACCGCTTTGCATCTCGCTGCCAGCGAGGGCCATGCGCCTATTGTCGAGCTTCTTCTGCATTACAAAGCCAACGTCAACCTCGTAGATCGATGGCAACGAACTGTAAGCGACCATTAATTTGTACTTTTCATAGTTACGGGTCTCCTTTTGTGTTGTTACGACAAGAAGCGATGTTATAACATAAGAATTCCTTCAAGATGATAAGCATTCTTGTTAGTTTCTTCAATTGGAATTTAGAGTACTATCATTTAATTAATTAGTTACTTGTTCTACAATGATGCCTAAAAACTTACGTTATTGGGAATCAAGGTTAAGATTAATTTGTTCCATCTTTTGACTGTAATGTGAAGCCTTTGACAGATGCAAGACTCTATGGACACCGAGACATATGCAGGATCCTAGAAGTTAATGGAGGCAAGGCTTTTTTCAATGATCAACCAATGGTAATTAGATGATTAATATTGAGGGAACTTCAATGGTTATATGATAATTAGACATTGATACATCGTCATATGTCTTAATTGAAATGGAAGTTTCTTCAATTCATGGTAAAGACACATTGCTACAGATTTACAAGACTAAGACTAGTGTCTGACTAACTTTTATTTTAATGTCAAAGGAATCATCTTCTCTCCTTAGCTCGACTTGGCACTCTCTTCTACACTACTATAAAATACTTAAGATGTAGGGTTTTCCTTTTGTAGGAACAGCCTGGTTGCTGCCATGGCTATAATGTGAAACTGAAGAATTGCTGCTTAACGTACACAAGATCTATGATACTAATGTGTTGAAAGCTTGGTCAAATTCATTTAACATGTTAACTCTCTGAAAATCTATGAGGAAGCAGTGTGGTGATGGTTTTGAAAATAGTCCAATTTGAACGAAAGTCAAAAGATCCCAAAGTTTGCTCCTCTGAGTATGTTTATCCAATGATAAACGCAAACATGTCGTTAGAATATTATCGATGGTTGTTATTACTTAGTAGTTCAGCATATTAGAGTATAACTTATGAGAGAGAGAAATCACAGCTAAAAGCCAAATGAACCAAGCTGAAACATCTTTGTTGAGGCATTTTGTGTCAGAATTCTGCGATAGTGCCATGCTTTGCTTCACATAGCCATGGGAATCAGGATTAGACACTTGCAAAACAACGAAACCATAGTGAAGAGAAGGACATCTAAACAAAATGCCCAGGACTAGGGCAGGAAATTTGATATAGAAACAGAGAGTTGAAACTTGTTCATTGTTTCTTACTTAGATTCTTTGAGCCCCTGATGATGTGTATTTATCTTGTTTCAAGTAGGGCACTAGGACTAGGGCAGGAAATTTGATGTATGAATCTACCATAGGTTTTCAGAAGGTGAAATTTATTTTTCTGTTCCTTGAATACGATTTATTATATGATATGCCTCATATTTGGTGGAAATTGCTAAAATTTTAGCTAAATAAGATCTTATACTCCCTGTCATATTAGTTTTACCTTAAAAAGCTACACACTGTGAATTTCTATCTGTATAGGTAACTGATTAGAGAAAATCTGCTTGCCTTAGGGTGTATTTGGTGAATCTGAAAAGGTCAAATGACATGGAACATGGTTGTCAAGACAGTGATGAAGAGACAAATGCAATATCCTGCACAAATGTATGTTTAATTGAATATTTACTGCTGCTGGTTGCTCAATTTGGACAATCTATATAGGTAGATCATGTGGGGGAATCTATCCACTCAATCCAGTTTGTTTAAAGCATAATCCAGGATACTGTCAGCCAAGGATAATACTCTCTTATGTGAACTTCGACACCCAAATATTTTGCAATTTCTTAGTTCAATTGTGCATGGAGAAGAGATGATTCTGATCATGAAGTATTTGCCAAAGGTATTTCCTTCTGCGAATATACCATGTTTTCTTTCCCGTATTACCTTCTAATGGGATTGATATACCTGACAGCTCACTATAACCTTAACTTGGTTATAAACTAAAAAGATTTTATCATTTGTACGCTCTGTTTAATTAAATTTAAGGTCTCGTGGTTTATAATTAAATTGTCCCCTGAAAGTTCTTTTAATAGCTGAAGTTGGAATCTTAATCACATTGAAGCAACATAGTAGGATTGGTTTCTGATTGATTTAGCTGGTGTTTCTAAGCCACCATCTCCAACAATACTATAAACTTTAGTCAAAGGCATCTGACTTATCTTTAGTTAACTACAAGGGGCATGTCTGCGAACTGAATTTTGAATCTCTTGATGGCTCAATTTCTTGTGAGGTTAAGTAGAGGATTTATTTGTGTATGTGGATTTACCTTAGGAGAGCCATAATGCTTACAAGCATCTAAGAACTGTAGATTGTAGTTTCTAGTACCTTAACGTAAAGAAAACTCGTGCAACTAATTTATCAACCGTAATTTTGACATGTAGAGATCAGTACTCATTGTTTATAAAACTAATTTCTTTTCTTTCTTCTGCAATGCAATATGTGTTAACCTAATTCTATCTGGTATTTATTTTTTATCCAAGTATTTGCTATAAAAGCTTTGCTGGCATGAATAAATCTTTTGAAAGAAAATCATTCTTACATATAAATTTGCAAATGAGGTAAGGCTTGATGTGGTAATCATTTAACATGTAAAATCCTTTTCTTTCTTTTTTTTTTTTTTCACATCCACCTTATTTCTTGATTGAAGTTAGAATGACTATTGAACATGGAAAGTGGAAGCCTCTTTTTAGTTAGTGCTCTTTTTTTCTATGTATAAAGTTGTTTATGTAATTCAAGGGAACCTGGATGATACATTGACCAAAAAAGGTAGGCTTGATCTGCCCACTGCTCTGCGCGATGCCCTTGACATTGCCAGGTAATGTGATTTTATTGCATATAGGCATTTCTTTGATAAGTTATTGTGTTTGAAAAATGGGGAAATTCATTACATGTTCCATAATATATTATGGTGTTTCTGCATGGTCAGTTAGAGATGGACTGGCTTTTATTTGTACCTATAAACACATCAAAGATATTCTCCCATCGTCCTACCTTGATCTAAGGAGCTTTGCAGAATAGAAAAAGAAAAAGCAATATTCTTCTTCACGTTCTCTAGTTGTCTCGAAATTCATACTTACCATTGCTACTCTCTTGGATTGTCAATGATGGTGAGAGAAGCCTTCCTCCCCTCCCCTGTCGCCCAAGGCACCATCTATCTATCTTTGGAGTTTTGTAACAGTAGAGAATGCTAGCAGCTCTATTTTAATGGAGAAGGCAGCTTCTAAGTTATAGGTCCTCTCAATTTTTCAGTAATGTTACTTCAATTCCATGTTTGAAATGAGGTCTCTTGCTACTTCTATTAACCATGTGCTTAGAAGAACATACCTTTCATTTAGCCCTTGCATACCTAAAGTGTGAGTCTCTCTACTACTTGTAAAACTAAAAAAATGAAATCTATGTAAGAAGATGATTATCATGATCTGTAAATATCTTAGCTCAGTGATAGAATGCATAATAATTATATATATTATTATATTTTTTCATATTTTATTGGTTATAAATGATTAAATTTTGGATTTTGACTATGTTTTATATTTAATAGGGTGGATTGAGAAAATCAACTAAGATGGACTTAAATTCATTATTTGAAGATATAAAGTTGGATTCCTAAGAGATGTGGATGAACTAGAAGATGTCTTTGGATAAGGCGCTGAGACTCCCAATAACATTAGAATTTCACCGAACCAAGACTTTATCTTTTATTTAAAAAGTAGTTGTAGAATTTTATCTTTATCTTTATCTTTAAGAGTCCTAGTTAAAATAGATTATTATGTTTAAGGATTATTATATAAAGGAGAGGTAGTTCCTTCAAAGGAACAGCCAGAGTTTATTTTTTACTTTCTTCTTTTCTTAGATCTTTTTTCTTTTCATGGATTGCTAAACATCTCTTCCAGTCAAAGGATAATCAAGGGTTTGATTCTTCAGAATTGTGAGATCTAACTGATTTTATTTGTTCTTTATTTTTTCATTGTTTATTTATCTTCTGTGCTTATTGAAAATATTATTTTGGTTGATTGCAACAAAAAGGGCCCTTTGTTTAATCATCAAAATAATAGGTTACTATTTAGAACTTTAAATCCGTAATTGTTTAAGTGTTCTAATATAAGTAGTAAATAACATAGTTGATTACAAAAGAGGTTTTCAATTTATATTATGAAGATAAATAATCTAGTTTAAATAAACCTACATATGTGTTTATTGGCTAGAATTGGTAGTTTTTCTAATTCTTAATGCTATTGATAAATTAAATCCTAAAATCGTATCTAGGGTTATTTATTGATAAGAGAAATAATTAGAGATCGTATCCTGGTTATCAAAGAAGTAAGGAAAAACAGGTTGTTAGGTGGTACCAACAACCATAACTAATTCAGTGAAGATTAAAAGATTTTTATCTTTGCATCAATGATCAATTCCTAAATCAAACCTAAAATTATACCTTTGACTGGATACTTTATTACATTAACTTTTCCTTTCCTGTTATTCTTATTTGATTATTTTTAACTCCTCAAACCCCCTTTTCTTTTATTTTATTTTGCAAAAAAATAAATCTAACCAATCTTTGTGAAAACGACCTTGCTCATCTATACTACAAGTTTAATATTTTGAGCAAGAATTTAGGAATTTAATTTGTTGGTCTCGACAACCACCAATTTTTGGCACCGTTGCCGGGGATTGGTTTTAATTAGATTTATTTTAATGCTCCGTTCTTCTGGTGCAGGTGATTTAGTTCCATACGATCCTGAGATTGAGAAGACAGCAAAAAGATTCAGAAAGGAAGCTAAATTACGAAGTCAACAAGAATCTTCACCTTCATCTTCTGGATCGAATTTAGCATTTAATTTAGTTGATTCATCTGGTGATTCTAAAATAGAATAAGACATGGCTAATGAAGAGAGAACTTTGAGGCAATTGGCTGCACCAGAAGTAAATCAGCAGCCACTCTGCATTCAATATCCAATTTTACAATTAGATTTTGAGTTAAAGTCTGGTTTGATCCATTTGCTCCCGAAGTTTCACGGCTTTGAGAATGAAGATCCTCACAAGCATCTAAAGAAATTCCATGTGGTGTGCTTAAGCCTAAAACCACAAGGAGTAACTAAAGATGAGATCAAATTACGCGCTTTTCTATTCTCACTGACTGAAAAAGCAAAAGATTGGTTGTTTTATTTACCTTCTAGTTCTGTGACCACATGGATAGAGATGGTAACATTATTTCTTGATAAATTTTTTCTTGCTTCACGAGCTGCTAGTATTAGAAGGGAAATATATGGGATAAAGCAGAAAGATATTGAAACCCTTCATGAGTATTGGGAAAGATTTAAATAACTGTGTGCAAGTGGTCCTCAACATGGAATTTCTAAACAACTTCTCATTCAGTATTTTTATAAAGGATTACTACCCATGGAAAGAAGGATGATGGATGCAGCTAGTGGAGGTGCTATAGTAAATAAAACTCCTCGTGAAGCTAGAGATTTGATTTTCACCATGGCTGCTAACTCACAACAGTTCGGATTTAGACAAGATACATCTTTAAAAAGGATTAATGAGGTAAATATATCTTCTCTTGAAAATCAAATAGCCAATCTAACTTCTCTTGTTCAACAATTGGCTATAGGAAACGTGCAACAAATTAAAGCTTGTGGGATTTGTGCTGCTACTGGTCATCCAACTGACATGTGTCCTACACTTCAAGATGATCATTATAAGGATGCTAATGTAGTTGGAGGATTCGCAGGTCCACCATAAAGGAAGTATGACCCTTATTCAAATACATATAACCTAGGATGGAGGGATCACCCCAATCTTAGTTATGGAGCAAGTCCTTAATTTCAATATAGACAACCAGCTCCACCACCACAACCTCATCCAAATTCAGGTATGTCTCTTGAAGATATTGTTAAATCACTTGCATCTAACACACAACAATTTCAGCAGGAGACAAGAATAAGTATTAGAAAGTTAGAGGATCAAGTAGGTCAACTAGCATCTTCAATGAACATATTGGAATCTCAAGGAAAATTGCCTTCACAAACTATTGTCAACCCAAAATAGAATGCTAGTGCAATTATCTTGAGAAGTGGAACTGAGTCAAAAGAACCTGGCAAGATAACCAAAGGATGCATCTTAAGATAAGAGACTGAAAAAGAAGTAGTTCCTCAACCAGAGCTTGACCAGCCTAAGGGATCCAACAGAGAGCAACCAAAAATTTCCATGCTAATTCCTTCCTTTCCTTCTAGATTATCTAAATCTAAGAAGAATGAGGAGGAAGAAAAAGAGATTTTTGATACTTTTCGCAAGGTCGAGGTAAATATTCCTTTACTTGATGCAATTAAATTAGTACCTCGATATGTCAAATTTTTGAAAGAGTTATGCACCAATAAGAGAAAATTAAAAGGTAATGAATTTGTAAGTATGAGGGAAAATGTTTCAGCTGTTCTTCGGAAAAAATTACCTCTTAAATGTAAGGGCCCAGGTATGTTTACTACTCCTTGCAAAGTTGGTAATGTTAAGATTGAGAAAGCGATGTTAGATCTAGGTGCTTCAATAAATGTCATGCCATTATCCATTTACTCATCTTTGAACGCTGGACCATTAAAAGAAACTGGTGTGATTATTCAACTTGCTAATAGATCTAATGTATATCCTGAGGGAGTTTTGGAGGATGTTTTGGTACAAGTCAACGGATTGATTTTTCCTGCTGATTTTTTATGTGCTTAATATGGAGGAAGATGATTCATCTAACTCATTAATTTTGTTAGGAAGACCATTCCTAAAAACATCCAAGACAAAAATTAATGTGCATGATGGTACATTTACAATGGAATTTGATGGTGAAATTATTAAATTTAATATTTATGATGCCATGAGATATCCCAGTGATTTATCTTCTGTTTTTGCTATGGATGTTATTGAACCTTTAGCACAGAAAATTTTTGATTTAAGTGATGAAGATAAGTTAAAAGTTTTACTTAATAAGAGTTTAAGTTTTGGAAGATCACAAAAAATCTTGCAAAAGTTTACATTGGATTCAGACTTGCAGGATACAATTCATGAATTAGAATCACTACAACCTATGAGGTATGACATTTCTTATATTGATTTGCCTCTTTCTCACACAAAACTCCTTCCTTCTATTATACAAGCACAAAAATTAGAGCTAAAATCCCTACTAGATCATTTAAAGTATGTCTTTTTAGGAGAAAAAGAGACTCTTCCAATCATAATCTCTAAAAAACTTTCTATCTTGGAGGAAGAAAAACTTTCTATCTTGCAAAAAAATGAATCTAACCAATCTTTGTGGAAACGATCTTACTCATCTATACTACAAGTTTAATATTTGGAGCAAGAATTTAGGGAATTTAATTTGTTGGTCTCGACAACCACCACTCAGATTCATATATAGTGATAAAAGAAACTTAAAATGCTTCTAAATTAATGATTCACAGGGAAATGCGCTATAGTCATGAGCACAAGGCCAACCCTATAGTTCATAATCACTTGGATCCCAGGTAGGGTTTTAATTTTTAGAGATGGTTTCTTTCACTTTCTCATTTGGTATCATGTCCTCACAAGAATTCAAAGTTTTACTTGTTCTCTTTGGAAATCAATAAAAAGCATCTTAAGAGTGCTTTGAAATGAAAGCCTTGACATCTATTCAACATTTACTTGGCATCCAGCTTACAATTGTTCTTTATCACCGAAAGAAAATTATGTCTTGACAGTAAATAATGTATTGGGTGCAAATGTTGTATGAGTGGATACAACCCAATCAAGAAAACTGTAAGTTAAGACCATCTTATCCTCATTTTTACATTCAATGCTACTGCATCTAAATAATCTTTATGGCTAACAGGCCAAATAATGGATAATCATGGGATCAAAAGCAGCCCATTCGGTGACACTAAGAAAGATATCTACTCACTTGGGTTCATATTTTATCAGGTACAGACTGGATATGTTAGTTTTATGTAATATGGCTCCTTAATCAAGGGCCTTCAATATTTGTTCACTATTACGTTGATGGAAAACAAATTCTTTGATCTTTTACAAATACAGATGCTGGAAGGAAGGCTCCTTCTGCCCAACATGAGCTTTGACTTCATAAATCTCTCATGTGATGATTTTGAGCCCAAGTTTCGCTTAAGCAAATGTCCTACAAGGATTCAACAGTAAGTGATCTCAGTCTTACTTTAGAACCCTTCACTGGCCTCCGACCCTTCGTTTTTCATAAAGATACTAGATCTTCCTACATTGCATTATGAAGTTCTTCTTTGCTTACATACTCATGTTATAAAGTAGATTTTTATTGAGATTACATGGCTATTGTTCGTAGATTGATAAAGCATTGCACGAGCAAAGACGCCTCTGAAAGGCCTTCATTTACTGTTGTGATAGAGATCCTCGAGGAAGTTTTATTGTGCCTAGGACGACCCATGCCCCATTTGTTAATCTCATAAAACACTCTACGAAGACAAGAAATGGATCTATACCCCCAGATCTCCCAAGCTGGTATAATGAAACTCCGCATAATGACTTCTTATAAGTTTTCCTCCCATTTGCAGCAAGCTCAGTAAGTTAAAGACATCATATTAATCTTACTTCCAATGTTTCTTCTCCTATTCTAGACATGTTATGGCATCAAATTCTGATTATTAGAAGATTTATGGCTTGAGAAAAACAACAGTCTTTAAAAAGATGCTTGGTTTGCAAGGATTGAACTTGTAAAAGTTATGAGTAATCTGTAGTTTGCTAAAAAAAGAACAGAGAGAACATAATTACAGGAAAATGGAAACTCAGACTGTCCTGATGGAAAGAGCACAATCTTTTAAAGAACAGGTGATTTGCTATGAATGCTTCATATGCCATTATATGAATGGTTCAGCCCTTATCACTCAGTTAAATGATTTCATTATTCTCCTCTTTTACTAAATCTCAATCCCTTTGCTGGTCCATGCACCATTGCAAGTTTATACCTCTGAGATGAAAGTTTTTCTTTTATAATAAGAAAAGTTTTGAAAAAAGTTTTAAATTATATTAAATTTTTTAATTTGAATCTAAATATTTTATATTTTAATATTTTAATTTAGCTTAATTTAATTTTTTAAAAAATTTAAAATTTAAAAATTTTATATAACAAATCATAACTTTAAATTGTTTATGCAAAAAATATTTGAATTATAATTAGTAAGTATTAAAATATTATTTTAATAAATAAAAATTATTTAAATTATAATTTAAAATGAAACACATAATTTATTTAAATAATTTTTAAATATTTTAATAATAACAATGTTATTAATTTTTTATAATCACATAAATCAATGTGATTATAAAAAATGTGAGTTAAACGGCTTTAAATAAATCTTACATTCAATTGGTCCAATCGTAAGGATCCAATTCAATTTTTTAAATGTCCTATAAATAAAGAGTTTACTTGCATTAACAAAAACAACATGGCATTCTGATATTAATGCAATTGATAATTCATTTAATTAGTGCCCAAATTTATGACTCTCAACATTTTAAATAAGCATCTTTTTCTGTTGACTTAATTGCATGTTTTTGAGAAAGATAAAAATGGAACTCTTCATTTAAATATCAGTATTATAGTAATTACTGAATACATTGTTGATCAATTGATTTTTTGTATAGTGAATAAGTACTTTTATTTAAATAAAAAATTGTGCTTGTGGGAGAATTTATGTATATTTCATTTTCTGGTAATAAATTGAAAAATATGTAACCTATTATTTTCATATTAATGATATTTTTATCTTTTTTTTATAGACGTATATTGAATTACATAAAATTTTATTATATTTTTCTTCCTCTTTTCTTATTTTACTATGGTTATCCTTAGGTGCTCCTATATTACACTTATCAAAACTTACAATGTTTTGTAGTCATGATAACCTCTCATCTAAAAATGCTAAACCTTATTTTTTTAAAATTTACAAAATTATAATTAAGAAAATATTGCATTTTGGTCTCTCTTATTATACTATATAGTGGGGAATGCGATGAGATTTTGATTTTGAAATTATAATTACAGTGCAGCCACTGGGTTGCAGCTGGCTAGCTAGCTCAACTATCTTCTTGAATTGGGCATTTAACATAGTCATGTTCTTGGTTCCATGCACCAGGTCTCCTGGATTACTTTCTTCCAATCAATACAATCACATTGTTCATAATAATATTATAAACAATCCTTTTATGCATTAATTTAGAAGGTAATTAATCTTAGTAGGTGCCATTATTTTGGTGTAAACTTATACGCAAATTCATTTGAATACGTTACATATCTTATATCATTTCTTGACTCCAAATCTAAGTGAAATATATGTATGAACAAGAAGACTGCATACTGAAGCACAAGTCTCAAACATATCTTGGGATATTGGGTAATTTTAATATTCCAACCCTCTTTTTAACCTGCCATAGCATGCTTAATTAATGTTATTTTACATTAGAAAATTAATAGAGATTTTACACTGCATCACTCACTTGGTCAGAATTTGTTCTGATCAAAGTGTAAACAGCATTTCTTTGCTTTTCTAAAGTTGAACGAAACCTAGTTACCAGCAAATCTTGGTTTGGTAACAATGATATCATTATTGTTCCTCCATTGGATAGATTGTTTCCTTCCGTTCTACCCTTGAATTTTTCCTTTCAATGATGCGCAGAACATGACTCCAAAATTTGCTTCCTGTTGGTTGCAATCTCTCTTGCGCAGAAGTAGTTGTATGAAGCTTGTAGACGAGGCCATTAGGCCTGTGGTTATGTCCTCAATTTCTTTGTCATGTATTGAAGTACTTGAATGACTCCAGCTTACATATCCAAACGGAGGCAAATCCACTATGTTTCTGGTTTTCCTTATGTTTCTGAGGTCATGTATAGTTTGGTTTTCATTGCCTCATGCTATCTAAATTATTCTCTACTTCTTCTTGTGTTCTTCCGAGTCTTACTCGTGTTTCTTGTGTGCTTCTTGTTCCTCATTCTTCTGTTTGTCTTATGAAGAGTGAGATAGGCCGGCCCTCGGATGGGAACTAAGTTCTTGAATCATGGGTCAGTCCACTCTTCCTTAGTGAATAGAGTAAGATAGAGCGACCTTCAGATGGGAACCAAGTCCTGGAATCATTGCTTTACATCGACTGGTAAGTATTGATAATCTAATTTCAGGTGGAGTTGGTTGTGGTACACGAATGAAAACTTCGTGTTTCAAAAGGGCTGCTAATTGGTCTAATAACTCCTCTGCCTGTGAAAACAATTGATATCTTACTAAAATGTCTGGAAAATACATAAGTTATATGGAGTAAAGGAATTTAGTTTCTGTCTGGATATATATATATATATATAGCAATTGATGTCAATGAGTTCCTTTGCCAAGTTCGGGACTTCTTTTGATTGACTAGGATGTTCTTATTACCTATTGAAAGCATCAAAGGGAATGAGATATCTAGAGGTCTCAATTTGAGCTGATCTTGTATCATGAACCAGCCAATTAATATTTTTAGCTCCATACTGTTTCTTGAAAATTTTATCTTGATTCACTTATATGTTCATGAAATCGTCTTATATAATCGAGTTCTTCCATTGAACTCCAATCAACTTATGTATTCATGAAATCAGCATAATCCTCTATCATTATTCTGTCACCATGGCTGCTATTCTTCCCCTGGTCTTCTTTAATACGGCCGTTGGTATATGCCCAAATTTCCAGTCAGAAACATGATTACAACCAGAAAAAAACAGTCAAACACTGTTTATTAGATCTTCAAGTGCAAACCCTCCTATGCTTGGAGGTCTTCCCCTACTAAGGTAATTAAATATTGCTTGGCTTGGAAGTTCACTTTATTTACTTTGCTTGGCTATACCCAGAAACAATTTGTCAAAAATCTAAACTACAACATTTTTGGTCAAGAAACATTAGGTGCAGAAGATTTTGTGTCTTCAAGACCCGAAAAGTCAATATAGCAAAAAAATGGATTAGGTTATTCAGTTATACCTAATTGATGTGCCTGCTGCAATGAGGAGCATGATAATTGATAAACAAAGGGTACTCACTCCTCACTCCTCTCTTTTAAATAATTGGCTTGAATGTGTACTTTGTTTTCTTTCCTTATACTGCTCAGCCATTTCATTGACTGTTGTTCACAAATTAAGGAAGTTACTTGTTATCCATCATTTCTCTTGCTTAATTAAACTTAACTGAGGGTTCGAAAAAGCCAAGCTAAAGAAACAAAGAGACATAATTTCTCCTTTTTTTCCCATGTTCCATACAACTTGATCTTCAAGTTTGCTCTTCTTCTTTTGTACATCAAATTACGAAACCCTGGGCGCGTGTTTTGCATGGCAACATTAATCAACAACAAAGTGGACCAAGTTAATTTCTACATGAGACGACAGAAGGTGAAACAACAAAATCAGGCTACATTAATTGCGCTTGAGCAGGACGAATAGTTCAATGTGATATATACTCTTTTGGATGAGTATATTCCCTTTCAGATAAGCATATATATCCTTTCCAAATGAGTATGTGCCCTTTCAGATAAATATATACCCTTTCAAATAAATATATTCCCTTTCAGATAAATATATTCCTTTTCAGATAAGATTGTCTCCACACATACTCAACAATCTCCCATTTGGAGACTAATTCATTATCTCAATTGTTTCTTTCACCTGCAATGACCTTGACTTCCCAATCAGCAGCTGAGCAACCCCACTGAAGTTGTACACAGCTTCAGTTTCTCGATTGTAACAACCTTGGTCAACATATGCCGCTTGTTGCCATTATGTTCTTCTTTTATCCGGTAAACCCATTTGTTTTGCAAGGCTCTTTTTCCTTGTGATAGTTCTGCTAAATCCTATGTTTAATTACTCATGAGAGAATTCATCTCATCTTTTACGGCTAACTCTCACTTGATTGATTCATCACCCTACAAAGCTTCATCAAAACTCTCTTATTCACCCCTATTAGTCAACAAGATGTAGTTCAAGAGTTGGTGAAAATCTCTGTGGTGGTCTCACAGTCCTAGAAGATCTTCTCACTTCTGTCACAAGAGTGGTTGAATTTATCTCTGGAGCCATACTTTCCTGATTTTCCTCAGCAATGTCATCTTCAACTTCCTGAGTATTCTGTTATAATTGATTCACTAGAATGTCTCTCAAGTGGATCACTTCAGGCCTTTTTACCTCAAAATCTATTACTTCTGAACTCTTGCCCAAACTATCCTTGTACAGAACTTGCACATTGAAGATTACATCCCTGCTCCTAATGATCTTCCTGTTTTGGCTCTCCCAAAAATGATAACCAAACTCATTGTCACCATATCTGATGAAAAAACATTTTTTTGATTTTGGATCAAGTTTACCTCTAGCAGCAGCATCAATATGGATATATGATAGGTAACTAAATATTCTTAGAAAAGACATGTTTACTTTTTTGCCACTCCAAACCTCCTCGGGTGTTCTGCAATCCAAAGGAATTGAAGGACCCCTATTGATTAAATAGGCTGCAATGTTAACTGTATCTGCCCAAAATATCTTGGGCAGCCCTGCATGCATTCTCATGCTCCTTGCATGCTTATTTAGTGTTCATTTCATCTTTTCTGCAACACCATTTTGCTGAGGTGTACCTGGAGTAGTCTTCTCCATCTTGATCCCATTGTTAGCATAAAACTGTTTGAAATCCCCATCAATGTATTCTCCACCATTATCAGATCTCAAACACTTAACTTTAAGATTAGTTTCATTCTCAACCATAGATTTCCATTTCTTGAAAGCATCAAATACATCAGATTTATTCTTTAAAAAATAAATCCATATCGTTCTGGTTGTGTCATCAATAAAAGTCACATAGTAGCTGGATCCCCCAAGAGATGTCACAGTTGAAGGCTCTTATGCATCTGTATGAACTAACTCTAGTTTTTCCTGCTTCAACTGCTTTCTTGCTTTGGAGAAGTTGACCCTTTTCTGTTTGCCAAGGATGCAGCTTTCACATAACTTGTGCTCTACAGATTTTAAATCTGAAAAATTACTATTTGCCACCATGACCTTCATTCCCTTTTTACTCATGTCTAAGTCTGCAATGCCACAAGTCAGAGTTCATATCGGTGTCAACAGCAGCCACTGTATCCTTGCAACTTGAAGTCATATATAGAGTTTCAGTTTTGCTCCCTTGAGCAACAACCATGGCACCTTTGGTAACTTTCCAAGCATTATCATTAAAAATCACCTTATGCCCTTCACTATCAAGCTGTCCAATAGAAATTAGATTTCTCATTAACTTTAGCACATGTCTCACCTTTTGAATCTTTCAAATATTCCCATTTGGCATCTTTAATTTAACATTATCCATACCAATAACATTCAAAGGTTCTTTATCAGCAAGATAAACCTTCCCAAAATTTTCAGCAACATAATTTTTAATTATTTTGCCATATGCAGTGATATGAAAAGATGCCTCAGAATCTAGAACCCAAGACTCAAGAGGATTATCAATAGCCAAAAGTAAAATATCATTTACCTCATCCGTTACAGCATTTGCAGTATCATCTTTGTTCTTACCCTTTTTCTTCAGTGAGCGACAGTCTTTTTTCATGTGGCCCTTTTTCTTACAATTCCAGTATTTTAAATTTCTTCCAGATCTAGATTTGCTTCTTCCATTCCTTGACTTATATTTGCCCTTATTGCCATCAGAATTTCTATCACTTTCTCTTCCCCTGTTTTCAACACTTATGACAAAGTTTGCAACTGATGTTTCACCTGAATCAATCCTCTGAATCTCTTCTGCATAAAAACTCAATCATGAACATCATTAAAGTTCAATTTTGAACTCCTAACAGAATTGCTCATCACTGCTCTCATGGGCTCCCAACTATTTGGCTATCATGCCAATAGTATCAAGGCACGTACCTCATTATCAAATTCAATATCAACAGAAGATAACTGATTAACTATTGTAATTAAGATGAGTTGCCACAGAATTACCTTCAACCATTTTCAAATGAAATAGCTTCTTCATGAGAAAAACCTTGTTGTTTGCTGAAGGTTTTTCATATATGTCAGATAGCATCTTCATCAGACTTGCAATTATTTTCTCCTTCGCCATGTTGTGAGCAACGTTCTTTGACAGTGTCAGCCAAATGACTCCTAGCACCTGTTGATCAAGGAGATCCCAATCGCTTTCTGAAATCTTTTCAGGCTTTTGACCCAAAAGTGGTGCATGCAACTTTTTCCCATATAGATAATCCTCGATTCGCATTCTTCAGAAGGCATAATCTATACAATCGAACTCGGTGATCCCATGTGATGAGTTTTCTTCGCTACCCATTGCTTTCAATCTCAAAACCCGAAGCTCTGATACCAGTTGTTGGAAATTTGACAACCAAATCCTTAGTTGGTGGATCAAATATCAAATCCCTGTAACCTAAAAGCAATAATAATAAAAGCAAGAAGAAAAATAAATAACCACAGGAACACAAGATTTATAGTGGTTCACCCTCAATTGAGAGTTACATTCACTTTGCAGCCACTGCAGGAAACCCTTTTTACTATGAAAATAGATTACAAGAGAGATAACTGTTTTTCTAGCCTTTACTCTACTAGAATAAAACCCAAGGACTCTTGGTCACTCTCTCTCTTCTGATATTTACATGAGTAGAAGTCCCCCCTTTATATAGTAGAGCTCAATGCCAAAAAATAGATGCGTAAAAATCTCAAGATATCCTTTTTGATAAATATATACTCTTTTGGATGAGTACATTCCCTTTCAGATAAGCATATATATCCTTTCAGATAAATATATTTCCTTTTGGATAAGATTGTCTCCACACATACTCAACATTGAAAGCATTAAAAACATGATCATTGAAAAACACTTGAAACTCCAAGGCCTCTTCCTTGGGGTTAGAAGCCTGGACCTTAAGTTTCACAGCCTCTATTATGTTTTGCACCGCTATGAAATTGTTGGGTCCAACGGAGCATCCCAAATCTGCAATCCTGAATAAGTTTGAAGCACGAGAAGGGCAGAGTTGCTTTATGTCAAGCATCTCAGCAATTACTTCATCCAACAAAGCCTTGGCCAGCTCCAGCGCCGATCTCTGCAAAATGGAAAGTGTTATATTGCATGACTTGGTCCGATTAAAGGCAAACACGCATTATCTGGCTGAAAGAAAAGGGTATCTGATACGAGGAATTCCGGTAGTAGCTATGCAGTCCATCTCCTCCTTTCATGGAAGTGGATTTAGCAGTGTCCATCTCTCTCTCTCTCTCTCTCTCTTTTACACAGGCAGGAACTGGCCTTAGTTTATGGAAGAGATTACACATGATCTGAAATATTAATAATGACAAGGCAAAGAGATAGTAGAAATCAAAGAAATTAAAAATAGAGCCAGATAAAGTCTTAAAGATTGACATATTATATTACACATGAATTATAATATGACTTGACTTGGAGATTTAGAAATAAAAATAAATCACCATCACGGCAGCTAATAGGGAACCAGTGGCAGATGAAAACAATATGAATCACTAAGTGAAAGAGATGGTAACATCAAACATTTATTAGATCATTTTCAATCCTTGATGTTATCAGTAGAAAGTAAAACAACCAAAATTAATTTAATCTGATGGAAATCTGAAAACGAGAAGCAGCTGTGGACTGGTTCAATATGCTGGAAAATACCAAATGCCAAAAATGCTAACTCCACGATTGATAATGACTTCATGCCATTTGCGTAATGGTTCCAACTATGTATAGTTTATTTCTATATGCATCTTCAATAAAACCCTCTCTTTCTATGTGATTTTTAAAGAGAGTTGGTTGGCTCTTTTCCTTATTTCCTTTTCAATAACTCAAGATAACATCCAAAAGCCACATCCAATAAATAAAATATTTCGATATATAGGCTACTAAGTTTTTTTTTTTTCTGAATGGGAATGGTGGCTGCTTAATCCCTTTCAGAGGCCCCATAAGATATATTTATAAGTAGGATAAAAATTTTAAATTTCCTTAAATTAAGTAATAAACTACATACAAAATTCTTTGACTTTATATACTTACTGTACTCAAGATAATCAAGTAAGATTTTATTTTTTTGTTAGGCTTATATCAATTGTTTTGAGCTGTTTTGATCTAATAAAGAGTCTTTCTGATGGGCTTGAACTTATTTTGTGAATTTGAATCTATTGTCTTAACAATTGGGTTAAGTTCATGTAACTGATGTGAGTTCATTTCACATGAGAGATCCAACCTCATAGTCTTAACATCAATCTTGTCAAATTTTCAATGTATTGGAATATATATTTCAATATTTCATTTAGTTATCTATGAGTATCAGCAAGGTGAAATCTATAATTTCTTTGAAATTTAAAAATGGTTGAGGAGCAAAGGCAAGGATACAGTGAAAAAAAACCACGATAACTATGGAAATAAGGACGGACAATGGACGTCAAAGTGAGTGAGAGAGAAATGGATTTTGGAAAACATGGAAAATGAGTTTCAGTTTTTTAAAAATACCAAGCAGTGATATGTTCAGTTAATAGCTGTCAACTGAACATAAAAACTAAAAATAAACAACTCACTAATTGTGAAAAATTCCATGAAAAAATTTAAAAAAAAAGTGAAAAATGATTTTTGCCCTTAAGAAAATACTGAATCCAATCTTCCTAGCTTGTCATGCTATATACAGTGTGGGATGTAGGGAGATTTTGATTTGCAGCTTAACTAAGTTAATTGACTTTTACAGCCATCTTCTTGAATTCGGCATTCAACATGGTCAGGTTCTTGGTTCCACCATGCTTCCCGATTACTTCCTTTCCAATGAATAATTCAGAATAATATTAGAAACAATATTCTTTCTATGCATTAATTAACAAGTTGATTAATCTCAGCAGTTGCTATTATATTGATTAATCTTAGCCGGAAGAAAAGCAATAGAGATTTTATACTGCATCAATCTCTTGGTCAAACTTGTTCAGATCAGAAGTGTAAACAGCATCTCTTTGTTTGTCTGCAGTAGAACGAAACCTAACTACTTGCAATTCCTGGTTTGGTAACAACGATATCATTGTTCTTCCTCCATTGGATAGATTGTTTCCTTATGTCCTACACTTAAACTGTCCCTTTCAATGATGCAGAACATGACATTCAAAATTTGCTTCCTGTTGGTCTCAGTCTTTCTTGTGCAGAAGTAGTTGTATGAAGCTTATAGACGAGGCCATTGGGCCTGTGGTTATATCCTTATTTTCTTCCGAGTCTTGCACTGGTATCTTGTCTGCTTCTTGTTCCTCATTCTTCTGTTTGTCTTATGAAGTGTGGGATAGCCCGGCCCTCAGATGGAACCAAGTCCTTGAATCATGGATCAGTCCACTCTTCCTTAGTGAATAGAGGAAGATAGGGCGGCCTTCAGATGGGAACCAACTGTTGGAATCAATGATGACGCCACTCTTCCTTCGACTGCTAAACATTAATTGATAAACTAATTTCAGGTGGAGTTGGTTTGGTACGTACATGAATTAAAACTGTGTTTCAAAGGGGCTGCAAACAGGTCCAATAATTCCCCTGCATGGGAAGTAAAATTTATATTTTAAATTGTCTGAAAATACACTAAGTTATATATATGTTGTGAAGGAATTTAATTTCTGTCTGGATATATATAGTGATTGATGTTCATGAGTTCCTTTGCCAAGTTGGGACTTCTTTTGGTTGACTAGGATGTTCTTATTACCTATGGAAAGCACCAAAGGGAATGAGATATCTAGAGGCCTCAATTTGAACTGCTCTGGTATCATTAACCAGCCAAATATTTTTAGTTCCATACTTTTTCTTGAAAATTTTATTGTGATTCACTTATATATTCACGAAGCTATCTTATATATACATACACAATCCAGTTCTTCCATTGAACTCCAGTTTTAGATATAGCTAGAGTTAAAACAGCTAGGTATCCCTGGTGGCCAGCTAAGGTAGGGTTCTTCTTTGAGCTTCAACTTAATCCTCTATCATTATTCTGTCACCATAGTTACTATTCTTCAGTTGGTCTTCTTTGATACGCTCATTGGTATATGCCCAAAATTCCAGTCAGAAAGATGATTATAACCAGAAAAAAACAATCAAACATCTCTTTAGATCTTCAATTGCAAACCCTCTTAAGCTAGAAGGTCTTCCCCTGCTAAGGTAATCACATATTACTTAGCTTGGAAGTTCACTTTGTGGTCCATCTTTGCTTACTGCAGCTAGAAACATTTTGTCAATGAACTGAATTATAGCATTTTTGGTCAAGAAACATTAGGTGCAGGAGATTTTTGTGCCTTCAAGATCCGAAAAAGTCAATGTAGCAGAAAAATGAATTAGGTTAATTAGTTATACCTAATTGATGGGCGCCCAACATCAGGAGCATGATGTACAATTGATAAAATGGTGCTCAAGTTTTCTCTCTTTCAAATAATTGGCTTGGAATCTACTTTGTTTTCCTTGCTGATTCTGCTGAGCCATTTCATTGACTGTTGTTCACAAAGGAAGTTACTTGTCAATCCATCATTTCTCTTGCTTAATTACACTTAACTGAAGGTTTGGAAAAGCCAAGCTAGAGAAACAAAGACTCATAATATTTTCTTTTCTTCCCATGTCCCACACAACTAGATCTTCAGGTTTGTTCCTCTTCTTTTGCAAATCAAGTTATGAAATCATGCATGTTTTGCCTGACAAAATTAACCAACAACAACGTGGACCAAGTTAATTTCTACATAAGGTTACAGAAGGTGAAACCACACAATCAGGCTACATTAATTGCGCTTGAGCACGACGAATAATTCAACGTGAGACTTGTAGTTTGATGTTTGTGACGGAGACAAAGCCTCCGGAATTTTCTTGCACAACCGATCAAATAGTTCATCGATGATTTCATCTCCAAAGTGCTCGGAGATGAGTCCTTCCCAGATGGCTCTCAAGTGTGATATCACCGTCTCCACGTTAAAAGTCGATTCACGGTTTCTCGATCTAGATAACTTTTCAACTCTCTCGATGCTGAAGCATGAATTTCTCTCTGTCAGTGCCAGCAATTCTTGCGGAGTTGGGTGGTACTTGGGAATATTGAAGGAGTCCACTTTCTCTTCACTCAGCAAACCCTAAAAAGAAAAGTAGGAAGAGCTTTCGTTAGGTGCAAAGACTTAAGAATATGGTTAATTATCAAACATATTAAATTAGTAAATGCTACCGTTTTGGCCATCTCAAACAGAATAGCTTCAATAAGATCGGTGACTACAAAGAACAAGCACTGTGAAGGGGAAACGCCCTCTGGCAGACATACGAGGAGTATGACCATGAGCCCTCCACTAACAAGCTCCTCCGCCCTGGAGCTCAGGAAAGACTCGAACCCCCTGGCGAACTGACCTGAGTAGGCCTCAACAACCTCGCTTGGCGCGTTCGAGTAATAGATCCTTCCCTTGTTATACGCAGGTGAGTTCTTATCTAGCAGCTCTTTTGGAGTGCTTAACAGCCAATGAAGCGCATACGAGGAGTGAAAGAAGTTGATGGAATCCCTGGGAAACAAACGACCCTGGAAGGGACCTGGTACCCCGGCTGCGAAGTGTTGCTTGTCTGAAGGAAGAGACGTGAAGAGGGTGTTGAAATCATTAGAAACATGATCATTGAAGAACACTTGAAACTCCAAGGCATCTTCCTTGGGGTTAGAAGACTGGTGCTTAAGTTTCACAGCCTCTATTA
The DNA here is from genome assembly GCA_021397835.1 of Moringa oleifera. Lineage (NCBI taxonomy): Eukaryota > Viridiplantae > Streptophyta > Magnoliopsida > Brassicales > Moringaceae > Moringa > Moringa oleifera. The sequence continues at coordinate 4,300,359 of JAJFZO010000094.1, forward strand.
TTTTTTGTACCACTATGAAAGTGTTGGGTCCAACGGAGCATCCCAAATCTGCAATCCTGAATAAGTTCGAAGCACGAGAAGTGCTCACTTGCTTCATGTCAAGCTTCTCTGCAATTGCTTCATCCAAGAAAGCCTTGGCTAGCTGCAGCCCCGATCCCTGCGAAATGGAAAGTGTTAAATTGCATGACTTGGCCTGATTGAAGGCAAAAACCAAAGGAAACTAACCCATTATCCATGTGAAAGAAAAACAGTACCTGATACAAGGAATTCCGGTAGTAGCTATGCTGTCCATCTCCTCCTTTCATCGAAGTGGATTTAGTGGCCATCGCACTCCCTCTCTCTCTGTCTCTCTTACACACAGGTAAAAGCTTTCCCTGGACAAAACTTTTCTCTCAAACACTGACGGAGATATGAGAGATTAGGCATGAAATGTTAATAATGAGGAAACAAGAAGTAGAGAACAGAAAGATAAAAATAGAACTGCCCAGAAGTCTCAAAGATAGACATTTTATATTAGACATTAGACATCATATGAATTAATATCACTTTTCTAGATGTTAGAAACAAAAGCAGATCAAAAGGACAACAGCTGTATGGACAAATCGTAGAAATAAGTTATGGCTGACGATAAACAAAGTGTTAACATCAGACATCAGGTCATTGTTAATCAACGATGTTATCAATATAAAGTCAAACCAAAATTAATCTACTCCCATTGAAACGTGTAAACAAAGAAGCAGCTGTGGACTGGTTGAATATGCTGGCAAATATAATAAAAGCCAAATGCAAACTTACCATTAAACCATTTGCTTACTAATCCCAGCTAATTTATTCTTCTATGTATTTTCACCAAACCCTCTCTTTCTATGAAATCTTGGAAAGCACTGAATGGCTATTTTTGTTCTTTTTTTTTTTTGAACAAAAAATCTTATCAAAAGTGATACTCAGTTTTGTTAAACTTTTTAATGTATTTTGATATAAATTTTTTAATATTACATTTAATTATCTACAATAGCACATGAAATTTCATTTTATTATTGTCTGATGTCTTCTGTGATAGTATTACTATATATCATAATTTGTATTATGTTATAAATATCATCTATTTTAAATTTATTATTATAATAAAGTATTAAGACTTAATATATCTATTATTGAATGACATGATCATGAATTACATTAAATTGAAAAATAAACAAGTATTATATCGTATAAATTTAAAAATACACAACTCTGATGTAAGAGTATTATACCGCATTAAAAAGTGACTCTTATTCTTAGCCTGAGTTTGAATCGATAAAAAATGATGTCATACGAAAAAAAGTTACAAAATTATTCTATATAATAAATTTTTTCGAGGAAAAATTATTTTCTATATTATAATTATTACTATATTAATTTTTTATTTTTAATTAAATAAAAAAGTGTATATATATATATATATATTCAATTTTTATTGTTATTTGGAAGTTAAAAGCTGCTCCATCACATGGAAATATATAGTTTCTCTTTCTTCTTTTTTGTTTTTAAGAACAAAGGAGTGGCTAGTGGACGTTAAAACCAAAGCCTCATGTCCTAGACTTAGCCGCTCATTTTCCCACCAAAAACCATCTCTATGCAAAACGTACATGAACACTCTTGTCTTCTCACCTTCTCCCCTCTTTTTAACTCTTCGATTAACGGCCCATGGTTTTGGCAATTGGGTAAACTACACTTACTTGTGTTTGTTTCCGGAGAAACATAATAGAGAAAAAAAAAAAGGGAAAAAATTTGATTCCCAGAAGAAACATAACTCGGGTTAACACTTTCTCTTCTTTACCCATAACAAAACAGATTAAAAAGGTTTTGTCACTAGAGCCATTAGACTCTCTGAAATCTAGTGCAATTTCTGTTTCCATTCTGTGTTTGCGGGCTTGTTGAGGATGAAGATGATGGGCCAGATGCAAGGAGAAAATGCTACGGGCGAAACTGATATGCAACCAATTGGGAAGTTTTTGAGTTTTGCCTCAAGGGGTGACAAGGTTGGACTGAACCAGATGTTGATGGATGGTACCTCCCCTGATGTGCAGGACTACGACAACAAGATCGCTTTGCATCTCGCTGCCAGCGAGGGCCATGCGCCTATTGTCGAGCTTCTTCTGCATTGCAAAGCCAACGTCAACCTCGTAGATCGATGGCAACGAACTGTAAGCGACCATTAATTTATACTTTTCATAGTTACGGGTCTCCTTTTGTGTTGTTAAGACAAGAAGCGATGTTATAACATTAGAATTGCTTCAAGATGACAAGCATTTCTTGTTAGTTTCTTCAATTGGAAGTTAGAGTACTATCATTTAATTAATTAGTTACTTGTTCTACAATGATGCCTAAAAACTTACATTATTGGGAATCAAGGTTAAGATTAATTTGTTCCATCTTTTGACTGTAATGTGAAGCCTTTGACAGATGCAAGACTCTATGGACACCGAGACATATGCAGGATCCTAGAAGTTAATTGAGGCAAGGCTTTGTCAATGATCAACCAATGGTAATTAGATGATTAATATTGAGGGAACTTCAATGGTTATATAATAATTAGATATTGATACATCGTCATATGTCTTAATTGAAATGGAAGTTTCTTCAATTCATCGTAAAGAGACATTGCTACAGATTTACAAGACTAAGACTAGTGTCTGACTAACTTTTATTTTAATGTCAAAGGAATCATCTTCTCTCCTTAGCTCGACTTGGCACTCTCTTCTACACTACTATAAAATACTTAAGATGTAGGGTTTTCATTTTGTAGGAACAGCCTGGTTGCTACCATGGCTATAATGTGAAACTGAAGAATTGCTGCTTAAAGTACACAAGATCTATGATACTAATGTGTTGAAAGCTTGGTCAAATTCATTTAACATGTTAACTTTCTGAAAATCTATGAGGAAGCTGTGTGGTGATGGTTTTGAAAATAGTCCAATTTGAACGAAAGTCAAAAGAACCCAAAGTTTGCTCCTCTGAGTATGTTTATCCAATGATAAATGCAAACATGTCATATTATCCATGGTTATTATTACTTAGTAGTTCAGCACATTAGAGTATAACTTATGAGAGAGAGAAATCAGAGCTAAAAGCCAAATGAACCAAGCTGAAACATCTTTGTTGAGGCATTTTGTGTCAGAATTCTGCGATAGTGCCATGCTTTGCTTCACATAGCCATGGGAATCGGGATTAGACACTTGCAAAACAACAAAACCAGAGTGAAGAGAAGGACATCTAAACAAAATGCCCCAGGACTAGGGCAGGAAATTTGATATAGATACAGAAAGTTGAAACTTGTTTATTGTTTCTTACTTAGATTCTTTGAGCCCCTGATGATATGTATTTATCTTGTTTCAAGTAGGACACTAGGATTAGGGCAGGAAATTTGATGTATGAATCTACCATAGGTTTTCAGAAGGTGAAATTTATTTTTCTGTTCCTTGAATACGATTTATTATATGATATGCCTCATATTTGGTGGAAATTGCTAAAATTTTAGCTAAATAACATCTTATACTCCCTGTCATATTAGTTCTACCTTAAAAAGCTACACACTGTGAATTTCTATCTGTATAGGTAACTGATTAGAGAAAATTTGTTTGCCTTAGGGTGTATTTGGTGAATCTGAAAAGGTCAAATGACGTGGAACATGTTTGTCAGGATAGTGATAAAGAGACAAATGCAATATCCTACACAAATGTATGTTTAATTGAATATTTACTGCTGCTGGTTGCTCAATTTGGAACATCTATATAAGTAGATCATGCGGGAGAATCTAGCCATTCAATCCAGTTTGTTTAAAGCATAATGCAGGATACTGTCAGCCAAGGATAATACTCTCTTATGTGAACTTCAACACCCAAATATTTTGCAGTTTCTTGGTTCAATTGTGCATGGAGAAGAGATGATTCTGATCACGGAGTATTTACCAAAGGTATTTCCTTCTGCGAACATACCATGTTTTCTTTCCCGTATTACCTTCTAATGGGATTGACATACCTGACAGCTCACTATAACCTTAACTTGGCTATAAACTGCAAAGATTTTATCATTTGTATGCTCTGTTTAATTAAATTTAAGGTCTCGTGGTTTATAATTGCATTGTCTCCTAAAAGTTCTTTTAATAGCTGAAGTTGGAACCTTAATCACATTGAAACAACATAGTAGGATTGGTTTCTGACTGATTTAGCTGGTGTTTCTAAGCCACCATCTCCAACAATACTATAAACTTTAGTCAAAGACATCTGACTTATCTTTAGTTAACCATAAGGGGCATGTGTGTGAACTAAATTTTGAATCTCTTGATGGCTCAAATTCTTGTGAGGTTAAGTAGAGGATTTATTTGTGTATGTGGATTTACCTTAGGAGAGCCATAATGCTTACAAGCATCTAAGAACTGCAGATTGTAGTTTCTAGTACCTTGACGTAAAGGAAACTCATGCAACTAATTTATCAACCCCAATTTTGACATGTAGAGATCAGTACTCATTGTTTATAAAACCAATCTCTTTTCTTTCTTCTGCAATGCAATATGTGTTAACCTAATTCTATCTGGTATTTATTTTCTATCCAAGTATTTGCTATGAAACCTTTGCTAGCATGAATAAATCTCTTGAGAGAAAATCATCCTTAGCATATAAATTTGCAAATGAGGAAGGGCTTGATGTGTTAATCATTTAACATGTAAAGTGAATCCTTTTTTTTTTTTTCACTTCCACCTTATTTCCTGATTGAAGTTAGAATGACTATTAAACATGAAAAGGGGAAGCCTGTTTTTAGTAAGTGCTCTTTTTTTTTTTCTAAGTATAAAGCTGTTTATGTAATTCAGGGGAACCTGGATGATATATTGACCGAAAAAGGTAGGCTTGATCTGCCCATTTCTCTGTGCTATGCCCTTGATATTGCCAGGTAATGTGATTTTATTGCATACAGGCATTTTTTTGATAAGTTGTTGTGTTTGGAAAATGGGGAAATTCATTACATGTTTCAATAATATATGGTGTTTCTGCATGGTCAGTTAGAGATAGGCTAGCTTTTATTTGTACCTACAAACACATCAAAGATATTCTCCCATCGTTCTACCTTGATTTGAGGAGCTTTGCAGAATAGGAAAAGAAAAAGCAATATTCTTCTTCACGTTCTCTAGTTGTCTCGTAATTCATAATTACCATTGCTACTCTCTTTAAGTGAATGAACTGGATTGTCAATGATAGTGAGAGAAGCCTTCCTCCCCTCCTCTCTGGCCCAAGGCACCATCTATCAACCTTTGGAGTTTTGTAATAGTATAGAATGCTAGCAGCTCTATTTTAATGGCAAAGGCAGCTTTTAAGTTACAGGTCCTCTCAATTTTTCAATAATGTTATTTCATTTTCATGTTTGAAATGATGTCTCTTGCTACTTCTATTAACCATGTGCTCAGAAGAACATACCTTTCATTTAACCCTTGCATACCTAAAGTGTGAGTCTCTCTACTCCTTGTAAAACCCAAAAAAATGAAATCAATGTAATAAGATGATTATCATGATCTGTAAATATCTTAGCTCAGATTCACATATAGTGATAAAGAAACTTAAACTGCTTCTAAATTAATGATTCACAGAGGAATGAACTATCTTCATGAGCACAAGCCCAACCATATAGTTCACAATCACTTGGATCCCAGGTTGGTTTTTAATTTTTAGATTCATGGTTTCTTTTAACTTTCACATTTGGTATCATATCCTCACAGGAATTCAAAGTTTTACTTGTTCTCTTTGGAAATCAATAAAAAGCATCTTAAGAGTGCTTTGAAATGAAAGCCATGACATCTATTCAACATTTACTTGGCATCCAGCTTACAATTGTTCCTTATCACCGAAAAAAAATTATGTCTTGACAGTAAATAATGTATTGGGTGCAAATGTTGTATGAGCAGATACACCCCAATCAAGAAATCTGTAAGTTAACACCATCTTATCCTCATTTTTACATTCAATGCTATTGCATCTAAATAATATTTATAGCTGACAGGTCAAATAATGGATAATCATGTGATCAACAACAGCCCATTCGGTGACACCAAGAAAGATGTCTGCTCATTTGGGTTCATTTTTTATCAGGTACAGACTGGATATGTTAGTTTTATGTAATATGGCTCCTTAGTCAAGGGCCTTCAATATTTGTTCACTATTACGCTGATGGAAAACAAATTCTTTGATCTTTTACAAATACAGATGCTGGAAGGAAGGCTTCTTCTGCCCAACATGAACTTTGACTTCATAAATCTCTCGTGTGATGATTTCGAGCCCAAGTTTCGCTTAAGCAAATGTCCTACAAGGAATATTCAACAGTAAGTGATCTCAGTCTTACTTTAGAACCCTTCACTGGCCTCCGGCCCTTCGTTTTTCATAAAGATACTAGATCTTCCTACATTGCATTATGAAGTTCTTCTTTGCTTACATACTCATGTTATAAAGTAGAGTTTTATTGAGATTACATGGCTATCGTTCGTAGATTGATAAAGCATTGCACGAGCAAAGACCCCTTTAAAAGGCCTTCATTTACTGCTGTGATAGAGATCCTCGAGGAAGTTTTGTTGTGTATAAGACGACCCATGCCCCGTTTGTTAATCTCATAAAACACTCTACGAAGACAAGAAATGGATTTATACCCCCAGATCTCCTAAGCTGGTATAAAGAAACTCCGCATTAATGACTTCTTATAAGTTTTCCTCCCATTTGCAGCAAGCTCAGTAAGTTAAAGACGTCATATTAATCTTACTTCCAATGTTTCTTCTCTTATTCTAGACATGTTATGGCATCAAATTCTCATTATTAGAAGATTTATGGCTTGAGAAAAACAACAGTCTTTAAAAAGATGTTTGGTTTGCAAGGATTGAACTTGTAAAAGTTATGAGTAAGCTGTAGTTTGCTAAAAAAAGAACAGAGAGAACATAATTACAAGAAAATGGAAACTCATAATGTTCTGATGGAAAGAGGACAATCTTTTAAAGAACAGGTGATTTGCTATGAATGCTTCATATGCCATTATATGAATGGTTCAGCCCTTATCACTCAGTTAAATGATTTCATTATTCTCCTCTTTTACTAAATCTTCAATCCCTTTGCCGGTCCATGCACCATTGCAAGTTTATACCCCTGAGATGAAAGTTTTTATAATAAGATAAGTTTTGTAAAAAATTTTAAATTATATTAAATTTTTTAATTTGAATCTAAATATTTTATATTTTATATTTTAATTTAGCTTAATTTAATTTTTTAAAAAATTTAAAATTTAAAAATTTTATATAACAAATCATAACTTTAAATTGTTTATGTAAAAAATATTTAAATTATAATTAGTAAGTATTAAAATATTATTTTTAATAAATGAAAATTATTTGAATTATAATTTAAAATGAAACACATAATTTATTTAAATAATTTTTAAATATTTTAATAGTAAAAATATTATTAATTTTTTTTAATCACATAAATCAATGTGATTATAAAAAATGTGAGTTAAACGGCTTTAAATAAATCTTACATTCAATTGGTCCAACTTAAGGATCCAATTCAATTTTTAAAATGTTCTTTCTTTAAACCGAAGTTTCTTAGAGATTTGACTGGTATAAAGAGTTTATTTGCATTAACAAAAACAACATGGCATTCTGATATCATCATTAAGATGCTTAATGTGCCCAAATTTACGACTCTGAACATTGTAAATAAGCATCTTTTTCTGTTGACTTAATTGCATGATTTTGAGAAAGATAAAAATGGAACTCTTGATTTAAATATAAGTATTATAGTAATTACTGAATACATTGTTGATCAATTGATTTTTTGTATAGTGAATAAGTACTTTTATTTAAATAAAAAATTGAGCTTGTGGGAGAATTTATGTATATTTCATTTTCTGATAATAAATTGAAAAATAGTAATCTATTATTCTCATATTAATGATATTTTTATCTTATTTTTATAGATGTAAGCAAATTATTGAATTACATAAATTTTTATTATCTTTTTCTTCCGCTTTTCTTATTTTACTATGATTATCCCTAGGTGCTCCTATATTACACTTATCAAAACTTACAATGTTTTGTAGTCATGATAACCTCTCATCTAAAAATGCTAAACCTTATTTTTTAAACATTTACAAAATTATAATTAAGAAAATATTGCATTTTAGTCTCTCTTATTATACTATATCGTGGGGAATTCGATGAGATTTTGATTTTGAAATTATAATTACAGTGCAGCCACTGGGTTGCAGCTGGCTAGCTAGCTCAACTATCTTCTTGAATTGGGCATTTAACATAGTCATGTTCTTGGCTCCATGCATCAGGTCTCCTGGATTACTTTCTTCCGATCAATACAATCACATTGTTCATAATAATATTATAAACAATCCTTTTATGCATTAATTTAGAAGGTAATTAATCTTAGTAGGTGCCATTATTTTGGTGAAAACTTATACGCAAATTCATTTGAACACGTTATATATCTTATGTCATTTCTTGACTCCAAATCTAAGTGAAATATATGTATGAACAAGAAGACTGCATACTGAAGCACAAGTCTCAAACATATCTTGGGATATTGGGTAATTTTAATATTCCCATCTTTTTAACCTGACATAACATGCTTAATTAATGTTATTTTACATTAGAAAATTAATAGAGATTTTACACTGTATCACTCTCTTGGTCAGAATTTGTTCTAATCAAAGTGTAAACATCATTTCTTTGCTTTTCCAAAGTTGAACGAAACCTAGTTACCAGCAAATCCTGGTTTGGTATCATTGTTCTTTCTCCATTGGATAGATTGTTTCCTTCCGTTCTACCCTTGAATTTTCCCTTTCAATGATGTGCAGAACATGACTCCAAACTTTGCTTCCTGTTGGTTGCAGTCTCTCTTGCGCAGAAGTAGTTGTATGAAGCTTGTAGACGAGGCCATTAGGCCTGTGATTATGTCCTCAATTTCTTTGTCATGTATTGAAGTACCTGAATGACTCCAGCTTACATATCCAAACGGAGGCAAATCCACCATGTTTCTGGTTTTCCTTATGTTTCTGAGGTCATGTATAGTTTGGTTTTTCATTGCCTCATGCTATCTAAATTATTCTCTACTTCTTCTTGTGTTCTTCCGAGTCTTACTCGTGTTTCTTGTCTGCTTCTTGTTCCTCATTCTTCTGTTTGTCTTATGAAGAGTGAGATAGGCCGGCCCTCGGATGGGAACTAAGTTCGAATCATTGGTCAGTCCACTCTTCCTTAGTGAATAGAGTAAGATAGAGCGGCCTTCAGATGGGAATCGAGTCCTGAGATCATTGCTTTACATCGACTGGTAAGCATTGATAATCTAATTTCAGGTGGCGTTGGTTGTGGCACACGAATGAAAACTTCGTGTTTCAAAAGGGCTGCTAACTGGTCTAATAACTCCTCTGCCTGTGAAAACAATTGATATCTTACTAAAATGTCTGAAAAATACATAAGTTATATGTAGTAAAGGAATTTAGTTTCTGTCTGGATATATATATATATAGCGACCGATGTCAATGAGTTCCTTTGCCAAGTTCGGGACTTCTTTTGATTGACTAGGATGTTCTTATTACCTATTGAAAGCATCAAAGGGAATGAGATATCTAGAGGTCTCAATTTGAGCTGATCTGGTATCATGAACCAGCCAATTAATATTTTTAGCTCCATACTGTTTCTTGAAAATTTTATCTTGATTCACTTATATGTTGATGAAATCGTCTTATATAATCGAGTTCTTCCATTGAACTCCAATCAACTTATGTATTCATGAAATCAGCATAATCTTCTTATCATTATTCTGTCACCATGGCTGCTATTCTTCTGTTAGTCTTCTTTAATACGGCCGTTGGTATATGCCCAAATTTCCAGTCAGAAACATGATTACAACCAGAAAAAAACAATCAAACACTGTTTATTAGACCTCCAAGTGCAAACCCTCCTATGCTTGGAGGTCTTCCCCTACTAAGGTAATAAAATATTGCTTGGCTTGGAAGTTCACTTTATTTTCTTTGCTTAATTATACCCAGAAACAATTTGTCAATAATTTAAACTACAAAATTTTTGGTCAAGAAACATTAGGTGCAGAAGATTTTGTGTCTTCAAGATCCGAAAAGTCAATATAGCAGAAAAATGGATTAGATTAATCAGTTATACCTAATTGATGTGCCTGCTGCAATGAGGAGCATGATAATTGATAAACAAAGGGTACTCACTCCTCACTCCTCTCTTTTAAATAATTGGCTTGAATGTGTACTTTGTTTTCTTTGCTTACTGCTCAGCCATTTCATTGACTGTTGTTCACAAATTAAGGAAGTTACTTGTTATCCATCATTTCTCTTGCTTAATTAAACTTAACTGAGGGTTCGGAAAAGCCAAGCTAAAGAAACAAAGAGACATAATTTCTCCTTTTTTTCCCATGTTCCATACAACTGGATCTTCAAGTTTGCTCTTCTTCTTTTGTACATCAAATTACGAAACCCTGGGCGCGTGTTTTGCATGGCAACATTAATCAACAACAAAGTGGACCAAGTTAATTTCTACATGAGACGACAGAAGGTGAAACAACACAATCAGGCTACATTAATTGCGCTTGAGCAGGACGAATAATTCAATGTGAGCATTGTCGTTTGATGTTTGTGAAGGAGACAAAGCCTCCGGGATTTTCTTGCACAACCGATCAAACAATTCTTCGATGATTTCATCTCCGAAGTGCTCGGTCATGAGTCCTTCCCAGATGGCTCTTAAGTTTGATATCACCGTCTCTACGTTCGAAGCCCATTCAGGTTTTTTGGATCTAGATAAAGTTTCAACTCTCTCGATGCTAAAGCATGAATTTCTCCCTATCAGTGCCAGTAATTCTTGCGGAGTTGGGTAGTACTTGGGAATATTGAAGGAGTCCACTTTCTCTTCACTCAGCAAACCCTAAAAGAAACAATGTAAGGGATTTCATTAAGTGCAAAGAATTATGGTTAATTATCAAACATATTATATTAGCGAATGCTACCATTTTGGCCATCTCAAAAAGACTAGCTTCAAGAAGAAGATCAGTGGCTACAACGAACGAGCACTGTGAAGGGGAAACGCCCTCAGGCAGACATACGAGGAGTATGGCCATGAGGCCTCCACTAGCTAGCTCCTCTGCCCTGGAACTCAAGAACGACTCGAGCTCCCTGGCGAACTGACTTGAATAGGCCTCAACAACCTCGCTCGGTGCGTTCGAGTAATAGATTCTTCCCTTGTTATAGGCAGTTGAGTTCTTATCTAGCAGCTCTTTTGGAGTGTTTAACAGCCAATGAAGCGCAAACGAGGAGTGAAAGAAATGGATGGAAGCCCTGGGGAACAAACGACCCTGGAAAGGACCTGGTACGCCGGCTGCAAAGTATTGCTTGTCCAAAGGTAGAGAATGGAAGAGGGTGTTGAAATCATTAGAAACATGATCATTGAAGAACACTTGAAACTCCAAGGCCTCTTCCTTGAGGTTAGAAGCCTGGACCTTAAGTTTCACAGCCTCTATTATATTTTGCACCGCTATGAAAGTGTTGGGTCCTACGGAGCATCCCAAATCTGCAATCCTGAATAAGTTTGAAGCACGAGAAGGGCTGAATTGCTTTATGTCAAGCATCTCAGCAATTGCTTCATCCAACAAAGCCTTGGCCAGCTCCAGCGCCGATCTCTGCAAAATGGAAAGTGTTATACTGCATGACTTGGTCCTGTTGAAGGCAAACACGCATTATCTGGCTGAAAGAAAAGGGTACCTGATACGAGGAATTCCGGTAGTAGCTATGCAGTCCATCTCCTCCTTTCATGGAAGTGGATTTAGTGTCCATCTCTCTCTCTGTCTCTCTCTCTCTCTCTCTCTCTCTCTCTGTATCTTACACAGGCAGGAACTCGCCTTAGTTTAGGGAAGAGATTACACATGACGTGAAATATTAATAATGACAAGGCAAGAAGATAGTGAAATCAAAGAAATGAAAAATAGAGCTAGCCAAAAGTCTTAAAGATAGACATATTATATTTCGCATGAATTATAATATGACTTGACTTGGAGATTTAGAAACAAAAATAAATCACCATCACGACAGCTAATAAGGGACCAGTGGCAGATGAAAACAATATAAATCACTAAGTGAAAGCGATGGTACATTAAACATTTATTATATCATTGTCAACCTTGATGTTATCAGTAGAAAATAAAACAACCAAAATTAATTTAATCTGATGGAAATCTGAAAACGAAGAAGCAGCTGTAGACTGGTTCAATATGCTGGAAAATACCAAATGCCAAAATGCAAACTCCACCATTGATAATGACTTCATGCCATTTGCCTAATAGTTCCAACTATATATAGTTTATTTCTATATGTGTCTTCAATAAAACCCTCTCTTTATAAGTGATTTTGAGGAGAGTTGGCTGGCTCTTCTTCTTGTTTCCTTTTCAATAACTCAAAATAACATCCAAAAGCTATATCCAATAGATAAAATATTTCAATGTATAGGCTGCAAGGTTCTTTTTTTTTCAGAATGGGAATGGTGGCTGCTCAATCCCTTTCAGGCACCATGTGATGTGCTTATAAGTAGGGTTAAAATTACAAATTTTTTAAATTAAGTGATAAACTATCTAGAAACTTCTTTGACTCAGTATTTACAATACTCAAATAATTAAGTAAGATTTTATTTTTGTTGGGCTTGTATTAATTGTATTGAGCTGTTTTGATGTAACAAAACCTTTGGCATAATAAGAAGTTTCGGTGGTGGAGTTGAGCTTATTTGGTAAATTTGAGCTCCTTGTCTGGGTTGAGTTCATATGACTGATCTAAGTCCATTCCGCCTAAGGATCCAACCTCATAATCTTAACACTTCTTATCAACTTTTCAATGCATTGGAATATATTTTTCAATATTGTATTTAATTATCTACAATTATCAGCAAGGTGAAATTTATATTTTCTTTGAAGTTTGAAAATGGGTTGAGGAGCAAGGGCAAGGAGACAGTGAAAAGAAAACCACGTACCGACGGAAATGAGGAGGGATAATAAACGTCAAAGTGAGTGAGAGACAGAAATGGATTTTGGAAAACATTGAAAATGAGTTTTGAGGAGCAAGTTTCAGTTTTTGAAAAATACCAAGCAGTGATACGCTCAGTTAATACCTGTCAACTGAATATAAAAATTAAAAAAAAATCAACTCACAAATTGTAAACAAAAAATTAGCAAAAGTGAAAAAAAGATTTTTGCCCTTAAGAAAATACTGCATCCAATCTTTCTAGCTTGTTATACTATATATGGTGTGAGATGTAGCGAGACTTTGATTTGCAGGTTAATTAAGTTAATTGACTTTTGCAACTATCTTCTTGAATTTGGAATTCAGCATGATCAGGTTCTTGGTTCCACCATGCTTCCCGATTACTTCTTTTCCAATGAATAATTCAGAATAATATTAGAAACAATCCTTTTATGCATTAATTAACAATTTGATTAATCTTAGCAGTTGCTATTATATTGGTACATATATATAGCTTGCACACAACTTCACTTGAATATCTGTAGCATGTCAACTATTCCAATAGATAATTTAGAATAATGTATGGTTTTCCTAAACTTGTAAAGGAACTAATGTATATGAACACGAAACACTATAAATATATATCAAGAGAGAGAATTTATATGGTTTTCCTATGCAGACCTCTCAACAGCCCCTTCCAACAAAAAAAAAAAAGGTTTTCATTCAGGCACCAGACCAACTCCAACTGAAAGCCACCATGTCTCATTCTATTCACTTCATTTCATAAGACAAACAGAACAATGAGGAACAAAAGGCAGACAAGAAATATTCGCAACACTAGAAAGAATACACAAACTAGTGATCGTATCAATAACCAGTGAATATTTTTACTTTCTTAGAGTTAATTAAATTCTAGAAAATTTTGTGGTGATGATTCACTTATATATTCATGAAATCATCTTGAGTTCTTCCATTAGATGAATATAAACTCTAATTTTAGGCATAGCTAGAGTTAGATAGCCAGGCATCTATTGTGGTCAACTGAGGTAGGTTTCCTCGCTGAGCTTCCGCATGTATGAGAAAGTAATCCTCTATATTATTCTGTCACCATAGCTGCTATTCTTCCAGTTAGTTTCTTTATTACTCACATAGCTAGGTATATCCCCAGATACCCGGTCAGAAAGATGATTTCAACCCCCAAAAGAAAAAAAATCGAACAATATCTGTTTAGATCTTCAAGGGAAAACCCCCCCCCCCCCCCCCCCCCCCCCCCCCAATATGGTAACAGTCTTCCCCTACTAAGCTAACTAATATTACTTTGCTTGGAAGTTCTCCTTATATTTTGCTCATAGATCTATAAACAATTTTTCAATGAACTAAATTCACAACTTTTTGGTCAAGAAACATTAGGTGCAGAAGATATTTTTGTAGCTTTCAAGAACCAAAAAGTCAATATAGCAGAAAAATGAATTAGGTTGGCCATACCTAGTTGATGTGCACGCAGGGAGGAGCAGATAAACAAAAGGGGTCATGACTTCTCTCTTTTAAATAATGGGCGTGGAAGTCAAATTTATGTTCCTTGCTTATATTACTACTCATCCATTTCATTGGCGCCTGTTTGTTCCCAAAGAAAGTTACTAGCTATTTCAATCCAAGATAGAGAAACTAAGACATCAACTATATCTTCAAGTTGCTCTTCTTCTTTTATTTTGCTCATCAAGTTAAGAAACCATGTTTTACAAATGGCAAACGAAAAACAAAATGGACGAAGTTTCCACCTAAGATTACAGAAGGTGGAAACAAGACAGCAATCAGGCTAGATTGCGCTTGAGCAGGACGAATAATTCAACAGACTGAGACTTGTGGTTTGATGCTTGTGAAGCAGAGAGAGCCTCCGGGAGTTTCTTGGAGAATCGATCAAACAGTTCATCGATGATTTCATCTCCAAAGTGCTGGATGATGAGTCCTTCCCAGACGGCTCTTAAGTGTGATACCACCATCTCTATGTTAGAAGCCAGCTCAGCAGGTAATTTTTCAGATCTAGCCAACGCTTCAACTCTCTCGATGCTGAAGCATGAATTTCTCTCAATCAGGGCTAGTAATTCTTGTGGAGTTGGGTGGTACTTGGGAATATTGAAGGAGTCCACTTTCTCTTCACTCAGCAAACCCTAAAAGAAACATTATAAGAGATTTCGTTAAGTATAAAGAACAAATGGCCTGCAAAATAATGAAATACCATATGGTTAATTATCAAATGCTACCATTTTGGCCATCTCAAGCAGACTAGCTTCGAGAAGCTCAGTGATTACAAAGGAAGTGCATTGCGAAGGGGCAACGTCCTCCGGCAGACATACAATGACTATAGCCATGAGCCCTCCACTAACAAGTTCCTCCGCCCTGGAACTCAAGAGGGACTCAAACTCCCTAGCGAACTGACCTGAGTAGGCCTCAACAACCTCGCTGGGCGCGTTTGAGTAATATATCCTTCCCTTGTTATACGCAGGTGAGTTCTTATCTAGCAGCTCTTTTGGAGTGCTTAACAGCCAATGAAGCGCATACGAGGAGTGAAAGAAGTTGATGGAATCCCTGGGGAACAAACGACCCTGGAAAGGACCTGGTACCCCGGCTGCAAAGTATTGCTTGGCTGAAGGAAGAGACTTGAAGAGGGTGTTGAAATCATTGGAAACATGATCATTGAAGAACACTTGAAACTCCAAGGCATCTTCCTTGGGGTTAGAAGACTGGTGCTTAAGTTTCACAGCCTCTATTATGTTCTGTATCACTATGAAAGTGTTGGGTCCAACAGAGCATCCCAAATCTGCAACCCTGAATAAGTTTGAAGTACGAGAAGGGCTGACTTGCTTTATATCAAGCTTCTCTGCAATTGCTTCATCCAACAAAGGCTTGGCTAGCTGCAGCGCCGATCTCTGCTAAATAGAAAGTGTTAAATTGCATGACTTGGTCTGATTAAAGGCAAAAACCAAAGGAAATTAACCCATTGTCTATGTGAAAGAAAAACAGTACCTGATACAAGGAATTCCGATAGTAGCTATGCTGTCCATCTCCTCCTTTCATCGAAGTGGATTTAGTGGCCATCTCACTCCCTCTCTCTCTGTCTCTCTTACACTCAGGTAAAATCCTTCCTTCCACAAAACTTTTCTCTCAATCACTGACAGAGAAATAGCTTTAATTTATATAAGAGATTACGCTTGAAATGTTAATAGGAAACAAGAAGTAGAGGACAGAAAGATAAAAAATAGAACTGCCGAGAAGTCTCAAAGATAGACATTTTATATTAGACAGTTAGACATCATATGAATTAATATCACTTGCATTCTAGATGTTAGAAACAAAAATTGATCAAAAAGACAGCAGCAGTGTGGACAAATTATAGTAATAAGTTATGGTGAACGATGAAAACAACGTGTTAACATCAGACATCAGACATCAGCTCATTGTTAATCAATGACATTATCAATACAAAGTCAAACAACCAAAATTAATCTACTCCAATTGAAACCTGTAAACAAAGACGCAACGCAGCTGTAGACTGCTTGAATATGCTGGCAAATATAATAAAAGCCAACTGCAAACCTACAATTAAACCATTTGCTGACTAATTCCAACTAATTTATTCTTCTATGTGTTTTCACCAAACCCTCTCTTTCTATGTAATCTCAGAGAGAATTGAATGGCTATTTTTCTTTCTTTTTTTTTTTTTTGGGAACTCAAAATCATATCAAAAGTGATATTCAGTTTTTATCAAACTTTTTAATGTATTCTGAATAAATTTTTTAATATTACATTTAATTATCTACAATAGCACATCAAAATTCATTTTATTATTGTCTCATGTCTTCTATAATAGTATTACTATATATCATAACTTATATTATGTCATAGATATCATCTATATATTTTAAATTTATTATTATAATAAAGTATTAAGACCTAATATATGTACTATTGAATGACATAATCATGAACTACATAAAATTTATCCGCAGGAGTATTATACCGTATTAAAAAGTAACTCGTATTCTTAGCTTGAGTTTGAATGGATAAAAAAGAATGTCATATGGAAAAAAATTTCAAAATTATCCTATATAATAATTTTTTTTAGGACAAATTATCCTCTATATTATAATAATTATTATTATTATTTTGTTATTTTTAATTAAATAAAAAAGCGTAAATATATATTCAATTTTTATTGTTATTTGGAAGTTAAAAGCTGCTCCATTATATGGAAATATATATAGTTTCTCTTTGTTCATTTTTATTTTTAGGTAAGAACAAAGGAGAGTGGCTGGTGGAAGTTAAAACCAAAGCCTCTTGTCCTAGACTTAACCGCTCGTTTTCCCACCAAAAGCCATCTCTGTGCAAAACGTACATGTACACTCTTGTCTTCTCTCCTTCTCCCCCTCTTTTCAACTCTTCGATTGACGGCCCTGGTTTTGGCAATTGGGTAAACTACACTTATTTGTGTTTGTTTCCGGAGAAACCTAATGGAGAAAAAAAAAAAAGCAAAAAATTTGATTCCCAGAAGAAAAGGAACTCGGGTTAACACTTTCTCTTGTTTCTTTCTCTTCTTTACCCATCGCAAAACAGATTAAAACGGTTATGTCACGAGAGCCATTAGACTCTCCGAAATCGTGTGCTCTTTCTGTTTCCATTCTGTGTTTGCAGGCTTGTTGAGGATGAAGATGATCGGCCAGATCCAAGGAGAAAATGCTACGGGCGAAACTGATATGCAACTAATTGGGAAGTTCTTGAGTTTTGCCTCAAGGGGTGACAGGGTTGGACTGAACCAAATGTTGATGGATGGTACCTCCCCTGACGTGCAGGACTACGACAACAGGACCGCTTTGCATCTCGCTGCCAGTGAGGGCCATGCGCCTATTGTCGAGCTTCTTCTGCATTACAAAGCCAACGTCAACCTCGTAGATCGATGGCAACGAACTGTAAGCGACCATTAGTTTGTAATTTTCATAGTTGCGGGTCTCCTTTTGTGTTGTTAAGACAAGAAGCGATGTTACAATACAAGAATTCCTTCAAGATGACAAGCATTCCTGTCAGTTTCTTCAATTGGAAGTTAGAGTACTATCATTTAATTAATTAGTTACTTGTTCTACAATGATGCCTGAAAACTTACGTTATTGGGAATCAAGGTTAAGATTAATTTGTTCCATCTTTTGACTGTAATGTGAAGCCCTTGACAGATGCAAGACTCTATGGACACCGAGACATATGCAGGATCCTAGAAGTTAATGGAGGCAAGGCTTTTGTCAATGATCAACCAATGGTAATTAGATGATTAATATCGAAGGAACTTCAATGGGTATATGATAATTAGACATTGATACAGTGTTATATGTCTTAATTGAAATGGATGTTTCTTCAATTCGTGGTAAAGAGACATTGCTACAGATTTACAAGACTAAGACCAGTGTCTGACTCTTATTTTAATGTCAAAGGAATCATCTTCTCTCCTTAGCTTGACTTGGCACTCTCTTCTACACTACTATAAAATACTTAAGATATAGGGTTTTCCTTTTGTAGGAACAGCCTGGTTTCTGCCATGATTATAATGTGAAACTGAAGAATCGCTGCTTAAAGCACACAAGATCTACAATACTAATGTGTTGAAAGCTTGGTCAAATTCATTTAACATGTTAACTCTCTGAAAATCTATGAGGAAGCAGTGTGGGATGGTTTTGAAAATAGTGCAATCTGCACCAAAGTCAAAAGATCCCAAAATTGGTTCCTCTGAGTATGTTTATCCAATGATAAACACAAACGTGTCCGTTAGAATATTATCCATGGGTGTGATTACTTATTAGTTCAGTATATTAGAGTATAACTCAAGAGAGAGAGAAATTAGAGCTAAAAGCCAAATGAACCAAGCTGAAATATCTTTGTTGAGGCATTTTGTGTCAGAATTCTGCCATAGTGCCATGCTTTGCTTCACATAGCCATGGGAATCAGGATTAGACACTTGCAAAACAAAGAAACCAAAGTGAAGAGAACGACATCTCAACAGAATGTGCCAGGACTAGGGCAGGAAATTTGAAATAGAAACAGAAAGTTGAAAGTTGTGCATTGTTTCTTAGATTCTTTGAGCCCCTGATGATGTGAATTTCTTTTGTTTCAAGTAGGGAGCTATTCCTGTTTTCTTGTTATATCTTTTCTTTCTTCAAAAATTTTGTATCTTTGCCGCAAAGAAAAGGATGGTTATATTTTTTTTACTTAATGCTTCGTTGTTTGTGCAGACAGTTCGACATGAGCAGGATTCACACGAAGTAAATTTTGATATTTCAGAATTGAACACACAATACTCCTTGATAATTGAACAGGTAGTAGAAAAGAAAACTTTTGATGCATGGACTTATTAACCGGAAAATTGCACTTAGTTAAACAAGACAACCACTATTGCTCTGTAATCTCCTATGTACTATCTTATAGTTTTATGTGTTACATGAAATATGCTGTTAAGATAAATCATTCAGTAGTAAGCATCATTTGGTTAAATATTTGCAAATTCATGTTCATAACAGATATTATTTATAACCACAGATGAATCTACCATAGGTTTTCAGAAGGTAAAATTTATTTTTCTGTTCCTTGAATATGATTTATCATATTATATGCCTCATATTTGGTGGAAATTGCTAAAATTTTAGCTAAATTAGTCTTGTACTACCTGCCATATTACTTCTACCTTAAAAAGCTACACAATGTGAATTTCTATCTGTATGGGTAACTGATTAGAGGAAATTTGCTTGTCTTAGGGTGTATTTGGTGAATCTGAAAAGGTCAAATGGCGTGGAACATGGGTTGTCAAGACAGTGATAAAGAGACAAATACAATATCCTGTACAAATGTATGTTTAATTGAATATTCACTGCTGCTGGTTGCTCAATTTGGACCATCTATATAGGTAGATCATGCAGAGGAATCTAGCCACTCAATCCAGTTTGTTTAAAGCAGGATACTGTCAGCTAAGGATAATACTCTCTTACGTGAACTTCGACACCCAAATATTTTGCAGTTTCTTGGTTCAATTGTACATGGAGAAGAGATGATTCTTATCACAGAGTATTTGCCAAAGGTATTTCCTTCTGCGAATATACCATGTTTTCTTCCCCGGATTACCTTCTAATGGCATTGATATGCCTGATAGCTCACTATAACCTTAACTTGGTTAGAAACTTCAAAGATTTATCATTCGTACACTCTGTTTAATTAAATTTGAGGTCTTGTGGTTTATAATTATATTGTCCCCTGAAAGTTCTTTTAATAGCTGAAGTTGGAATCTTAATTACATTGAAGCAACATAATAGGATTGGTTTCTGACTGATTTAGCTGGTGTTTCTTAGCCACCATCTCCAACAATACTATAAACTTTAGTCAAAGATATCTGACTTATCTTTAGTTAACTATAAGGGTTATGTGTGTGAACTGAATTTTGAATCTCTTGATGGCTCAAATTCTTGTGAGGTTAAGTAGAGGATTTATGTTTGTATATGTGGTTTTACCTTAGGAGAGCCATAATGCACACAAGCATCTAAGAACTGCAGATTGTAGTCTCTAGTACCTTGACGTAAAGGAAACTCATGCAACTAATTTATCAACCTCACTTTTGGCATATAGAGATCAGTGCTCGTTGTTGTGTAAAACCAATTTCTTTTCTTTCTTCTGCAATGCAATATGTGTTAACCCAATTCTATTTGGTATTTATTTTCTATCCAAGTACTTGCTATGAAACCTTTGCTGGCATGAATAAATCTCTTGAGAGAAAATCATCCTTAACATATAAATTTGCAAATGAGGAAGGGCTTGATGTGTTAATCATTTAACATGTAAAGTGAATCCCTTTTTTTTTCACTTCCACCTTATTTCCTGATTGAAGTTAGAATGACTATTGAACATGGAAAGTGGAAGCCTGTTTTTAGTGAGTGCTTTTTTTTTCTACGAATAAAGCTGTTTATGTAATTCAGGGGAACCTAGATGATATATTGACCGAAAAAGGTAGGCTTGATCTGCCCACTGCTCTGCGCTATGCCCTTGACATTGCCAGGTAATGTGATTTTATTGCATACAGCATTTTCTTGATAAGTTTTTTGTGTTTGAAAAATGGGGAGATTCATTACCTGTTCCATGGATAATTTATTGTGTTTCTGCATGGTCAGTTAAAGATTGACTAGCTTTTATTTGTACCTAAATATACATCAAAGATATTCTCCCATCATCTTACCTTGATCTAAGGAGCTTTGTAGGAGAGAAAAAGAGAAAGCAATATTCTTCTTCACATTCTCTAGTTGTCTCGTAATTCATGGTTACCATTGCTACTGTCTTTAAGTGAATGAACTGGATTGTAAATGATGGTGAGCTAAGCCTTTTTCCCCTTCTCTGCGACCTAAGGCACCATCTATCATATACCTTTGGAGTTTTATAACAGTAGAGTTAATAGCAAAGGCAGCTTCTAAGTTATAGGTCCTCTTAATTTTTCAGTAATGTTACTTCATTTTCATGTTTGAAATGAGGTCTCTTGCTACTTCTATTAACCATGTACTTAGAAGAACATACCTTTCATTTAGCCCTTGCATACATAAAGTGTGAGTCCCTCTACTCTTTGTAAAACCAAATAAATGAAATCCATGTAATGAGATGATTATCATGATCTGTCAATATCTTAGCTCAGATTTACATATAGATAAAGAAACTTAAACTGTCGTTAAATTAATGATTCACAGGGGAATGAACTATCTTCATGAGCACAAGCCCAACCCTATAGTTCACAATCACTTGGATCCCAGGTAGGTTTTTAATCTTTTAGATTCATAGTTTCTTTCACTTTCTCATTTGGTATCATAGCCTCACAAGATTTCAAAGTTTTACTCTTCCTCTTTGGACATCAATAAAAAGCATCTTAAGAGTGCTTTGAAATGAAAGCCATGACGTTTATTCAACAATTACTTTGCATCCAGCTTAAAATTGTTCTTTATCACTGAAAGAAAATTATGTCTTTGACAGTGAATAAATGGTTATTTCTGTTTTTTTGTGCAATTGTTTATTTTTTTAGTGATATATACACCTTAATAAATGCTATGGATAACTAGCTCTCATTGCAAAATATTGTATGGATACTAAGTGATGTGCCCATTTGTTGTTTTCATGTAATTTGATGGAAAACTGTGTTGTTCTGTTAGCAAGAAACTGCAATATTATCATTTTCATTAAATGCTTATCATGATGTGGTTGTAATATTGGGTTTTTCCCAATTATTGATGTACAGTAACTAATATTTGTCTGAGCATATTTGTATACCAACTATCTGTCATTCAAAGAACTCTTTGCTATTTTTGGATGTAGAAATTTGTTGCAAGATGAAGGCGACCATTTGAAAATTGGTGAGTATTGGGTGCAAATGTTGTATGAGCGGATACACCCCAATCAAGAAAACTGTAAGTTAACGCCATCTTATCCTCATTTTTGCATTCAATGCTACTGCATCTAAAGAATCTTTATGGGTGACAGGTCAAATAATAGGTAATCATGTGATCACTAGCAACCCATTCGATGATACCAAGAAAGATATCTGCTCATTTGGGTTCATTTTTTATCAGGTACAGACTGGATATGTTAGTTTTATGTAATATGGCTGCTTGAATATCACTTGAAATCTAGATAGTAATTGGTACTAATGGTCAACAAGTATACCTCGTTACAATCTCATACCATCTTATCTGAAGCATTCTTATAAGATTAACTGCTACACAGTTACAGACAAGATTGTTTTAGAACTATAGGTCACGCTTGCTGCAGAAAATGATAAAGTTTAAAAGGTTCTTGTCATCCATGGTAACACGGCTCCTTAATCAAGGGCCTTCTATATTTGTTCACTATTGCGCTGATGGAAAACAAATTCTGCGATCTTTTACAAATACAGATGTTGGAAGGAAGGCTTCTTCTGCCCAACATGAACTTTGACTTCATAAATCTCTCGTGTGATGATTTCGAGCCCAAGTTTCACTTAAGCAAATGTCCTACAAGGATTCAGCAGTAAGTGATCTCAGTCTTGCTTTAGAACCCTTCACTGGCCTCTAGCCTTTCGTGTTTCATAAAGATCTAGATATTCCTATGTTGCATTATGAACTTCTTTGCTTACATACTCATGTTATAAAGTAGAGTTTTATTGAGATTACATGGCTATTGTTCGTAGATTGATAAAGCAGTGCACGAGCAAAGACCCTTCTGAAAGGCCTTCATTCACTGCTGTGATAGAGATCATCGAGGAAGTTTTGTTGTGCATAGGACGACCTGCATGCCCCGTTTGTTAATCTCATTAAACACTCTACGAAGACAAGAAATGGATCTACACTTCCAGATCTCCAAAGCTGGTATAAGAAAACTCCACATTAATGACTTACAAGTTTTCCTCGCATTTGAAGCAAGTTCAGTAAGTTAAAGACATTATATTGATCTTACTTCCAATGTTTTTTCTCCTATTCTAAACATGTTATGGCATCAAATTCTGATCATTAGAAGATTTATGGCTTGAGAAAAACAACAGTCTTTAAAAAAATGCTTGGTTTGCAAGTATTGAACTTGTAAAAGTTATGAGTAAGCTATAGTTTGCTAAAAAAGAACAGAGAACATAATTACAGGAAAATGGAAACTCATAATGTCCGGATGGAAAGAGGACAATCTTTTAAAGAAGGTGAAGAGGGAAGGAGAACTGAAATGTATGTGAAGCATGTATGAGTAGTAATCTCTTTGATAAACTATAGTTAACATTAATTAGGTGGGTGAGTACTTTGTCAAAAAGAACAGGTGATTTGTTATGAATCCTTCATATGCCATTATATGAATGGTTCAGCGCTTATCACTCAGTTAAATGATTTCATTATTCTCCTCTTTTACTCAATCTTCAATCCCTTTGCCGGTCCATGCACGATTGCCCGTTTGTACCCCTGAGATGAAAATTTTTCTTTTATAATAAGATAAGTTTTGCAAAAAATTTTAAATTATATGAATTTTTTTAATTTGAATCTAAATATTTTATATGTTTATATTTTAATTTATTTAATTTAATTTTTAAAAGTTAAAAATTTTATATAACAAATCATAACTTTAAATTGTTTATGTAAAAAATATTTAAATTATAATTATTAAGTGTTAAAAATATTTTTAATAAATAAAAATTATTTAAATTATAATTTTAAAATGAAACTTATAATATATATAAATAATTTTTCATATTTTAATAATAAAAATGCTGTTAATTTTTATAATCACATAAATCAAAAGTTAAATTAAAAAGTTAAAAAATTATTGGCTATTTTAATTTTTTTATATTTAACTTTAATAATATTTATTATTTATTTATTTATTTATTTAGCTAAAACCTTAAAATGATGAAAAGTCTTGGTGGGGTGAAGTGAAGTCTATGTTGTCCGCTAACTAGTTTGGTTGTATCAGTCAAATATTGCAACGCATGCACCTAATACCCAAGACCCAACAAACCTTTACCTTCTCATTTTGGTAATTAACCTTTTTACTTTGTCAAATTTTTTAACTAAAAATTATCACCACATTTTCTTTTCCTGCTCTAATCTTATAACTCTTTTTGATCATCTTTCACGCTTTTATTAAAGTTTTATCCTTATTTTTCTAATTTTCATAGACAATATTATATAATAAAGTCTTGAATTATGGCAAAGAGAAAAAATTTAAAAACTTTAATTCAAAATAGACAATAAAGAAAGGCCAAATTCAACTGAACTTTAGTATTAAGTACCCATTAGTCTTGAATCGGTGAATAATTAACGCAGATATTCAACTTGCACAACTCATTAATATTAACAAATTAATCTAACAAATTCCATTTTACATATTATTCTATGTCCCGATCTGCTGTGCCCCCTAAGTTTTGTTAACAATGACACCATGGAGATAACTAATCTAGCACGGAAATCTACTGGCTTAAAATAATAATGCAAGGTATTTCGATTGAGTACGGACTGACACTATACCTTATACTATAACTGAAATACATTATCATATATTGTATATTCCTCATTGCCAGTTCTATTGAGAATGCGATGCAACCCATATATCGCAAAGCATGAGGTGTCTAAAAGAAGCCCAATCAATCATTTATCAGCGTTACCCAATTATTTTATTAATATAATATATAATAATATTTTATGATATATTCATTTATTAAAAATTAAACATTAAGCTGTCAAATTTATAGCTTTGTATTATATAAGAATATAGTATAGTTTAATAAACAGGGGTACGTAGAAGGGCGGGACTTGTAAATAAAGGGCCAAGGTCTCCCGTGTATCACGTGTAATGCAATGAACTGACAGTTTGAACGTGAACAGCGGTGACTGACACCGTCACCGGCATGTCACGCAAAGCTGAATCTACATTACAGGTTCCCACCCATGCTCACACATGATCTTTTCCTTTGCCTTCATAAAATCATTATTCTCCATTAAATTTTCACTGAAATTAATTAAAATTTAATTTTTTAAAAATATTCCTTCACATGCTAGTCGAAATTAAAATATATATTTTTTAAAAAAATAAAAAGATATATGGCATATGGAACCTTCTTTAAAAGTCAAAGCTAACTAAAGAGACTAAGCCCTTGAAATTTCTTACAAGAAAGGAAAATGGGAAGGGTCCCACACGCATTCAAGAAGGGGTTTTAGCGGCAACGTATAATTTATAGAAACTTAGAAAAACAAAAGAAAAAAAAAACTGAAAAATGGGAATGTACCTTCCACTTTAATTTCCTTTTCATTTTCATTAATCCTTTTTTTTTTATTCAACGCGGACTCCATGATAGTGTCAACCCTTCCACATCTGCCTCTGCCTGTCGTAACCTTATATATCCGTCGACTTCCATTTTCATCTCCATCATCTTCACTTTGCGAAATCGGATTCTTCTTTTTTAAAGCTCTGTTTCTCTCAGATTCTCCATCGGAAAGCAGACCCAGTTGAAACCCGGAATCTAGGGTTCATATAGTTTGCTGCTCTGGTTTTGTTGTTGCAGATAAGGCGCGCGTCCAATTGTAGAAGTCTTCGTGGTGGTGTGTTGACAATGGGGAATTATGTTTCTTGTGCGTTATCGGCTCCTCTGGGGAAGAACCCTAAATCGACGAAAGTGATCCTCCCGAGTGGAGAAATCCGGCAAATCCAGCCACCCACGAAGGCCGCCGAGCTCATGCTGGAGACACCCAACTTCTTCCTCGTAAACTCGCAGTCTTTGAAGATCGGGCGCAGGTTCTCCCCTCTCAACGCCGACGAGGACCTCGAACTCGCCAACGTCTACGTCATGTTCCCCATGAAGAGAGTCAACTCCTTCGTCACCGCCGCCGACATGGGCGCCCTCTTCCTCCTCGCCAAGCGTGGTCTTGCCGGCAACAAAGTCAGGATCCTAACCGCCGGAGCAGAGTCCGGTGCGATGGTCTCAGCGGGGAAAAGACTCGAGGCTTGGCCTCACAGCGATCAGGCGGCGATGGAGAAACCAGTGCCCAAGCTGAGCCTGGAGGACATCGAGGAGTTGTCGACGCCGCAGTTCAGGCATAGATTATCCATGTCGAGGTCGAGGAAGCCATTGTTGGAAACGATAGCAGAAGAGCCTGTTGCTTCAAGATGACAAACACGCATGAAGCTATGCATTAATCATTGTAAACTAACAGATTAAAAGAGATTAATCCTTAATAGAAAAGTTAATTACTTGATTAATATACTTGATTGGAGAAAGAGTTGTGCACTGAATCTTCTTAGCAGCTTGATCCGACTTTGTTTTTGGGTCTCATTTTCGAAGTTGTATTTTGATGAGAAGAGCGAAGACGAATTACCCTTCTCAGTCAATACGGTTCATTGCATCTCTCTTTCTTTTGTAATTGGTATTAATGGAAAATATGAAAGAAGCTTCCTCAGTTTCTTTTATTTTTATTTTTATTTTTTGTTTTTCATTTTTTGTCAATCTAGAAGGCCGACCAATATTTTTATAATCCAAAAAATTCTATGAACATTCTCACCAACTTGTGCAACAAAATTACTTGCAAAATAGAGAAAGAGTGATAGTTGGATTAATTTTAGGTAAATATTTCAATCTTTAATTAATTTCATTTTTGGGTTGCAAGACAAATGAATTTATTATTGTTTTAGTGGAGTTGAGAAATCGCTTATAAAGAAAAATTAGTAATTTGATATTAAAGATGTCTATTTTTCCCTTCGGAGCAAATTAATTTCATGAGAATCCATCCCTAATGGACGGGTGTGAGGATTACAAATGGATTTAGGTTTGGTGATTTTTTTTTCCCTTTTTTTCATGATCAAAAACATAATTCTCAAATTCTTCTTGTTTAAATTTTTATTATATGTAACTTAAATCTAAATCTAAATTTGGATGTATTTAAAATCAAAATTAAAATTAAAATTTCAATTTATAAATAATCATTTAAATTTAACATAATTTATAAAATAAATTTAATTTTTGAAAAATATATATAAAAAATAAGATGACAGAAGTTTTGCTTTTTTTTTTTTTTCTTTTAGTTTACCAGATTTTTGAACAAAGATTTTTTATTTCATCATTGCTTCAACCAATAAGATAAAGATGTGGAATAAATTTACAGAGATGAAGAAAGAGAATGAGGGGGATGGAAAAGACATCTCGCCCTACTTGGTTCTTTTTACATTTTTATTTTATATTATTTTTTACGGTAAAAATTTATAAATAAATTAAAAAGTTTCATAATTTTTAAATTATTAAAAATATATTCTTTAAATTTATAATATTAAAAATTTTAAAAATAACATAATTATTTAAAATTATGAATTTTTTTAAAACAGTTTGAATATTTTTTTATATTTATAAAAATAATTTAAATCAAAATTTATTACATAAAATTTTTAATTTGAATATTTAAATTTTTAAATTTTTTAATATAATATAATTTAAATTAAATTAATAAATTAAATTTTATTATTTTTTAAATATAAATGTTTATTATGATAATATAAAGTAAATATTAAGATTTTATTAAATTTTTATATTTTAAAATGAGATCTAAAATTTATTAAATATTTTAATAATTAAAAATATTTTATTTTTATAATTATTTATTAAAAATTAATATAAATAAATTAAAATATTAAACATGTCAAGAATTCAGTACAAGCATTCCTTCTACTTTCGCGCCATTTCAGTTACTCTCCATTCTCTGTCACTTAGAACTCCATATCCCCATGTAACTCCCCGTAGTTTCAATTTCACTCTCATGAACAGAAAATCTAACCGGGAAGAACGAAGCGAAAATGAAACCTGTGCTTTCACTGTGATCCTCATCATTCCAAAATCCACAGAACCCCATGGCTTCTGTGTCTCCCAACATCGACAATAGCGACAGCAAAACCCTAACCCTAGACTCCACCCGCCTCTACCTTACCGCACTCTCCTCTTTGTTTCCACATAACCCTCCACCAAAACCCGCATCGTGTTTCCCTCCGATTCCCTCTACCTTTCCTCCATCGAAAGTCATCCCTAAAACCCGCTTCCTCGTCGACGCCTTCCGCTTTCCTTCCTCCTCCGATTTCACCGCTTCCTTCTTTCTCTCACACTTCCACTCTGACCACTACTCCGGCCTCTCCTCGTCCTGGTCAAAAGGCATCATTTTCTGCTCCCACATCACCTCCCGCCTCCTCATCGAAGTCCTCCAAGTCCCCTCACAGTTTATCTTTCCCTTGCCTCTACTACAACCGGTAATAATAGATGGATGTGTGGTTACACTCATCGACGCCAACCATTGCCCAGGGGCGGTCCAGTTCTTGTTCAAGGTTCCCCTGAAAAATGGAGCTTTGGAGAGATATGTTCATACTGGTGATTTTAGGTACTGTCATTGGATGAAATTGGACACTTTTTTGAAAGGTTTTGTTGGGTGTGATGCAATTTTCTTGGATACTACTTATTGTAATCCAAAGTTTGTCTTTCCTTCTCAACAAGAGTCGGTTGAGTATGTTGTTGGTGTCATAGATAGAATTGGAGGGGAGTTTAGTGGGTCAAGAAAGAGTGTTTTGTTTCTTATTGCCACTTATGTTATTGGAAAAGAGAAGATTTTGACTGAGGTGGCGAGGATATGCAAGAGGAAGATTCATGTGGATGAGAGGAAAATGGTGGTTTTGCGGATTTTGGGCTACGGAGAGAGTGGGATTTTTACAGAGGATGAGAATGAGAGTGATGTTCATGTTGTTGGGTGGAATGTGCTGGGTGAGACTTGGCCATATTTTCGACCGAATTTTGCCAGAATGAAGGATATCATGGTAGAGAAAGGCTATGAAAAAGTTGTGGGTTTTGTCCCAACAGGGTGGACTTATGAAGTGAAGCACAATAAATTTGCTGTCAGGTCTAAGGATTCATTTGAAATCCATCTCGTACCATATAGCGAGCATTCCAGTTATGATGAGCTAAGAGAGTATGTGAAGCTTTTAAAACCCAAGAGGGTTATTCCTACCGTTGGTATGGATGTTGAGAAGGTTGATAGCAAGCATGTTAATAAAATGAGAAAGCATTTTGCGGGGCTGGTTGATGAAATGGCTAATAAGAAAGAATTCTTAATGGGTTTCTATGGTGGGTTCTGTGAAAATGTTGAAAAGGCTGAAACAGTTGCTGTGGGCCTGACCAAGGAGCTGGACCAGGAAAAAGAGAAGTCATTTGAAACTACCACCCTTGAGAATAATGATCCAGATGGTCGTTTACAAGATTCATGTTCACGGCAGGAACCTTCATCGCGACATTTAATTGTATCAGTAAATGACGACGAAACAGAGAAATTCATACAGGAAGTTCGTGATTGTTTGCCTGCATGGGTCACTAGAGACCACATATTATATCTGATAAGTAGCTCAGAAAGGAATATTGTTGACGTTGTTTCTAATTTCTATGAACGTGAAACTGAATT
The DNA here is from genome assembly GCA_021397835.1 of Moringa oleifera. Taxonomy (NCBI): domain Eukaryota; kingdom Viridiplantae; phylum Streptophyta; class Magnoliopsida; order Brassicales; family Moringaceae; genus Moringa; species Moringa oleifera. Next base: position 4,330,388 of record JAJFZO010000094.1, read on the forward strand.
CTATGAGCAAATCTTTACTTGTGGAACTTCTTTTTCTGCATCTGAGACCAGTTTGCTGAATGAATCTTTACCAAAACCAGTTTCTGTTAAGGGCAGTGAACATGAATGCATAGGCACTCCTTTAGGTGAAGGCTACAAATCTCCTAATCTGAAGATTTTACCAAAGGGTAGCATCCCTCTTGGCAAAAGGAAAAAAAATATCGACAATAAGCCTAGAAAGAAGGTAAAAAGTAATTCAGAAGTGGAAGCTACTGGGCTGAAGCAGTCTATGTTAACCAGATTCTTTACTAAAATTTTTCCTAATGGATCTAACACTGATGGGATTGGTTCTAAGACTAAGGAGAATCTGATGTCTAGTGATGCCACCAAATCATACAAAGGAGAGATAGATCAGTTTATTGGGATAGTGAATGGCAATGAATCGTTGAGAGGCCATGCAGCTGCCATCCTGGAGAAGACTAAAGGGAACATTAATATGGCACTGGATATATATTATGGCAGTTCTGGAGGTAACCTCGGTGAGAATGTTGAGAGATTGGCCGTCTCTGGCAAATCAGTTCAGGTTGATTGCTCTGGAATTAAGTACTTGTCTCACCAAGAGAAGAACTTATTAGAGAGACCAGGAGATATGGTGAATTCATCTATGCAGGGACCACCAACGGAAAATGTGGCCATAACTCTTGTATCACTGCCTTCAGAAAAGTATAGACCTATAGAGCACGGTTGGTTTTTATAATTTAGAAGTTGCTAAGTGTGACTTTACAGCCCATGTTTTAGAATTCTTATATCTCTTGAACGTGGTTGATTCAATTTAGAAGTTCATTGAAGGACTGAGCTTTTTTTTTTCTTTCAAAAGTTGTTAGTGACCTACATTTCTTTATATGTTTCTTTAAAATCTTAATATTTTCCGACCATGGTTGCTTCCTTTGTTTCATAACCTAACTTACTGTACTTCTGGTATGTCATACGAAATTTTTAATGCTTATAAGTCGAGTTCTTGCATATCACTGAGATGCTTGTGCAGCATGCTGGAGGGATGGACAGCCCGCGCCATATATCCATCTTGCGCGGACTTTTGACCTGGTTGAAGGTGAAAAGGGGAAGATTAAAGCTACTGCTATGCTTTGCAACATGTTTAGAAGGTTTACTGCTGCACATGCGTTTCTGTTCCATGTGAAACTTCTTCTGGTTATGGAATGCTCTGTCACATTGTGGTGGCAACAACTAATTAGTGCATTTCACTTCCAAAATTTTTTGCATGAACCAGTTTGTTGGCTCTGTCTCCTGAGGATGTGCTCCCTGCTGTGTATCTGTGCACAAATAAGATTGCTGCTGACCATGAAAATATTGTCAGTCTACTTCTCTTATCTTTATGTTACTTTTCCATGGTTGTATGAGTGTAGTTCCTTTTCTTTGATTCTTATTTATTATTCTACAACAAGCACTGGTCTTCTCATTCTGAGTTTCATTCTGATCAAATTCTCATTCAAAGTTTCATGTATTTCCTTTAGGATTCTTTTCTGAACTTTGAATAGATTTCTTTTCTATTCTCTAAATATTTAGGGAAGGGGAATTTGTTCGGAGTTGATGTTATGAAAAAAACTTGATTGGAATTGTAGTGAGATTGAGTTAGATTACCATAGAGTGTAATAGGATGTTTTTGAAGTATTTAATCTTTTCTTACCGTTTGCTTCTCAAATTTCCATATGGTTATGCATTCTTTTCATCTTCAAGAAGAGGTAATGACACATTATGAGTTTCTTTTGTCATGGTATGAAAACCAGAAAGAAGACTTATTCATGTTGTAACACTGATGCAGGAACTGAACATTGGAGGAAGTTTAGTCACATCAGCATTGGAAGAAGCATGTGGAACAAGCCGATCTAAAATCAGGGAAATGTACAATGACTTAGGTGATCTCGGTAGGAAAAGATGATGATGGTCATAGTTGTTTTATTTGGTGATACCTCCTTTTTCCTCTGCCCATGAGCATTTTGGAAAGCCTGCTAAAAACTCTAATAATGATTTTAAGGGGATGTTGCTCAAGTCTGCCGGCAAACACAAAAGTTACTTGCTCCTCCTCCTCAGCTACTAATTAGAGATGTATTTTCTCAACTCCGAAAGATAAGGTATGAATATATTTGGGTTTGGTACGAGAAAAAGGGTTATGAAATTTCTGAACTTGATTACATTGACAGTATGGTCGTTGCCCTCTGCAGTCATAGGAACTAGAAGAATGATGCTTGTTTGTTGCCTTGGTTTAGATGGTGGAAAACTTTTACATGCGTCAAAGAAATAAGAGGGCTTTTAATATTTTGGAGACAACTTTACATGTAATTAAAGAATGTTGGGTTAGAGTTTTAAAGTTCTGGAACTCGGGTGAATATTTTGTAAATGAGGAAGATTTAGTAGATATCATAGAATTACTAACTTCCTAGGCTAACTACATTTGTAATGTGATGCACGCTCATGGTGCTCAATAAATGATACACACTTTTGTTTCTGTTCAAGGGGGAAGAAAAAAGGATGGTGGAAAGCTTGTCCATGAGTTCCTATAATTTTTTTTGTAGTTAAGGTAGCCTTGTTTCTTGGTAGCATTGATTTTGATGATAGTCAAGAAGATCTCTAACAACAAGTAATTGAGTTTGCTCGGATTAGACACTGGAAACAAGAATATTTTTTGCAAGTCGTGGAAACTTTTGCAGCATAGGGATTGCTTCTGATGGCACTAAGCAAAAGGAGAACCAAAATTTTAACTGCTCTTTGGTAATCAAGGATCATTTCTTGTGATGCATAATGTTCCCAAAAAGACTTTGGTGGCTCATTATTTGTCAGAAATATATATTCTAAATTTTTGGTTATATTATTGTTATATAATAAGTTAGTCATTAGTATCAACTTTCAGTTAGTCATTAGTATCAAAGTTATTCTATGTCTTTTCTCTTTCATGCAAGCCAACAGAATCTATCTTATTTTCTTATATAGCATTCATCAGTGTACAAACAGGCAGCGGAAGTACCATGCGGAAGAAAAACTTGATAGTGAATCTCATGCGTTCTTGTAGAGAAATGGAGATTAAGTTTCTTGTTCGAACCTTGGTATGATTCTCTTGAATATTTTTGTTTTCAAATATATTATTCAAGTAAAATTACAATACATCACTTTAGGGATAATAAAAATGCACGTATTGACACTACCCTCCCTTTTTTTTACCAAACCAAGACAAAATCTCCTTCCAGCCAGCTGCCATTAGTAAAAGTGGCAGAAATTCTGCTGATTGTATTTTCACTAGCATATTCACTGATATTTGCCCTTTACGGTATGTGTGTGAGAATCTCTTTTGCCTCTTTTAATTGTTACGGTATGTGGATGGCATGCATTCTTTGCTGCATGTCAGTAAAAATCCACTGTTGGAATTCAGGCTCAAACTCAAATTTGAGCATCTCTTTTGTGGTCTATGAACTGAACTGCGACAGAAATGACCAAAACTATTTTGCTGTAACTTTCTAGAAAATAGACTATTTTATCAATTCCCTTGCTGGTTCTTAATTAATCATTGAAGGAAGAAGATGACAAACTTGCATTTTAGTGCTTGATAACTGAAAGGATTATAGTATCTGTCTGGCAACATGTTAAGGTCTTTGATTGTTGTCTTTTGTTGTTAACTTTACAGAGCATCAAACTGCTTGTAGATTATTGGATATGCACTTTCTGTTTAGTATTCAACTGTTAAATCGGCCTCATCTCTGAAAACTGATTCCAATCAGGTGCGGAATTTGAGAATTGGAGCAATGATGAGAACTGTTCTGCCTGCCCTGGCTCAAGCTGTTGTCACGAATTCCTCCTTTAACTCTCCGCATGATGAAACCACAGAAAATTTGAAAGAGAAATTTCAGGTCTGATTATAAGTATTCTTGAACTATGATTCTTCCTTGTACCACAATTTTAGATGCTTTGGTGCATGTATCTCACTGTTTTGCCTTACTAAATTGAGGGCTTCGATTAAATGTACCACTTTCTTCTGTAATTTTGGCTGTTTCTTTGGGTACTTACTAGGGCCTTTCTGCAGCAGTGGTGGAAGCATATAATGTACTTCCTAATTTGGTAAGTGTTTTGTATCTGGTTTGCTAAGTTCTTGATCCTGCTGTGTTACTGTTTTAGTCATTTGATAAATTTCAGTAAATCTTTAATGACAAAAACTTTCCTTTTCTTATTGGGGATAATCTTGACAGTTCATGACTTTGCATTTTTTTTTAATAAAAAAAGAGAAAATAGTAACATTCTTTGCTGGTTGTGAACAGTTTTGGAACTCTAATGGAATGGTACCAGTTCATATCTTTATAAATTCACATTTAATTTTTTCTGTCAAATCATGTAGCTTTATTAGGAAAACCATGTGAGAATTTTGTGTAATTTCCTGATTTCACCCTTCTACTTCATTGTACTCCGAAATGTTCGCCATCGTTGGAATGTGAGTCCTGTTGGCTGTAGTGGAAGAAGTAGGTTTTACAATATTGTACTTAACAAACTTGTTTCTAGTAAGAATAAAGTGAAGGTTATTGATGAACTTGTTTTGAGATTGATGGGGGGAAACATAATCGAACCACAAAAGTTTCTCAATATACTGGTGTCCTGTGAACCATAATCTTAGAGTACCATGGCTCATAATTTGTATTCATTAGCTAAATGTTCTAATTAACAATGTCCTGAAGGACCTGTGGTTTCAGGGTATATATCATCTTCCTTAATATTATTTTCTTTAACAACAATTTTGGAAGCCTTCTTATGAAAGGAAAAACATTTTAAAAGTCCTTTTTTATGTTGTTAAGTATCCGTGGTTACACAAACATGTGAAGAAATAACATTAAACATGTTTGTTTGAGAACTCTATTATGCTACAGCACCATAATACTGAGGATGGATATCATTGGACCAATCAAATTTGATATGTAAATTCTTGTTAATTGAGCGTTATATCCCAATAGGACGCAAATTTTTATTTAATACGAGAATGTAATAGATGATGTGAGAGAAGCTAAATATTCTTTTTTTCTTCTGATTTGCCATATTTTCGTTGTGTTTTATAAAATATGACTTGCTGCATGCTACACTATTACATAAACTGCCGATCTTGCGATGCTGCTTGTTTGTACTAGATTTCATCTTGTTTGAAAGTTGATACTACTTTGACTCTTGTACCTTTCATTATACGTCTTTTGTTGTTATTTTTATTGTCAAGATATGAACATGGACATATTATCCATTGTAAACAGGATTTGGTTGTTCCTTCTCTCATGGACAAAGGCATTGGATTTTCATCTTCAACACTGTCAATGGTTCCAGGAATACCTATTAAGCCAATGCTTGCAAAGTATATTTTGTGGACATGTGTATATATATATGTTCTATTTTGCGGACATATGTGTGTGTGTGTGTGTGTGTGTGTGTGTGTGTATTCATGTTACTTGTAACTTGTTATTAGCTCTAAATAAGTACCGAGTATGCTGATGCGAGGGCTTTCATTTTGTGGCGTTGTTCCATATGCTAGAATTACGAATGGTGTTTCACAGGCTCTAAAGCTATTTCAAGACAAAGCGTTTACATGTGAATATAAGTAAGTTCCTCTGTCAAATGTCCTTTTTTTGTTTCAATTTTCCTCATCATTTATTTTGTAATGATCTATCTCTCCACATCTTAAAAGCCCGGTGGATTTTCCTAATAGTAGATATTGAATATCAAGCTTATTCTCACGCTATTTCCAGCTTGTGTCTGTTCAGTTACCGTATGCTGTTATATGTTGGTCTGTCTAATTTAGGATTGTTAAATCTTTTGGCTGGGATATTGTCAGGTAATATATATATTTCTGAGGAGATTGACTGAACTAAGAATGTTAACTGAAGATCTACTTTGAGATTGTCATGTGAGCATCCGTCTATTTTTTTGAGCAGAAACAAAAGTATATTATTATGAACTGGCACCAAGGGGGTGCAACCCTTTACATATGCACTAAATCTAGGACGTTAGCATCTCTATAAAATCAATTGCATCCTCATCATTTACAAAATGAGCACCTGAGTCCCAAAATTTTAGAACTCTGATCCAGTTCTCTCTAAGCACAGCTATTGGTGTTTCTACATTGTCAAAAGCCCTTCTATTTCTTTCACGCCACACACTCCAGGAAATTAGTTGAGGTAACATCTTCACCAATCTATTCTTTTTCTTCCCTCGCCCAATACCTGACCATGCCACTAACTCACCAGCTATTGAGCATCCGTCTATGAATGTCACATATCTATCTTGACCCTTTACATTTATGTCCAAAATATGGCTTCTAAATTGAATGATGCCTGTTTTTCTCTTTTCCAAATGAGTATGGATAATATGTTGGAAATAATGATATAGAGATAAAGAAGCTATTTTTACGACAGATAAAGAACAGATTCTTTGAAAGACATTGTCTGCATTGATGCATGCATTTGCCATTGTATAGCATTTGTGGGCTGCCTCTTGACTATGCAGTATCTTTGCATGCATAATGTATTGTATTTTTGGTACAATACATTAGCGATTTTAATCAATTTTAATATTAAAGAAAATCTTATTTGATGTGTACCTTGGGACACCACTTTTTTCTTTTCGCTTTAGGCGTCAAAGTAGGAGTTTAATTCAAGAAACTACTTCATTGGATGATGAAACCCTTTCCCTTTATCCCACCGTGTATCTGATATGAGATTCCTTGCGAATTCGCCTCTGTAATGTTCTCCCACACGTAAATTTGTAACATGCTCATCATAGTTTGAGACTCCTTGCCTACTCAGGAGGCCAGTGACAACTTAATGAGTATTGAATTATGGGTTAGCGCATGTCCCATACTACCATGGATTGGGGTTTTTAACCCAAAAGATTAGCTTTTTGGATGGAATAATTCCTTCTGCTTAACATCTAGATCTCTCTAATGTGTGTTTAATGTGAGATTTTCTAAGAAGTCACGTGGCCATTAAGTCACCATGAGGTTTTTGGCCTAGTTTAGATGTGGGGGAATGAAACTGTTACTTTTATTGTAGTAGACATGTAGCCGTCTCATTTTCTATAGAAGTAACATGATTCATTCCCCCACACTTAAACTGTGATTCAAGCCGAAAACTCCCTAGTGACCTAGTGTGACCGGTAACTCCTTAGAATTTCACATCAAATGTGTGTTAGGTCAGCTCTCATATCTCTATCCTACGATGAATGGTAGGGATGTAGACCTTTCATTTTCTCAAAGCATGAACATGACCAATGGGCTAATTGGCCCTGGGCTAAATGAATTTAATTCATGGCTAATTGGTAGACTTCTATAGCTTGTCTCTTCCTATGGCTTCTGGATAATTGATATAATTCTCTGTGGCCCTAGGGTGGTTAAAGAATTGCATGAATTTGGTCTGCTAAATTTATTCAGCCAATATGGCTGAGTTATTTCTTGGTAAAATTAATAAGCCAGATTTTTTCTTTCTTTTTTTTCCTGGAACAAAGTACAAATATTTTCTATGCTTTTGGCCATTTATTGTGTCCAGGCTTTTCTAAAATGGGCTTTACTTGCTAACTGGTCCTTGTATCAGGTATGATGGTCAGCGTGCCCAAATCCACAAATTGGTGGATGGTACTGTGCATGTATTTTCTCGAAATGGGGATGAAACAACATCAAAATTTCCAGATTTGATTCATATAATTAACAAATCCTCTAAGCCTGCTGCTGGGACATTCATATTGGATGCTGAGGTGGGATGTCTTACAGCATGATGCATTTTCAATTCTTTGAGAATGCATCCCTTATTGGTCTCCATATGCCCAAAAAGAAAAGAATAAGGGAACAAATTAACAATTTGGGTCCATGAGCTGTGAATTTTTGTGTTTCTGCTCAAAAAAAAAAAAAAGAAAGAGCTGCGAATTTTTGTATTTCTGAGTTTTATGCTAAACTTTTACTCATAATTTCTCTGGTTCTCTATGGCTTCAGGTGGTTGCAGTTAATAGGAAGAATCAATGCAAGCTCATGTCCTTCCAAGAACTATCTTCAAGAGGGAGAGGGAGCAAAGATTCCTCCATCACTCTTGATAGTATAAAGGTGTGATACGTGATCTCTTGTGACGTATGGAAATATCAATATTTTGTGTTCTGGAGCTTGTTACTTGATTTAAATCTGGTATGAAATGGATTCTTTTCTTGTCCTTTAGATTAGACCAGACATTCATGCATCTTCTCTCTTCCATTTGATTCATATGCATTGTTGTCTACAAGTTTTTGGAGAAGGATAGATCCATTTTGGTGACAGAAAACTTACCTTTAGGAAATAATTTTAGGTTAGCACCAAAGTTTGTAATAAAGCAAGTTGAACCAACCCCAAACTTTAGTAAGTTGCTTGCTGATATATATAATTTACATGGCACCATGTGAGTGCAACCCTATACATGTATAGTTAGTTTTTAGAGATTTAGGAATTTTATGAAATCTAGCAGATCCTCCTCATTTATAAAAGAATTATCCAATGCTCAAGTCTTCAGTGTATAAACCCAAGACTCCCTCACAATAGATATTGGTGTTTTCTGTGAATGAAAATAAAAATAAAGACATTTTTTGTGAATACCGTAGATGCTTGCAGAGTCAAACACATTCACTTGAATGTCGTTAGATTAATAAACTTTATTTGATAACCTCGTCTGCCATATATAGTTAATGCAAATCTGAATAAAATGAAAAAGGATAACAGAATATCCCTGCATGGAACAGAACTGATTAGGAATTAGATAATGTTGGGCCAGCATTATGAATTTCAGTATGTCAAGTTCTTAGTTGCTTGACTGGTGCCCTTTAAAGTCAAGTTAACATCAATCAATGGAGATTATGTTCCCTTTTTCCATTTTCGTTGCTCCCAAGGAGCCTAAGGAACAAACAACATAGGTTGGTAGAATGGATGGTTTGTTTGGAAATAGCAGAGAAAGGGAATGGTAGATGTCATTCTATTTAGCATTAGATATGCATAGCTGCATGTTTTTCTGCTATAGTACTTTGTAGCTTCTGCCATTCAGTGTCGTTCTAGCCAATCTTTTTGTTTTCTCCTTCCTTATCTCGCCTCTAGCTGTTAAATTTCTTGATTTATGTTTCGTCTTTGTTGTGTGCAGGTTGATATTTGTGTGTTTGTGTTTGACATCATGTTCGCTAATGGAGAGCAGTATGCATCCTAGACCTTCTCTGCACCCTTTTGGGTCTTTCAGTGATAGGAAATACATGGACATGTGGAAAACAAAATTCAGCTGTAGAAACATTATATTACCTGCCTTCAATTTTTCTTTTTTGTTTTTTCGGACGACTAGTTCTCTTATGTTTAATCAAATCAAGAAGCTGATTAAATATTTCTGCTACAGGCTACTTGGTTTTCCACTCCGCCAAAGACGAAAATGTATACTTTTTCCTGTCTGTGTTAATTATTTCTTTCTCTCTCTCTCAAGCATACATGCACTCACTCCTGCACCCATGGACATATAAGAGGCTCTTTTTCCTGGAATTATTTCAGGTTCTAAATTTAACTCATATCCTTCTCTTTCTGGTTAAAAATTTCAGATATGAAGGATTTGTTCCATGAGGAGGAGTTAGGTTATTTTGAATATGCAAAGAACATAATAGTAAGTCTTACTTTTTTCCTGTGCACATAATAAGTAGTTTATGTTTAACCTGTATTTTGCTTCACAGGTGGAAGCAAATGATGCTTGTTTGAGTAATGAAGTCACCTTGAGCAGGATAAACTCTTTTCTTGAAGCTGCATTCCATTCCTCTTGTGAAGGAATTATGTTCAAATCTTTAGATGTGGATGCTGGATATTCTCCGTCAAAGCGTACTGACACATGGTTGAAGGTTTTACATGATATACAATTACGTTTCTTTTATCTTGATTGTAAAGTGATAGGAGGAAAGAAAAATGTCAATTACTCATTTGACGTTGGTGTTTCGATTGTAGGTCAAGCGAGATTATGTAGAAGGACTGAATGACTCCCTTGATTTGGTCCCAATTGGTGCGTGGCATGGAAATGGGAGAAAAGCAGGATGGTATTGAGATTGATTCTGTTTTTCTTATGTCTTATTGATCTGCGTTGGGTAACTCCTGGAATTCAAAATGGTTAATCCTGTTTCACTTAAAAGACCAAATTCTAACTGGAGCAGTGTAGTTGAGACTGAGAGAAACGATGTTGTTCTGAACCATGTGTTTGAAGCCTTATGACTTCAAATCATGCCACATAATTTGGTCATTTTCATGGTAGATTAATATGATCAATGGGACTTAATCTATAATAGCTCTTTGTTTTTTCTTTCCCTCCTTGAGTCAAGACTTGGAATGGTTTTTTAATACAAAATTTTCCTGTAGAACCAGATTGAATTGTGCAGGCATTCATAACTTTTAAAGTAACATCTGAAATCACATTGAACCTCCGAAGTTCATGTTACAATTACTGTTTCTTCTACCATGAACAAATGGTTTAGAATCATTTCACTCCCTTTGCAATGCTAAACTTCAAATAACTTTTTGAAAATCAAGGAATTGTAATCATTAGCTGTAAGTTGAGTTGGAGGGTCTTTGGGACTTTAGGTAAAGGTCAGAGGTTTCGTGAGCTAGTAGAGTTGAAAGAGAGGGAGAAGTCCAATACAATAAAAAGTAGAAGAAGGGTTTCCTTTTTAAAAGTGTGTCCTCTCAAAACATAAGAACAGGAGAAGAAGAGCTGCAAATGGTTGCTTGACAGTATGAATGTTAAAGAAATGATGTATAATCAAGTATAGTTGTTAACAATGACAACAGGAGGATCTAGTTTTATCTGCTTCCCAAATGCTGCATGCACTGACTCTGGACTTTCATGTTTCTGCAGGTATAGTCCTTTCCTCATGGCATGTTACAACCCTGAGACTGAGGAATTTCAAAGTGTATGCCGCGTCATGTCTGGCTTTTCAGATTCCTTTTACATGGAGGTAAATGTGGAAATCAAACATATATATATTGATAGAAGAAAATCAAATAGTTTTGAGTAGCTGCTCTTTGTATGTCACTCGTATGCGAAGTAAATTTCTTCTGATGTTCGATAAATTTAGTCTATGGGTCAGCGAAGATCTTCCAGAAATGAGTTTTAATTATTGAGTTTCAGCCAGGTGCCTTCCAAAATTCATATGATGATATTTTTTGGATTTAGAAGCAAATAATTCAGCAATACTCATGATTTGTAGTAATGAAAGTCTTGTGTATCAAGGAGCAAAACGGTCTTTGAGGGTGTCCTACTGATAAACATGTGATGAAGCCTCTTAAACTTTTCGATTAGTAGCTCCTCCTTAAACCATGAGAATCTTATAGGTTTGTTGGATTCTCATTCTTGTAATCAACTTTTATAACATGGGTGGCACCTTCTTAGTGCTTTGGGAATGAAGTTCTTCTCGTAATGAAAGATAAAGTCTTGCATACATTTCTGGAACCTCTTGTACTAAAACCAGTTTATGGTATGCTGTCCTTAAAGTAAAGTAGACCATTTCAGACACTGCACATAACTCTTTAGCTCTTTTATGTAATGGGTTTGAAGTTTTCTTAGTCCTCGGGTCACCTCTTATATTCCATGAATATGGAATTCTTTAGCTGCAATGTAATTAGTTTTTTTTTTTTTTAAATCTTTGGGTCACAGATGAAAGAATTCTTCTGCGGGGACAAGATATTATCAAAAAAGCCACCTTACTACAGAACTGCTGAGGTGCCTGATATGTGGTTTTCTACCCAACTCGTATGGGAAATCAAGGGTGCAGACTTTACAGTTTCACCTGTTCACCAAGCTGCTATAGGTTTAGTTCATCCCTCCCGTGGCATTTCGATCAGATTCCCAAGATTCATTCGATCTGTATCAGATAGAAATCCAGAAGAATGTAGCTCAGCTGCAGATATAGCTGAAATGTTTCACTCCCAGACTCGAAAGATGGATGTGAGTCATGAAGGTTGAATATGAACTCTGTTTCTGTATATATGCCAAAAGTTTGATTTTCATTAATGACTTGTATGATAACAAGTCATCAAAGACATGAACCTATACTAATATGGGCATGGTTTAATACAAATATTATTTTGTAAATTTACTGCATGTAGCATATAATGACATCTAATATATCCAACCAAATTTGTGAATGATTCTTATGATGTCACTGATTTGGAAAAGGAGCACAAATTCAGATTTAAAAGAGCTCAAAATTGTGTTGTATTTTCAGTTGGTGATGGGTTATATTAATCTTTAATTTTATTTGATAATTGGTGAATTTCACATTTATGATCCATTTCATGATCGGACTGATTAGTTTTAAGATGATTGGTGAATGTCCGAGGAAAAATGGTAAAAATGGGTCAGTTTCAGGATCAGAAGCCTGAGGCTGGAGGCCTGAAGCTGGAGGCCGAACCATCGTATTCTACCTCTGGCGCGCTTTTCATAGTTTCTCCGTCTCCCGCCAAATCGCATGACCGGCTATCTCCGGTTACAGTTGGTACGACACCTGTAAATCCGGTTCACGGATTTAAAAACGATTCACCATCCAACTACACGCAAAAACCACCGAAGGGCAAAAATCAGTTCTTCCAAGGCACTTTCCGCTGTTTTTACTTGATTCTGTTGTTGGTTCCTATTGTTACTACGTATACCCATCAGCTTCTCATTTACCCACGAATCCCTTCCATCCCTGAGAACATATATCAATTGAAAAGAGCTTAATTTCTCCAAAAACGCCAACGTGCCTCTTTTCGTGCTTCATCTACTCCCGGGTTTTCTTGAAGTTCGATGAAGGTTCTGAAAACTAGGGTTTGCATTAATTGGAGCTCGGGAGTGCATTCAGATAGAGTGGTTTCCTGGGATTCGTGACAATGAGTGCTGTCAACATTACCAACGTCACTGTGCTAGATAATCCAGCGCTCTTTCTGACTCCATTTCAGTTCGAGATCTCTTATGAGTGCTTGACTCCTCTCAAAGACGGTACTCTCTGTTTCTCTCTCACACATACATGCATTTTCCATGATTTGAATGTTCTGCGTGTTTTATTTTGTACTTGTTTTTTTTCCTTTTTCTCGAGTTTCTTGGCTAGGTTATGCTTATGCTGAAGATTAATTGTTTGTCTGTTCGTTTGAGATAAACGGTGGAAAGGAAAGGAAACTAGAACTTTTTTATTTTTTGTTGGTTACGACGGTACTACTGGGTACGTACTCTTCTCAGGCAATCATCTCAGGAAGCAATCTTTTAGACTTGGGTGTTGTCAGTCATATATGGTTTAGCAATCTTAAGTGGGGTTCTATTATATTAGGTTCTGTTGAATAAAGCATGAATTAATCATGGATGGCAATTGAAAATAAGTAGCTCCGGTGAAATAAAACCCTGATGGAAACTCTAGAAAACAAATGAATGGATCTAAATATGACAGACTGATTAGTTCTGAGAACTTTTTGGTTTTGGTGGCAAATTATATATCTACTGTATGTAACAAATGATGTTTATCAAAGTTTTTGCACTCAAAATGCTTATCTGAATGGTACTTCATTGAGAGTATATATACATAGGGCCAAACCAGATTAGTTGGTGATAGACCATTTGGTGTTGCAGTCAGCATAATATATTTTACAACACTATTCATTTGTGTCTCTATATGAGCAGATATGAACTCCAAGCTGATCCTGAATGTGATCCTATATCAAGTTTTAAACAATTGGCCTCTATCTGTTGCTTAAGCTTGGGGCATAATGATTGGTTATGACATTGGTAATTTTCTAGACGATGCAGTATCCCCTTTGTACATCTTTTGAAGTGGCAGGACAGAAATTACAAAATGGCACTAATAAATAAGAAATATGAGAGATAAATATATAGAGTAACCTTCTTCACATAGATGGATATTTGGTCTAGGAGGAATTTTTTAAAAGTATGTATTTTCTATACATCTTTGAAAGATCTGAACCATTTTTCACTCTACTTTCTACTTTCTACTTTTCACCACACACTCGACTTTTTCTCTTTCCACTCAGGTTTGTTGTTGTTTGGTTTTGTTCTTTTAGATTTTTCATTTATGGCGGTTAAAGCATTTTATCAATCCTCAATTTTCCCCTCATATAAGTACTACACTTGTTGGTGTACACTGCAACTGTGGATTGTAGGTGACTTCATTTAGTTTGTGGTCAGACTTAGTTGAGCTGAGTTGAGTTACTTTATACTTTTATCTTTTAGGAGAGATGGGGACTGCAAATTTGAATGTTCCTCCAGACCCAAAGCAATTGGTAAGGGATAGAGAAATGGAAAGAATAAAGGAAGAACTCAAATGCACATCTATAGCTTATATATTAGCACTGAGTTAAGACACACCAACCCAGGAAGGGATAAATTGTCTTCCATTAGTAATGTGATCATTTGCACATATTAATCTTAGCATCCTTAAGCGCATAGTTTAGAGCATTTAAAATGTTGTTGGAAGCTATCAGATAGACTAAGAATATGTAGAGCTACAAAATGGAGTAGATGTGTGAATATTTTCTTTGCATCCAGATCAGGAACATGGATAAAGTTTTCCGTGTTACTAAGTTTAATCTGAACTCAACTGAGTGCGTATAACTGCCTCCTCTGTCTTTTCTTTCCTTTCCCTTTGTTCATTCACATATTCAATACATGCATTCATACATATATGTGTGTGTGTGTGTGTGTGTGTGTGTGTGTGTGTGTGTGTGTGTGTGTGTGTATGTATGTATGTATATCTGCATGTACTTAGGACCTTAGCTGTATGGTTGATGTCCAACTTTTTACCTTTTTAAATGTCCACTGTGTATGGAATTGAATATGTGCATCCATCGTTTGATCATCAGGAGTCAGAAATGTGATTTCAGTATTGTTCACCATAGATATCTCCCAGTAATTCTGGTTATAGTATATTGGTCACCCAATTGTGGCTCTTTTTCGTTCTGTTGGTTTGATGTTCAAGCCTTTGTGATGTTTGCATCTTTCATTCAAGACTAAAAGCTATGACTCATCTTTCTCATGAGAAGTATCTGTTCTTGTCCTCATGGTAGTGATACCTCATGGTAGTGATAGTCACATGTTCGAATGTTATAATGATGGAAGGTAGCAAGTTAATGTAACTGATCTGCAATCTGCTGATAGTTTAGGCACATATTGCACCCTCTGAAGCATTTATGCTGAGAAGTAGAAGGGACCTTTTGGATCAGATAAGGGAACAGGGGTAAAAGGTGTAATTATCTACCATTGCTTTCCTACCTATAAAGATTATTGCATGTCTACTGTAAATAAGCACTTTTCTGGAGCTCTAGTTGAAGTTTTCTTTGTGCTCTTGTTATCTGATGCTAAATAATTGAATATTTTTTGATGGGATCCCCAGGATTGCAATATGGCGATATTATAGTGTTGCTGCAATTTAATAGCTAACGTAGGGACCAAATTTAAGTTATGTTAGCTCTTGTACTAGGCTTTGCTGATTCTACGTGTCCAGATTGACCCATTTTCGTCATGTAATTTCTGTATAGATTTGGAATGGAAACTCATCTATGTAGGATCCGCTGAGGATGAGACATATGATCAGCTGCTAGAGAGTGTACTTGTTGGGCCTGTCAATGTTGGAAATTATCGTTTTGTATTTCAGGTAATTGACTCTTTGTTGTAGTTATTTGGGATTATTGTGTTTGGTTTGCGCATGGCATTTGATTCCAGGCATTTATGCTTGGTTCGCAAAACTTTGCAGGCAGACCCTCCGGACCCATCGAAGATCCGTGAAGAAGATATAATTGGTGTAACAGTGCTTCTTTTGACATGCTCATATCTGGGTCAGGAATTTGTTCGAGTGGGCTACTATGTGAACAATGATTATGATGATGAGCAGCTTAGAGAGGAGCCACCTCCTAAGGTGTTGATTGACAAAGTCCAGAGAAATATTCTATCTGACAAACCCAGGGTTACAAAATTCCCGATTAATTTTCATCCTGAGAACAGTGAAAATGGAGAACATCCTGAGAACAGTGAAAATGGAGAACCACCAGCACCTGATCAGCCTGATGACACTGGAGGAAATCGGAAGCTGCCCATCTCACCAGACCATCCTTTGAATGGACAGGAACCTTAGTGCAGTAATGTGTCCACCACTTTTAACTGCGGTCACATGCCATTGTTCTGGGTTACTCTCCCAGAATTTTGTGGTGAAATTTGGCCTTGAACCATGCATATTGCTTTTACAATGATGTAATAGAGGGTTTGAGGAAGTGATGACTGAGCGATGCCAAGCTGAATTTCATGGAAACAATTATGATCTGCATCTCAATTTGATTTCTGAAGTTTGTAGTAATACTTGAGGGAATTTTTGATCCGTTAGCTTTACCAACCCAACATGAGCCTAATGTTTCCTTTTTTTCTTTTTTTTTTTCCCATGTGAATGTGGCAGTCATTTTCTTCAGATCCTGTCTCTCTGCTGAAGCATAAAACAGTTTCTGAATGTCAAGACTTTAAGAATACCCATTAGAATTGCCTATTGGCATCATTTTTCTCTATTTTGATTTCTCTCATCTTATTTTCTGATTGCTCAAAGAGGTGTGAGAGCCTCAGCCAGGAGACTAACAGCAGCTGAAAAGATCTTGACATGGAAACACAGTGAGGTCTATTTGAGCAAAACATTACCTTTACAAAATGTTTAAATCATAAATTGTTAGAAATGAAGCAGAACAATTGTTCTGGAAGAATGCCTACGGGATTGGAAGAATGCGAACGGGGTGAGAGTACCAGCCTTGGTTCTTGCAATGTGGCAGCCCGAGAAGATTCAGATAAGAGTCTGGTGAAGAGTAAAGAAGGAGATGATCAAAGATAGTTCTTCTACTTCAATTTGTTAATCCTCATTGCTTATGGCCCCATAAAGAGCAACCAATACAGTGCATGATACTGTAGCCTAATTTACGGCCGAAATAGTGAAGCAAAAGTAAGGTCCTTAATTGAAAGATGCAAAGAAGTGCTCTAGAAACTGCCAGTGACTAGCTTATCCAGTCCAGGTAACATGACAAATCCAGAAGTAGCCACAAAAAGGATCAATAGTCAACTTTGTTCCCAGATTAAAGATTTATGACAAGCTAAGTGAACCCAAAATTAAGTCATTTCATCCCTGACTGGTAAATTCAAGTCTGAGTGTGTTTAAAGTAGCTTTTCAAAAATAGTACAGTGAAGCTTAGATTGCGCTTTACAGGATTAGTATTGTGCTCGACATTCACTTTGGAAAAGTAAATATGATGTTTTCCAATATTAGAGAGCATAGTATGACATGATTTCAGTTAAAAAAAAAAATTGAGGCAGGCATAAGAAAATGCTAGTAAAATGATCACTTTGCAATTGCTATACTATAGTCTAAATGCCTCACTGAATAAGATACTACTAGTAGCCCTGTAGGTGTTACAAATGAAATTCATTCCGGATAGTAGCAAACTAGAAACTTCAGTCCTCATTTTTACGGCCTTTCTTGACAGGCCTTTTGTCAATTGCCTTCATCCCTCCATTATCAATCGATTTCTGCAGTTAGAGATTAAGGAATCAGGTCAGCCACATAAACTTTAGAATCAATAAGATCCATGCAATTATGACTCAATATTTTATTACCTTCTTTCTCATCCTTGAACTTCTCCACTGTCGCCGTGGCCCCTTACTTTTCCTTATCTGATTATAGTGGCACAAATTAGCAGAGTCAAGTTAGCTAGCCAATTCTGACATATCAGCTTCAGTTCAAGCATCCTTATTTGCAGGATCCACAGATTTTGATAAAACCAACCTGTGCAGCAGCTAAATCTGGAGAATGCATACCCTCTCCAGTCTCTTGATTCTCAATTTCTCCATCACTGTTGAGCATGGCTTTCAACCTACCTTCTTTTAGTAATTTCTCTGACCGAGCATGTCTCTGCCATGATAAAATTATTTTTCCATTAGGTCATAAATTGAAGGCTAACATAAAACTCATACCAGCTCTGGTGGTTATTCTCTTCATCTTGATCAATTTGCAGGTAATAAACAAATTACAGAGCCAATGAAATAATCTTGCTCTTATGCAGCACAAGTGAAAAAATGATAAGGGAATCTAACTCTAGGTACATGGAATACCCCTCTCTAACAAGTGAACGGATCTGGTTATTAATTTGTTTGTTTGAGATTCTCCTCAGATGAACGCAACAGTAGGGAAATCACTGCAATGTTTCAGCAAGTATCTTTATTATTATTATTTTTTTTGAACAGAAACGAAGAGAAGTATTATATACTAAGCACCAAGGGGGTGCAACCCATTACAGTTTTTGTGAGATTTTACAAATTAATAGCTCCATGAACTCAGTTAGATCTTCTTCATTTACAAAATCAACATCCTATTCCCAGAATTTTAACACTTCAACCTAAGAATCTCTAATTACAGTAAAAGGAGCTTCACAATTGTCAAAGCCTTCATGTTTTTTGTTGCCACACACCAAAAAAATTAAGCGAAGAATCATCTTGACCACTCTCTGCTTCCTTCTCCCAAGCCCCTGCCCCGTCCAAGCCACTACCTCCGCCTCCACTGATCCTGCAGCTACCCAACATAGCCCCAGCAACCTCAGAACCAGTACCCACAGCTCTGCAGTCCATTTGCACCCAGTCAGACCATGATAAACAGTCTCATTCTGCTCCTTACGGAGATAGCAGCTGTTAACTATAATTTTTTCCCCCTTCCTTAAGTTAACAATTGTCAAAATCTTACCCTTTGCTACCTCCCATGTGAAAAAGCTACCTTGGACTGCACCTTAGCTTTCCAAACCTGTTTCCAGGGAAACTGAATATTCTCATCTCCCTTGCATAGCCCCTTAAAATATGATTTTACCGTGAAACATTTCCTTTCCCCACTGCTCAACTTCCAGGATACAGTGTCCTCCATACTGCCCTCTAAACTGGCACACTGGATCCTGGAGTACAAGTCACCTAGCTGCCCCACCTCCCAATCTTGCAGATTTCTGCATAACTGAACAAACCAGGCCCCTCCCTCTGTGCCAACCTCCCAACACTCACTGAACCAAGCATCTTTGTTGTGCACTAGAAAATAGACAACAGGGAAAACCTCCCATGGTGCCTCCCCACACCAAAAATCATGCCAGAATTTTATTGACCTACGATTTCCAGCCTTGAACTGTATCCAGAATTTTAATTTCTTCTGCTCCTTCCTTACTACTTTCCACAGCCAAGAGCCATATGTTCCCCTTCCTGGTTTTGTTGTCCATCCCCCTTCCACTTCCCCATATTTACTCCTTACAATCCTCCTCCACCCTCTTTTTCAACCATATATCTCCACAACCACTTGCCAAGTAATTGTTTGTTAAACAAAGTGAAATCCTTCACTCCTAGCCCTCCCAAGGCAATGGGCTGGGTCACCACTTCCAGTTCACCAAATGATACTCAAAGCCATCTCCAAAACTGCCCCATAGGAAGTTTCTTTGTATGGCTTCCAGTTTTAGAGCTACTCCCTTTGGTAATGGAAAGAACGACATGAAGTAAACCGGCAAATTCGTGAGTGTACTTTTAATGAGAGAGTCAACCAATCAGCTTTGGATCAGTACTGCTTTCTTCCAACCCATCAACTTTCACTCAAACCTTCTGCTGCCCCTTTCCAAATGGATTTATCTTTACATCCAGCACCGAGGGAAGACCCAGGTACTTAATAGGGAAGCTAGTAGCTAGTCAAACTGCAGCCATAACAGCAGCCAACTTCCTTGCATTTTCCACATCACCTACACTGCCAACTCAAATTTGGACAAATTAATTTTCAGACCTGAGACTGCCTCAAAAATCGGCAGCATACTCCTTAGATTAACTAACTCCTCTCTTGCACCGCAGAAGATTATAGTATCATCCGCAAATAAAATGTGATTCACCTACACGTCATCTTCCTGGCTACCAACATTGAACCCCTCCACCAGCCCTCTATTCCCTGCCCTTGTCAACAGTCTACCCAGGGCCTCCATAACTAGCAAATAGAAGTAATGGTGATATGATGTTTACAGCCCCTTTTTTCTTTGGTATCAGTACTAAGAAAGTGACATTTAGTGACTTGACAAACATCCTATTCTTATGGAAATCCCCAAACAGCCACATCATGTCATCTTTCATCACCTCCCAATTTGATTTTAGAAAGGCCATTGTAAAACCATTGGGCCCCGAAGCTTTATCACCATCACATTCTTATAGAGCACTCTGTACCTCTTCTTTCCCAAATTGTAGTTCTATTCGCTCTCTTAACTTCCTATCAATTTCTTTGAAATTCAGCCCCCCTAGCTTAGGACGCCACCTCTCATTTTCTTGATACAGATTCTTGTAAAAACTTCTCACTCCCTCCTTTATCTCCCTTTCCTCAAACAACATAACATCATCAATTTGCATTTTACAGATGAAATTACCTCTCCTATGGGCATTGGTTGTTTTATAAAAAAAGATTGTGTTTCTGTCCCCAGCCTTCAGCCATAAAGCTTTCGATTTCTACCTCCAAGACATTTCTTCCAGCTTCAGTAAGTGACCAATTCATTGTTTACCTCCATTCTTCTGGCCTGTGCTTCCCTGTTACTTTCTCCCCCCATAATGATGTTGTCAAGCCTCTGTAACTCATCCCACATCACTGCTTTTAGCTGCCCCAAACTCCCAAAATGCTCCTTGTTCCATCTTTTTGACTCTTTCTTAACTCTTTTCAACTTCCCTACCCTCCCACCATTTCATAGCTAATTTGTCAAAACCCTTGACCCTTATCCATATGTTTTCGAATCTAAAAGGGCATGGACCCCTCCTCATACCCTCCATTACTAACATGAGAGGATTGTGGTCTGACATTGGTGAAGATAACAATAACTGATGAATATGGATACATAATTTTAAAGATGAGAAACTAGTCTAATCTAGACACGAAAGGATTGTTTCTCATATTGGACCAGGTGAACACTCCAACAATCAACGTGTAAATCACGGAGCCCCATATAAGAAACCACCTCCCTAAACTCGCCTAAAGTGTCCCTCCTTTTCATTGTCCTTGTCTTTTCATGAGGAAACATAACCTCATTAAAGTCACCCATGGAATTTCTTCAAACCTCATTTGGCACTCCCTTAGATCCTCCCATAGTACTCTCCTTTCCCCGCTAATACAGTTTCCATATACACCAGCATACATCCAATCACAACCTCTCCCTTCCATTTCAAAGATGCCAGATATAGACATCGTACCCTCCTAGCTTTAGCTTCTCGTTCCAACAAACCAAAAATCTCCCTCGAACTCCCTTCTGTCTTAGCCTCCCATTCAACATTCTGCCAATTTCATATAGATTTAACTATCCTTGGAGTCATCTCTCCAATCTTAGTCTCCTACAAACACACTATGTCAACCTTCCACCTATTAATTGATTGTTTCACAATGCTTCTTTGCTCTCCACTGTTTATTCCTCTTACATTCCATGAAAGGATTTTAACTACCATTGCTTCAAGAATAACCGGGGCTTACTAGGACCTCCTCATGATCTTCTCCTTCCCCTTCTCAGACTTATCGTAGATTACCCTACATTCCAACCTCTTAAGTTCCCAATTTATGTCCCTGTTAATTTTCCCCTTCCTACATATCTTTCCTTTCTTAGCTTGCCCAAATTGTCTCCTCTTCTTCACCTTTGAAAAGAATACCTGACACTCCTCCATACCTTCCAATGAGATGTCCAATAGTCTACATATACTGGACAGATTCCTTACCACTCTCTCTAAGGCTTCTTATTGCCACCTTGCTACTTCATCCACCTCTGATTCATCATTTATCAATCCCGGTAGCCCATCCTCCATTTGCACCACCATCTCACTAAGTCCGCTCTTCTCCTTGAAAGCCTCCTTCACTACCCACACATCCTCACAGCATGACTATCTCCTCTACATCCCTTCCCGACCCCATACCTGTACTTGACATCGTTTTATCCCCTGCTGCATTTCCTTCTTCCGCCTGATCCCTGCACTGCCTTGATTCTCCCCTCAACAACATCAAATTAATCTTCCTCGTCGACAAGAGGCCGGCTACTGCAGGAGAAACAAATCTATCGACTTTGGGGCAGCTACGAACACCCTGAACGGCCAATGGCATTTTGGCATCAAGATTTCTGGCCATGACTGCTTCAAGTGCTTCATCACTTTGATTTAACCCACACCCCGTTAACTCAATCTGTTTGATATATTATTATCCAACCCATATCCGAACGAAAGGCCCATCTCATTAGGAGTCAATTTGCTACCACCTGAGTCGGACTCCGTTTGATCCCCACCCACGCATTGGATTCAGCCCAGATCGACAACCCTCTTGCCCGCCCCACATTCCCCCATGCCCACTTATCTCCTTCACCCAACTCTCCACCCTACGCCCTAGACCTTGTACATTCCCTGAATCCCTACCGTCAATTACCACCTCTCTCCATGGTCGACCCCTTTTCAATAGTTTGTCCCCCTGCCATGACCCATTCTCCTATATTTTTGACCTAACTCACAGTGGAGGGTTAGCTATGATGCCCACTATAACATTTGGCCTCCCTTTGACTCTGAGCATTCGCCCCAAAGCCATCCCCATTCTCCATTTCCTGATCTCCCTTACCTATGCCCTCCTTTTTTGAAAACACAAGCACCCTCCTTAACCACCCAAAGCTCTCACCTTTCAGCATGTAGACTATTCGTACTTTCTTTATCCTGTGCTCCGAAAGCCTTAGGAATGCCCTGCTTCTATTTGAACCAAACGACGCCATAAATACTTTAATACCCTCTCTTCTTTTCCTCACCCAACCTACTTTACTTGCTGCCTCAATCAGACTGCTCATTGATAAGCAAAACCACCTCTAATCATCTCTGCTTAGATGCAACGACACCCTTCTCCCTCTTTCTTGCTCAGTGATCCATCACCGTCATCCCCTCCTCTTCAAATTCAAAAAAGTTTTCTCTCTATCCTAATGGCGAGGACTGCCATTTCGCTCTCTGTACACTTTCAGTCTTCTTACAACTATTCGACCCAAAGAAGTCTAACCACTAAGCTAAGTATCCTTACTTTTTTTAAAACATAGAATAGCTCTAAGCTGGCACAAAAAGCACATATATTTATAGCACTCCAACCATCAAGTCTCCCTTTAGTCAAAAAAACCTTCAAGCACAAGGCAGCAAAAATCCACCAACTCAATTATCAGAACAAAGGACCGCATTTCATCCAAGTTTTCACTTAGCACATAATCAAGATTATTTATCATTTTCTTTACCCACCCTCAACGAAAGGTGACTATAATTGCGTTACTATCTTGCTTCTTGAATGCCAAGAAAAGGTGATTGCAACTGAATTTTTTTAAGCTTATTTTATGAACAATAAAATACTGAGGACAAGACAAATTAAAAACAACTGTACTAACTGAAACTATAAGATTTTTTAAATCATGGATTGAAAGATGTCCCATGGAAGGACGTCAATGCATCATAGATGCAAAACAAATTAACCTTGCAAAAAAAGTAGGACAAAAAAACTTAACATTCAAGAAAGAAAGTCAAAATGATTTTTTTTCCCTTTTTTTTGTAAATTAATATGGATTTGATGCCGAACACCAAGAATAAACTATAGTTGAAAATGACTTATGCCAAATGGCTTACCTTGGAATTGACGTGTGCCCTCATTGTCTCCTCATTCAGACAAATAATTCTTGGGCATATCCTGCATTTGAAGACCGATTTGCATTTTATCATACAAGCTGGAATATCAGATGGTAATGGCTCCTTTCTAGCTGTGTTACTAGCTTTCATTTCCAGTACTTCAACATTGTGTTTATGAGGTAACTGACTGTTATTTGGAAGTTGCGTGTCACTATCAGTCCCAACATTACCTTCATCTATAAGACCTGCGATGCTACTATCGTGTAAACATCCAAAAGATAGGCATTGCACAATGGTAATATTGCTATTTTTATTTTTTTACTAGAGCATGATGGTACTATTATTAGCAAACCTCCAGTCTCTTATATTAACAATGGAAAATAATAGAGAAGATATAGATTATCGTACAAGTAATCATTGGCACATATGAAATCACCATAAATGTCTTATGACATTTTCTCACATAAATTAAAATAACTAAGAAGAAGGTTATCGTTCTCCCATATTATGTAAGATTAAAAGAATGTCATGAATTGTAACCTCCATTAAGGCTACAGTAACAATTAATGTAGGCATGCTCTCTTGTGGAATTTGTGAAGAGAATTCCAAAATATGATGATATTAGAATGATATTTCTTTTCTTTTCTAGTTTGAAAATCATAGAATTATTAGAACAAGACTTTATAAACAACTTGCGGATATTAGCATTGACAAGACAAACTAATTTTAGAATTGACATGAAATAAAAATCTTATGTTTTGACATGCTAGGACTAGTTAAGAAAAGAAACAGAAACTACTACGCATTTAGACTTTCACAACAAAAACCCTTATTATTATCAACATTTTTTTAGCAGTAACATCAGTATGTATTATTTACTAAACTTTCACAACAAAAACCCTTATCATTATCAGCATTTTTTTAGCAGTAACAGAGTATGTATTATTTACTAAGCACCAAAAAGGTGCAACCCATTATATATTTGTTTAGCCTAGAAGGTTAGTAACTCTATGAAGTCACATAGATTGGACTCATTTACAAAATGTTCACCCGACTCCCAAAATTTCAAAGCACTAATCTAAGACTCACTAATTATGTTTAATATTGTTTCAATATTGTCAAAAAGCCCTCTTATTCCTTCTGCACCAAATATTCCAAAAAATTAGATATGAAACTATCTTCACCAGCCTCCTCTGCTCTTTCCCAAACCCTATCCTTCCTATGCTAATAACTCTTCCCCAACTAATGACCTAAGACAGACCCAACACTTTGAAAAACTGTTTCTTCATGCTCTTCACACATCTAACATTGATTCACTAATATTTTGCCTCGTTTTCTCAAATTATCTATCGTCAAAATCTTCCCTTGCACTGCCTCCCCAACAAAGAAAGCAACTTTTGAAGGAAATCTGACTTTCTAGATTTTCTTCCAACGAAACAATGACCATCCCGCTTTGCCCCCACACAACCCTCCTAAGTAAGACTTAATTGAAAAATAGTTGTTACCTCCGTTGCCCAAAGACAATGTCATTGCATCCTCAATACCATCTACAATGCTAATCCTCTAAATCAAAATACAAAACCCTTCTATTTGTCCAATCTCTTAGTCTTGCACATTTCTTTTAACTGCATAAGCCAATTACCTCCCTCCCTACATTCACCCACCCAAGCACTTTCGTAACATGCCACCAAAAATATTGTAGGAAATATTTCCTTCAAAGGTGTATCCCCACACCACCTGTCGTACCAAAATTTTAATGTCTTACCCTTTCCAAACCCAAATCCAATCCACCCCTTAAACTCCTCCAACCCTTTTCTTATGGCCTTCCAGAC
Organism: Moringa oleifera; assembly: GCA_021397835.1. NCBI lineage: Eukaryota > Viridiplantae > Streptophyta > Magnoliopsida > Brassicales > Moringaceae > Moringa > Moringa oleifera. The sequence goes on from JAJFZO010000094.1 coordinate 4,355,922, forward strand.
CCCAACACCGTTAGGTCCTATACTCCTCAATGTCATCTAGCCCCTTTCCATCTCCCTGTATTTTATCCTCATTAGTTTCCTCCATAATCCTCATTTCTCCATCATATATCTCCATAACCATTTGCCAAGCAAAGCCTTACTGAAAGTGGTAAGGCTCTACGTCCCTAACCTATAGTATGCCATAGGTTGAAAGACCACCTTTTACCTTGTAAGATGATACTTGTAACTGTCCCCAATATTGCGCCATAATAATCTCCTTTGAATTTCCTCCAATTTGTTAGCTACCAAAGACTGACATGAACTAAACGGGTAGATTAGTGAGGTAGTCTTAATTAAAGTTACTCTTTTAACCTTAGACAAATACTTTTCCTCTCAAGCTACTAGTTTCTTTTAGAATCTTTGTGACACCGTATTCCAAATTGTAAAATCCTTAGTGCCCCGTGGTAAACCCAAATACTTCATAAAGACCTTAGTCACCTTACCTCTCAAAACTGAGGCTAGAACCCCTTCATTCCCTACCTTTTCCACCATGGCAATTCTAGTTTTACATAAGTGTATCTTTAACCTTGAAATAGCTTCAAAAATAAGTAAAGTACCCCTTAAGTTGATGATTTGTTCCTCTTTTTCCCCACAAAAAATAATCGTGTCATCAGCAAAAAAAAAAGTGAGATACCATCTCCTTTTCCCTATTACTGCCCACTTTGAGTCCTTCCAACAACCCACTTTTTCACAGATTTATCCAGTGCTTCCATCACCAAGATGAAGAGTAAAGGGAAAAGAGGATCCCCTGCTTAAAGCCTCTGGATGCATTGAAGAAGTTCAAAGGGCATCCATTCACCAACACTGCAAAAGATGCAATAGAAACACACCATTTGATTCGGTTACACCACTTAATTCCACACCCCACCTTCTTTAGCATACACAACAGAAAATCCCAAGAGATGTGATCATGGACTTTTTCCATGTCCAATCTACAAATGATACCTTTACTCCCCGTTCTTACTTGGACATTTACCACTTGATTGGCAATGAGTATGACGTCGAGAATTTTTCTTTCTCGCGCAAAGGCATTTTGACTAGTACTTACCAACTTGTCCATCATCAACCTTAATTTCTTCGGTAAAACCTTCGATATCAATTTGTATACACAACTAACCAAGCTTATAGGTTTAAACTCATTTATATTTACAGTCCTTGTCCTCTTCGAAATTAGTACAATAAAGGTCAAGTTAAGAGACTTCACAAACCTACTTCGCATGGAACTCTATAAAAACCCTCATTATGTCCCTTTTAACCTTCTTCCAGTTTGATTTAAGAAAAGCCATTGAGAAGTCATTGGGCCCCAAGACCTTGTCCCTCATCGCACTCCTTCAAAGCACACCAAATCTCATCTTTCTCAAACTGCACTTCATTTCGTTCCTTCCTCAGCATCAATTTGCATAAATTCAAACCCTTTCGATTTTGGCCTCTATCCCTTTGTTTCCCTATACAATCTTTTGTAATATTCACTAACCCCCTTTCTCGATTCCTCCTCTTTGCCCAAACATAAACTATCAAACTGCAACTTATTAATAAATTTATACCTTTTATGAGCATTTGCCATCTTATTGGGGGGAAGGGGGGAGGAGAAAGTATTTCTATCTCTAGTCTTTAACCATTGTGCCTTGGATTTTTATCTAAATGATACTTTCCCAATTTGTTATGGATTGCCATTCTCCTTTCTTGGATTTTCACAGTAGCCCTATCCTCCAAAGTAACATTGTCCAACTCTGATATACCACTCCATAACTTAGCCTTTCTCTGCCCTAATGAACTAAACGGCTTTATCATCCATTTTTTCACCTCTCCCTTGACTGTTTTCAGTTTCTTTACGACAACAAAACTTACATTCTCTTCCTCATTTGCACCATCTCACCATTCCTTCACTAACTTGTAAAAACCCAGGGCCAATAACCACATATTCTTAAACCTCAATGGACACTGGCCTCATTTGATACCACCTACCACCAACATAATCGAATTGTGGTTCAAAGTTATCCTAAGAAAAAGAAGTTGATGCATGTACGAGAAACTCTCCTTATTATTGGAGATCAGTAACTTATCCAATCAGGTTAAGGTTGGATCTTCCCTTAAATTGGACTAAGTATATGAGCCACCAATGAATGGCAACTCCTATAACTCTAGCTCTAAGAACCACCTCTTTGAATTCACCGCTAGAATCACCACTACCTCCTAGCCCTAGCCTTTCATGTGTGAAATAAAACTCTATTGAAGTCTCCTCCTAACACCAAGGAATTGCTCCATGCCTCCTCTAGCAATCCCTCAGATCCTTACTCCTTCTTATCCCCTTAATGTGACTCCCATATATTCATGTAAACATCCATTCGATCCCCTTTTTTCCATTTCAAAGATAGATGTAATAGACTATGTTTCAAACCAATTTTCCTTTAATTTACCCATAAAACGATTCCAACATATCAAAATGCCACCTAATCTTCCTAGCACAACCTTGTCCACTCTATATTCTGCTTGCCCCATAACGACTCTATCACCCCCTATGTAACCTCCTTCATTTTTGTCTGTTGTATACAAATAACTTTTGCTTTCCATTTGCTAAGTAATTGTTTGATAATAATCCATTTTTGCACACAATTAAGCCCCCAAACATTCCAAGGCAACACCTTAAACATCATTCAGTGGCGCATTACCTAAGCTTCTCGAGAGCCCACTACCTTTTTTTCTTCACCGCCCCTTCCCTTTCATAATTCACCCCAAATTCTAACCTACACAACTCCCTCAAAACATTTCGCCCATTTCTCCTCTTGCTCGCTTCCTTCCCTCTATCCAAATTAGCAAACCATTTCCTTATCTCCACTTCTATGGATAAGGAAAGAGCCTCACCCACAAATCCTTCAAAGTTCAATTCAAGGGACTTACAAATTCTGGTTAGATCCTTCAAGACCCTCCTCGAAATCTCCTATTCATTGGTGTTATTACCCACCACCAAATCAAGTCCACAACAACTACGTAATCCTTACTCCTTCAATATCCGTGCTTTGCTATCAAGCTTTCCTTTCCCCTTTCCCTCAACACTACATACTACCACTACATAACATCCAGTCCAACAATTCTCGTCACTTCCAACCTAGTACCCCCTTGCAAAGTGCGTACCTTGACTGGAGCATCTATCACGACTCCTCCATGACGGACCTCAATCTTCGTCGGGCTATTATTCTCCACCACCATAAAATTGTGACCCTAGCATGATCGAAGCTTCTTACGCCCGAAATTGTCCTCATTCTCCAAAGCTTGTACCCATATTTCAACCATTGGTATACTACTTCTATCCTCGTTGACTTCATGCAAGATTAATGAAACATTTGTCGATCTAACCTATCACATAGCAACAGTACCCAGGTAAATAGAAAGGCCTAACCTAAATCTTTAGGAATCCAACCCACCTAAAACCTAACACTAATCAGCCCACCCCGATTTTACTCGATCCATCGCATGCATGTTTACTGGACTCGCTCGCATTCTCAAACTCATTTATGTGACTGTTTGAAGCTAGCCCATCAACACCTAAGTTACTTTTCTCCTCGCTATGGATAGATTAACCTTCCACCCAATATTAGACCCAACCTCCATAAGATCCTTTGAATTTGAATTTGAAATTGGGCCCAACCGGTTCACCATCTTCACCCGACAATCCTTTCTCAAAAACCCTGCCCCATCACTATACCCCCATCGCTAACCACCACTTATTTCCAGGCAACCACCAACCCATTCCGATTCAAGTCTCCACCCATCTTACGCACCGGTCCATACCCACAATATGGATATATCTTTGAACTCATCTTTGTCGTCGTAGCCTAACATAGATTGCATCCATCTAAACCCTTATTCATCAAGTTGATAGCATGACGTCGACCAACCACATCCATTTTCTCCTCCCTTGCCTTCGTACTGCAATTCTCTCTTAATCGCCGCCAACAACCAAAATCCTCCCCACCGTCTAGCATATAAATTGATCTCACATTTTCTTTGACAATTTTGGACACTTGTAAGAACCCTCCACTGCCATTCATGCCTATCACTGCCAATAAGACTTTACTTCCTTCTCTTCTTTTCCTTATCCAGCCTTTTCTTCTCTCAACTACCATCAAACTGTTCATCAATAGCCAAAACCACTTGAAATCATCTTTGGGCAGATATAACGACATCCTCCTTCCCTTAGTCAGCTTCGTTATACGCATATTTCCTCCTCCTCCTCCATCAAATTCAAAAAACTTCTTCTCGATCCTAATAAAAAAAATCACCCTACAGTTTTCGTACCAATTCTCTTGGTACATGCTAAACTTGAGAGACTATCATTTATTATTATCATTATAAATGAAGTAGTAAGCCACTTTCAATCCAGTATTCTGAGTCTAGAAACACATCCCTAATTAAATTTCCCAAACTATGATCATTTTTTATTACATCATCTAACAAGGTTCTGTCTACCCTAATTCTTCTACATGTCTCTCATTGGCATAAAATAACCACTAATCTGCACTTCATGAGACATTATAACATCACTCATTGACAAACCATTTCATCACCACTCCCTCTGTCATTTTGGATTCATAATTTCTAAGCAAAGAAGTCGTAACTTAATACTAGTTCATGGCATGCTAAAACATAGGAATCTAATAAAATCTCTTGCATTCCTTGGCCATGCAAAAATGAGAGAGCATTTTATCTTTGAAATATACATAAAAAACAATTGAATGCAATTTTATTCTTTTTTTTTCTTTTTAAATGTTCATATATATTTACCTGCCGAGTTAACATTAACTTCATTTCCTGAGCTATCTTCACTCTCATATCCTGCAAATTAGATATGAGCGGGAGATAAAGAAAGGATATGTATTAATAAGTAAGACTTGGAATTTCTAATTGTTCAGTAGTCTACAACAAGAATTTAGTCTGCCAAATGCAACCAACAATTATAAGAGACAATAGTAGCAAGGAAGGACATTTGGGAAACCAAAGTAAAATTTTCCAAATCCTTGTTTGTAAAAGCTCACGCAGAAAAAGGTGTAAAAAAAAACTTTTGAAATGGATGCAACCACAAGCTTTGGAGCCCTGAAGCAGAGATAGAGAAGAAGTAAAAGACAAACCAGATGAGGTGGAGCAGGATTCATTCTTTTCCTTCAGTTCAGCAATAGAATCATCTTCTGATTCTTCTGCAATTGCATCATCATCTGATCCTTCAGCAATTGCATCATCATCTGATTCTTCAGAGGCTTCAGGTTCAAGTTCAGAGTCAGAGGAGAACGAGGATGAATCTGAAGCATTATCCCCATCACCACGCTCAAGTTTGTAAAATCGCCTTTTTATCATATTTTATCTTCTCAGTCAACTGCAGAAACCGCAATGTGGATAAGTGCAACGTATTTTGCAGTTTTATCTTATTATTGTTGTTATTCTGGATACAGAAAAGATCAGTCCCCTTTGACTTTTGTGGATGTGTCAGGTTGTGTGCTAAGTGAGTTTCTAGTCAGAAGTCATATAATCTGAGCCATAAAATACTGACATTTCAACTATGCATTTTAAAGGGGTCAAATATAAGAGAGCAACTTTAAAAATCACACTTTAACTCAATTACCATAACCAAACAAATAAATTACCATTCCATTTGCAGCAGCAATCATTCCGAAGTTTATACATTTTTTTTTTTAATTTCAAATATGTTTGTTTTGGTTATGCTACTTATACTGACGACAAATTTCGGTCAGTAACTAATTGGCATTTACATAGTGAGTCTATTTTCAACTTCGCTTTAAAGAAATTGAAAGAAAAGAAAAATCATAAGCTTCTTTATAAGATTTAGCCAAATGTCAAATGCAGGCACAAGACACAACGGGTAGATCAGGAGCCCATCGGATGGCACAACCTATCATAAACAAATAAAAAAACTTATAATATTTAGCAACTGATGAACAACAAGCACAGACAGATAAATAAAACTCAGAACTTTTCAATCTTTAATCATTTACCGTTATGCACACAAAAGGAGATCATGCAAAAAGCAAAATATAAGTGATAGGTCACCAATCAAGACCACTGTTATATCCAAGAATACATAACTGACCGCAATGAAAACGAATAACATACTCGTTTCCTTTAATCAAAACGGATAAAAATAATACATACACATTTGAACACATATATACACATATGTACGCACATCTGCGGACATCCATAGATATACATTACATTGGGGAGAGAGCTTACAAGCAAACGGGTAGCAGGTACGGCTAGCTGCGAAGAGAGGAACAGAGGGCTCTGCTTTAGGGAGGAGAAAGTGAGTAGGGAAAGGAAGAAAGTAGACCACATTGGGCCTCGGGTCGTCAGGCCCAAGTTTTGTGGAAACCCATGAAAACTTATAATCTTCTTTTTACTTATATATATAATTGTAAATTATAATCCATTTTTTAATTGGAAGCTCAAATTTTAATTAAAGTTAATTTAATATTTTATTTTGATTTAGTTTAAATTTTATTTAAAAATTAAAAAATTAAAAATATTTAAATTAAAATTATGTATAATAAATTTTGATTTTAAATTATATATATACATATAAATATTCAAACTATCCTCATAAAAAATTTAAAATTTTTTGAATTTAGAAATATATATTTTTTAAAATTATGCTATAAAAATGGTTTATGAATTTAAAATTATTCAAATTTAAACTATTAATTGAAAATAGAGTGAAAAAATCTTAAATTTTTATAATTAATTTTAAATTAAAATTAAAATTAAAATAAATTAATATTTTTGAAATTAAATTAAATTTAAAATTGGGATTAAAAATACATTAAATCTATATTTTTTTAATTTTTAATTTTTTAAATATTAAAGTTCTGTTATATTAGATTAAAATGGAACATATCATTTCCTCTGTTTGGCGTGCTTCAGTGGCGTTTGGATTGAGGAGTTCATTCTTTTTGCATTCAACAGAAACAAGATCAAGTGAATTATTTTCTCCCATTATCATCCCAAACATGATCTTATTAGAGATGGATGTGACATCTACTTTCTTTGGAATTTCAAATTTTTATTTTAAAAATAAAACTAAAATATTAGCTTTTGTTTTTGTTAATATATAAATATAATAATCATAATTTTTTATAATGAGATTAAGATCTAGCCAAGTAATGAATTTCTTTTTTTTTTTTTTTTTTGTTGTCTGAATTTGATTCAATCTCATTTTGCAGTGAACAAAAGAAAACAGTCAAGTTTTACATAACTCATTACTGTAGGTTTTGAAAAAATAAGGTATGATTTTAAAATTATAAAAATATATTTTTTAATATTAAACTTAAAAAGAAAAATTTAAATTTAAATTAGATAAAATACATTGCCCACTTTTTAAGATTTATTGTTTTTATATTTTTGTCCTCTTCTAATTTAAAACTGATAATTACATGTTACTTATTCCATTTATGATTAGGAATAAATTAGGGTGGGCTGTTAACCTTACATACAGAAGTTTGTATAAATATAAATAAGAGTAAATATAAAAAAATTGAAATTTATTGAATTTTTAATTTACATCATAAAATATAAATTAAAATGGTTTGAAATAATAGTATTTTTTGAATATTTTAATTTTGATTTAATTTAGATTATATTATGAAATTTAAAAATTAAAATATTTAAATTAAAATATTTATACAATCAATTTTAATTTATAATTTGTATATGTAAAAATATTTAAATTATAATTATAAAAAATAAAATTTTTAAATATTAAAAAAATATATATTTATTTTATATAATCAAACGTAGTCAAAAGATGCTAAAAGTTCCAGAACTTTCAGTGTTAAAAGATGGGCAATACCATTTTGCTTTCTCCTCTCTAAAAGTGGTCGAAAGTTTCTTCTTCTCGATCAGATTATCAGACAAATACAATTTATGAATACAACTGCATGACACCACGGCGCGGCCTTCCTTGGCTGCAGAAAGTACGACCGCTCGATCAAGTGGTAGGACTGCGTGGGATTGCTACGGATTTCCAAATCGAATTTGCTTTGTCAAAGAACACCGGGACCCTCGCATTGCCCACCAAACTCCTCTGAGGTTTAGTCATAATTTCGTACAACAACACGTTACCCACCTTTGCACCTCCCCCGGTTACCTCCCGTCGGGGGGCACCTTCGTTACTTTACACGTATAGCTGTAATTTGTATCTTTAAAACTTCTCTTTCGTTTACTTGGGCTGAGTTTCACCTTTGATGAAAAATTTAAATATTTTATAAATCAATAAGATTCAGTAATAAAATATAATAAAATAATTATATTTTAGTTAATAAAAATAAAATAATAATTATATTAATTAATAAAAATATATTTTCATAATAAAACACTTACATTAAATAAAAAGTATGAAAAAATATTAATAAAAAATATAAAAAATAATTTACGTGATTCAATGTAAGGTTACATTCACTATTAATCTTCAATAAATAAAGACAAAGAGCTCTCACTAATTTAAAAAAGAATATAAAATTTTTTAAGTAATAAGAAAAAATCAGAATAATTCTCCCACCTTCCTCTAACTTTTTCAGTGCCCTTTATGATGTATTGCTCTTATTTTTTTTTAATACAAAATACCCACGTACGGTGTCGGATTATATATCCTCCATTAACTTTGGTGAGCAGCTTACACTTTGTTTTTCCAAATCTGAACAACAACATCATCTTAAATTTTTGAAATCTACATTTTTTTAAAAAAAATTTGATTCATTATGTACGATTAAAAAATATTTTTTACTTTCAATCAAATACATTTTATTATGTGACTTAAGAAAAGTCACATCAAACTTATCAAATTATCTTAAAAAAAACCAAAAATAAATTTTACTTAAAAACATTTCAAAAGATTAGAAACTCACACTGATGCAGGTTTTCCTAGAATCATTCTGCTAACAACCCTCTTAAGCTCTGGAGTCTCTCATGGCGGATTCAGCTCCTAACGCTGTGATTGACGGAAATGTTCTCGCTGCCAAGGCTCTGGCCCGCTTCGGAGTCACCTGTATGTTCGGGGTGGTGGGGATTCCCGTCACCTCGCTTGCGAACCGCGCCGTGGCGCTCGGGATACGCTTCATAGCCTTCCACAATGAGCAGTCCGCGGGGTACGCGGCCTCCGCCTATGGGTACCTAAAGGGCCGCCCTGGGGTCCTCCTGACAGTCTCCGGACCCGGCTGTGTCCACGGACTTGCGGGCTTGTCAAACGCTATGGTGAACACCTGGCCTATGGTCATGATATCGGGCTCCTCGGACCAGAAAGACACCGGCCGGGGGGACTTTCAAGAGCTCGATCAAATCGAGGCCGTGAAACCCTTCTCTAAGTTTTCCGTGAAAGCCAAAGATATTAGGGAAATTCCTAGTTGTGTTGTTCAGGTTCTTGATCGGGCTGTCTTCGGCCGCCCTGGTGGATGTTATCTGGATCTACCCTCAGATGTGTTGCATCAGACGATAACTGAATCGGAGGCGGAAAATCTGTTGACTGAAGCTGAGAAATGTGGAAAAGCGGAGCCAACTGCAAGTGTGAAGGCCTCAGAGGTTGAAAAGGCGGCTTCCTTGTTACGAGGAGCAGAGAGGCCCTTGATAGTGTGTGGGAAAGGCGCTGCTTATGCGAGAGCGGAGGGTGAATTAAAGAAGCTAGTGGAGAGTACCAGGATCCCATTTTTGCCTACTCCAATGGGTAAAGGTCTGCTGTCTGATACTCATGAGCTTGCTGCAAGTGCAGCGAGGTCGCTTGCTGTTGGTAAATGCGATGTAGCTTTGGTTGTTGGTGCTAGGCTTAATTGGTTGTTGCATTTTGGGGAGCCACCTAAGTGGTCTAAGGATGTGAAGTTCATTTTAGTGGATGTATGCAAGGAAGAGATTGGGCTGAGGAAGCACCACTTGGGTTTGGTTGGAGATGCGAAGAGGGTCTTGGAGATGATCAATAAGGAGATAAAGGATGACCCTTTCTGCTTGGGGAAGTCTCATCCGTGGGTTGAGGAAATTTCGAGGAAAGTGAAAGAGAATGTCTCGAGAATGGAGGCGCAGTTGGCAAAGGAAGTTGTGCCCTTTAATTTTCTGACGCCTATGAGGATTATAAGGGATGCAATTTTGGGTTTGGGCAGTCCTGCTCCAGTGTTGATTTCGGAGGGTGCAAACACAATGGATGTTGGAAGGGCAGTGTTGGTTCAGACTGAGCCCAGGACTAGGTTGGATGCAGGGACCTGGGGCACAATGGGGGTTGGTTTAGGCTATTGCATTGCAGCTGCAGTGGCCTCACCGGACCGGCTTGTGGTTGCCGTTGAAGGAGATTCTGGATTTGGGTTCAGTGCAATGGAAGTTGAGGTATTATTTTCCTCTGCTTAATTGGGCTATTTAAAGTGCTAATTCATCATTCCGAATGATAAACTTGTGCATTAAGGCTGCCTTATTTTTTTGGCCATGAATTTACATAATGGGAATGTTTATATTGTCAATTCTATTGTTTTGATTTATAATTTGTCTGATGAAGTATGGTATTCATAGTTTCTTGGCATTCAGTTATCTTTCTAAGGATATCCTTTCCCAGTTATCCATGACTTCGTTCATTTGTTTGCTTCACATGTAAATTAAACCTCTTGCTCTGGGAAATTGATATGATGATATGTGTGTTATTACCCCTTACCTCCATGTTAATTGGTGAAGTAGCTTAAGGTGATAAAAGCAATAACTTCATTGTTTAACTTTTGATGCTTTCATGAAATACTTGATTTTCCGATGATTGAGAACATTCAAATGCGTTAGTTATCTCTATATTCATTGAAATGTCTTGATATTTTCAATATGCATGGATGACGAAGCTGCTTTGATATTGAGTAAAATAGTGGGAGACTGTTGCTAACATGAATCTAGAACATGTTTTTGATCTGCACCTCCCTTGGTTGAGCTTCATAAAAGCTTTCTGTTATAAAATATAAATATAATGTTCATTTTTCTTCCTTCTTTGTTGATTAAATCTTCACTAATGTGACCATCCCTTCCTCCTTAACTCTCTCTCTCTCCCCACGGAATCTTGTTTCATGTTTCCATGAATACAGTTGATACTTTAGGTGTCACAGTGTTCAATGCTGCCTTGGTTTCTCAGCTGTTCCTCTGATGATTTGGGAGCCCTTTTTATGTGGTAACATGTGTATTCTGATTTTGCAGACATTGGTTCGGTACCAGTTGCCCGTGGTTGTGATAGTTTTTAATAATGGTGGTGTATATGGTGGTGATAGGAGGAACCCTGAAGAAATCACAGGCCCATACAAAGATGATCCAGCACCCACTTCTTTTGTTCCTGGTGCAGCTTATCATAGCCTAATTGAAGCATTTGGAGGAAAGGGTTATCTGGTTGGGACTACTGATGAGCTCAAGTCTGCTCTTGCTGAATCTTTTTCTGCACGAAAGCCAGCTGTAATAAATGTTTTGATCGACCCTTTTGCTGGTGCTGAAAGTGGGAGGATGCAGCATAAGAACTGAGGTAGCTTTGGTGTTTCTTTTAATATGCTGCTCTAGTTTTGCACTAGTTCTTCAATAATGTAAAGTGTCCAAATCTGTCACTGCCAGCTCAAATCAGTTGTGTACATGTATGTCTTTGAATCATTTTCCAATACGCCAACAGATATTTGACATAAGTGTGAACTCCATCACAGATGATGGGCAAGCAGTAGATAAATAAATACTGTCTAGGCTTGTTTTTAGACGGTATATTGATTATACGAAGGTGTTACAACTTTGACTCTCTAAACTCTCGCCGGAATTGATGGCATTAGTTCATTTCAGGCTGCCTGTTGAGAAATTAGTGAGTCTGGCATGAAATGCAAATTCAGAGCTTCAGGAACCAAAAGGAAAAAGTGAAAAGAAAAAGAAAGGTGATGATATTTGGTCTACCAATTCAATTCTTAAGGAGAGCTCTACATTTCCCTCCGTATCAGAAACTGAGAATGCTCATTGCACAAGTTTTTGACCCACCCTAAAAGCTCATCTTTTATGACCTGAGAGCACGTCCATCCCACTTCCAATTTGTTGAATTGCACATGCTTTCGAATTCTATGAATCTCGATGAAAGGAAAATGTAACCAAAGTGTTTTTTTTTTTTTTAAACTGAAGTGAGTTACTGGTATAGGAATTCCAACTAAAATTCAGTTCTTACGATATAGTTACTTAGTAAAGCCAAGTATTGTATGGATATTTGATTTATAAGCAGATATAGCAGACTGTCTAAGCATTGTTTGTAATTGCACTTATGTTTTTCATTACTGATTAGTGAAGCATATGCGTGAGAAAAAAATTAAAAAAATAAATTGATGCAGTTAACTCAATTCATAACATTCTTAATTAAACACAAACAATACCTTTTAGAACGGTTTTTTTCAGGAATCCTAAGGGAATCCTCTCCCTAAAAACAGAGAACTCCACAATTTTTAACTTTTAGAATATACAAAACAGAAATGAGAGGTTTAGGACTCTCATCCCTTATATTTATAGGGAGGTTGGGATGATTATGAAGAATTTTTGGATAAATACGGAAAACTAAATAAAGATAACTTCAACAAGGTTTGAAGTAAAAATTGACATAATAACAAGTTTTCAAAATCCTATCTCAACAATTTTTTCTGCGGACAGATAAGATGGCTCTCCTTGCTTTTCTTATTAGAAATTAAGCCTTGCTGTAATCTCATGTCCTTGCCAGAAGAGCTACAGGATCTTATAACACTTTGAAGCCTTAAAATTGTTGGATGTCTGCATTTGGAGAAGCTGAGATTGAGAGCCGCCAGAACAGAAGATAGCAAGGAATCTGACTTGCTGGATTGTATCCAAGTTTCTTCTCAAGGTACTTCTACTTGTCCTTTTTCTTTTTCTTGCCCCAGGCCTCTTTGGCAAAAGCAGAATTACCTATTTTCTTTTCCTTAAAAACAAAAATTTTGTCTAACCATAAATTAAGGCCCTATGTTTGTGAAACAGAATTCAGGCAATTCAAGGATCCAGCTTTGACTTTCTCTATAGCTTCATCATTCACTAATGTCAATTTTCAGGTATCAGCAACTAATAAATATGATCTGTTTCATCAGATTTCACAGCAAAGGAGGTGCATTTTATTAGCTCCAGAAGACTGAAGATTACGTCATTTGTAGGCGATTGTGCCAGAGAACTTGAACTTAGATAGCCGACTGCAGTACAATGATTTGGTTCGGTTATGAGCTCTGAAGGCGTTGAGAGATGAGAATTTGGTACAGTGGCTTGCTAAACATAAAATTCTTTATGTTCACTGCACTGGAACCCAAAAAAGAAATAGAAAATGTCTTGAATTTGTCTACTTTAGTTGATTATGGTAGTTTCTCCATTTTTGCATTTTTCTGTGAAGTACAAGACTCTCTGCCTCAATGGCCAATCTGGGCTCTATTTTCACTGAAAATGGTGGTCATTTGCTGGTAAAAACAGTCATTATTAGGCATTTTGAGTTTCCTGGCTGCAAGATCACCTGATTTCAAACTGTCCTCGCCACTGCCCTGAAACCTGTTGGCCACACGATGCTTCTGATCCTCCAATCTGCCAGGAATTCATTTCTCTGCTTTCTTTGTTTTGCAATTCTTCAGTTAATCAACTTGTTATGTTTATATTCTTTAACTAGTGGAAATAATTTACAAGTTTTATCAATTTGACAATTCGTTCCGGGTTTATATTTATAGCATCACTTCAGTAATCTGTTCATGAAATTTGATAAATTAATGCTTTAATGCCCCAAAATCTGGTCGATGCAATGAAATTTTCATCTTCTTATTATTTGTATTATTCTTCTCGTTTGTGGCTTCCACATATCAAGTTTCTTAGAAATAGTGTACGAACAAGAGTGATTCAGCTGTCTCTTTCACCGAGAGTCCCACGCGGTATTGTCTTGACTGATAAAATTATCCGCGCTTTCTATCCATCAGACTAAAAACAGTGTGCTTTCGCAGACAGTGGCATTAGCAGAACTCCAAGCAGAGCCAACAGCCAATGCTGGTCATCAAGTCAATTCTGCGTAGGTGTACTGGTCCATTTTTTCTCTATATCGTTGCACCGGAAAGTGTGAGGAAAGTCACGCTGCTTTTGACTTTCTTTAACGTTTGTTCCCATTTAATTGTTTTGCCCAAGTGTGAGGTAATCAAATTCGAAGAACTGCCTTTCCAGTTTGGTTCTTTGGAAGATCTTTAGCCTGAAGAGAAGCATGGGAGATGCTCTTCTTTCTGCCCTTGTGACCTCAATGTTGGGGAATCTGAATTCTTCACTACTTGAAGAGTTAGGAATTTTTTGGGGCCTGAAATCTGAGCTGGAGAAATTGGAGAGCACTTTAAGTACCATCCAAGCTGTTCTTCAGGATGCTGAGGAGAAGCAATGGAGGAGTGAAGCTGTGAAGAATTGGCTGAGAAAGCTCAAAGATGCAGCTTATGATGCTGACAATGTCATCGATGACTTCAGCATGGAAGCTCAAAGACGAAGAGGTGAAAGAGGTACCAAGACCCAACTGAGTACCTTCCTTTCGCATCGGAACCCACTTTTATTTCGGTTCAAGATGGCTCATCAATTGAGGAATGTAAGGCAAAGGTTGGATGTCATCGCAGAAGAGAAAGATAAGTTCCACCTAAGAGAAGGTATCGTAGAAACTGAAGTTAATGACAGAGAAGGGAGACAGACCTGCTCAGTTGTGAATGAATCAGAAATATATGGAAGACATGGGGAGGAGGAGAACATAGTCAACTTGTTGCTCACTGATATTAGAGATCGATGTGATGTCTCTGTCTACGCAATATATGGGATGGGGGGATTAGGGAAAACAACTCTTGCCCAGTTAGTCTACAATGATGAAAGGACTAAATCAGCTTTCGAGTTGAGAATTTGGGTATGCGTCTCTGACGATTTTGAGATGAGAAGGCTCGTAAGAGCTATCATAGAATCCATTGAAGGCAACCCGTGTCACATTCAAGAGTTGGATCCCTTGCAGCAACACCTTCAAGAACGGTTGCGGGGAAGAAGATTTTTGCTTGTATTGGATGATGTGTGGAACGAATACCATGGGAAGTGGGATAGATTAAGGGATGCCTTAAGATGTGGAGCGAAAGGAAGCACAGTCATTGTGACGACTCGTCTTGAGAAAGTTGCACTTACCATGGCCACTCTTCCTTTGCTTCGTCTGCAACGCCTGTCTGATGATGATTCTTGGTGTTTGTTCAGACAACGTGCTTTTCGGATGAAAAGGAGGGAAGAGTATATCCACTTGGAGACAATCGGAAAAGAAATAGTGAAAAAGTGCGGAGGAGTTCCCTTGGCAATAAAGGCTCTAGGAAGCTTAATGCGCCTGAAAAGTAGAGAAAGTGAATGGCTCTCTGTCAAAGAAAGTCAAATTTGGGATCTTTCAGATGATGGAGGTTTGATCTTGCCTGCGTTGAAGTTAAGTTACGATCATCTGCCGTCTTACATGAGGCAATGCTTTGCATATTGTAGTATATTTCCCAAAGATCATGTGATGAAGAAAGATATGCTGATTGAGTTATGGATGGCAAATGACTTCATTCCTTCGAGAGGGCCGATGGATGTATATGATATGGGCCATGAAATTTTCAATGAATTGGCATGGAGGTCTTTCTTTCAAGATATTAGGGAAGATATTAGTGAAGACATAGAAGGCCACACAACATGTAAAATGCATGATTTAATGCATGATCTTGCACAATCAATTATGAAGTTTGAGTGCTCAACAATGGAGGAGGGTAAGCCATTGAATGTTCCGAAGAAGGTACGTCATTTATCTTTCCATAGCTACTCTTGGAATCATGTTCTCATGGCCGATGTCAAGATTGAAGCTGGATCACTTCGGTCCTTGATGTTGCCTTCTTATTGTAAAGAAACCTTTATTTCCTATTTCTCTGAGCAAAACTATCTGAGAGTGTTGAGATTGCCCCCTTACTATAAATCCCATAAGTTTCCCATGTCCATTGATAATTTAAAGCATCTCAGGTACTTAGACTTCTCTTACTCTTCCATCAACACTCTACCAGAATCAACAACATCCCTCCAAAATTTGCAGACACTCAAACTCTTTCAATGTTCAAGCCTTGTCAAGTTACCCAAAGGCATGAATCGCCTGACAAACCTTAGATGTTTAAACATCAAGCGTTGCTACTCTCTCACTTGTTTGCCGGCTGGTCTCGGCCAATTGAGTTACCTCCGGAAACTTACCAATTTCATTGTGGGGAAAGACCATGGTCAACTCATAACTGAGCTTAAAGAATTGAATCTTGAAGGGGAGCTGAGCATTGCCAAACTTGATAATGTTATGAATTCCAGAGAGGCCAAATGCACCAATTTGGTAGGAAAACCAAATCTTCGGTCATTGAGTCTATGTTGGAGCAACGAAGGCAATCAAACCGAAAATGCTGAAGAGGTTCTTAGTGGTCTGCAACCTCATTCGAATCTGAAGGAGTTGCATATAAGGGGATACCAAGGTGTGCAATTTCCAAATTGGATTATGGATTCGCTTCTACCCAATTTGGTTAAAATCTCACTCATTTCATGCAACAGATGCGAACACCTTCCTCCTCTTGGAAAACTGCCACTCCTTAACGATCTTTTTATTTGTGGAATGAGTAGTGTGAAGTACATTGGGGATGAGTTCTATGGAGATGGTGTAAATTCATTTCCGTCATTAGAGACCCTCTCTCTACAACTGATGGGCAGTTTGGAGAAATGGAATGCAGCACCCGGAAGAGACAGTTTCCCATTATTACGTCGATTAACCATCTCTGGTTGCCCTAAATTGGTCGAATTGCCAGTTCTTGTGTCGCTCGAAGAATTGGACATGAGGAATAGCAATCTTGTGTTAGTTAGGTGTTTACCTCTCTGAGATGGCTGCGAATTGCCTCTTTTGATTTAATTGATCTTCCAAATGCATTTTTCCATGATCATATGCTTTTGGAACATATAGAGATTTGGAGTTTAAGCAATCTCAAGTCTCTGTCGAATCAGCTAAACAACCTACATGCTCTTAAGTCATTGAGACTTCACTACTGTACGGAGCTTGAAAATTTGCCGGATGGACTGCAGAACCTTAACTCTTTGGAGACTTTGGACATAAGGCTTTGTAACAGTCTGGTGTCGTTACCTGTAAATGGATTGCGTGGCTTATCGTCTCTTCGCCACTTATCCATCCAAAACTGTGAGAAATTTGTGTCTTTATCTGAAGGACTGCAATATCTGACTGTGCTTCAGTATTTGACTATTAATGGCTGCCCGCAACTGAATTCAATTCCGGAGGGTATCCAACACCTCACTGCTCTCAAAAATTTAACAATCTTGTGTTGTGAGGGTTTAACTTGTCTGCCAAAACAGATACGACATCTCACCTCGCTTTCATCATTATTCATTATGAGATGCCATAATCTGATGTCGTTACCAGAAGGACTACAGGATCTCACTGCACTCGATTATCTCAGAATTGAAGGCTGTCCGCATTTGGAGAGGCGATGTAAGAGAGGAACAGGTGAGGACTGGCCAAAGATCGCTCACATCCCTCATTTTGAGATTGTCTCACGCAGTAGACAACCAAGGATTCCACTAACTGGGTTGTGCCCGAGTTTCTTCTCAAGGTACTTACTCTGCTGTCTTCCTATTTTTATTTCCTCAACCCTTTATTCACTTTCTCAGAGTAAATTACCTACAAGTTGATCTTTCGTATTTGTGAGTAGCCTCTAACCTTACTCAAAATTTTGGGCTCAGTTCAGCCATCAAACCTGTTTTCTTGAGGCTGTTTCTTGATATTTTCTGAGTCTGTTTCTTTTAATTGAATTTTCATTCTTTTGCCTCCTGCAAGTTTTTTATTCATGCATGTTCCCACCTTTGGCGCTTTTCTATGATTTCTCTATCATATTTCTTGTTATTTTATCAAACAATTCAAGGACACACAGCCACTGATTTGTTTGTTATTAAATTTAACAGATGATTCAGCCAGTGGAAGGCCATCAACTTCAACCAAGGTGGCCAACTTCATAAATGGATTTTTGTTGTATTATAAACTAAGAGGAGCTGAGAATTGACAGAAATGAGAATTAGCTAAGGTGGCTTGCTATTCCCCCCCACAGTCCATCTTTTGGTTTCTGATATCTATGAGAGGTGACATATGCTTCTTACAATACTCTTTGCTATGTTTTCTTCTTGAATTCACATTTTCATTTTTATATTGACTTGATTTCATATTATATTATCTTATTGTGTTGTTATATCACTGCTTTTATATTACGCTTTTTGGATCCAAAGAAAATATGTAAATCAGTATTTGATTATGTGTTAATTGAATTTCTGATAAAACCTTGCTTGTTGCTTATGGCATTATCATGGTGCCTTGCCTACATATCAAAGCAAATTATCTCTGGGAATAATAGCTTTTGATTAGGTTTCCAATTTATAGTGGAAACCTAACCAATCAATGCAGGGGCTGATAACTTTGATCAATCAAATGAACACTAAAACATCGTAATGCTAACACAACCAATTTATAGTGGCGAGAATGCCTGCATCCATTTCAAGATTTTTACAGTACAAAACAGTTATATTATCACAACTGTTCTTGGGAATTCTCTGAAACAAGATGATAGAAGGCATAATAATCATATATATTATTATATTTTCTCGTATTTTATTGGTTATAAATGATTAAATCTTGGATTTTGACTATGTTTTATATTTAATAGGGTGGATTGAGGAAATCAACTAAGATGGACTCAAATTCATTATTTGAAGATATAAAGTTGGATTCCTAAGAGATGTGGATGAACTAGAAGATGTCTTTGGATAAGGCGCTGAGACTCCCAATAACATTGGAATTTCACCGAACGAAGACTTTATCTTTTATTTAAAAAGCAATTGTAGAATTTTATCTTTATCTTTATCTTTAAGAGTCCTAGTTAAAATAGGTTATCATGTTTAAGGATTATTATATAAAGGGGAGGTAGTTCCTTCAAAGGAACATCCAGAGTTTATTTTTTACTTTCTTCTTTTCGTAGGTCTTTTTCTTTTCATGGATTGCTAAACATCTCTTCCAGTCAAAGGATAATCAAGGGTTTGATTCTTCAGAATTGTGAGATCTAACTGATTTTATTTGTTCTTTATTTCTTCATTGTTTATTTATCTTCTGTGCTTATTGAAAATATTATTTTGGTTGATTGCAACAAAAAGGGCCCTTTGTTTAATCATCAAAATAATAGGTTACTATTTAGAACTTTAAATCCGTAATTGTTTAAGTGTTCTAATATAAGTAGTAAATAACATAGTTGATTACAAAAGAGGTTTTCAATTTATGTTATGAAGATAAATAATCTAGTTTAAATAAACCTACATATGTGTTTATTGGCTAGAATTGGTAGTTTTTCTAATTCTTAATGCTATTGGTAAATTAAATCCTAAGATCGTATCTAGGGTTATTTATTGATAAGAGAAATAATTAGAGATCGTATCCTGGTTATCAAAGAAGTAAGGAAAAACAGGTTGTTAGGTGGTACCAACAACCATAACTAATTCAGTGAAGATTAAAAGATTTTTATCTTTGCATCAATGATCAATTCCTAAATCAAACCTGAAATTATACCTTTGACTGGATACTTTATTACATTAATTTTTCCTTTCCTGTTATTCTTATTTGATCTATTTTTTTTAACTCCTCAAACCCCTTTTTTTTGTTTTATTTTTGTAAAAAAAATAAATCTAACCAATCTTTGTGGAAACGACCTTGCTCATCTATGCTACAAGTTTAATATTTTGAGCAAGAATTTAGGAATTTAACTTGTTGGTCTCGACAACCAACAATTTTTGGCGCCGCTGCCGGGGATTGGTTTTAATTAGATTTATTTTAATGCTCCGTTCTTCTGGTGCAGGTGATCTAGTTCCATACGATCCTGAAATTGAGAAGACAGCAAAAAGATTCAGGAAGGAAGCTAAATTACGAAGTCAACAAGATTCTTCACCTTCATCTTCTGAATCGAATTTAGCATTTAATCTAGTTGATTCATCTAGTGATTCTAAAATAGAACAAGACATGGCTAATGAAGAGAGAACTTTGAGGCAATTGGCTGCACCAGAAGTAAATCAGCAGCCACTCTGCATTCAATATCCAATTTTACAAGCAGATTTTGAGTTAAAGTCTGGTTTGATCCATTTGCTCCCGAAGTTTCACGGCTTTGAGAATGAAGATCCTCACAAGCATCTAAAGGAATTCCATGTGGTGTGCTCAAGCCTAAAACCACAAGGAGTAACTGAAGATGAGATCAAATTACATGCTTTTCCATTCTCACTGACTGAAAAAGCAAAAGATTGGTTGTTTTATTTACCTTCTGGTTCTGTGACCACATGGATACAGATGGTAACGTTATTTCTTGATAAATTTTTCCCTGCTTCACGAGCTGCTAGTATTAGAAGGGAAATATGTGGGATAAAGCAGAGAGATATTGAAACCCTTCATGAGTATTGGGAAAGATTTAAACAACTGTGTGCAAGTTGTCCTCAACATGGAATTTCTGAATAACTTCTCATTCAGTATTTTTATGAAGGATTACTACCCATGGAAAGAAGGATGATGGATGCAGCTAGTGGAGGTGCTATAGTAAATAAAACTCCTCGTGAAGCTAGAGATTTGATTTCCACCATGGCTGCTAACTCACAACAGTTTGGATTTAGACAAGATACATCTTTAAAAAGGATTAATGAGGTAAATATATCTTCTCTTGAAAATCAAATAGCCAATCTAACTTCTCTTGTTCAACAATTGGCTGTAGGAAACGTGCAACAAGTTAAAGCTTGTGGGATTTGTGCTGCTACTGGTCATCCAACTGACATGTGTCCTACACTTCAAGATGATCCTTATAAGGATGCTAATGTAGTTGGAGGATTCTCAGGTCCACCACAAAGGAAGTATGACCCTTATTCAAATACATATAACCTAGGATGGAGGGATCATCCCAATCTTAGTTATGGAGCAAGACCTCAATTTCAATCTAGACAACCAACTCCACCACCACAACCTCATCCAAATTCAGGTATGTCTCTTGAAGATATTGTTAAATCACTTGCATCTAACACACAACAATTTCAGCAGGAGACAAGAACAAGTATTAGAAAGTTAGAGGATCAAGTAGGTCAACTAGCATCTTCAATGGACAGATTGGAATCTCAAGGAAAATTGCCTTCACAAACTATTGTCAACCCAAAACAGAATGCTAGTGCAATTATCTTGAGAAGTGGAACTGAGTTAAAAGAACCTGGCAAGATTACCAAAGGATGCATCTCAAGAGAAGAGACTAAAAAAGAAGTAGTTCCTCAACCAGAGCTTGACCAGCCTAAAGGATCCAACAAAGAGCAATCAAAGACTTCCATGTTAATTCCTCCCTTTCCTTCTAGATTATCTAAACCTAAGAAGAATGAGGAGGAAGAAAAGGAGATTTTTGATACCTTTCACAAGGTCGAGGTAAATATTCCTTTACTTGATGCAATTAAACAAGTACCTCGATATGCCAAATTTTTGAAAGAGTTATGCACCAATAAGAGAAAATTAAAAGGTAATGAATTTGTAAGTATGGGGGAAAATGTTTCAGCTATTCTTCAGAAAAAATTACCTCCTAAATGTAAGGACCCAGGTATGTTTACTATTCCTTGCAAAGTTGGTAATGCTAAGATTGAGAAAGCGATGTTAGATCTAGGTGCTTCAATAAATGTCATGCCATTATCCATTTACTCATCTTTGAATGCTGGACCATTAAAAGAAACTGGTGTGATTATTCAACTTGCTGATAGATCTAATGTATATCCTGAGGGAGTTTTGGGGGATGTTTTGGTACAAGTTAATGGATTGATTTTTCCTGCTGATTTTTATGTGCTCAATATGGAGGAAGATGATTCATCTAACTCATTAATTTTGTTAGGAAGACCATTCCTAAAAACATCCAAGACGAAAATTGATGTGCATGATGGTACACTTACAATGGAATTTGATGGTGAAATTATTAAATTTAATATTTATGATGCCATGAGATATCCTAGTGATTTATCTTCTGTTTTTGCTATGGATGTTATTGAACCTTTAGCACAGAAAATTTTTGATTTAAGTGATGAAGATAAGTTAAAAGTTGTACTTAATAAGAGTTTGAGTTTTGGAAGATCACAAAAAATCTTGCAAAAGTTTACATTGGATTCAGACTTGCAGGATACAATTCATGAATTGGAATCACTACAACCTATGAGGTATGACATCTCTTATATTGATTTGCCTCTTTCTCACACAAAACTCCTTCCTTCTATTATACAGGCACAAAAATTAGAGCTAAAACCCCTACCAGATCATTTAAAGTATATTTTTAGGAGAAAAAGAGACTCTTCCAATCATAATCTCTAATAAACTTTCTATCTTAGAGGAAGAAAAATTGACTCGAGTACTTAAAGAGTATAAAAAGGCCATTGGTTGGACCATAGCCGATATTAAGGGATTAAATCCTTCCACATGCATGCATAGGATACTATTAGAGGAAGATTGTAAACCCTCCAGGCAACCCCAACGTAGATTGAATCCGCCTATGATGGAAGTGGTAAAGAAAGAAATCTTGAAGCTTCTTGATGCAGGTATGATCTATCCAATTTCAGATAGTGAATGGGTAAGCCCAATTCAAGTTATTCCGAAGAAAACCGGTATAACAACAATAGAAAATCTTGATGGTGAGTTAATACCCACTCGTATTCAAAATGGATGGAGGGTATGTATAGATTATAGGAAGTTAAATGCATCAACTAGAAAAGATCATTTTCCTCTTCCATTTATTGATCAAATGCTAGAAAGATTAGCAGGTCATACCCATTATTGTTATCTTGATGGTTATTCAGGTTTTCATCAAATCCCTGTTGCACCTGAAGATCAAGAGAAAACAACGTTCACATGCCCATTTGGTACTTTTGCATATCGGCGCATGCCATTTGGACTTTGTAATGCTCCTGCTACATTTCAGATGTGTATAGTTAGTATATTTTCTGATTATATAGAGAACATCATAGAGGTGTTTATGGATGACTTTACAGTTTATGGTGATTCTTTTGATGCATGTTTAACTAACCTTACCAAAGTGCTTAAAAGATGCATAGAAAAGAACCTTGTTTTAAATTATGAAAAGTGTCATTTTATGGTTAATCAAGGTATTATTCTAGGACATGTTGTATCCTCTAAGGGAATTGAAGTTGATAAAGCTAAGGTAGAAATTATAAAATCTTTATCTTACCCCACAAGTGTGCGGGAAGTTCGCTCTTTTCTTGGACATGCAGGATTCTATCGACGTTTTATCAAGGATTTTTCCAAGATCACTAAACCCTTATGCAGGTTACTACAAAAAGATATGGTGTTTGAATTGGATGAGGCATGCAAAGATGCATTTGACAAGTTGAAGGATATGTTAACAACCACACCAATTATCCAATCACCAAATTGGAATCTTCCATTTGAGATCATGTGTGATGCGAGCAATCATGCAATTGGTGCTGTTCTTGGACAGAGAATTGGAAGAACTCCTCATGTCATTTATTATGCTTCAAGAATACTTGACAGTGCACAAAGCAATTATTCCACAACAGAAAAAGAACTTTTATCCACTGTGTTTGCTTTAGAAAAATTTCGCTCATATCTACTTGGTACTAAAGTGATTGTTTATTCTGATCATGCAGCTCTCAAGTACTTACTATCGAAGAAGGAGGCAAAACCTAGACTTATTCGATGGATACTTTTGCTACAAGAGTTTGATTTGGAGATACGTGATAAAAAGGGTGCAAAAAATTTGGTTGCAGATCATCTTAGCAGGTTAACTACGAGTGAAGAGTCATCACCATTAAAAGACGACTTTCCAGATGAGTGTCTTTTTTCTATTCATAAGATAAGGCCTTGGTATGCTGATATTGCTAATTACTTAGTTACTGGAATATTACCAGGTGATTTATCTAGGGTTCAGAAAGACAAAATTAAAAAAGATGCTAAATGTTATGTTTGGGATGACCCTTACTTATGGAAATATTGTTCTGATCAAATTATTCGAAGGTGTGTGGCGGAACACGAAATTGATTCTATTTTAAAGTTTTGTCATTCGTATGCATGTGGAGGACACTTTGGTCCCAAAAGAACAGCTCGTAAAATATTAGAGTGTGGATTATTTTGGCCTACTATATTTCATGATTCATACATATTTTGTAGGACTTGTGAACAATGTCAAAAGACTGGAAATTTAGGACATAGAGATCAAATGCCACTTACTTTTATTCTTGTTTGTGAAATATTTGATGTATGGGGTATTGACTTCATGGGTCCTTTTCCTTCTTCTTGCAATAATATTTATATCCTGCTTGCTGTGGATTATGTGTCAAAATGGGTGGAAGCTAAAGCTACCCGTACTAACGATGCTAAAGTGGTTGTAAATTTTGTCAAATCTCATATTTTTGTTAGGTTTGGGACACCAAGGGCTATAATAAGTGATCGTGGAACTCACTTTTGCAATAGAGTGGTGGAAGCTTTAATGAAGAAGTATAATGTTACCCATCGAATCTCTACTGCTTATCATCCGCAGACAAATGGACAAGCTGAAGTATCTAATAGAGAAATCAAGTCTATACTTGAGAAGACTATCAACTCGAATAAGAAGGATTGGAGTATGCGACTTGATGATGCACTATGGGCTTATCGAACAGCCTATAAGACCCCTATAGGTATGTCTCCTTACCGTTTGGTATTTGGAAAACCATGTCATCTTCCAGTAGAACTAGAACACAGGGCATATTGGGCCATAAAACAGTGCAACCTAAGAATGGATGAAGCAGGTGAATTGAGGAAACTACAGTTACAAGAACTAGAAGAAATTCGTAATGATGCTTACGAGAGCTCAAAAATATATAAAGAAAAAACAAAGGCCTACCATGATCGCATGATTTCCAGAAAAACTTTCTATGTTGGTCAAAAGGTTATTCTTTATCATTCTAAGCTGAAATTGTTTCCTGGTAAGTTGCATTCTAGATGGTTAGGACCTTTTACTGTTACTAATGTGTTCTCTCATGGTGCAGTTGAAATTCAAAATCCAGATACCGATAAGATTTTTAAGGTCAATGGCCACCGCTTAAAGCCTTTTCATCAAGGCTTTCAAGCACATGATGTTGATAAAATTGATTTACAATATCCGACTTATAATTAAGAATTGGCAACGTCTAGCCAAAGACGTTAAAGAAAGGCATTTTTTGGGAGGCAACCCAAAATTTTAATTTTTTTAATAATTTATTTTAATTTTTTTTAATATGCATATATATATATATATATATATATATATATATATATATATATATATATATATATATATATATATATATATATATAAGAGATAAGGTCGATGGTTGAAGGCATATCACACCTTTCCAAGGCAATATGATGAAGTAACTTGAATGCATCTGACAACAGCTATCAAGAATGAAATTCGATGAGAGAGCACTCTATGACAAGATGGAATTCGACCCACCTTTCTCATCTCCCCAGTGGTGAACGAAGTCTCTATGATGCTCGATATATTCAGGGAGTTTTCTACTTCTCTTATTTTTTTTATTATTATTTTTTTTTTGAGCATTTATTTTTAATACATTGAGGACAATGTATGATCTAGGTGTGGGGAGAGTTTTTAACATGCTATTGTTTTTAAAATATTTAAAATCCAAAAAAATCTTGCTCTAAAAGGTACTTAATTTGTGTTTGTGATCTCTCTTTTCTGAGTTCTAGATCTTTCTAATGCTTATTCCCAAAAAAAGAAAAAAAAAGTTTTATGTGTGCAAATATGACTTTAAATTCTCATTTACTGTACTATGATTAGTTGCTTTTAATGATATATTGGATTGAAAATTGTATGAGATCTAACACATATAACCCTGTTTGGTGAGTTTTGGGCCAATGAGCATTTATTATATTATGCTCAATTTTCTTCTTTGTGTGTGTCATACATAGTTAATTTTTCTAGAACTTGCTTTGTTATACATGTCAAATCATTCTTTTGAAGAATTAGATGTACTTAATCATAAGGGTATTTAGGTGAAAACCATCTTCTTTAAAATATTTAGCCTCTTTCGAAAAGCCTACCATATTCATATACCCCTAGAGAGCCAACTTTGAGCCTTAGCCTTTTCTTTGGAATTTAACCTTGATACAAGTCATAATAACTATTCTTTTGATTTTTCTTTTTAAACCCTGAATTGAAGGATTATATGAGCTTACTCATATAAAACTTTCACTTATCTTAGAAAAGATTGCAAAATATTAAGAATCAATGGTCCAAGTAATTAGAAAAAAAAAAAAAAGAGATATGAGAAAGATCAAGAAACAAAAAAAAAAAAAAAGAAGAGAAAGAAATTTGAAAAAAAAAAACAACCAAAAAAAAAAAAAGAGAGAAAAGGATTGAGAAAAAAATGGTATAAATTCTCATTACTTGGATTTGTGCAATGTGATTGAAGCAATCTTCTGATGTTACGTCATAAAGTTTTGTAAAAAAAAAAAAAAAGTTTTGTATGATTCCTTCAATTCCATTAACCCAAAACCCTTTTATCATACCTTACCTAAGCCCCATTACAACCCATTTTAAAACTTTTAGATTTTTGCATTTTAATTCATTCATTGGTAAAAGAGACATGATATACAAGCAAGCTTATGGTAAAAGTTTTCTATGTATTGACTAGAGAGCTTATTTAATCCCTCAAAATACTTCGAGTGAATGAGTGAATCTAAGGAGAGGGTGTTAGATCTTATGCATTTTAAGTTCAATAAAATCGTTAAGGCGATTACTGATCATGTATGCTCCTTATGAGAATTCTTTTGTGATCTTATGTTTTAATGCATGAAAAGAATATATTATTTTGGATAAGCAAAGGAAGAAGAATGAAGGATGATGAGATGAGATGATGAGCTTGAATTATTGTATGCTTGAGGACAAGCATTATCTAAGTGTGGGGAAATTTGATAGAAGGCATAATAATCATATATATTATTATATTTTCTCGTATTTTATTGGTTATAAATGATTAAATCTTGGATTTTGACTATGTTTTATATTTAATAGGGTGGATTGAGGAAATCAACTAAGATGGACTCAAATTCATTATTTGAAGATATAAAGTTGGATTCCTAAGAGCTGTGGATGAACTAGAAGATGTCTTTGGATAAGGCGCTGAGACTCCCAATAACATTGGAATTTCACCGAACGAAGACTTTATCTTTTATTTAAAAAGCAATTGTAGAATTTTATCTTTATTTTTATCTTTAAGAGTCCTAGTTAAAATAGGTTATCATGTTTAAGGATTATTATATAAAGGGGAGGTAGTTCCTTCAAAGGAACAACCAGAGTTTATTTTTTACTTTCTTCTTTTCGTAGGTCTTTTTCTTTTCATGGATTGCTAAACATCTCTTCCAGTCAAAGGATAATCAAGGGTTTGATTCTTCAGAATTGTGAGATCTAACTGATTTATTTGTTCTTTATTTCTTCATTGTTTATTTATCTTCTGTGCTTATTGAAAATATTATCTTGGTTGATTGCAACAAAAAGGGCCCTTTGTTTAATCATCAAAATAATAGGGTACTATTTAGAACTTTAAATCCGTAATTGTTTAAGTGTTCTAATATAAGTAGTAAATAACATAGTTGATTACAAAAGAGGTTTTCAATTTATGTTATGAAGATAAATAATCTAGTTTAAATAAACTTACATATGTGTTTATTGGCTAGAATTGGTAGTTTTTCTAATTCTTAATGCTATTGGTAAATTAAATCCTAAGATTGTATCTAGGGTTATTTATTGATAAGAGAAATAATTAGAGATTGTATCCTGATTATCAAAAAAGTAAGGAAAAACAGGTTGTTAGGTGGTACCAACAACCATAACTAATTCAGTGAAGATTAAAAGATTTTTATCTTTGCATCAATGATCAATTCCTAAATCAAACCTGAAATTATACCTTTAACTGGATACTTTATTACATTAATTTTTCCTTTCCTGTTATTCTTATTTGATCTATTTTTTTTAACTCCTCAAACCCCTTTTTTTTGTTTTATTTTTGTAAAAAAAATAAATCTAACCAATCTTTGTGGAAACGACCTTGCTCATCTATGCTACAAGTTTAATATTTTGAGCAAGAATTTAGGAATTTAACTTGTTGGTCTCGACAACCAACACAAGACAATGAATCAACACAAAATGAATACAGTTAATTCTCATGTCACTCAAGTCTCAGCTCCACTGAGTTCATAATAGAACACAAAAAAAAAAAAAAAAAACCCATGTAGCAGTTGGCCATCTTAGTTGAAGAAGTTGATTGCCTACTAATGAATTGAAATGTACCTCTTCCACTAGCCTGAATCATCTGTAAAATTTAATTAAAAACAAGACTCATCTATCTCAATGTTGCGGATGTGAGCCATCTTTGGCCAGTCCTCACCTGTTTCTCTCTTACACTGCCTGTCCAAACGCGGACATCTTTTTATTGTGAGGCTTCTGAGTGTAGTAAGATCCTGTAATCCTTCTGGTAATGCATCAGATTACGGCAAAATCTAATGGATGATGAGGAAAGTGAGGTGAGGTGTTGGATACCTTCCGGAAATGAATTTAGTTGCGGGCAGCCATAGATTTCCAAATTCTGGAGCATTTTCAGATATTGCAGTCCTTCAGATAAGTTCTCACAGCTTACAATGCACAAAGAACGAAGAGAAATGAGACAAGATTGCTACTCCGCATGTTCAATTCTTTGACTGTAACAAAACTGGCAATTCGGCCAATTTATGGCACTCAAAGATTCTTCGTTGATCTAAGAAGGGGAAACTGTCTCTTCCAGGTGCTGCAGTCCATTTCTTCACTTTTTTTCACTATTTCTTTTCCGATCATCTCCAAGTGGATATACTCTTCTCTTCTTTTCATCCCAAAAGCATGTAAACAAACACCAAGAATCATCATCAGGCAGGCTTTGCAAACGAAACACAGGAACAGTGGCCATGGTCAGTGCAACTTTCTCAATTCTGAGCAGTCACAGTAACGGTGCTTCCTTTTGGTCCACATCTTAAGGCATCCCTTAATCCATTCCACTTCTCGTGGAATTCATTCAACACATCAATCCAATGCAAGCAAAAATCTTCTTCCCGGCAACTTTTCTTGAAGGTGTTACTGCAGGGGATCCAACTCTTGAACGTGACACAGGCTGCGTTCAATGGATTCTATGATAGCTCTTATGAGCCTTCTCATCTCAAAATCATCAGAGACACATACCCAAATTCTCAACTCAAAAGCTGATCGAGTCCTTTCATCATTGTAGACTAACTGAGCAAGCGTTGTTTTTCCAATCTCCCCATCCCACAAGTGGCATAGACGGAGACATCACAATGATCTCTTACATCAGTCAGCAACAGGTTGATTATTTTTTCCTCCTTCTCATGTCTTCCATATATTTCTGATTCATTCACAACTGAGCAGGTGAGTCTCCCTTCTCGGTCATGAACTTGAGTTTCCAACATGCCTTCTTTCAGATGGAACTTGTTTTTCTCTTCTGTAATTACATTCAACCTTTGCCTTACATTCCTCAATTGATGTGCCATCTTGAACCGAAATAAGAGTGGGTTCCGATGCGAAAGGAAGGTATTCAGTTGGGCCTTAACACTTCTGTCCCCTCTTTGTCTTTGAACTTCTATGTTGAAGTGATCGATGACATTGTCAGCATCATAAGCTGCATCTTTGAGCTTTCTCAGCCGGTTCTTCACGGCTTCACTCCTCCATTGGTTCTCTTCAGCATCCTGGAGAACAGCTTCGACGGTGCTTAAGGTGCTCTCCAGTTTCTCCATCTCAGATTTCAGCCCCCAAACAATTCCGAAATCTTCAAGTATTGAAGAATTCAGATTCCCCAAGATTGTGGTCACAAGGGCAGAAAGAAGAGCATCTGCCATGTCTTCTCCTTTAGCTAAAGATCCTCAGAAGAACCCAAACTCTGAAGGCAGTTCTTCAAATTTGATTATCTTACAGTTGGGTGATACAATAAATGGGAACAAATATAAAAGACAGATAAATGCAGTGCGACTTTCCTCAAACTCTCAGGTGCAATGGTATAGAGAGAAAATTGACCTCAACCCCACACGGAATTGACTTGATAACCAGCTGTGGATGGTGCTTAACATTCTCCAGTTTCCCAGCTCTGCTGCTCTTCTTATGATTTTTCCTTCAGGCAACACTTGGCAGCCCTGTTCACTAATAAATACTAAATAATACCAGGCATTCATCTGGCTCTTGCTCTGCTTGGAGTCCAGTCCAGGTGGTTCCTGGAAATCACAAGAACCAACTTTGGTTTTTATTAGGTAGGGCAAGCACATTGTTGTTAGTCTGGTGGATGGTAAGTAAAGAGCAGCTTTTAATGTTCAAGAGACAGCTCATCCCCATGTGGAAGCCATAAAGCAAAAGATTAATATAATAACAAAATGCAGAGCACTAACGGTATGATGGTTTCCAGGAAAAAGAGTTGAACAATATACTGAACAAGATAATTAATAGAAGGGAGGAAACTGACCAGAAAGCGCTGCCTTGAAGCTGTCCAAGACAAACCAAACTGTGTCATGACTGCAAAAGAGAATTTAGCTTATGATAACTGCTTCCGCAGCCTTAGAAACAATACATCCAATCTCTCAGATTTGAGTTCCCAAGTCCTAATGGTTTAAGAACAGCTGCACCATGAGCATTAAATGGCCAAATAAATTTGAAAATTGAGATTATAATGGTTTTGGTTAAATATATGGAGAAAGTCGAGATACTCTAAGGCAGGGCTGGCTATGGGTGAGGACTAGTTGATTTTAATCAAATTAACCAATTCATCAAATTAATTGTCATTAGGTAGAAGTTTTATAAAATTTTAATATTTTTATTTTATATTTTTAATTAAATTATTATACTTAAAAAGTAATAAATCGAACTTTAATATTTTATTTTAATTTAAATAACTGTAAAAATTAAAGATATTTTTGTTATTGAAATACCTCAGATATAATTCAAATGAATTATTTATTATCTATCTCTTAAATTTAAATAATTTTTGATATAATATTTTTTATAAATTTTTTAAAATTTTTGATATTATAAATTATAAAAAAATATTTTTAACACTAAAAAAATTTTAAAACTTTTTATGATAGTTGCTTGAATATTTCTTTATATTTATAAAAAATTTCAAATCAAAATTCATTGTATAAGATCTATAATTTTAAATTTTTTTTGATAAAATTTAGTTAAGATTAAATTTAAGTTTAATTTTTCACTTTTGAATATAAGGATTTGATTGATCATATAATATAAACATTAATATTGTATGAAATCTTTATCTCTTGATTACTTTAATTTAATTTTTTATTTTTATAATAATTTGATTATATAGTTGATTTAATTGATCAATTTTCAATTGAAATTTTTTTGATAGAACCAATCGAAAAATAGAATTTTTTATTTTTATTATTTATTATTAGATTAATTTAGCTTTCTTTTACTCTTATGCAAATATATATCTTTCTATGAAGAAAATAGTGAAAAAATAAGGATAAAAGAATTTTAACATATAAGATATCATTAAATTTATTTATAAAATTATTATGTAATTAATGTAATTGTTAACTTATTATGTTATATTATGCTTGATTTTGTGTAATTAATTTATTGCAAAAAGTTTAATTTGATAATGTAATTGTAATGGTAAAATGATAAGAAATTATGCTCACCCCTAAGCTTAGGGGTGAGACCATTGAGGTGATCTTTTATACCCACTTTCAAATGAGTTTCACTTTAATTATTTAAAATTTTTTCAATAGATTATTTAAGAATTTTTAAGTTGATATGGTTATTTTAATATATTTTAATTATTTTAATTTATACTAAATGACAATGAAAACTAAAACTTTTTTATTTTATTTTTATTTTTATACTTTTTAATTTTTTTTGTTATTTCCGTTGAATCTTGACAAATTGACTTTCAAGGTAAATTTAGAAGAAAATTTCTTCTTTCAATTGTCCGTGTCTTTTCAATTAAAATTCAACTAACTTATCCATTTATGTAATCATTTCAAAAAGTAATTTTTATGAAAATTTATATACTTTAAGTGTATAGTAAGTTTTAATTTGATTTCATGACAGAAATTTAATAACTTTAATTTTCTAACGTGATAATGTAGATGTTTCAATCTCAATCCGGAACAAGTTTTATGTGATTTAAAAAATTTAACAACATTTGGTGATAATGACTTGGAAAACAAATGTTATAATTTTGAAAAATTTTAGAATAAAATTTAAAATGATTTAAATTTATTTGAGGAATTAATTTTCTAAAAAATTATAAATAAAAACACCATTCAAGTATTAAAATTTTATAAAAAAAATTACATACATTACTTCCAAAATATTACAAACAATAGTTGTAACAAAAAATTTTCAAAGTTAAAATTAATAAAATTTTTCTTATGTTCAATAATATCATTAAAAAATCAAATAAAATAATCACTTCAATAACTAGAAAACTTATTACTACAACGTAAATATGAAAATTTAATTACTAATAATATTTTTTAAAATAAAAAATAAATTCAAATAAATATTACATTTTTATATAAAATAATTATGAGCCCATTTTATTATTTTGTCTTAGGTCTAAAGACTTATCACCCACGCCTTAAAGCAAAGATCATTCTTTTTTACTGATTTGTATTATATTAAAATTTTTTGAAAATAATAATTTACAATAATTAAAGTTATTTTTATGTTTTTTGTTTTTATATTTTACGTTATTATTGTAAATTACTAAAGCAATCAATAAAAACCATAAAACATCATCATAGTCAATTAAACAACGATAATTCAAAGGTAAATCGTTAAAGTATTGATTTAGTTTCTTTGGGTCCTGAAGTCTTAATGCAGAACCAACACACTTAGTAAGATGATCAGAACAGAACAACTCTAAACAACATATCAGACAGCCAAGAAGCACCAACAAACACAAATTGGGACAAATCATTGCAAGAGTATTGTCTGAAGCATATGTGATCTCTCCAAGACATCGAGACCAAGATGGTCCCTAGGGATAGCAAGCCACTGTACCTAATTCTCCTGTCAGTCATGTCTCAGCTCCTCCAAGTTCATAATAAAATAAAACAAAAACCCTTGAGTCCCGAAATCCCCTTGTGGAACAAGCAAACAAGCCTAAATAAATAAAAATTGATGGTTCTTTTTTAAATTAAATTCTGAAAAGTTCTGATAAACCAGTTTTTTCCAGTACTGAAACCTGCAAGAAAAGTTGCTTGAAGAGCGGAGCCGACCATTATGCCTATCCAGGGGCCTTTTCTTCGTAAAAATGTGTTACAAAGCCCAGAAGAGGGAAGCCCCTGTCTGCTTCCATCCACATCTCTAGCAACCATTTTCTGCAAAGATACATCTTTATATCCTTTTACCTATATCAACCTGAATTGTAAGAGCTCCCAAACTGGAGTTATTTATCATGCTGATATTCTATTCAATTATGGTTGTTCCTCTTTAAAGTCCCATTTTTCAGGCGATTTGCATCATGAAATACATAATATATAGCAGTGTACCAAATAATGGTTTCCTGAAAATGTATATTGAACAAGATCGATAAGAGTAATCAGATAGCGCGGTCTTGAAGCTCTCCTGAGACCACTAAGGATAACTCCCTAAGAATATATAGAAGAAAATTATATAAGATCATCTTACTACAGAGAACATATAACATGGTGACTGAAGTAAGCAGAGCAGAAGATGTCAGGAGTTGCTTAGTCTGATGGTCTTAAGGAAGATAAATTGTACTGAAAGCTTTGCATATACATGAGGTCAAGCAGAGATGCATCTGAAGATTGAGCTCAATACAGTTTCAGTTAAAATATATGGATAAGAATGAATAATTACAATGTAAATTGTGTACTTTGACAGAAACACGCAGTATATAGAAATTGAAGGGTAGATGTTCAAATACTGACTTATTTTGTTTGGGTTCTAAAGTCATAATACAGAAGCAGTAAAAAAAAGGGGCATAGGAATACCTACCGATCATACCTAAATATCATGTCAGTCAAATTTAAGTCTCAGCTCCTCCAAATTCATAATTAATCGAAACCTTGCATTCACGCTGCTATCTTGGTTGAAGTTCTCCATCCCTCGATGCTGATGAAACCTCCACTGGCTGAATCATCTATTAAATTTGAATAAAACAAATTACTGGTTTTCTATCCTCAAATTATTTGATAAATAATGAGAAACAGAAATTTAACCCCCCCAAAAAAAAAAATTATAAGACGAAAGAATGAAAACTGGGATGTTGAAAAGGTTAATGGCTACTCAGATGTCCCTGAGATCAACCGGTGGGTAATTTTACTTTGAGAATACAATTATACTCTAGCAAATGGAGGGTGGTTGCGGCAAGAACAAATAAAAGGGCAAAGAGAAGTACCTTGAGAAGAAACTCGGACACAATCCAGCCAGTACTGGATTCCTTGATTGTCTGCTGAGTGGGAAGATTCCTTGATCAATCCGAATATGAGGGATGTGAGCGATCTTTGGCCAGTCCTCCCCTGTCTCTCTCTTACACCGTCTCTCCAAATGCGGACAGCCTTCAATTCTGAGATAATCGAGTGCAGTGAGATCCTGTAGTCCTTCTGGTAACGACATCAGATTATGGCAACTCGTAATGAATAATGATGAAAGCGAGGTGAGATGTCGTATCTGATTTGGCAGATAAGTTAAACCCTTACAATGCGAGATTGTTAAACTTTTGAGAGCAGTGAGGTTTTGGATACCCTCCGGAATTGAATTCAGTGGCGGACAGTTTAAAATAATCAAATTCTGAAGCACTGTCAGATATTGCAGTCCTTCAGACAAAGACTCAAATTTCTCACAGTTCTGGATAGATAATTTACGAAGAGAGGATAAGCCACGCAATCCACTTACCGGTAACGACACCAAACTGTTACAAAACATTATGTGCAAAGTCTCCAAAGAGTTAAAGTTCTGCAGTCCATCCGGCAAAGTTTCAAGCTCCGTACAGTAGTGAAGCCTCAATGACTTCAGAGCATGTAGGTTGTTTAGCTGATTTGACAGAGACTTGAGATTGCTTAAACTCCAAATCTCTAGATGTTCCAAAAGCATATGATCTTGGAAAAATGCATTTGGAAGATCAATTAAATCAACAGAGGCAATTCGCAGCCATCTCAGAGAGGTAAAACACCTAACTAACACAAGATTGCTATTCTCCATGTCCAATTCTTCGAGAGACACAAGAACTGGCAATTCGGCCAATTTAGGGCAATCGGAGATAGTTAAGCGACGTAATAATGGAACACTGTCTCTTCTGGGTGCTGCATTCCATTTCTCCAAACTGCCCATCAGTTGTAGAGAGAGGGTCGCCAATGACGGAAATGAATTTACACCATCTCCATAGAACTCATCCCCAATGTACTTCACACTACTCATTCCACATATAAAAAGATCGTTAAGGAGTGGCAGTTTCCCAAGAGGAGGAAGGTGTTCGCATCTGTTGCATGCATTGAGTGAGATTTTAACCAAATTGGGTAGAAGCGAATCCATAATCCAATTTGGAAATCGCACACCTTCGTATCCGCCTATACGCAACTTCTTCAGATTGGAATGAGGTTGGAGACCACTGAGAACCTCTTCAGCATTTTCGGGTTGATTGCCTTCGTTGCCCCATTGTAGACTCAATGATCGAAGATTTGGTTTCCCTACTAAATTGGCACTTTTGGCCTCTCTAGAACTCATAACATTATCAAGTTTCTCAATGCTCAGCTCCCCTTCAAGATTCAATTCTTTAAGCTCACTTATGGATTGACCATGGTCTTTCCCCACTATGAACGTCGTAAGTTTCCGGAGGTAACTCAATTGGCCTAGACCAGCAGGCACGCAAGTAAGAGAGTAGCAACGCTTGATGTTTAAACATCTAAGGTCTCTCAGGTGATTCAAGTGTTTGGGTAACTTGACAAGCATTATACATTGAAAGAGTTTGAGTGTCCGCAAATTTTGGAGGGATGTTGTTGATTCTGGTAGGGTTTTGATGGAAGAGTAAGAAAAGTCTAAGTACCTGAGATGCTTTAAATTATCAATGGACTTGGAAAACTTTTGGGATTTGTAGCGAGAGGGCAATCTCAACACCCTCAGATAATTTTGCTCAGAGAAATAGGAAATAAGGGTTTCTTTACAATAAGAAGGCAACATCAAGGACCGAAGTGATCCAGCTTCAATCTTGACATCGCCCATGAGAACATGATTCGAAGAGTTGTTATGGAAAGATAAATGACGTACCTTTTTCGGAACTTCCAGTGGCTTGTCGTTCTCAATTGATAAGCATTCAGACTTCATAATTGACTGTGCAAGATCATGCATTAAATCATGCATTTTACATGTTGTGACGCCTTCTATGTCTTCACTAATATCTTCCCTAATATCTTGAAAGAAAGACCTCCATGCCAATTCATTGAAAATTTCATGGCCCATATCATATACATCCATCGGCCCTCTCGAAGGAATGAAGTCATTTGCCATCCATAACTCAATCAGCATATCTTTCTCCATCACATAATCTTTGGGGAATATACTGCAATATGCAAAGCATTGCCTCATGTAAGATGGCAGATGATCATAACTTAACTTCAAAGCAGGCAAGATCGAACCACCATCATCTGGGAGATCCCAAATCTCACTTTCTTTGACAGACAACCACTGACTTTCTCTGTTTTTGAAGCGCAATAGACTTCCTAAGGCCTTAATTGCTAAGGGAACCCCTCCGCACTTTTTCACTATTTCTTTTCCGATCGTCTCCAAGTGGATAAACTCTTCCCTCCTTTTCATCCCAAAAGCACGTTGTTTGAACAAGCACCAAGAATCATCATCAGACAGGCGTTGCAAACGAAACACAGGAAGAGTGGCCATGGTAAGTGCAACTTTCTCAAGACGAGTCGTCACAATGACTGTGCTCCCTTTCGCTCCACATCTTAAGGCATCCCTTAATCTATCCCACTTCCCATGGTATTCGTTCCACACATCATCCAATACAAGCAAAAATCTTCTTCCCTGCAACCGTTCTTGAAGGTGTCGTTGCAAGGGATCCAACTCTTGAATCTGACACGGGCTGCCTTCAATGGATTCTATGATAGCTCTTATGAGCCTTCTCATCTCAAAATCGTCAGAGACGCATACCCAAATTCTCAACTCGAAACCTGATTTAGTCCTTTCATCATTGTAGACTAACTGGGCAAGGGTTGTTTTTCCCAATCCCCCCATCCCGCATATTGCGTAGACAGAGACATCACATCGATCTCTAAGATCAGTGAGCAACAGGTTGATTATGTTCTCCTCCTCCCCATGTCTTCCATATATTTCTGATTCATCCACAAGTGAGCAGGTTTGTCTCCCTTCTCTCTCATTGACTTCAGTTTCTACGATACCTTCTCTTAGGTGGAACTTATCTTTCTCTTCTGCGATCACATCCAACCTTTCCCTTGCATTCCTCAATTGATGAGCCATCTTGAAGCGAAATAAGAGTGGGTTCCGATGCGAAACGAAGGTACTTAGTTGGGTCTTGGTACCTCTTTCCCCTCTTCGTCTTTGGGCTTCTATGCTGAAGTCATCGATGACATTTTCAGCATCATAAGCTGCATCTTTGAGCTTTCTCAGCCAATTCTTCACAGCTTCACTCCTCCATTGCTTCTCCTCAGCATCCTTAAGAACAGCTTGGATGGTGCTTAAAGTGCTCTCCAATTTCTCCAGCTCAGATTTCAGGCCCCAAAAAATTCCAAACTCCTCAAGTAGAGAAGAACTTAGATTCCCCAAGATTGTGGACACAAGGGGAGAAAGAAGTGCATCTGCCATGTCTTCTCTTCAGACAGAAGATCTTCCAAAGAACTAAACCTAAAAGGCAGTTACGTTCTTCAAATTTGATTATCTCACACTTAGGGGTTGCAATAAAACGGGAAGAAAGATAATAGGAAGAGCGACGCAAGAAAAACTTTCAATGCACTTTTCCCAGCACTAATGAGATTGACACAATTTACCCAAAGGAACAGGCCGTTGTCCCCGGACGACCCCACACGGCATAGACTTGACGAGCAATCTTCCAATCTCACAGCTAATAAACATTACTAACCAACAGGACCGATTCGGAAGGATCTGCTTGGAATCTAGCTAGTTATCGGTCATCACAAGGAGTCAAGGACTCACCATAGTGTTGGTTGGTTGCGGAAGAGTCACTCTTATTTGTCCGACTGAATGTAAATCGAAGGAGCTTTTTTAGGTCAAGGTAATGCCGTGTGGGGCTCTCAGAGAAAGAAACAGAGCCTATTCCTTCTTGGCGCATTGCCTGGAAGCTTCAATTTATCAACGGAGGAAGGCGGTTTCTCTGTTTCACCAGGCAGGAAACCCCACTGGCTTGGCTTGATAACCCGTCTCAGCACTCTCACTCAGGCTTCAAAGTTTACTTGGGATGCAGGTGATCCATCATAAGAACCTGTCTTACCATGTTCAGGAGTTCGAATCAAAATTATTGAATTAGACTGAAATCCATTGAATCAACAAAATGGAACTACAAAGGATGTTGAGTGAAGATTTCTTTTCCAAAAAAATATCATTTTTATTTGTTTATTTATTTTTAAAAATAGTAATGAGGGGTTATTAAGCTGGTTCTATGAAGCCTTAAGGTCACCCTAGTCAGGGGAGTCATAAATTAAAAAATATGAAAAAAATAAATTTTATTAAGATGTTAATTTAAACACCATTGTTTTATTTTTTTAATTGTGCATCTAAAATTTTAATTTGGTTTAATTTAAATTTTAACTTAACTAATTATATAAAATTAATGATATTTTTATTGTTGAAGTACTTTAAAAATTATTTCAACAAATTTGGTGTTTTATTTCAAGTTCATTAATTAGATTTGAATATTTTTTTTATTCGCAAAATTTTTTTTAAAATTTTTAATTTTTGATAGTATGAAATTAATAAAAAAATTATTCTGGTGCTCAAAAATTTTGAATTTTTTTGAAAATGTTGCTTGGTCATTTCTTTACACCCATGTAGAATTTCAAGTCAAAATTTATTGTATAAAATCTTCAATTTTAGCATTCTCAATTTTTAAATTTTTTGATAAAATTTAAATTGAATCAAATTGAAAATTTCAACGCATAATTGAGAAAATTAAATAATCATATTTAAATTGAAAAGCATGCAAAAATTAGGATTTATTTTGATATTTACCTTAATTTGTTTTTACTTAACTTAATTTAATTTTTTGAGTTCTATTAATTATTCTGAGATAATAGTTAGTTTTGAATATTTTTTAATTTTTTAATAATTATACTGAAATAGTTAAAATTTTAAATATATAAACTGTTCGCATTTGATTTGAGGCAAGAATTTTATATTAAGTTTTCGAGCATATAAGAAAGTTATGCTTGGCTCATTAATAAACTTATGAAAACAATTGAATAAATATAATAAAACTTTGTACTATACCATTTTTTTTTTAATTTAAAACTCGATGTATTGATTGAACCAATTGAATAATATGATGTTTCAATTTACTTAAATTAACTTTGACTCTAATAATTATAAAAAATTAAAAATACTTTTATTGTTAAAAAGCTTTAAAATAATTTAAATAAATTTGATAATGTATTTTAAGCTCATCATCAATTTTGAATAATTTTTAATTTACGTGTTTTTTATGAATTTTTAAATTTTTGATAATATAAAATTAAACAAATAACTTATTTTGTTTGGGTTCTAGATCATAACATAAAAGCAGTAAAAAGGGGGCATAGGTACCTTACGTAGCCATCGTACCTAAACATCATGGTCAAATTAAGTCTCAGCTCCTCTGTATTCACTCTGCTATCTTGGTTGAAGTTCTCCTGCATGTTTTCCACTGGCTGAATCATCTGTTAAATTTGAATAAAACAGATCATTGTTTTTCTATCCTTGAATTGTTTGGTAAATAACTAATACGCAGAAACTTAACAAAAGAATAGAAACAGAGATGTTGAATTATTTGATAAATTACATGAAGCAGAAACTTAATAAAAGAATAAAAACAAAGATGTTAAAAAGGTTAATGGCTACTCATATGTCCTTCAGATCAACCAGTGGAGAGATTCTGTCACAAGAAAAATAAAAGGACAAAGAGAAGTACCTGGAGAAGAAACTCGGACACAATCCAGCCAGTACTGGATTCCTTGATTGTCTGCTGAGTGGGAAGATTCCTTGATCAATCCGAATATGAGGGATGTGAGCGATCTTTGGCCAGTCCTCCCCTATCTCTCTCTTACACCGTCTCTCCAAATGGGGACATGCTTTAATTGTGAGGCTTCCGAGTGTATCAAGATCCTGTAGCCCTTCTGGCAACGACATCAGATTATGGCAATATCCGATGTATAGCGATGAAAGCGAGTGGAGGTGCCGTATCTGATTTGGCAGAGAACTTAAGCCATGACAAGCGCTGATCTCTAAACTCTGGAGAGCCGTGAGGTGTCGGATACCCTCTGGAAATGAATCCATTCGCGGACAGCCATCAACAAGCAAGTCCTGGAGTGATGTCAGATATTGCAGTCCTTCAGATAAAGACACCAAGTTCTCGCAGCTTACTATGGACAAAGAACGAAGAGAGGATAAGCCACACAATCCATTTACCGGTAATGACTCCAGACTGTTACAATTCATTATACTCATACTCTCCAAAGAGTTGAGGTTCTGCAGTCCATCTGGCAAACTTTCGATCTTCAGACATGAGTGAAGGTTCAATGATTTAAGAACACGAAGCTTATGATGTTGCAACAGATCATTTGGAAAATCCGTTGAATCAATAGAGCTGATATGAAGTGATCTCAGAGAGGTCAAAGATCTAATTAAGACAAGATTGCTACTCACCATGTACAAAATTTTGACTGTAGCAAGAACTGGCAATTCGGTCAATTTAGGGCATTCATAGATTACTAGTTGATCTAACAAGGGGAAACTGTCTCTTCCAGGTGCTGCAGTCCATTTCTTCAGACTGCCCATGTCTTGCAGATAGAGGATTTCCAATGACGGAAATGAATTTACACCATCTCCGTAGAACTCATCCCCAATGTACTTGACACTACTCATTCCACGTATAACAAGATCCTTAAGGAATGGTAGTTTGCCAACAGGAGGAAAGTGTTCGCATCTTCTGCAAGACCAGAGTGAGATTTTAACCAAATTGGGTAGAAGCAAATCAACAGCCCACTTCGGAAATCGTGAACCTTCGTATCCGCTTATGTGCAACTCCTTCAGATTGGAATGAGGTTGGAGACCACTAAGAACCTCTTCAGCATGTTCGGGTTGATTGCCTTCCTTGCTCCAACATAGACTCAATGACCGAAGATTTGGCTTTCCTACCAAATTGGCGTTTTTGGCCTCTCTGGAGCTCATAATATTATCAAGTTTTTCAATCCTCAGTTCCCCTTCGAGATTCAATTCTTTAAGCTCACTTACGAGTTGACCATGGTCTTTCCCCACGATGAACCTGGTAAGTTTCCGGAGGTAACTCAATTGGCCCAGACCAGCTGGCATACAAGTAAGAGAGTCGCAACCCTTGATGTCTAAGCATCTAAGGTATCTCATGCGATTCATGCGTGCAGGCAACTTGCTGAGGAGAAAACAACTAATGAGTTTGAGAGTCTGCAAATTTTGGAGGGATGTTGTTGATTCTGGTAGGGTTTTGATGGCAGAGTAAGAGAAGTCTAAGTACCTCACATGAAGTAAATTATCAATGGATATTAGAGATTTGATCCAAGTGCCTCTATAAAAAGGCAATAGCAAAACTCTCAGATAATTTTGTTCAGAGAAAGAAGAAATAAGGGTTTCTTTACAGTAAGAAGGGAACATCAAGGACCGAAGTGATCCAGCTTCAATCTTGACATCGCTCATGAGAACGTGATTTGAAGAGTTGTTATGGAAAGATAAATGACGTACCTTCTTCGGAACATTCAATGGCTTACCATCCTCTATTGTTGAGCACTCAAACTTCATAATTGACTGTGCAAGATCATGCATTAAATCATGCATTTTACATGTTGTGCGGCCTCCTATCTCCTCACTAATATTTTCCCTAATATCTTCAAAGAAAGACCTCCACGCCAATTCATTGAATATTTCATGGGCCATATCATATACATCCATTTGCCCTCTGGAAGGAATAAAGTCATTTGCCATCCATAATTCAATCAGCATATCTTTCTCCATCACATAATCTTTGGGGAATATACTACAATATGCAAAGCATTGCCTCATGTAAGATGGCA
The DNA here is from genome assembly GCA_021397835.1 of Moringa oleifera. Lineage (NCBI taxonomy): Eukaryota > Viridiplantae > Streptophyta > Magnoliopsida > Brassicales > Moringaceae > Moringa > Moringa oleifera. The sequence goes on from JAJFZO010000094.1 coordinate 4,398,415, forward strand.
GATTATCATAACTTAATTTCAAAGCAGGCAAGATCGAATCACCATCATCTGGAAGATCCCAAATCTTGTTGGGAATTTGACAACCAGATCCTTAGTTGATGGATCAAATATCAAATCCCTATAACCTGAAAGCAACAATAATAAAAAGCAAGAAGAAAAGTAGACAATCACAGGAAGACAAGATTTATAGTGGTTCACCCTCAATTGAGAGTTACATCCACTTTGCAGCCACTGCAGGAAACCCTTTCACTATGAAAATAAGTTACAAGAGAGATAACTGTTTCCCTAGCCCTCACTCTACTAGAATAAAACCCTAGGACTTTACTCACTCTCTCTATTGTGATGATTACATAGGTAGAAGTCTCCCCTTTATATAGTAGAGCCCAAGGCCCAAAAGATAGATGAGTGAGAATCTTAAGATATCCTTTTTGATAAGTATATACTCTTTTGGATGAGTATATTCCCTTTCAGATAAGCATATATATCCTTTCAGATAAGTATATGCCATCTCAGATAAATATATATCTTTTCAGATAAATATATACCCATTTGTAGATAAGTCTCCACACATACTCAACAATCTCCCACTTGGAGACTAATTCATTATCTCAATTGTTTCTTCCACCTGCATTGGCCATGACTTCCCAATCAGCAGCTGAGAAGCCCCACTGAAGTTGTACACAACTTCAGTTTCTTGATTGTAACAACCTTGGTTAGCATATCAGCTGGATTCTGACTTCCTTGTATCTTTTCGAGTGACAAGATACCATCTTCCAAAGCTGATCTTATGAAGTGATATCTGACTTGTATATGCTTCGTTCTAGCATGATACATAGGGTTCTTTGCCAAGTGAATGGCACTCTGGCTGTCACAATGCAACATACCTTTTTCAAACCTGTGCCCCAGTTCATTTAGGAAAGATAACAACCATATCAGCTCCTTGCTTGCTTCTGTAAGAGCAACATATTCAGCCTCTGTGGTCGAAAGTGCAACTATCTTTTGTAGTTTAGACATCCAACTGATTGCAGTACCACCCAATGTATAAACATCCCCTGTAGTACTTTTTCTGCTGTCGATATCACCAGCCATATCAGCATCAACATAACCATGCAAGCCCATATCTGTTTTTCTGAAGTATAAAGCGAAGTCTGCAGTGCTCTTCAAATACCTGAAGATCCACTTAACTGCTTCCCAGTGTTGCTTTCTTGGATTGCTCATATACCTGCTAACAACTCCCACTGCATGTGCTATGTCCGGTCTTGTACATACTGTGGCATACATTAGACTCCCAATAGCAGAAGCATAAGGAACCTTACCCATATATGTAATTTCATCATCAGTTGACGGAGACTGACTCTTGGATAGTCTGAAATGACCAGCCAAAGGTGTACTCACTGGTTTGGCACCATCCATTCTGAATCTAGCAAGCACTTTGTTGATGTATTTCTCCTGAGATAGCTTGAGAATTCCCTTTTCCCTGGTGATTCTCATCCCAAGGATTTGTTTGGCGGAACCCAAATCCTTCATAGCAAACTTCTTTGAAAGCTTACTCTTTAATTTCTCTATCTCATGCAGATTAGCTCCAGCAATTAACATATCATCAACATACAGCAGTAATATAATGTAAGAGTTATCATACCTCTTAACATAACAACAATGGTCTGCCTGGCACCTTAAGAAACCATTGTCACCCATGAAGTTGTCAAACTTCTTATACCACTGTCTTGGAGCTTGTTTTAACCCATACAAACTTTTCATAAGTTTGCATACCATTTTCTCCTTACCTTTGACTTCAAATCCTTGTGGCTGTTTCATGTAAATTTCTTCCTCCAAGTCACCATGAAGAAAAGCAGTTTTTACATCCATTTGCTGCAGATGCAAATCTTCCTGAGCCACTAACCCAAGCACTATTCTGATTGTAGTCAACTTAACCACTGGGGAGAAAATCTCTGTGTAGTCAATACCTTCCTTTTGTTGAAAGCCTTTAACTACTAACCTTGCTTTATACCGCTTGTTGCCATCATGTTCTTCTTTTATCCGGTAAACCCATTTGTTCTGCAAGGCCCTTTTTCCTTGTGGTAGTTCTGCCAACTCCCATGTTTGATTACTCATGAGAGAGTTCATCTCATCTTTCATGGCTAACTCCCACTTGATTCATCACCCTGCAAAGCTTCATCAAAACTCTCTGGTTCACCTCTATCAGTCAACAAGATGTAGTTCAGAGATGGTGAAAATCTCTGTGGTGGTCTCACAGTCCTGGAAGATCTTCTCACTTCTGTCACAGGAGTGGTTGGATTTACCTCTGGAGCCATACTTTCCTGATTTTGCTCAGCAATGTCATCTTCAACTTCCTCAGTATTCTGTTGCAACTGATTCACTGGAATGTCTCTCAAGTGGATCACTTCAGGCCTTTTTGTCTCAGAATCTGTTACTTCTGAACTCTTGCCCAAACTATCCTTGTACAGAACTTGCTCATTGAAGATTACATCCCTGCTCCTAATGATCTTCCTGTTTTGGTTATCCCAGAAACGATAACCAAACTCATTGTCACCATATCCAATGAAAAAACATTTTTTTGATTTAGGATCAAGTTTGCCTCTAGCAACAGCATCAATATGGATGTACGACAGGCAGCCAAATATTCTTAGAAAAGACAGATTTACCTTTTTGCCACTCCAAGCCTCCTCGGGTATTCTGCAATCCAAAGGAACTGAAGGGCCCCTATTGATTAAATAGGCTGCAGTGTTAACTGCATCTGCCCAAAACACCTTGGGCAACCCTGCATGCATTCTCATGCTCCTTGCACGCTCATTCAGTGTTCTGTTCATCCTTTCTGCAACACCATTCTGCTGAGGTGTACCTGGAGTAGTCTTCTCCATCTTGATCCCATTGTCAGCACAAAACTGTTTGAAATCCCCATCAATGTATTCTCCACCATTATCAGATCTCAAACACTTAACTTTAAGATTAGTTTCATTCTCAACCATGGCTTTCCATTTCCTGAAAGCATCAAATACATCAGATTTATTCTTTAGAAAATAAATCCATACCTTTCTGGTTGAGTCATCAATGAAAGTCACATAGTAGCTGGATCCCCCAAGAGACGTCACAGTCGAAGGCCCCCATACATCTGTATGAACTAACTCTAGTTTTTGCTGCTTCAACTGCTTTCCTGCTTTGGAGAAGCTGACCCTTTTCTGTTTGCCAAGGATGCAGCTTTCACACAACTTGTGCTCTACAGATTTTAAATCTGGCAAATTACCATTTGCCACCATGACCTTCATTCCCTTTTCACTCATATGCCCAAGTCTGCAATGCCATAAGTCAGAGTTCATACCAGTGTCAACAGCAGCCACTGTATCCTTGCAACTTGAAGTCATATAGAGAGTTCCAGTTTTGCTTCCTTGAGCAACAACCATGGCACCTTTGGTAACTTTCCAAGCATTATCATTGAAAGTCACCCTATGCCCTTCACTATCAAGCTGTCCAACAGAAATTAGATTTCTCATCAACTTTGGCACATGTCTCACCTTTTGAATCTTCCAGATATTCCCATTTGGCATCTTCAATTTAACATCACCCATACCAACAATATTCAAAGGTTCTCCATCTGCAAGATAAACCTTCCCAAAATTTCCAGCAACATAATTTTCTATTATTTTGCCATATGCAGTGGTATGAAAAGACGCCCCAGAATCTAAAACCCAAGACTCAAGAGGATTATCAATAGCCAAGAGTAAAGCATCATCTACCTCATCTGTTACAGCATTTGCAGTGTCATCTTTATGCTCACCTTTTTTCTTCAGTAAGCGACAGTCTTTCTTCATGTGGCCCTTTTTCTTACAGTTCCAGCATTCCAGATTTCTTCCAGATCTAGATTTGCTTCTTCCATTCCTTGACTTAGATTTGCCCTTATTGCGATCAGAGTTTCTGTCACTTTCTCTTCCCCTGTTTTCAACATTTAGGGCAGAATTTGCAACTGATGTTTCACCTGAATCGATCCTCCGAATCTCTTCTGCAAGAACTCGATCACGAACATCATTGAAGTTCAATTTTGAACTCCCAACAGAATTGCTCATCGCTGCTCTCATGGGCTCCCAACTATTTGGCAGTGATGCCAATAGTATCAAGGCACGTACCTCATCATCAAAGTCAATCTCAACAGAAGATAACTGATTAACTATTGTATTAAACTCATTAAGATGAGTTGCCACAGAATTACCTTCACCCATTTTCAAGTGAAATAGCTTCTTCATGAGAAAAACTTTGTTGTTTGCTGAAGGTTTTTCATACATGTCAGATAGCACCTTCATCAGACTTGCAGTTGTTTTCTCCTTCGCCACGTTGTGAGCAACGTTCTTTGATAGTGTCAGCCGAATAACTCCCAGCACCTGTCGATCAAGGAGATTCCAATCGCTTTCTGAAATCTTTTCAGGCTTTTGACCCAAAAGTGGTTCATGCAGCTTTTTCCCATACAGATAATCCTCGATTTGCATTCTCCAGAAGGCATAATCTGTACCATCGAACTTGATGATCCCATGTGATGAGTTTTCTTCGCTACCCATTGCTTTCAATCTCAAAACCCGAAGCTCTGATACCAGTTGTTGGGAATTTGACAACCAGATCCTTAGTTGATGGATCAAATATCAAATCCCTATAACCTGAAAGCAACAATAATAAAAAGCAAGAAGAAAAGTAGACAATCACAGGAACACAAGATTTATAGTGGTTCACCCTCAATTGAGAGTTACATCCACTTTGCAGCCACTGCAGGAAACCCTTTCACTATGAAAATAAGTTACAAGAGAGATAACTGTTTCCCTAGCCCTCACTCTACTAGAATAAAACCCTAGGACTTTACTCACTCTCTCTATTGTGATGATTACATAGGTAGAAGTCCCCCCTTTATATAGTAGAGCCCAAGGCCCAAAAGATAGATGAGTGAGAATCTCAAGATATCCTTTTTGATAAGTATATACTCTTTTGGATGAGTATATTCCCTTTCAGATAAGCATATATATCCTTTCAGATAAGTATATGCCATCTCAGATAAATATATATCTTTTCAGATAAATATATACCCATTTGTAGATAAGTCTCCACACATACTCAACAAATCTCACTTTCTTTGACAGAGAACCACTCACTTTCACTGTTTTTGAAGCGCAATAGACTTCCTAGAGCCTTAATTGCCATGGGAACGCCTCCGCACTTTTTCACTATTTCTTTTCCGATCGTCTCCAAGTGGATAAAGTCTTCCCTCCCTTTCATCCCAAAGGCACGTTGTTTGAACAAGCACCAAGAATCATCATCAGACAGGCGTTGCAAACGAAACACAGGAAGAGTGGCCACGGTAAGTGCAACTTTCTCAATACGAGTAGTCACAATAACTGTGCTTCCTTTTGCTCCACATCTTAAGGCATCCCTTAATCCATCCCACTTCGCATGGTATTCGTTCCACACGTCATCCAATACAAGCAAAAATTTTCTTCCCCGCAGCTTTTCTTGAAGGTGTCGTTGCAAGGGATCCAACTCTTCGATGTTACACGGGCTGCCTTCAATGGATTCTATGATAGCTCTTATGAGCCTTCTCATCTCAAAATCGTCAGAGACGCATACCCAAATTCTCAACTCGAAACCTGATTTAGTTCTTTCATCATTGTAGACTAACTGGGCAAGAGTTGTTTTTCCCAATCCCCCCATCCCGCATATTGCGCAGACAGAGACATCACATCGATCTCTTATATCAGTGAGCAACAGGCCGATTATGTGCTCCTCCTCCTCATGTCTTCCATATATTTCTGATTCATTCACAAGTGAGCAGGTCTGTCTCCCTTCTCTGTCGTGGACTTCAGTTTCTACGATACCTTCTCTTAGGTTGAACTTATCTTTCTCTTCTGCGATCACATCCAACCTTTCCCTTACATTCCTCAATTGATGAGCCATCTTGAAGCGAAATAAGAGTGGGTTCCGACGCGAAAGGAAGGTACTCAGCTGGGTCTTGGTACTTCTTTCCCCTCTTCGTCTTTGAGCTTCTACGCTGAAGTCATCGATGACATTGTCAGCATCATAAGCTGCATCTTTGAGCTTTCTCAGCCAATTCTTCACAGCTTCACTCCTCCGTTGCTTCTCCTCAGCATCCTGAAGAACAGCTTGGATGGTGCTTAAAGTGCTCTCCAATTTCTCAAGCTCAGATTTCAGGCCCCAAAAAATTCCAAACTCTTCAAGTAGAGAAGAATTTAGATTCCCCAAGATTGTGGTCACAAGGGCAGAAAGAAGTGCATCTGCCATTTCTTCTCTTCAGACTAAAGATCTTCCAAAGAACTAAACCCAAAAGGCAGTTATGTTCTTCAAATTTGATTATCTCACACTTAGGCGTTGCAATAAAATGGGAACAAAAACGACAGGAGGCGTTGCAGCAAGATGGGAACAAAGACAATTAATGAGTGATGCAATTTACTGAAAGGAACAGGTCCGAAGACTCCACACGGCACAGACTTGACGAGCAATGTTGCAATCTCACAGCTAATAAAGATTCCTAACTAACAGGAGCCGCTGAAGGCTCTGCTTGGAATCTAGCTGGTTATCGGTCATCACAAGGAGTCAAGGACTCACCATTTTGTTAGTCGCTTGAGGAAGCGTTACTTTTGTTGGTCTGACTGATTGTACACGAAAAGGCTTAGGCTTAATTTTATAGGTCAAGATAACGCCGTTCCCCTGCGGGGCTCCCAGTGAAAGAAACAGAGCCTATTCCTTCTTGGCCCCTTGCATGGCAGCTTCAATTTATCAACGGAGGTCTATTTCGCCAGACAGGAAACACCACAGGCTTGGCTTGATAACCCGTCTCACACTCTCACTCAGGTTCCTAAGCTTTACTTGGGGTTGCAGGTGATCCATCAGAAGAACCTGTTTTGCCATGCTCATGAATTCAAATCTAAATTATTAAAATATTAGACTGAAATTCATAAAATCAACAAAATGGAACTATGAAGGATGTGGGTGACAATTTTTTTCTAAAAAAAGTATCATTTTTATTTGTTTATTTATTTATTTAAAATAGTAAATGATAGGTTGTTAAACTAGTTGTATAAAGCCCTAAGGTCATGCCAGTAAGTTTAGTCATAACTTATTTTTAAATTTTTTTCCTCAATTTACTTTATGAGTTTTATTAATTATTTTAAGATAATAGTTGGTTTCCTAGATTTTGAATATTTTTTAAAAAATTTTAAAAGTTATACTTAAACATCAAATATTTAAAAATAGATTGTTCACATTTGATTTAACACAAGAATTTTTAATATATTTAAATATTTCATCAATTAAAGTAAAAAATTATTATTTAATATTAAAAATTTAAAAAATCTTTGTAGGTTGGGCAAACCAAACAAACCACAAAATTAATGTAAATAATCCAAACAACTTCCATTTTATGATAATTGCTGTAGATATATTAGGGCTAAGACGCAATCCAATTGACTTAAGCCCACCTTACTCGAGCCATTCAAAGAGGGCTTGATACCAGCCTGAACCCAAGATGATAATGATAAGCCTGCACCAAGCCGGCTCTGCTAAGACTAGACAAGCCTGTTAAAGACCACCCAGAGAATAAACAAAAAGCCCAAAATTCTTTTTTGGAGGAGGCTTTTCAGAATCTCTCTTTTTTTTTTTCTTTTTAATTTAAATATTCTTATACTGATTTTGTTGGTAGGAGAGCAGTAAGATTTCCCTAGAAACCGATGCAATCCGATCCGTACTACCTGTTTCACTGACCATTATTTTCTGAAGCACCTTTGAGTGATGACACAACGAATAAGAATCTTTCGGTGTCTGAAACGAAGTCACCGGATCACAAGTCCTCCGGCACAGCTGTGACCAAGAGCCGAGCCATCTTCGTATAACCGAAACTAGCATAACGATTCATCAACACTGGACCGACTAACAATTTACAAGAAGAGAAAATATGTCAAAGGCTGCCGATACAGCTATGGTGGTGAGGAAGCAACCAGCTGATCGCTACCTGAAGCGCCAGGTCCTCGGCGAGGGCACCTACGGTGTCGTTTACAAGGCTATCGACACTTTGGTGAGCAGTCTTCTCCATTGAATTATTGCTGTTATTATTATACGGATTGATTTTTATTGAATTTTTTTTTGATTTAATGATCATTATTAGTAACAGACTGGACAGACAGTGGCGATTAAGAAAATCCGGTTAGGGAACCAAAAGGAGGGAGTGAATTTCACTGCACTGAGGGAGATAAAGCTGCTTAAAGAGCTAAAACATCCACATATAGTTGAATTAATTGATGCCTTTCCTCATAAGGGAAATCTGCATCTTGTTTTTGAATACATGCAAACCGATTTGGAATCCATTATCCGTGATCGCAACCTTTTTCTCTCCCCTGCGGATATCAAGTCTTACATGCTCATGACGTTGAAAGGCCTGGCTTATTGCCACCAGAAATGGGTTTTACACAGGTATGAATATGGCTTTCTATTTTTGTGGTGCAATGATAATTCAAAGCTTGGTTGCAGTTTTGTTTAATTTTTGTTTTAACTTTTCTGTGTTTTGGGCGTGATCTAGGGATATGAAGCCCAATAATTTGCTGATAGGAGAGAATGGTCAGTTAAAATTGGCAGATTTTGGTTTGGCACGGATATTTGGTAGTCCAGATCGTAGATTTACTCACCAGGTAAGATATGATATGAAGATTGGTTTTGCTTAATTGATGATAGTTTATTCATGTTTAGAAATTTGGGTCTTTAAGCTGTTACTGTTGGCAAGCACTTCTAATTTGGTAGCAGTATAATTGAATGCTTTCAATGAAAATCTATCCTGGCTGGTGGAAAAAATCAGGCTTCTTATTGCTATGATAGATTTATTAGAAGAAATGATGGTATTTTTATGAATTTAATGCATTTTCTTGTGGAAACTGTTATAAGGTTTGCAGAACCCAATCCGACTTACTCATCAATGAATGGGTATATGGTGAATGAAGAAGGTTCCATCTTCAGGTTGATGTTCAATGTTAAGCTGTCTAATTTCTTTGATTAAGTTAGCTGAAACTACCTATTGGTTATTAGTTTGTTATAATTGGTAGAATGGTCAGTAGGATACCAGAAAGGAAGGAGGTAGGATGTTATATGATATCAAAGAAGCCTAGACAACTCCTAACTCATCATTTGAGATGACAGTTTTTTCCCACATGCATTAATGTATAAGTTTATAGCGGGATTAATTTTGAGGTATCATACTGGTAAACAGGTTTTTGCTCGATGGTACAGGGCTCCTGAATTGTTGTTCGGCAGCAGACAGTATGGATCTAGGGTGGATGTCTGGGCTGCAGCTTGCATATTTGCTGAGCTTCTCCTCCGCAAACCTTTTCTACCGGTAAATCATAGGAAATATTTTGCATTTGTTGATTGCATATTATTCCAGATTCCTCATTTCGTTCTTTATGTTTCAGCAATTGTTTTGGTAATTTTTTCAGTGTTTATAATGACCGTATTTGTGCTGGTGCTACTAAACTGAAACGTTGTTAGAAGTTACTATGTATCACTTTCTCTTCGTATCCTCCTTAAAATATTTTGTCAAGAGTTCCTAACTCATCTCTGATGGTCTGATGTCTTAACCAACTCCCATGAAGAAACTATGAATCTCGAGCAAAATTGCTTTTCATTATTGTGATTCTGTCTGCTGCTTTTATACAGCACTTTGTTGGACAATTTACTATCTGATCTATTAAATTTCTACCCTATGATCTTTGAAAGATTATGTTCTCTTTTGGGAGAATGTGGTTTCCTTTTTAATTGAGTTTATTTCCTGATAGTGTGTTAATGGTAGCTATTATAAAGACATAGTAAAAGTGAATGCAAGACAGGAACGCTTCTGATGTGAGTTAAGTGATAAATTTTTCTGGGAACTTTGTTGTGTTAAAATGGAGTAATATAATAAAAATCTTTATATGTTCATCATCTGTAGATGTTTGCTAACAGACAGAAAGTCTTTTTTTGTCACCTAATGTATAACTCTCCTCAATAAGCTCCGTTTTAGTGAAGTGAATTGAACTACAAGAAGCTGTTTTTTAAAATATGCTCTAGCATATTGGCAGTCCTCAGTTGCTTTTTCCAATCTAGAAAAAAATAAGTCAAAAGATCTCAAGGATGTTATTATTTTTCCTCACTTTTTGCTCATTTATTTTGATCAGACACTTTTTACTTTTTACTTATTTCTTTTTGTCTTTTGTGATTATATTAAGCTTCATGACCTGGCTTTGAAATCTTTATTGCAATGCAATGAAAAATAAAATGGCATCATAAGATTATAGCCTTGAGATGAAGTTTAGCTATGTAGAAGTCAGTCTTGAAGCTGAAAATGATCCAAGCTCCAGTAATTCTAAAATCTTCTGGGTGTTTCTTGTCAAGTGCAACAAGGCAACAGAACTTTAGCCTTACCTTGAAGTCTTATCAAGATCGTAGTTTAAAAGCTATGTTTTCTGTCTGTTCATCATTCTACAGATCTTCTTTTCCTCTCTGTCATACTTTCCAGAGAGAATCGTTTGTAATGCTACCTAGATTCTTTTGCTGTCTCCTTGCATGTTTGATATGTCGGATGAAGATTATTTCATGATATGCTACGATATCGAGTAGGATTGAATTGGATTCAGACTAATTGGAGCTCGGAATATCACGTCCTACGTTTGGTACATCTATCAGTAGAGTGGGACAGATGGTTCGCCTTATCGAAAAAAATACCCTTGCTCGATATTTCGTATAAAAGAGAGAACTCTGGTAATGAACTTTGCTATTTTTGTCTGAGTTGGCACACTTAATGTACCTGGCTATATCTTTTCTACAGCAATCTCCTCAATTCATTAGCTTACCTGGGCTTCTGGGGAATCACTTATCAGCTGCTATCCATGTGAAGGGCCATGGCTCATCACATATATTATTGTCTACCTGACAAATATTCATGATGATTATCCATCCAAAAGGATGCCATTACTTGTTTTAGTCAAATTGACAGCCCATGCAAGATCTGGTTTCTCTGTCTTATTCAGAAAACTAGACTACCAAAAGGGGAATGGATAGTGTAGACTTGTTTAAGGATTGTGATTAAGTAAAATATTTCCAGAGTTTTCTCATGGAGTGTAAACATGTATCTTTTGCAGGGTAGATGAGTTTTATAGCTTTGGTGTTGTTTGGATTGAAGCATGTTTTTAAAGTAATTTTGTGCTGCCTAGGAAGTAATCAGAATGGTAGCCTGGGTTTCAAAATGTTGGGGTATTGGAAAAAAGTCTGTTTTTGAGGAATATGGTGTCTTTATCAAATCTGGCTGTCTCTTAACATATGGGTTAAACGTTATACTTTAGAGCAGTAACTGGTTTGTTTCAGTAATCTTCTATTTCATGGCATTAGGGAAATCAGCTTCTTACCATTATTTGCATGAAAACTTTCTTGTTGTTGGATAAATGGTCTACAGCTTTATGGCAATAAGATTCTTCGCTATTCTGGCATCCCCGTCATGCCTTAATTATCTTCTGTTATTCAAGCTAATTCTTGGAGTTGCCTCTAGATCAGATGCTCAAGTGGATACTCAAGTTGAGATAGTCGGTATGATTTTGTTTCATAGTGGTTCTGATGACGAAATCTTTACTGTGTCCTTATTCTGGCAAGTTTGATTGAGTTAAACCTGGGATCATGTTATATCTAAGCTTCCTATTATATTCTGTTACCTTCATATTTGACTTAACTCTCATTTCCCTAGAGACGGTCTTCTTCTTGGCTTCCTATAATAGTCTTCTTTTTGGCTTGCTATAACGATGCTTTTGTTCACTAAATTATGGAACTTCAGTATGGCATTTCAAGAGTAATTTATTACTTTTGTCTGTGACGTTGGAATTCAAACTAGAGGCCATCTCTTCTGTGGATATACATTTGGCAGAAGAATCCTTTTAAAAATTCTGAACCTTTTGCCTGTGAGGTGGGACCTTAGCTTGGATGCAACGCTTGTTATAGTTGCTCAGCAATATTGAAAAATTATTTAAATAACTATTTTGATGATTGCTTGGAGTATCTTTATCTACTGCATTTGGTCAAGAAGAGATGATTTCCTTCATTCCTCCATTCCGTTATGTAAGTTGGTCTCTTAAATGTAGTGTGACCTAAGATCTGACTATGTAGATTGAAGTTAGGAACACCAGTTTTAATATTAATCAATGTGTTTAGTTTGTTGTTTTCAGGTTCGGTGTTTCTTCCCCCACCATGTACATATATTCCTTGAACTTTATGTAATTACTGGAAAAATTATTAGTTCATATCATGTCAACATACACCTTCCTGTGAACTGGGAAACTTGAATAGATTGATCATTTCTTTCATTTTTATTTACATGCATACTTCTTCAAGGAATATGCTTACAATTTGACTCAGCTTTTAAAAGGTTTGCCCCCCACTATTGTGTTGATCAGGGTTCTAGTGACATTGATCAGTTGGGAAAGATCTTTCAAGCTTTTGGAACACCGAGACCTTCACAGTGGCCTGACATGGTTTTTCTTCCGGATTATGTGGAGTTCCAATCTGTTCCTGCACCTCCACTGCGTTCATTGTTTCCAATGGCTAGTGATGATGCTTTGGATCTTCTAGCAAAGATGTTTACTTATGACCCAAGAGCAAGGATTTCCATACAGCAGGCATTGGAGCACAGGTATATATCTATATCAAATTAATTTGAGAAAAAAAAAACAGAAATTCAAAAATGACTTTCAGAAATCAAGTAAAATATAACAATAAAGCAAGTGAAACTATGATGGCTGATATTTGTCTTGTTCTGGTCCTTATATTGCCTCTTTAGGTACTTCTCATCTGCACCACCACCAACAGAACCAGCTAAGCTTCGGATTCCTCCCTCAAAAGGTGATCTTTTCACTTCAAATGTTTTCGATCAAAATACACAGGGGAGTCCTACTGTGTTATCACCCCCTGGAAAATTAAGGAGAGTGATATGCCCTGAGGGCTTGGATGAAAAAATGAACAGAAAACAAACTGTCAATGAGGCTGATTACTATGATAAGGATACTGGATAGGCCGTTGGTGCCTTGGTGGAGAGTACTCTTCAACAATATCTATAAGGTGGACATTAATTTCCTTGTCTGGATCCATGTACTGATCAATCTGCAGTAACAGATTGGTATTTGTTTCTGCTAAAATCACATATGCTCAGCAGATCTCTTGAAGTCGGCTTTAGCTCATATACTGCATAGATTGGAGGTTTGGTCCCAACTACGAAGAGAAACTTGTATGGATGAGATTGCTGCTTGGTAAAACGGAAAATGAAATTCTAAATTTTTAAGTTTAAGAACGGAAAAGTAGAAATTGAATTGTAAGTTTGGTTGTTGAGCTGTAATACTTGTGAAATTTGAAGAAAGAAGCAATGATTACACTTACACGATAAACAATTAAAGGAGACAATTTGCAAGCAATATTGTCAATGTCATGGTCTGTTGGCAGATGAAGAAAATAATAATGTTTTGGACTCTCACCACACGGTATCTATCTTCAGGTCTTCTTTGCCAACCATTACTTGCAAACATTTATGAGCAATTGTTGCTCTAAAATAATTGATGAAATGAACTTCAAGTTTTCTGATCTTATACTATTTGAAATGTATATCCTGATATATGATATTTCATATTTTGGTCTTAAATTTTGCAATTCTTTTGCAATTAAAAGAAATTTTAAAAAAAATTAATCTCAAGAAGAACAGCATTTATAAAATAATGCCATTGAAGTTGGACATTATAATATCGAAATGTAGTGAATCGAGTTTAAAGTGAAGTGGCAGACAAGGCAACCATGTGAGGATCGAGAAGCTCGGCTTGACAAGGTGCCTGTTGGACTGCCACGTCACTCACCAAGTCAATCAGGATGAGCTCAAATCCCAGTCTACAGTGGAAGAGATATCTTATTCAACACTTATTTACACATCAACATCAGCTGTCTCTCAATTTTTCTTCTTAACGATTCAACAGACAGTAACTTAAAGCATCCAAATTTCTCCTCTATTATGCGAATCCTTCGGATCTTTGACCACCCTCACCAATTAAGTTTTCCCCAGAGCGATTAATGTTAGTAGTTCGTGTTAAGACTAATAGATTCCCTGCCACATGAATGATGCCAACGGCCACCAACTCTAGGAAATTGTAGGAATGCTGTCTTTTTGTATTTACAATGGGTTATATGCACAACTTGCACCAACGTCAACGCATGATCACCAATAGTATGCAAAATCCCTCTCTATTAGTCAAGTTACACCTCGACATGAAAGATACATGAGCTGATTCATTAACCCGATCACTAACGAGATGAAGCCGATCATTCGTGACAACAAATCTGGAGGGTGATCCAAAAAAGTACGAATAGATCTCCATTTCGATCTTCTGAGCATGGAGGAGGCACTGTTACCCGAGAGGGGAGACTGGAAAAGCGTGCGACGATGGGGTGCCTTTGTGGAAGAGCTAAAGAAGTTGAGCTACATGGCTGCTCCGATGGCGGCGGTGACAGTGTCACAGTACTTTTTGCAGGTTGTGCCGGTGATGGTGGCAGGACACCTGGGTGAACTATCACTTTCCGGCGTTGCTATTGCTACCTCTTTCACCAATGTCACCGGCTTCAGCATTCTTGTAAAGTTCCCTTCCATATCCATCTTAATAACTCACTTTTAACAGCTTGGTTATTGTTGTTCTAATTAAACGAGGGTAGGTACCAACAGTCTCCCCCAGTTGTACATGTTAAAAGAATTGACAGAGATTTTACACAAAGCAGGTTGGATTGGCGGGCGCATTGGAAACTCTGTGTGGTCAAGCTTATGGAGCTGAGCAATATCAAAAACTTGGAACCTTTACTTACTCTGCAATGATCTCCCTAATTCCAATCTGTCTCTTAGTATCCCTTCTTTGGACATTCATGGGCAAGCTATTAATTTTCCTAGGGCAAGACCTTGAAGTCTCCATGGTTGCTTGCAGATACGCAATATGGCTCTTACCGGCATTATTTGCCTACGCTATTCTTCAACCCTTAATCCGCTATTTCCAGTCTCAATGCCTAATTCTTCCACTGCTCGTCAGCTCATTTGCGACTCTATCGTTTCATATACCCCTTTGTTGGGCTTTAGTATTTAAGTTTGGATTAGGAACTACTGGAGCTGCGTTGTCAGTTGGTATATCTTACTGGCTAAATGTCATCTTTCTGCTCTTTCATTTGAGATACTCTCCTTCATGTGAGAAAACCAATTTACTCATCTCGAAAGACATTTTCTTAAGCATTAAGTTGTTCTTTCGCTATGGACTCCCTTCGGCAGTAATGGTTTGGTAATTCCTTATTCTTCACTCACTCACCTTGGTCTTCTCCGAAATTCTGCCTTCGTTAAGTTTGTTCTTAATTATGTTTAATATTTCATTTTCATGTAAAGTCTTGAGTGGTGGTCATTTGAGCTTCTCATCTTACTTTCTGGACTTCTGCCAAATTCAAAGCTCGAAACATCAGTTCTTTCCATATGGTATGTCTCCATGCCTATTATTCTGTGTTTGTCTCCACAGCATGTTCCTCGATAAATTCTTCTAATAGTCCCTTGTAACACTTCCATGATCAGCCTTACTACAACATCACTGCACTATGTCATACCATATGGGATTTCTGCTGCCGGAAGGTCTGATCTACTTGTTATTCATTTAAAGCATGTACCAATTTGTTCTGATAAAGCAACGCAATATTCTCATGTAATGAAATATACATGCATCCACCATTTTTCAGCACTCGAGTTTCAAATGAACTAGGAGCTGGTAACCCCCGGGCAGCTCGAGTAGCTGTTTGCGCTCTGGTGGTTCTTACTGCAGCAGAGGCAACAATTATGGCCACAGCTCTCTTTAGTTGTCGCTATGTTTTTGGTTACGCCTACAGCAGTGACAAGGAAGTCATAGACTATGTTATGGAAGTCACTCCCCTGCTTTGCCTTTCAATTATCTTGGATAGCCTGCATGCAGTGCTTTCTGGTCAGTTTTCTTCCATTTTTTCTAGCTGCAAACACTGAGATGCTTTGTTGTGCATTCACTAGCAGCCCTGAGATGATAAATTGTTACTCAGTCCCTAAATCAAAATAAACTATTGCAGCTAGAGTGTTTTTTTTTTTTTTGCTAGTACTATATCTTAGAGAACTTGCTGAGTTCTTGCATGCAGGAGTTGCAAGAGGAAGCGGGTGGCAGCACATAGGAGCGTATGTTAATCTTGCAGCATATTATGTTGTTGGAGTTCCAGTAGGGATTGTTCTTTGCTTCGTACTACATTACAGAGGGAAAGGCCTCTGGTGTGGTATAGTGATAGGATCTGCCATACAAGCAACATCACTTGCTCTCATTACTGTCTTCACAAATTGGAATGAACAGGTTCTTTAGTCTAAATCTCTCCCTCTCCATAAAATCTTGATTTCTGTTTCGCAATTTATTCCCTAGTTGGTTTCTGAGAATCCATAGAAAATGAAATCTTGGATGGAAAAGTGATGCATCTAGATTCCTGTTACATTGATGCATCTAGATTCCTGTTACATTGTCTTCATGCAAGCAGAAGCAATATAGCTTATCTTAGTATCTGTTTGAACATATGACAGGCTGTTAAGGCAAGAAAGAGAATATTTGAAGGGACATCTTTGCCCAGTACTGGATTGGTATGAAGATACCCAGAGATTCAGAGACAGACACATTCAAGGTTTGCTTCTGACAGCTTGTCACCTGGGAGAGCCTCAAGCAATCCATTTTAAACAAAATCACTAGCGAGAATTGAGTTCTGTTTTACCTTATCATACTTTTGACCACTTAATTCTGTTTAACTTCCTGGGTTTGATATCACGTACAGGCTAAGTTAGATTAAGTGATGGATGAACTATCTCAAATCCATGGGCTCCATCCAGAAATCGACTCGAGGAAGATATTGGAAACATATCCACTATCTTCCTCAACATGTTTATTATAGCTGCAATAGCTAAGCAGTTAACTTACTAGCCAAAAATTAATCCTTGCTATCTGTTCAACGTGCAGATTAATATAGACACAGAGATGGTTAGGCCTACTAATATCTGATGCAAATGGTTCTGTCTGGCCCTGTTAACAATTGGTATACTGACATGGTCTTGCTAAGGTCTCTTATGCTTTCAGGCCTGACTTCACAAATCGGCAGAAACAGGTTTGCTGGGCGATGTTGAATGATCAATATTATGAATTCCATGATTCATTAGAGACGCCTAAGGCTTCTTTAGCAGCGAAGTATTCAGATTAAATGGAAAGTAAACATGAATCACATTTAACAATGTCAGATTATACATAGAACCTGATGAACCCTTTTACTATTCAACTTGTGCCCGAAACTAATTATCATTAACATCAAAAGCTTAGACTATACTACTTAGATATGATTCCATGAAGGTTATTTATTATTTGGCAACAAAGTCTGTTGAATTCGGCTCACCAAATTATTTTATATCTTACATTAAGCAGTGCGGTAACCTGAAAAAAAAAAAAAAAAAGGGAAAAGAACCTTAGTTTATTGCTGATACCCTTTACCTCTGCTTCATCAGAGAGTAGAAGAACATGAACCACCTTCATCTGATCATTTCCTCATGTAGCAGAATCTCAATAGCACGGCTTCTAGAGCTTAAGGACACCCGGATATGCATATAGTACAATGTGTGTTATACTTGACATTGACTAGTAGGGCGGTGGAGGACGAAACCAGGGCGGAGATGGCCTAGAGGGATCGAGATATGGCGGCTGAGGAGGACCTGGTGGTCCCGGAGGAGGCGCCTGGCCAAAGTAAGGCGGTGGTGGCGGTGCAGCGTGATGAGGTGGTGGAGGATAGAACGCGGGACGAGGTGGTGGAGCTGGGGGCGGGACATCTAACTGAGTCAGCACTGGCGCAAAAGGGCCCGGTGGTGGCGGTGGCGCGTAAACGTGAGGAGGAGGTAGTGGTTCGTAGATCCCCAGGGGAGGTGGTGACGAATAAACGTCCGGTGGCGGAGGTGGTGCAAAGGGGTCTGGTGGCGGAGGCGAAGGAGACGAGTGGCGATGGAATCGCATGTTTCTGAATATTAGATAGCAAACAGAGAGATGCGTTCACTGAAATGGGAGGTTGGGTTGGATGTTAAGTGCAGAATTGTAGTTGCAGAAGAAGGCGAAAGTTGGAGAGGTGGATAGGACTGCTTGGTGGAAGAATGGTAGATCATAAATGCGTTGCAGAACACAGATGGCTAGCAAGGAAGACTCCAACGCATCTCCTTTGAGCCAATCTATGACACCCATGTCGCATCACATTTGCTTCATTGCAGTGTCACTAAGGTTTCCCCAGTTCCTCGACATGTGTCCATATTTGCTTACAGTAACTTAAAACGAGTAAAGGTTTTAATTACAATTAGAGGGAAGATGGAATGGAGATTTCTTTGAAGCTAATCGAGGATATTGACGCACTGGAAAAGCAGGTGGGAAATTGATGAAGAAGGTGTGCTGGATGAGGTAGAAGAACAAGTTAATTTGTAAACTGGCAGAAAATTAAAAGCGTCCGTCAATTGGGTAATTTGGATGCTTAAGTGAGTGTGTGTTCTTGTTTTTTCATGGAGAAATTACTTTTTTAGAATTTGGAGGATGTGGGTAAATTTTTAATAAAACCATAACATAAAACAATTTAATAATTTTAATTTTTATTAATATTATAAATTGTTAAAATATTTTTTATAATTTTCATTTTTTTAACTGGTGGCTTGCTACTACTAACCCTCAGAATCTCAGGGATAAAAGGCCGTCGTACGGCTCCAGCCTTTCCTAAGCCGAGTTTGTTGGGGCCCTTAATCCTTTCCCATCCAGCAATTAGCATGCGATTCTAATGTGGGCTTCTGGGTCAGTTTTGTTGGGCTAAGCACATATTTTAATTTTTTAAGTTGTGTTTATTATTAGATCACATTCAATATCTTACGTAAAATTTAAAACATTAAATCAAATAAATTTAAAGTAAAAATTATTTATATTTTTTTATCTCAATGAAATTTTAATTTTTGAAATTTATTCAAATAAATTTATTTATTAATTTTATTTAAATTAAAATTTAATTTTAAATAATAATAAAAATTAACAATATTTTATTTTAAAATATTTGAAAATTTTACTTAAATTGATTTTACACTTAATTTTGTATTTTATTTTTTAAATTTAAATAATTTTTATTAATAAAATATTTTTTTAATTTTTAAAATTTTTATTTATAAATTTTAAAAAATATTTTTAGCACTCAAAATATTTTAAAATTTGTGTGGTGATGGGTTGAATATTTTATACATTTTTGAGACAAGTTAATTAAATTACTTTGTTTCAAACCTTATTGTTTCTAGTTTAAAATCTTGGACCGTTCGAGAAAGGATAAACATGTGGAATAATAAAATCTAAGAGGAGAGAGTCGTATCAATAATAATTTTGATGCATGGCCTTGGTACACGTCATGTTCTAAACAGAATGTACGACTAATTCATGTAAATAAATTATAAATATATTTATTCAAACATTGAACTTATTCATTAATTAAATCCAGTTTATAAAACCAAAATATTTACAATTAATAATAATTCACACTATAAATTTTCAATATTTTTAGCTATATATATCTCTTGACTTTTATAATAATAATAATAAAATAAAAACAGAGAATTATTTGATACACGGTAACATAAATAAGGACACTACTTTTTCTTGTTCAATTTATAGATATTGTAATTAATTGTCACAGTCCTAATTTGTAAATTACATAAAAATTAAACGCCGCTGTGTCATACAAGCTGCCATCACTCCTTAATTAATTAATATAACTTAACATAAACCAACAAATTGATGTTTTGAAGTGACAATTAATTAATAGCCGTCCATAGATTAATATAGATTACCGACCGACTTAGAAAAAACGAATTATCTATTAATTCTTTTTTATGAAATCATGACAGCTCATTGCTCATTTTACAATAGCAATCAGACGTACATTTATTTTCATAAGCTAAAACCACGTTATTATTATTTCAAAAGCATAGCATTTAATAAAAGAAATTTAATTATAATATTTCTAATTTTTTTTTGGAAAAAAATTGAGGATTTAATTATTTTAAGCATGAATCATGAGGTTCAAGCCTTCAAGTTAACTATACCATCAAGTGATCTAAAAATTGGAAAAGCTCACTCTGTGTGTATGTATTTATTATTAGCGATGACTTTGAAAAATGATCTACATATCTATTGAACTTGTTCTTGAATCTTGCCCGTGGTTTCCAAAATTATATTGTAGACTACTTAATTAGTCAATAATCTTTAAGTTAATATGAGTTTGTGATCTAATATATATATATATATATATATATCTATATATATATAGTATATGATATATAGATTGATTCAGGTAACTAAACATGAGATATTGTAAGATTTTGGGGAAAGGAAAATCAACTGTGTCAATGGTGTAAATCCGGCCCCTAAAGATGGTTGAATAATTCAATAGTACTAGACATGTATAGTAAATTCATACTTGTTCTTGTTCTGCAACACATGAATCATACAGACATCAATCTATTCCCTGCTGCCCTCATGATATAACATTAGGTGCATACTCTTATAGCTAGACAAAGCATGTGCTTACATATCACATACGGTGATACAAAGAAGGTAGCAGATCATGTAGAATTAAGCACTAATCAAGACTATTAACACAGTCAACTTATTTCCTGCATGACAGCTGCCTGCATAAATAGAGAGTTGCACAGCAATACTAGTTAATAAGGTGGAGGATGGTGAGGCCCATGTGGTGGAGGAGGAGGACCTGGTGGACCATGAGGAGGAGCAAAGGGAGGTGGCTGTGGACCAGGAGGACCTGGTGGTGGTGGGGCATGAGAGAATGGCGGGGGTGGCTCCAGGGGGTCAGGTGGTGGTGGGCCACGTGGGTGTGGCGGATGAGGGAACGGTGGCGGTGGCTCCAGCGGACCGGGTGGTGGTGGCCCTGGAGGACCTGGTGGCGGTGGTCCTGGTGGACCTGGTGGCGGTGGTCCTGGCGGACCTGGTGGCGGAGGATGCCTGCGGTGAGTCATGCTATCTTTTGAGGATTGTGAGCCCATGTAGTTAGCCAAGAGGTAGAGCTTACATAAGCTTATATATATATAATGTGATTGGAGATAGGATTTGAGAAGATGGGAAGGACAGACTGGTGGTTGAAACTTAGAACGGTGGATTAATAAAGCATCCAATTGCAAATCAAGCAAACAATATTAATTTAGCCATAAGAGAGAACAAATTTTCTGGATTTTTTTTTTCCTTGTCAACGCAGAAGCTTAGCCACGAAGGAATACAAGGAAGATACCTATCTGTTAGGCAAAATGTAAGGAAAAAAAATGAAAAAAGAAAAAATGGCACATGCTATGAACCTTGTTTCTCAAACACGGTCCATTGATTTAGACAAGCAACTTGTTTTTAATGTATGTATTAGAATTTTATTGATGTTAGCGTGTGAAGCCAAAAGATACATGCCCTTGATCTGTCCAAAAAACACTACCAAATCATTATTTTTCATTGAATTAATTCATATCACGTCAAAGCTTTCATAATCAAGACATTTGTAGGGTAAGGAACTCATATCACGTCAAAGCTTTCATAATCAAGACATTTGTAGGGTAAGGAACTGCATTTTTGTTTATATGAAAACCATAAACAATTGATGTATCCACGTAGCAGATATAGATGAACATTGAAGGAGAGATTTTTTTTATTAAAAAAAAATAGATTATGTGAACTCATAAAAAACTCAAATGGGTATTGGCAAATGACCATTCTACTTGCAAAGTATGAACAAATGCCGATTGTTTCTAAAGTGTTAGAGGAAAAGGGATTGAATATAATGTATTCGCCTTGTCTCTACCCTTAAAGTATCAATTACAGATAAGACATCACTAATTATCCATCAGAGTATTAATTCCTCTATGTATTGGCATTGGAAATTAGGCTCCACCAAAGTAATCAAGTCCAATTTGGCATGACGTTGTGGCATTCAAAATTTTCAGCAAATGTCAAAGAATAAGACCTAATTGATCATAAAAAGAAATGTGAAAACAAGAATTTTACGGTTATTGTATGTTCCAAGTGATAAATTCCTGCTAATTGATCATAATAAAGAAATGTGAAAACAAGAATTTTAGGGTTATTATCTGTTCCAAATGATGAATTCTTGGATTAAAGATAAGTCCTCCATCATGCATGCTTATATATGCCAAAAGAATAATAAATTCAATCTCTTTTTTTTTTTCTTTTTCTTTTTAATTTTTTGATGTGCATGCAAGATATGAATATGCCGAGTTAATGCTGCTCTATTGTATTCCTGGTCAATTATTGAGTTACCGAATAAGTCCCAACAAAAAGCTTGCTGCTGACGTATCATCATCCAAAATTATCATTTTTTTTCAATTTTTTTCTTATTATTTATGCCTAAAACTCTCTTTATTAATTTAATCTACATAAAATATCACAAAGGAAAATGCCTTTGTTATAATTGGCAAATCATCATCTATTTACTTCGTTATTTCAGAGGAGTTGAGAACTGGCTACGATGTTGATATTATATTATATTACTTTTATGGGTTAATTTCCCGTATGCAAGTACTTCAAAAGTTAGGAATGATCAGAGGCTGCTTCACTGGTAGGAAAGGAGATAATTAAGTTGAAGATTTTAGCTAGGTTAATCTTGGATTAATTAGATTTTGAAGTAGAGATAACTCCACTAATTACTTGAAGATCAAAAGAATTCCAAGCATTTTGTTTCTAATTAATGAAGGAAATAATCATAACGATTGCTGCATCTATTTTAGATTCACTAATAAGCTTCCCCTCCATGGATAAAGAAATTCTTCCACCAACGAGAGACTGAGATTACTTTTTGCTGAATCCAAGAACTAGGTTGGGGCGAAATATATATTTGCTTGCGAAGGCTTTCTGGCATACTTTCCCTAAGCAATTGACCAACTTCGACAAAATTCTGAATGCACACTAGACCTTAAATAGATATTTGCCTGGAGAAGGTCTTGACTGATGCAAAGAGACATTTGAAAAGCAAGGACTAGGTATGAATAAATGCAAAGATGTTATTTCTTCCTTGGAACTAAAATTCAGAAACTCGTTGAAATATATCAAACTCAGAAAGCTTCTATAAAATTGTAGTTCTTACTTAATTATACAGAATGGCCGATTAATCATCGATACCTGTATTTAAGGAGAAAATGGGCAGATAACCACATCCAATTAATTAAGATATGCCATAAAATACTGATGAGCTGGTAAAAAAAAAATTAATGTAAATCCTCAGCTAGAACGCAATCCATATCTATGATCGTCTGCTCTGAAGAGAAACTGATACTTACAGGTGCAGGTTGTGTAATTGTAATGCCAGATGAGCAAACCACTGCATAAACAATGGGAACCTGGTGAGCATGCACAATCATGATGAGCAAGAAATCATTACTGGGAAGCAACAAGAGGCAATGGACACTTTAAAAAAAAAACTGTAGCACAGCTATATGTCTCTCTTTACGGCATGAATAACTGGTGAGCCTTGCTGTAATTGATTGCAATGTAAGTTAAGATGCCAAAACACTTCCATGAAGAGAAGTTAGCTTGCAATGATGATGACAATCGTTGATGGATGAGTCATCTCAAGAATCAAAAAGGGAACACCAAGTAATTTATAGTCTCATAATCTTATGAGCAACTAGTTGATGGATTTTGTGATGAAATGATACCCATCAGACTTGAATGGCCAAAAAAATTTGGCTGTAAGTTTATTGATAATACTATCAGGTAGATATAATTTGGCCTCACCGCTCTCCTCACGAAGTTGCTCAAGAAATATTATGTGAAAATGATAACAATAACAAGAGAAGAAAGCTCAGTAAGTGGAAGTAGCTAACATATTTATATTTGGATTTCAAATCGGAAAGCAAAGATGAACTCATTAATTTTGAGAAGTAAAGACAGAAGAAATATGAATTTACTGTGTTATAGTAATATAAGCACAATGGGGCCAAGTTTACAAGAGATGGCTGTGGAAAGGCAAGACTATTATGCTTTTCTAGTTCAAAGGAAACCAAAAAAAAAGAGTAAATTTAACTATGTATTATGAATGTGCTACATTATACAAGAAATGGAGATGATATACATGTGAAGGATGAGGGGCTGACGGTGATGACAGAAGAATAGAGAGCACAAAGGAGTGAGATGCGAGCTCCATGCATTTCATCATCTGTGCTCTCTATCTTCTGTCAACAACACCAGTACTGCCTCCTCAGTAGACATCAATATCAGAGAGAAAGATAGAGAGAGAAAAAGTTGACTGGCTGTTTGAAGGACTATTAGTATCTATCTTTTACAGGAGAAGATATATAGAGAAAGAGGAAGCGAGGGGAAATTAGGGTCTTAAGTGCCCTGGATGGCCTTGAAAGAATTCCAACAGCTCCTATTTATAGGGAAAGCTCTGTGCATATTGCCTTTGTTCATGGCTGATTTTCTTCTTCTTCTATTTCTTTTTTTTTTCCCCATGATGTATATGGACAAGAAGACATAAGATTCAGGTCACATGGATTCACTCAAGTAGGGGCACCGCCTTTATCTTTGTCAGTGTTGTAAATTATTCCACGACCTTGTGGGATGTTGTCATTTCTTCTTAGAAAAGATAACCGTAGATCTAATGTTGAGTTTGGGAAGAAAAGCCTGCTTAGCTTGAAAGCACATGACCGTCTGAGTAATGTTCATATTGAGTTAAGGAATTCCAGTTTGTAGATTTGTCTCTTATTAGTTGAAGAACTGCAGTGCAAATTTTGTTCATACTTCAAAATAATACAGCTTAAACATCAAAATTATAACATATCCCATTTTCTAGTTCAAACCCAAATAATCTTGTTTTATTACAGACATTAATTCGTTCTCATGTTGGTTTCTTTCATCATCAAAAACCAGAAAGAAGGATGTCATAAAAAGAAAAAGAATATAATGACAATGTCCACTTCCAATTCAAATGCATACATCATCAACCTGGTGAATGCTTCCAATCCAACAGTACAACCAAAGCATGAAAGTAAAAGATTGATTAGGTAGTTGATGAAGAAAATCATTCCATGTTGTTGTGATTACTGCCAGTCAATATTACCTAAACTGAACTTAGTAGATGGACAGAATATTTGAGACTTGTCGATCAGCCTAGTTTTAAGAACCAATTAGCATCGGAGCACAAGTGAGAGAATGAGTGAGAGAGAGAGATATGACATGAGAGATAAGGTGTGAATGCAAGTTGCCTAGAAGCGCGGAGGAGAAAGCAGAGAGAGCTAGCTGGAGAATCCCCCACCAGTATTGCCTTATCCCACTACTCTTCTCAATCATATTCGCCATATGAGGAGACATCATATGGGGCCGTGAGGAACTCATCCTTCCACCTGTCCTTACCCCATACCATCACCATTATTCTCTCTATCTCTTTCTTGGAAATTCACTTTTGATCATATTTTGAAATATATGCACAACATCAAAATCTTGCCATAGGCCCATCAACATGTCATCTACTTCTAAATGGGCACTTCAAATCTTGTTCTTGTTCCAGTTCATTAACGCTGTCTCACCAAATTCTAATCATCATTTGATTAGGTTAATAGTAAGTCAATTATGCCACCTTTGTTTTTTAAGTTTCTATGATAGCATTTGATTCCTGCAAAGGAAAAGAAAAGAAAACAACAAAAACTAATTGGTGATGCTTTGGGTTCTGCAAGCTGAGAGGCAACTCTACTATAGCTAGCTAGATTCACACGGCTTCAGAAAAAAAAAAAAGAATCTAAAATTCTAACCATATCTCAAGGCCATGTTTTTTCTTTTGTGTTTTTGATTTTGGAAAAGACGGAAGACACTACAAGACACAATAACTCTGTAGAGAGAGGCCAAATAGCCTTCTATAGTTGCTATCATCTGGATAGAGGATCAAAACAACTGGCTATAATTCCTAGAGTCCCATTCGCTTTGTTTATTGGTGTCTGCAAGAAAGATGGCAGACAATTCTTAGACTTATCCGTTTTGGGAGCACAGCATTTTCCAGAGAAGATATTCTTTCCCTATTTAGTTAGGAAAGTCCAAATAATGCAAAGAAGGTCCTTCCATGACCGTGTAGACCCAAAAGAGACTTGCCACCATAAAACAAAGGGTCCTACCTTTTCAAGCCAAGAATCTTCTTAAAGCTTAGTTTGCTTAATTAGAACTCATCAGAGTATTATCCCAGACAATAATTTTTCACTGACATTAGCAGAACCAGAATAAAGATCTTGAAGAAATTTTAAAGGGGTCCTTTTGTATGCAAACAACAATTTTGCACTCTCATCACGAGAACTCTGTCTGTAGTTAGGCATAGAACAGCTAGCTATAACTCAGATCAACAGAGATCAATGATCTTTTTAATAAATTAACAAATTATCTCTTGCACTATACTCCTTCCTTTATCTCTAAGTTCTATTACGTTTGGTTAAATTGTAATGGGGATGTTCTACATTATTCTACATGCCGCAGAAGCTATAGTGGAATAAGATCCGAGTAGATCAAACAAAGATAAACATATTGCCTCATTGGTTGATACATAGATTGACACATCAAATAGGGAATTTTCAAAAAGCAGATTTGAGAGCATCATTTTGGTGTTGATTGGGGTTATCTTTATTCCACTCTTATTGATTCAATTCTTCTATTGACTGCTCACCTTTTTCATCCGGACAACCCTGATCACATCCTCTTCTTTTGACTGGTTGCTTTTGGCTGTGTGTCGATGCCCCACTTCGCTTTCTTTTCTGCAAAGGGATGTCCTCCTGTTTTGAATCATCACAATATCAACATCTATCTCTGTATATTATACAATTTTTGTAGAAGCTTTTTGGAATTTGTATGCTTGCATTTCCTTCAATTGACAGCATAAATACTTTAACTTTTATTGTTAACCATTTTCAGTAAGCTTGCCTCATTCATGTACATGTTAATTAGCTTTATTTAGTAAGCTTTTATGAAATGAAGTCTTATCTTCTTTACCCTTACCACTCAATAGAATAATAAAGAGTACCAAGACTCTAGATTGTCAAAAGAGAGATGATAAAGATAAAAGACCTTATCATGTATAGAGAAATCGTAATATCTAGCCTAGCAAATTAAAATCCAGTATCTGGTTGTTGTTGAGACCATGCATACAAATCTTTTCCGTTGCTGAATACTTCTGTTGATCAACGAGTGTAAAAATAGATACCGAAACTTGACATTGTTAAAATCTCAATTCCTAGAGATTTTTCTTCTTACTACCATCACCCCTAATTTCTCTGAGTAAGATTGCTGCGTACATTCAGAACCAGAATTGTGTGTTGATCATTGAGTTCTTTCTGTTGTCCAAACCTGTAGGTGTATTTTGGTATGTTTTCCACAAGGACAGTTTTCGTTTCCAGTTTCTGAAACTTCGACCACTGTCTACTTCTCCTTTCACAGAATATATAATTGCCCAAAGCTAGACAAGATGCACGATAGAAATGAGTACAACAAAGAGAGTGACCAGCAGTCCCGTCCACAAAAATGAAGTTTTCTACTGGACTGATATGAGCATTGTTTATAAACATTTTCAAGCAGTGCTCCTTATATATATATGTGCTGCATTATTTATTTCTGTATCACATTTTCAGGACTGTGCTTCACAAGTAGATGCAAGATCTGAATAACCTGTTGCAGATTTGCTTCCCCACTTAAAGCAATTTTTTCTTTCTTATGCAGATCTTTTTTTTTTTTTTTTTTTGATATTTGATTTAATCAAACCATGAGGGTAATGTCTTTCTCATCTCTGCTCATGATATTAATTATTATTCATGTTCAGGAGATAGAATTCTCATTTCCTTTTAATATATCTATTTAAATAGTGAAAACAATATTCTTATTTGTGAAAATTAATTCTAAAGAACTAGTATTTTCTGTTACTAATATTGTATTACTAAAAAAGAGATGTTCATATTTTTACCATGAATTTTAAGTGTTTGTACTGAATGTTAATTGTATAAATTTAACCATAATAAGCATCATTCTTTACAAAATTATTTGAAAATCATATCCGGAGCTCCAAGTACTTCACACGTATTAATTTGTATGCTAGAATGACCATCTACCTTTTTAAAAATATTAGTAACCAATAATTGACTTTTAATTACAAATATATTTATAATAAATATTTTTTTTTCATTCACAACAATGCTTCCTCTATAAATAATATATTTATACAGAAAGATCATCCCCCATGAATATTGTTTCTTTCTCTAAGATTTTCTCAAAAAAAATCGTAAGCAAGAATGTTTTGTTCTCATTCTTACATTATATGTCAACTTAATTGATAGCTAAACAGGAATTTATCATCCGTTCCATATACTCAATTAATAATGCTACCTAGGCATAATAAATTTCATGACTTGTAAAATATATAAATTTAAATAAATTCAGCAAGAAATCTCAAAAAAAAAAAAAAGATTTTGATTTTTCTTTTGAGTTTCTAATATATTTGGTTATATATCTCTTCAAACAATCTTGGTTTATTCTGGAATTAAAACTTATTTTTTTGAGCTCATGTTAGACTTAATTTGGCTTTGGTTATGCAAAATGAATTTATGTTTTTTTTTTTGGTTGATTCGATTTATTTATTTTTAGTTTAATTCGAGTTGAATATTGTTAATCGAATTATTGATTAGGTTGGGTTCGGATTAAATGCTAAAAAATCAATCAAATGATCAAACTGAATTATAGGGATTTATTAAATTCTATTGGTGACCCTGCCAAATTATTATACTTTCAATCTGATCTAGTAGTACATAAGTATAAAAGCAATTCTAACCCTAATTTCTTCAAAAAAAAATTTGTCTTTTTTTTATTATTTATTTTGAATCAAGAGTCAAGTTTTATTCTCATATTTGAAGTTTTTAAATAAATTAATTAGTTTTTCTATTTTTTATTTAAGTTAATATAAAAAAGTAAACATTATCTTTTAAAAAAAAATGAATTCATATATATTTTTAATAAATTATTTATTTATCATAAATTTATACTTAGTTTAGAATTTTTTTGCAATATGAAAAAAGTATGACTTTCTATTTATGAATTCATTATTAATATGAATCTAATTATTATAACTAAATTTTTCAATATATAAAATGTGTATTTAATCTTGCATTATATGACATAATTCAAATCTTAGTGTAATATATTAGAAAATTAAAAAAATATTTAACACTCAAATAATAAAATTAATTATGTTGATAGACTGTACCATATAATATGCATGGCTTATTTTAGTTTTTTAATATATATTTAATTTTTTAATTAATTATATTTGTTTTAGTTTCTCTTAATATATTGTGAGATACAAAGTGAAATAAAGGTAGTTTAGTTAGTATCTTACTTAATCCATTAAATATTGCTTGAAAATTATTAGTAAATTTTTTATCATAATTCACGTGTCTCACACGTTTATTAAAATAAATTACTTGCTAATAATTTTTGAATTAATATTTACATTAAATTATTTAAAAAATATGATATTTAATTATGTGTAGCACATAATTCTCTAAGTGTATGTTTTGAATAATAATAAATAAATGCCAACCTATATCGATATAAGTTGTGCACATAAAGAACTATATAGATATGCTACTAAAATTTTTATAAAATAAAATAAATCATTATCTACCATGTACTTCACATAAATGTACATTCCTAAATGATATAGGATCACCTAATTTTAAAATTTAAGTGACATGTATACTTAAATATATATATACCTGTAAGATCAACTTTTTGTCATAGTAATAGATAAAATTTGGTTGTTTGCTGATAGAGAATTAGAAGAGTATGATAAGGACAAAACATGATACATACACATGATAGGGATATATCACGTGTATGTATCATGTTTTATTACTATGTTTTTTTTTAAAAAAAAAATTATTAATTTTGCTCTCTTTTTGTATTTCAAAAAGTTTTATAAAAACATATTAGTCATACGTGGCTTAAATAACAAATACATATTTTTTGATCCTGTTGAAAAGTAAGCTTAGTACTTCCTACAAGGATGAGACAAGCAGCATATGATTAGGGAACAGTAATGCTTCTCTACAATGTTAAGCAAAAACAAAATTTTAATTATAAATGTATTTTTAAACATCATGCTTAGTAAAATTATGTTTAACAATGTAGGATACAATGGATATTGGCTATTGTAGAGCTTGATTAATATTAATGTATGGTTATTATTTAGTGCTTGGTGATTAAGATGATATGACAGACTTAATCACAATGGAAGTGTTGATGCATATTGGGATGTAATTGCTTGTTTATAAATTAGATATATATGATGTTAGGTTGAATATAATGCTAATATTTTGAAGTAGTTGATAATTGATAAGATTTTGTATTGATGCATATTTGTATTTATTTTTTATTATAATTGATTGTAAAAAATATGTCATTTAATTTATAAATTAATATATAAGGATAAAGGTTTCGTAAAACCTTGATATTTGATCTATGTTACCAAATACAACTTCATATTCTAAAAACGATGATGCGACCTTAATATTTGTATATCGACGAGGACAAACCATCTATTAACGAATTGATAATGATGTTAATGAGTAATTAAAAGGGCAAAATCAAGTTTTGAAAATTTATTTAATCTATCAAAATGATGTTATTTGATTTTCTCAGATTCTCCATTTTTTTCCTTAAACTTCTTCTTTCTTTTTCCTAGTGCCATCTCTTTTTTTTTTTTTTTGAACGTATCCACCTAGAATATGGTTGTTCTCCTATTTACATATTCTATGACATATAAATTCATTTATTATATGCTATACTATTCACTATGTTGTTGTGCTAATAATGTATGCCCATTGTTTAGATAATGAGCCAGGAAATGGCTCTTGCTAATTTCTGTCTCATCAACAGATTGCCCCTTAATGTTGTAGATGTTGTTTGATGGACCTACATAAACTAAACGTAGATCTCATTCCTTGTAAACCCACACCTTGAATCTTTATATGATTCCTGTTATATGAATGCAACATTGCTAAAATTTGAGTGATATCATTAGTAATTTATGAGAGCAACTTGTGATCTTTAAAAATTATGAAATCAATGGCATTAAGTAATAAACTGGGTCAGCCCTAGGCCCGTGCACTATGGTGATCCCCCAAGGCCCCCCAAAGTTGAAGGCTCTTTCACTTAAGTCCTACATATATAATTTAATAAAATTTTGAATTAATTTAAAAAAATTATGGATTCATATTTTTAAAATGAATTGAGTTGAATTAAAATAATTAAATTTTAGATTAACAAAAAAAAAAGATGAAAAGTTTTATGGTTGGTTAATATTTTTCTCTTCTTTTAAGTTTTATCTCTTCTGTTTCTTATTCCTTATTCTAGATTCAATAAACATTTTTTAATTTATTATTATTATTTTTTACTTATCATTGAGAGTGTTGTTAACTAATTAAAACATCACTTAGACAAGTATAAATGAGTGTTGTTGAAGGTTTTTTTTAGAATAAATTATTTTATTGTTGTAGTGGATGTTGCTATCGTTACTTTACAAAAATGAATTTGAATAATTACAAGCATATGATATTATTTTTTATTTTTTGTTTAATTTATATATGTTAAATTCTCTCAATGATTGAAAATAATATTGTATCAATTTTGAAAATACTCTAAAGTATGGTAACTCTTTAGATATTAATTCAAATTATTTATTTTTTGAATTAAAAGTATTACTAGTGTTTATCGATAATAATAATAATAATAATAAAGATGGCACTTCCTAGAGTTTGTAAAAATTTTAGATTACTGTCTTAATGTCTTAATTGCTTATAAATGAAATGGAGAGAGGAGGTCGATTGAAGGAAAAGAGAAAAAGCTTGGAAATGATGAGCGAGATGAGGAAGAAAGCTCTAGTGAGGCCGAAGCCAAAATGGACAGAAGAGAGGTTTAATGGGAGAATGAGGATAAGTGGAAGATGAGAAGGAAGGAGAAGAGCCTGATGAAGCCTCTTGGATGATCAAACCCATGACTTCTTACACAAATAAAGAGATGATCCTTTGGCAATGAATAAAAGTAAAGCACATTTGCCTTCATTGTTGTAAAAGATTCAGTGGAGGAATTGTTAAGCATAGTAAAATAAGAGAGAAAGAAAAATGAGTAGTTTGGTCAAAGTCAATAATAAAAATAGTGAAATCAAATGAAGAGGTGAAACTATCTCTTGAGTTAATGCTAATTTTTGGTAGTGTTAAGTGTCGAGGATTGTTTTATCAATTTTCATAACTTTAAGATTTGTAATGTCACTTTTAATATGAGTTAAAATATCAAAATTTTATAGTATTTTACTTTTAATGTAAATATAAACAAATTAAATTAGATATCTATTTTGTTTAGAATTGACATCTAAAGTAACATTTTATAATAATAAAAATATTAAAATAATATATATATCACTTTCAGATAAAAAATTTTTAAAATATTTTAGTTTTCCTTTGAATGAAAAATTTTTTTATAATTTTTTTATATTTTTTAATTAAATTACATTAAAAAAATTAAATAATGATTATGAGCCATAGTCATTTACTATATCCAAATACTATTATTTATCTGATGGTATATTAAATAACAGTTTTTATAATTATCAAATATCTGAATGTTCTTCAATATTATAATCACCATCTTTTTACCAGATTTTTATGATACTTCAGTAACCCATCAAAAAAAGTCATGTTTTTTACTCGTCAAAAAAAAGCTTACTTTATTGTAATGTTTAGATGATATTTTATAATAGTTATAATTTTTATATAAATTATTTTTTAGATTTGTTTTTTTTACAATAATTGTAATATATCATTTAATAAATTTTTAATTTACTATATTGATTTTGAAATGTTTAGAATGACTATGTTTCAAATTTGAAATGTTTAAGATCAATAATTATTGTGATTTTATTATTTTTAAATAATTATTTAGTTTAAATATTTGGATGTAATTTAAAATTTTATTAAAATATTATTTGTTATTAATGAAAATAAAAAATATTATGTTTGATTATTATTATTAGTTTTTTAATAAAAATCAATGAAATCAAATGTAAATAAAATATATTAATTCGATTCAAATTTTTTAATTTAATCAATTTAATTTGAATTTTATTTTTTTAAAATTGATTAATATAGACTAGGATCCAAATTAGATTTCAAAATTGAATCCAACCTGTTCATAATCACTCCTTTAAAAAAAAAAGGTGCCATTTGTGGACAAAGTTCTCATGTAATCTAAACCCAACTGGTTTTTCCTACCTCTTGTACAAAAATCAAAAGTTATTTTGCATAGGAGGAAACAATACCTAGCACCTCCATTAACATAAATGACTGATTAACTAATGACCAAATAAGGCTAGTTGATCCCAAGATATTTCCTTCTGAATAAACAAATGAAAACACTTTTCATTGGACTTTCAATATTTGGATGTTCACTAAAGCATTCAGAAAAAAACCATTAAGTGAACAAACGAGCTGGTTTAGAGTTTTGCTCTCATAACATAAGGCAACATATGTCCAACTTTAGATGCAATAATCCAATCTTAAGGAACAATTACACATGGGATGCTCAGGGCATCTTTTGAATGGAGGAATGAACTAATTAAATAAACAAGCCACAAAGACTCATTTAAAAAGGTCCAAAAGCAAATTATTCAATAAGTTTTATAACATAATCCAAAACATCTCAAACTTAAGATAGGTTCTTATAACATAAACCAAAGTTTGTCCCATCAAAATGCAAAACATCTCAAACATGAGACTGGTGGATCTTCTATTCAGCTGTTAGCTAAGTTTTTCCTTTCCTTTTCCAATCACTTCCTTTTCTGCTTCTGGTCTTGCCTGCGGCATTGCACACTGCAAAAACAAGCAACACTTGGTAAGCTATGCTGCTGAAGAGTGAAGAATAAACCCAACACCAAGCTTGGAGGGGTGAAACAGTAGAAAACAAAAGGCAAATTATACATGGGAGGCTATGCGTGCAGTAGAATCATTGAGGAGGAAGGGGATAAATTTCCAGGCTACCATACAAGCCAGCAAATCAAGAATAAATGGAATAGAGCATCTAATATTGAATAACATTACTATGATGATAAAATCTAGGCTGATAACAAATTAATTTCTTTCTTACCTCAGAAGCAGGATTACGACCAAATTCAGTTAACAACATTGGTGGCTTGATCATGAGTGGTCTAGGAGCTTCATGAATCTTAATAAACTGATCCTAAAACAGGACAAACCAGCCACATAAAGTTTCATAAATAAACACTACAGTGAACAAGGAACCTTGATTTTATGAAATAATGATGTAGCAAGTAAACAACAAAAGTGTACGTTGAATAAAAAGTGCAATTAGAGTTGTATCACTCACTGCATTCAAGTCCAACCAAGGGAAAGGAAGAAATTGGTTAAAGGGAGGCGGTTCAACTTCAGCTGGACCTTTCTCTTTCTCATCATCCTGAATTAAATCAAAATAGTGTACACTTTTCATCACTTCCATGTCCTGCTTAAATGTATGTAAATGATGCTGGAGCCAAAAAGAAAAAGAAAGGTACCTGTTCCTGACTAGGGGGAACAACTTTCACCAAGAAATCAAAAACTTCTTCACGCCTTATGGCCTGAGCAATGTCACAGCGTTGCAGTGTCTGGCGCTTGGACTCATCACTTTGCAGCCAGGCTCGAAGGGTGAGGTCCATAATGAATAGCTCGCAGGCCTTCGCAAACAGGATAGGGGTGTCTTTGCTGATCATCTAATGATACATATGTAAATCTTAACAATTAGGATAAATATCAAAAAGGGAATACTAAATACAATTTTTATTTCATTATGTTAACATCATATCGGAATACTAAATGTGCAATGTAAAATGTCTGCCTTTTAGGCCAACCATTAGGTCCATCATTTCTGCAACACACTAACTACTTTTCCTGAAGAAAAACATCGATAATCATACCACAGAGGTGAAATTTGCTTCTGTTTGATAAATGTGGATAAACATTTCTTTTCTATAAAATTAGTTGAAAATGGAAAAATGTCTCAATTTTAGACATAGAGATGACAGTAATAGAAAACAATCAGAAAACAGAAGAGAGGACGAGGAGAAAATTAACAAGGATGCAAAAGGGGATTTAAATAAATTTTGCATTGCAAACCTTCACTTCTTCATCAGATTTCATGACCTTTTTTATCCTTGTCAGGGGTAGTGCATAGTTGCGCTTGAAGACTGTAAATTACTCATGAAAAAAAAAAAAATAGAGAGCAATTAGTGAATGAGAACTAGGGGGGAGAATTTTAAAAGATTAAACAACTTAACTAATCTCATGTAAAGTTTTGATAAAATCATTAGATGTATCCATAAAGGAACCTGAAGTGCGATTTATCTCCATGATCTGGTGATGCCAAAGGACTTTCAAGTTTTGCCTCAGTACCTGCATAAAAAGGGCCTTCTGGGCCACTTCATCCTTTACATCATACAAGGTATACTTGAATGAGAAGTCGATATACGCACAAAAGTAAAAGAAAACAAGACATGATGATAAACATTGCAGAGAATACGGATTATTGAACAAACATTTGGCTAATGTACATATAATTGATCAGACTAACCTCCATCTCTTTATTTATCGGGTGAAAAGGCATCAAAGATTGAGGCATTGGCATGAAGTCATGCATCTCAACAGCTGGAGTTGAAGAAGGTGTGACCTCAATTGATTTATTCAACTCCAAAAGGACTGGCTTATCTGTCAAAGACCTCTTCATGTTTATAGATACTCCAAAGACTAGATACAGAGAGAAGGGAAAGGGGAGAGCTATATAGCTAACAAGAAAGGTAACAAGCAATAACTTCAGGTCAGAATAAGGAATAAGAATAAAGTCATGAGCTAATCTTTCAGTTTGATATTACCTTCAGATATGGTGCAGTAAATGGAAAAAGGAAGTCAACAGAATACGTTACATTAAGAACTTATGAAGTCACCTGGTCAACAAAGATATGCCTCTGCAGCTGTGCGGTAACTGCCAGTTGAAGCTCTGCTAGAGACATTGAAGGTCAAACTCCTTGTTGATTGGTAAGATGCGGAAATTTTATTATCAGTCAAACAAATATTGTTGTATATAATTGACATGCGCGTGGGACACGTAAGTTCAGCTATGGCAAGTTTTGTTTCTATAGGGGGGAACTGAATTAGGATTGTCGTTAATAATGGCGCGTGCGCCTAGTTGATGGTAGGGACTATGTGGAAGTAATCGGTAACCTTCTAATGGTCGCATTTGTATCCTTGACTAATTCATTTCGCCTAGAGGATTAAGATGAGTATACTCAATGACACCAAACTGGTTAACTATTACAGCCTTTTTGCTCTATTAATGCTCATTTTGCAGAGGAATCAGATTATTTTTTAGCCCTCTAGTAAATTTCTCTCTGATATTGGAATTGGCTGGAAAGAATAAGGTTCCTCTATTGGGAAAACTGTCTGGTTAATCCATAAAGCCAACTAAATTCTAGCATATACTTGACAAATTAGTCCAACTGAAAGATCTAGCTACTATATGATACTACTGAATGATATCTTTATGAGTTCATACAATAGCTGAAAACAGCGAAGCTGTTAAACTGCAAGTGCTTGACCTGGTCTGGTGTCTGGAGTGTTACAACTGCAGGTTGACAACTGTTTTTTGTGAGAACAAATTTTTGGCATTAACTAGCTTTACATTTTGTCAGCTTTGCAGCTCAGATTTACTGAGTTTTCAGCTTCCACCGCAATTGTTTGAAGGTTCCTCACTTTTTAATTTCCTAATTTAATCAGGGTCCTGTATGAAGCCTAATCAGAAGCAGTTTGAATTTCCAATTATTTGATATTGTTCTTCCTAAGTTCTTCCTGTGCAGATGTTTCAAATTTCTCATTCATAGATCTCTAAGAGAGGAAAATTAAGTCTAAACCTAATCTTGCAAATAATATTCTGATACCATATATTCAGCTTTATTGAAGCATTGTATCTGATATTCTGAATTAACTCATAAATAACAACCTTGAATAGGTTACATGAAGTTAATAATATATGGCCAGACTAGCCAAGGATCTAAACTTTAAAGCCTAGGAATTTATGGTTCCAGATTCGTATTCGTGTTAATTCTATGCTTTTTTCTTTTTTTTTGATGAAGTAACACACCATGATCTGCTGCTCATGTGAGATGAACACCCAATGAAGACATGATTTTGAGGTCCCTAAAAGTAGTAAAGGTCAAGATTCCAGTTGAAGAAGTCATGGGGACGGACTTGCTCATCAGCCTAAAGGCAAGACACTAATCTAATATCTGCTGCATGTATGGATTCAACAGCACCAACAAACGGTGGTTGATGATAACTTGCTGGCTTGAGAAAGGGTGTATCAACGGCCCCCACACGACACCCACTCATACTCAAAAAGAAACATTGACCAGTGAACCACAGACCCACCATATGAACATCATGAGAAACACATATAAAACAAAAAAGTATCAACTACAACATTTTTCATGCAGGCACGCAATCAAATAGGCATATATAAATTAAAAGAGAGTCAGATAGAGAAAGAGATACCAACAACTAACTTGAAATGAAAGTTGCGTACTATCACATATCAAATTTCATCATTACAAAGTTCAAGTTCGGTAGTTTCTGCTTGGTTGATTTCTTCTTCCACTCTCCATCCCGATATGCGTAGACATGCAATAATGCAGTGCTCCACTTCAACAAATACAAAACATTATTTCCCATAACGAAATGTGATAAAGCCCCTTCTCTACCCTCCCATATAGACAACGTATCAAAAATTTGTACATCATTCATATAATCATACCATTATGTCCAATCTTATTAGTATCTTTCTTTTCTGTATCGTTTTTATCTTATTTTCATTATTGGGATCAATATCGGAATTACTAGTAGAATCTCATATGTACATCCCAATTACCCGTCTCTACATGGTCAGCAGAGCCGTGGTCAACGTGGGATAAGCAGCCTCTCCTGCTCGCTGAGGGAGTGACGGAAGTGGCATCTGTGGCCATAGGGACACGCATCACCAGCAAGGATCATCCTGCACACTTCGGTCTTGTATCTTGGGTGTCTGATAACTGGACGCAGCTCATTGATACCGTGAGCGAACTGACAGTGTCTACCATAGGGACAAGTCCCCGTCTCCTGCCACTTGTTGCACAGCTCCGTCTTCAACATTCCTTGATTGTACACCTCGAACTCCAATGCCTCCTCCTCTCCCTTCCCTTCGGCTGGCACAAACACCCGCTGCTGCACCTTCGACAAAAGTAACAAATCCCATAACTACAGAGTAATACATCATACAAACCGTCAAATAAAATACATGATTGGCCCGGAGAAACATAATCGAGCGCGCTAGTCACTAATTGCAACAGAAAGCTGTCGATTGGGGTCGAAAAATATACAAGACACGGAGGGGAAAAATATTTTCAAAAGTACTTCACAGATTTTATTTTTTATTTTTTATTTTTTCAAAAGGAGCATATTTTAAAAGTACGTATTTTAAAAATAAAATAAAATATTTTCAATCATGAAAATACGTAAAAATAAAAAGAAATTTTTAAAATAATAGCATGAATACGTGTAAAATATCATAAACGAGAAAATGTTAAACTACAAAAACAATTTCTTTATTGGAATAAGTAATATAAAAAAAGTATTTTATTCCTCCTTACTTATATGCAGTGAAATTCTTATGGCCTCGTCATGAATGCACGAAACGTACAAAAGCTAAGACATTCACAAAAAATTCAACTTCTAATCACAAGAATAAATCGAGCTTACCGGTCCAGAGCCAAGTTGACTCGCTGGCCGCGGCCGACTTGGATTACGACCCGAAGCCTCCTGTCCTTGAGCTTGCTGCTGGTTCACTTTGATATAACCACTGGACCGGACCGAGATGCTCTTAGGCAATGAACTCCTATCGACGTTCCGCCTCTCAAAGTGGCCGGATTCGACCGCGCTTCGTGGACTGAAATTAGAGATTTGCCAATGAGGGTGATTGCGGATGGCAGCAGGAGAGGAGAGGCTGAGGAGCTTGAGAAGTTCGGCGTTGGCCGACCTGATTTCGGCATTTTCCTGGCGGAGGGACTCCAGTTCGGTGGTCAGGACTTGAAGGCGAGCAAGGCAGAGGTCATAATGATCGGAGAGCTCTTGGTACTCAAGGATGAGGCGAGCTTGGTGGAGCCGGTGCTCGGTGGTGATGTCTGTGGAGGCAGAGGAGGAGGCGGAGGAGGAGGGAGATGGAGAAAGAGAGAGGGAAAGCGAACTCGGCAGGTCTGTTTTTGGCGGAAAAATTGCGTGGTACAATGACAGGAAATTGGCGGCGAAATCTTCGTGATGCTGTTGATCATGACATTGATTGTTTTGATCTAAAGGGAGAGAGGAAGGTGGAGGTGGAGGTGGTGGCGGGGGCGGTGAGGATGATGAGGTCGGACTCTTGGTTGGGGTCGGATCGGACGGTTGAGATGCGTCTTTCTCCATTTGCTGGTGAGAGATTGTTGCTGGAAGATTTACAGCACTACAAAGATCCAAAACCAGCAAAATCAGAAAATGCTTCGAGCTGCTCCGAAAATTAACTTGCAGAATATAAGTGCTTTCAATACGATTCTATTTTACCGTGAAGTTAAACTAGACTAAACAATGCCACTGGTTGATTGGTGAAATAAGAAAAAAAAAAAAACAATCCAAATGAAAAATTAATTCAGATCTGCGAATTTTTGAACAAGTATATAGACGTATGTTCAATCTTTTGCAAGGAACCAAATCAATCAAGAACTGTGAGGGTCTGAAACTTGATTGATACAGTCAAACGCTAAAGCAGCCATCACAGTGAAAAATACCTAAAAACATGCGTGTTTAACAGCAGATAATCAAGAAATTAAAGAATCACGTACATCATGATATTCAGTTAAAATAGTTAAATAACCAAAAAACGAGAGAGAGAGAGAGAGAGAGATGGAGAT
Organism: Moringa oleifera; assembly: GCA_021397835.1. Lineage (NCBI taxonomy): Eukaryota > Viridiplantae > Streptophyta > Magnoliopsida > Brassicales > Moringaceae > Moringa > Moringa oleifera. Next base: position 4,438,630 of record JAJFZO010000094.1, read on the forward strand.
AGAGATAGAGAGAAAGCATCTCACCTGCACTGGCTCACCTAGAGAAAGAAAGGGGAGAAAGATGAAGCCAAGAGAAGTTATATATATAGAGCAGGAGAGAATCGGCGTGGGGGATTAGTGAATCAGGTGTTGGTGAGACCACCATAGTAAGCAGAGATCCATCAATCAAGCCCTTTAAAGAATAGATCCTCTGGACTGTTAACAAGTGGCACCAAATAATCCGTTTGAATGGTCAGGGTCCACCCCTAAATAAAATACCAGAACACATCCCGAAATTTGGTCGTTCCCGCCAATGGACCTGAAACCGTTAGAGACGCCCAAACAGAAAGGCAAAGAGAGAGAGGAAGTTGATGTACATGGGAGCCAATACGAGGGCGACAAGTATATAAAATTAGATGGGTACATGTATGATTGGGTAGGGGCATGTTTGGCGTGACATGTAAGGATGTGAGTTGGAGGTGGTGGGTTGATTAATTAAGCTGTGCTTTTCAAGTTGTTGTCTTGTAAGTATGTTTTATTATTTGTGTATTTCGCATAGTTGCTTCCATCTCACAACTTTAACTAACTATATGGCCCCGCCTTCTCTTTGTTCCTCCTCTTCTGCAACCAAACAACAACCTTTTTTGGCTACCACCACAGTTTTTCCACGTTCCCTTTAGAGTTCTTTGAAATTTACGGTCTGTTCTACCCATTTTTAAATTTTTAAATTAAATTAAAGTAAAAATTATTTTAAATTATATTTTACGTATTATATTGAATCATTATATTTAAAAATAATAAATTAAATTGTAATTTATTAATTTAATTTAAATTAGACTCATTAGACTATAAAAACTTTTAAAATATCTTAATCATTAAAATATTTATTAGAATAAATTTTACAATTTATTTTAGTTAATTTTTCAAATTTTGAACAGTTTTTTATTCAAAAACCATTTTTATGAATTTTTTAAAAAAATTTTACTATACATTTAAAAAAATATTTTCAATACTCAAAAAAATTTAAAATCTTTTATGATAATAGTTTGAATATTTTAAAAAAAATTATAAAAAATTTAAATCAAAATGTATAGTATAAAATTTTCTTTTAAAATATTTTTAATAATATTCAGTTTAATCTAAATTGATATATTTGAATTCAATTTGATATTTTTTAAACATTAAAATTTAACTTGACACAGAAAATGTAATTAAGAATTTTAAATAACTTTTACCATTAATTTAAAATTAAAACATAAGGTAATATAAATTAATTTTTATTTTTTCTAATAAGATATAATTAGCACTTTCTAAGGTTTGATTTCTTTTCAAGAAATAGTAAGGGGAAGTAAGAATGATGACAAAACTTATTACCCAGATTAATTGAATCTTAAACTCTTTCCTAAGCAACTATTCTTGGCCTTAAGTTTGTATTTTAATGTTAGTACATAAAAAAATAAATTTGCATATTAAATAAAAATTTTAATATTTACCTTTTGTTCATAGTTTTCATATATACCATTTCATTCGTCACGATCTCTTCCATCACCAATGATCGATACTCATGGTAGAGAATTACGATTATTAATATTTTGTTTATATTTTAATTGCCTCTTAATTAAATTATATAAAAATATTTAAAACAAAAAATAAAAAAATGTTATCAAAAATTGATGAATCCATATGCAAGGATTGATGGGCTGGAGAGTAATCTGGTCCGCAAAATATATTAAGCAATTGAATGGCATCCCAAATTGATATAGGGCTTTGTTGGCTACATTTTCTTCCCAGCAAAAGCCTATGAATTAAGCTGCTGAAACAATCAATTTCAGCATAAATACATACATAAAAAGAAAATTAGGGAGGTTGTCATTCAAGACAAGCTTTAAGAGCTTTATAAATCTCCAAAACCAGCCTATCCTCAACTTCACCGATGGAATAAACTACACGATCTCGTCGAGCATTAGGAATTCGTTTAGAATTAAAAGTATTTTCATTGTTAAAATACCCAACTCTTCGAGCTAAATTTAGCATCATTTCAACGTAGGCATTCTTAAGCTTTGTCCATACCTCATACGGTGACAAAACCTTAAATCGAAGCTTTGGGACTGCTTTGATCCTCCAAAACCTCCGCGAGCCACCTCGAAGCCTCACCGTCTTTACCTTTCTATGTGCTGTTACCTCATAGTTTCCGAGTTTTCGGTATCTTCTTCTTCTCCAATATCTCTTTAGGTTACCATAGAATAGATATTCCAGTTCCATACCTATCTGTGTGCATACAGAGAATGAGAGAGGCTGCATGGATAATGAAGGGAAAGTGTTTTGGCTTAAATATACAAGAGAATGCAAGACTTTGTGTGATAATTCAATAAAGATTAGGTATAGGTTGACGACAAATGTTATTTTGCTATATGTCTAATTAATCAGGTCAAGAAAGTCGGATTGAATCATTGATTAATTTCCCATTGTAAGAAAATGAGAAAAATCAATAAAATAAATACAATGTATAGTTTTAATATCAAACAATGGAATTAAATAAAAACGAATCTTGAAAACTTGAAGAGAGTTTTACAATTCTTAATTTTATTATTATTTTTTCAATATTTACATTGAAATTTGTTGATCGATGAAGTCACCATTATAGAACCTTGGCTACCAAGCAATTGCAAAGCTTGACCACATTGAAATTGCAAGTCATTGCCGATTTTGTGTGCTACTCCATGGTTTTTTTCTTGTTATGGAATTAATTTAAATTAAAAATTGAATGAATTTTATTATACCTCCTCCATTATATTAATCCCAATTATTGCTTTAATTTTTATAATTTTCTAAAATCAAGGAACATATGGAACCCTCTTCCAGTTTAGTCCGAAGTTTAGATTTGGTGTCCTGAAAATGCGTGCAGCGACTTTCTGTGATCTTACCAGCTGGCTCAAATATGGATTAATCCTACATCAATTTTACATGAGAATAGCTTGTGACTTAAAAAATACAACAATTCAATCCACATGTTAAATCTGATATATCCGAAAAATAAAAAAACAAAAATAAAACCTAATTAATAACGACTACTAAACAACAATTAAAACATATCATAATTAAATAATCCAAAGTCTGAGCCATAACCTCCCCGAGTGATACTAAAAGATTATCATGACTAACTACTTGATATTTTATTCTTCGTTTCCCTATCATCAACTTTACTCGTACCCTCAGCTCCATTTACCTGAGAAGAATGATCACCTCGGGGCATCAATGGCTGCGTGAAGGAAGCATAGTAGCTCATCAAAGAATTAGTATTATTAAACATAGCATTCCCTTGAATCCAATTCGGATCAAAATAAACCTGTCTATTGTCATTATCCATGAACATAGCACCGAATTGACTGCAACTGCTAGCTCTCAAATTTACCATATCACTTTCCATGAAATTTAGACTCATAGGAAGTACTCCTTGAGAGTCCTGGACGGATCTGAAATGCTTTGGAGGATGGCTATGATCAAGTGGCCTCATCATGAGTTGCTTCTGGTGACAAACAGGCTGTTCTTCACCGCCACCAACTTCTGCTTCCATTAATCTTCCGTTTACTAAAGCTTGGTTTCCGAAACAATGGTTTCGGGTAGATTGAGAAGTAGCTTTCTCCATTAAATACCAGCTCATCTTCATCATTTTGATCCTATTCATTGCATGTTCAATCTTACTATCCAATTTTCCCAGAAGAAACCCTAGTTGCTTCTCTGAAAGAAGCTGGACATACTCATCCCACGTAGGGTACTTTGCCTGGTAAAATCCCTTGCGAACTTGATCAAACTGGTTGTCAGCTTTCTTTTTTCTGGCTGCAAAGAAGTCATCCAAACGGAAAGGTCTTTGAAGTTTGGTCATCGGCGTCCCCTTGTACCGGTTAATAATATTCCTGACCTCGTCAAGATTTTCCGGCCAGGTTTCCGACTCAGATGATTCGGGTCCGTAGATGATCACACAGGCATCCACGCCGCAAAGAGTGGAGAATTCCCAAGCTTTCTTGAACAAACTCTTACTCCTCTTTTGGAATGTCGCAATGCAGGATTTATGATGTTCTATCTTCTCCATTTTCGTTGCCCCACGAGGCATCTCTCTTGATCTGAATCATTATCAAGATAACATATCATAATATCAAAATTGCTTGAGATAATCTTAAAACCGTACGCCTATATTTAAAAATTAGTTTTTTCATTTAAAAAATTAATTTACAAATTGATTACTTATCTTAATTTTTTACAATTGACTATAAAATAACTTAACATATATAAAATATGAGTGCTTAAAAATACAAAAAGGAAAAACAAAAGACAACCTAATGTTATATATACATATCAGTACCCAAAAAGGCATATTTTTAATACTAAAAAATTCGTCTGATCTGCTTACGAATCCAAAAACCCAAAGAAAAAAAAAAAGGTGTCTTGCATACTTCTTATGGAAATCCAAAGATCAATTAATTAATTAAAACTAATAACAAACATAAAGAAGCAAAAGAAGTATCAATAATGCAACAAATTAAGAGATTAAAGAGTGTTAATTACTATGTTCATATGGATATGAAGAGAAGAGTTCAAATAAAGAAGAAGAGTACTCTACCTTCTGTGTTTAATGGCTTCTGAGAAATCCTCAATGAAGATCCAAGAGGAGAAGGCAGACTTGCTGTTGCCTTCATAAGAGGGTGATGGTGTTTCCAATAATGGAACATTAATGTCTTCTACCCATTATGGAAACCAAATCATAATTGCTGATTTCCCATTAAGGAATAAGAAAAGCGATTGCCAAAACGGAGCTGGGTAGGATATTCTTCAGTCTTAAAACTAGCCAATTTTTGGATCAATAATCAATGGCCAGCAAAAGGCTTTGGGTATTTTAGGGATTTAGCAGCATTCATGCTTAATTAGTGTGACTAATGTTACAATTTTAGATTAATTATATCAAAAAGATATAAATTTTATTTATGATTTATTAAAAAATTATATTTTATTTAAAATTTATGTTTTAATTAAAATTTTAATATCAACTTTTTATTTATAATTTTTATTAATATTAATAATTTTTCATATGCATATATGATTTGTATTTATGCAATAAATTTAATATATTATTAAATATTATTAAAATAAATAAAATATTTTATTTTTTATTTTTTAAAATAATTATATTTTATATGTAATTAAATATAAAAAATATTTTATATTTAAAAAATATTATGATAATTATATAAATAAAAATTACATACATATCATATACGTAAAAAAATATTATCGATATTAATAAAAATTACACACGAAAGCTTCAAATTAAGAAATTTAATAAAAATATAAATTTTAAATAAATATAATTTTTTATACAAATCTTAATTTAAAAACTTTTTTATATAATTAATTTTAAAATTTTTATTCAAAATATTTGAAGAAATGTAAAAAATAATGCTCCTTAACAAAAATGGATATATAAGTTAAATTAAATTTTAATATTTAAAATATAAATTATATCATAATTATTAATTTAATTTATATTAAATTTAAATAATTATAAAATATTAAATCAAGGACAAAAATTTCATAAAACCTTAATGTTTACTTTATGTTATAAATCTAATATTTATAATTACAAAATGACAAATTAAACTTGATTTATCAATTTAATTTAAATTAAATTTTATTAAAAATTTTAAAAATTAAAAATATTTAAATTAAAATTTTTATATAATAAATTTTAACTTAAAATTTTTTATAAAATTAAAAAAAATTCAAATTGTCATCTAAAAAAATTATAATTTTTAAATAATTATATTATTTTTTAATTTTTTTATATTATAAGTTTTAAAATATTTAATATTTTTTTTATTTATAAAAAATTTTAAATCAAAATTTATATTGTATAAAATCTTTAATTTGAATATATTTAATTTTTTTATTTTATGTAAAGATATAGCTTTCTTTTTTCTGCTGCTCAATGGAATTCCCTGGAGCTAGAATAGACTAAACCATAAGTGGAGGATAGAAATCACATCTTACATCTCTCCCGCTTTTCATACAATATCACAGCAAGAGGGCTTTCACCGCAAAGTTGAACTCAAATCCTCTCAACACTATTCTCTGCACAATACACTAGACAGGAGGATCTTGATTCCAGCAAACATTCACAAAAGCAAAACTTTACTTTGGAAAAGTTAGAAATAATTCCTCCAGTCCTCTGGTTAACAGCACAAGATGTACAAAATTTATGTCCTTCCTGATTCTACATCCTCTGATCTTGAAGCAGAAGTACCTCCCAAATGTAACCCCATAAATCCATTGCTGTGTTCAGCTTCATTATTCTCAGCACGATCCTCCATGGCCAGAGCATTGTGTGAATTCACATAATTGGTAGCTTGTCCACGTGACAACTCCAACACCTGAAAGTAAGCATAGGGGCCCCAACCTACAGGCAGATTCAACATCCAGTCAACAAAGAAAGCATACTACAGATTTATAACTTAGTCAAGACAAGCTTCCCATATTTGATCCAGTGGAGGACAAAATGAACAAAACATGTAATTTGTTAAGGTAATTCAATAGTTATAACCTATTGTAGAAAGATCTGCCTAGCATGAAAATATGCTCAAATAAGCAGGCTTAGTGCAAAGTGCTCATAAGGTTTTCTCTTCAGAAAAGGAAAAAATTGTTTGTCATCTCACATCCCGGCAGAGTTTCTAATCTTTTTATGGGAAAAGAGAAAGGAAGGGAGAGAGGAGATTAAATAGGTCATTTTCCATTATATTCAAAAATGCCTACCAAAAATATGAAGTGCCACAAGCACCATAAAAAGTATGATAGGACATAAACAAACTACTTGTTAACAAAAACTTTTAAGATCTTTTCGAATTTGCTCAGGAGTGTACCTTGAGCATGATAAGGAGGTGGGAAGAACTGCAGATAGCAAAATGTAGCCACTACAAGCCCTGTACAGGTGCATCTCCAACAGTCAGCAAAGTGGAACTCATAAAAGTAAGGAGTTTTAATTTATGAAAAGAATCAAGAACATAATAGCACACCTAGTAGACCTCCAGCAAAGACATCCTGCCAGTGGTGCCAGTAGTCATCCACTCGAGAAATGCCAACAAGAGATGCAAAAAGTAGGGGAAGAAAGACAACCCATAATTTCGCAACATGACCTCTGCGGTCAAATACTTGTATTTTACCAGATAAGTACAGTGACAGAAAACCAAGACCAGCAAAAGACCCTGAATATGGAAACAATATTGCTGGTTAATGTCCCAAAAACAGATTAAGCGTGCACAACTTACATTCTGCATTTGGTCATATTTCCAATGCATTTAGTTTTTATTCATAGATAGATGTTTATCTTTCTCTCTCAACATTAAAGGTCATAACAAAACATTAATTGGTCTTACATGAAGTATGGCCACTTGGAAAACTCTTATGTCCTTCCTTTATGACATTTTTATCGCCATGGCATACCACATTTCCCAATTTATCATAAACCTGAGAAGATATAGGTATTAGGTTCAATAATCGGACCTGTACTATATATAAAAATGATGACAGGTTGAGAGGAGCATACATCTTTTCCATCAGGAAAACAACGCCAAAAGAAGTCTGGTCGAGGTCGACCAACTGCATTTTTTATTGAATCTGTGATTACTGCTGTCACCAGAACAGAAAATAAAAGGCCTGCAGATGCAGGAAAAACAGAATATAAATCAATCATCTGATCAATCTTCATGAGATCAGCTTCAGTTCACAACATAACAGGGAATAATACAAAGATGTTAGCACCTAGTACGGCATGATGGAGATCATAGATATCCCTTCTGCGGAGATAGACGACGAAAAAGATCATCATGGGCAACAGAACTGCATACAGCTAATTATCCCAGGAGAGAAATATTGTCACTTACACAAATAATTGCAAAACTAAGTTTCATTTTTATAATGCACATGAGACCTACCGGAACGGCCCAAACAGGCACTGTATTACTCTTAAAAGGGTATTTGAGATCATCCATCATATCCTTTCCAACAAAGCGATAAAATGGGTGGATGACGTACAGAATGACCTCTATGAGAACAAGAAGCAAAAGTATGAGCCAATCATGCATGTGTGTCCTTGCAACGGTGACTCCATGGGACTTAAAAGTATGTGACCCAAGCTGAACCTCTCTCATTCTGTACTGTTAAACATACATAGATCACATTTATTTTCAGATTAATGATTAAAAAAAAAAGGTACTCATAAAGGAAGAATGAAAAAGGTCATGAATAATTCTGTATGGAAATTACAAACATGGGAGGGCATGATCGCAGCACATGAAACCATCAACACATATACGAATATTATTTTCATTTAGAGTTTTCCACATAATGAAAAAGGCTGTTGCATATCTTCTCCACGTAATTCCCATTATATCACTATAAGAGTACAAGCAACAAGAGGAAAACAAATGATAAAATATCTCACGTGCCACATTAAGTGTGTGAGAAGACCGATGGAGCAGAACAAGTTGCATACAAAAACTTACAACAATAAGACATTGTATTTTCTTCTATGAGCTGTGGTAGAACGTAAAAAGTCTTTAATTTAATGGCGTCAACTTCATATGAGTGCTCATGGATTCAAATATTCAGAATATGGAGTTTAGGTTAATCATAACTAGATCAAAAGAGTTCGCAGAAAATTGGTTTTCCTTTCAAAAGAATGAATTGTTGATGCCAAACTGTTTTGCTGACTAGAAAATGATCAGTAGAAAAAGGCTAATACCCGAAAGAAATAACTAATTACAAAGTATTCACTTGACACCATCATATGCATTCTCATGAAACATCACAAAATTATGAATTTTAGGATGGTTAAGTTTGTAAGACACTGAGCAGGAATCATTTACTCAGTCCATAAGCTCAAAAATGCACAAGGAAAGGAAATATGGAAACAAAAAGAGACACAAGGAAGAGATCAAGTAGACATTCTATGGTCTTATATAAATATAACTAAGGTTTGCGGTTCATTATTTATGTCAATACATGGATGATAAACAACCTTGTATCGCCTTCAACTTTCTGACAGTTTAAGTCAAGGACTCAGGAAAAGATATAATTCATCACTTTCTTAAACTTATATACACAGAAGAAACCTAATAGTCCTGCTATCTGCAGGAAATTAAACAAACTACGAGGCTTATGTACCAGATGAAATTCAAAGGAAGAAGATACCTTTTCATTCTTACATTCTATTAGAGGAATGTGACTAGCATTTGCAGAAGTCTCCAGCCTCTGGCTTGACACATCCTAGACCATCCCAACAAATCAATCTTCATGGATAAAATATGATGAGGGACCCCCAAACTCACTAAAACCCCAAGATGGAGAATTCTCTTCAGGACTCCATGGCTTGGAAAATTAAGCCAAGATATAGGTTACCTGACTATGTGAATCTTTGAGAAACAATCCCATGAAAACTAGGAACGTCAATTAAGTATGCAGCCCTCAACTATACAACCTTCTATAAATATTAACTTTTCCAGTTTGAAACAAAAGAAACATGCATCTTAGCAAACAATCATAGCAAACATATGTTACTTGCAGCAGCCATGAAAGAATGATCTTATGTTTCCTATGCAAGAAGAACCAGTGGCCCACTGTCAAAGCAATAGGTTCATGTACGAAATCGGGAGCAGAATGACATGATAGATACTTTAATATGCCATGAGAATCAAATTTTATGTGAGGAAAACAAAGGGCAACCTCTTTTTGAGTACCAAAGAAAAACCTTAATATTCATAAAAGAAGATAAAAGCCAAAGGGCTGAGTTCCATTAATAACTGAGACAAATTTCATAATAAAATGCTTTCTTATGATATATAAAAATATATTAGAATTGTAGCAAAAAATAATTTTCACAACTAAAACAAATCTACTCTCACTCTATTTCTAATCTTAACTGTTGAACTAAAGTAAGAAAAGGACCTAAAAAAAGCACAAAAACTACCAGCTAAGACACTAATATTGTATAATCAACAGCAGCATAAACACTGTTCACAATACAATATTGTAACACTAGCACTCAAACAAACGGTTTTCAATTCAAGGAACTTTCCCGGCGTCATTCATTCACAAAGTCTGGAATAATCAAGCCAATAGATATTTTTTAAAAACAGCATGAAACTTTGATGCCATAATTCTCATAGCAAGTAATCAATGAAAAATCACATGATGCTCAAACAAATACACAGAATAAACAGATGTAAGCTTAAGTTGGTCGCATCTTGAATACAACTCAAACACTAAGTTTTCATCAAACAAACACCAAAAATTAAAGAAAGAGGAAATGGGTCTAATATAGTTGAATGATGCGAAATACTATGGGCACCCGTTATTTGTGTGAAATATTAATTCTGCTTTATGGGGCTACAAGATGAACACTAAAATTTAGCTATTGATGAAAGAAATGCTTGAAGAAAATTTGTTCTCAGAGCTTAAATATCTTTTACATGCTATTAACTACTCTTGGCAGGCCAAGTCTGCTACATAATAATGTATATGTTTCAGTTTGAAGATATATTTTTAAATTAGTAAGGGAAACACAAATACTTGCTCTCACTAGTAACATTCAAATTCTGATTATTGAGACTTCATTTCACTGATTAAAAAATTTCATAACCCTTGAAAGGTTGAATAAAGTTGAGTTAAAACTCTATCTTGAAGCCAAACCATTTGTTCTCACATCAAACATATAGTTTCTTCATAATTTAGTGACTTCCAATACATAAGCTTGAAAATACCCCATAATCACAATTTTTCCTTTACTTAAGAAGTAGTAAAACATTCAGATAAAAGAAACGAAGTAGTAAAGTATGAGAACGTATTACAAAGGACAATAAAAGAGACAAAAAGCACAGAACGCCAACTACAGCGGTAAAGCCTGAAATGATAAAACAGAACCCAGTTTATGTGAGATCTGAACGGTTAAAATCTGAACTGGAAAACAAAACTCATTTATTTGATTGACATGCTCAGATGAATCACTCAAGATGGGCGACAAACTAAACATTGCCAAAACCATTACTTAAAGAAAAGAAAAAAGAAAGGAAACCACAAAGTATTTATCCAAATAAATTCTACCCTACCATATGGATAGATATGTATCCATTTGCAAATCAACAGAAAAGGAAAAAAAAAAAAAAAAAACAGCGACAAAACCCACTAACCTGAAATATACCCGGGAAAACATTCCTAAAACGAGAAAGAGAGCCCAAATCCCACCAAGGCATTGAATCAAGCAATTGACAAGACAAATACACACACGATAACTCAAATAAGTAGTTCAGTTCACCACAGAGAGCAATGGAATACAAACAAAAGCCATCCTGTCTGTGAGGTTCACATAATATATACAAAAGAGATGCTTATCCGCAGTAACCTGGAAAAAAATACTCCCATGACAGCAGTGAATAGTGCCAACGGATAACAGCAAAGCCTGAATCTATTACATACAAAAAGTCAATCACACATAAGAGAATTACAAAAAGAGCCAACCACCCAGAAAGAGTACCTGAAAGCGCTAGGGGTTTTCCTGAGACTTCCAATGACAAGAAAATGGGGTCATCTTGGCTCTCCGGACCCAAAAATCGATATTTTTTCCGGATAGGAAGGAAAGAAAGAGAGACAGAATGAGAGAAACTGTGTCGTTTTTTTCCCCAAGAGTGTGGTGTTCGTGACGGAATGTAGTGACGTAAACATGGACTCATGGAGTGCTGTCGATTTTACAGTGAAAGAAAATCAGATATGAGACTCAATTTTAGAAAATCAAAATGGGTTTTGCTATGATATTGTTATGCAAGCTTATATTACGAAAAAGAAATTAGAATTTTCAAAAATTAAAAAACAGAAAATAAAATAAATTTTAAGTGTTGATCTTTTAATAAATAAACAGAATAAATATAAAAAAATCTAAATTTTACTTCAATTTTAATTTAAATATCAAAATTTTAATAAATTCAATTACATTTTAATTTTTAATTTTTCAAGTGGATATGAAAAACTTATACTTCAAAAATAAGTCAAATAAACTTTGCATTCCATCTCAAATTTCACATTTAAACTTGAACGATTTTTACATGTGCTATTTTCATAAAATTTTTAATTTTTTAATAATATAATTTTCTAAAAAAAATTATTATTAAAAATTTTAAAAAATATTTATTATGAAATTTGTGAAAACACTTGAAGTTAAAGATTTTAATTTTAAAATTTTAATAAAATTTAAATTAAATTAAATTCAACAATATATGTAAAATTAAATCAATTAAATCTTGGATATTTAAATTAAAATTGAAGTATAATTTGATTTTTATATTTATTTAAATAAATACTTAGCATTTTTTTCTTATGCAATAAAGTTTTTCAATCATAATATTAGGAAATGCAATAATATTCAGTATTTACTAAAAAACTTAATGTTTAAATTAGTCCTTAAAATGTTTGAAAACATTTGTTATCAGAGTTGTTTAACGCTAAATGGTTAGCCTTAATGTTGTCACGTTGTCGTGACCTTCAAACAATCATTACGTTTTACTAATTGGGTTCGCATGCATTGTCTGTAAGTTCATGCTCGCACCATCACGCCATCTCCTCTTAACAATGGATTTCGAGACCGTGTTTATGTCGCTTAATCATGTTTACAATAATTTAATTTGACATTATGATATTAAGATACACTAACACATTAATAGTTAATTATTTAATTTAAATTGGCGTTGGTTCCATAAATAAAATAAATATGTTTAAATTTGAAAATACCATAGGCTTGACTTTTCCCGTGGTTTTTTCACATGGGCATGTCCTTTGTGAGTTTTAATTTGTGTATATTATCATTAGAATTTTGAAATAAATAAAACAATCACTTGGATTGATTGGATTGATATTTTAAATTTTTAATTAAACATACAATTATGAGTATTTTAGGTAAATTAGAAACATTTGAATTTTTTTGAAAGTATTTAAAAATTATTAAATTTTAAAAAATTGTTAACCTATTTCATCAAAAATAAGAAATTTATTGTAAAAAAAATTTAATTTGAATCATTTAAATATTGTTAAAAAATTTTAAAAAGTTTAAGTTAAAAATTTATGTAATGAAATTTTTTACTTAAAATTTTATATGAATATAAAAAATATTTAGGTTGTTATTATAAAAATTTATGATTTTTTAAATATTAAAAAATTTATTTGTAAATTTTATATTATGAAACATTTTAAAATTTCATAAAAATAACTTTTAAGTTGAAAATTAAATTGGAAATTTCATTTAAATTTTTAAATATATTTTAGTAATAAAAATATTATTATTTTTAATAATTATTTGAGTTATTATTTAAATTAAGTTAACTTTTTAAATATACATTCAAAAGATTAAAATAATGAAATTTAATTTAAATTTAAATAAAATTCAATATTTTGTATATTTCTTCAAAATAATAAGAAATTTAGTAAAAAGGTGGATTAGATTATTAAAGTCAGTCTTAGGATACATTGTCAGAAAAAGAGGAAGTTGGTGACGCTAAAAACAGCATTTTTCCTAAGCCCATACAGACACGAAGTTCCCGGCACCGAAGGGAACTCCTCAGATCTCGAACCCGTGTACAACCGCTATGGAAACACCGCCTCCTCCGCAACCCACCACTGCAACCGCCTCTGCAACCCACAGCAGCGATGGTAAGCTGCGACTGATGTGTAGCTACGGAGGGCACATAGTCACACGTCCACAGACGAAGTCCCTCTACTACGCGGGCGGCGACACCCGTATCATCACCATCCCGACAGTCAACGCTACAGCACCGACCCTCGTTTCTCTGACTACCCACCTGGCCACCACTCTCAACGTTCATTACCCTTTTACGCTCAAGTATCAGCTCCCTCACCACGACCTCGATTCTCTCATTTCCATTTCTTCTGACGAAGATGTCCACATCATGCTTGAGGAGCACGACCGCCTCTCCTCCTCCGTTGTTCCTTCCCGCATCCGATTGTTCCTTTTCCCCACCAAACCCTCGCCGACTCGGTCGGAGTCGAACCCGTCGGTGCTCCCGGAGGGGCAGCAGCAGAAGACGGAGGAGGGAGAATGGTTCCGGGGTGAATTGGCACAGCCCGTGTTGCAGCACCCGAAGACGGAGGCGTGGTTCGTCGATGCGTTGAGGAATGCAAAAATTATGCAGAAGGCTGGATTGGAGGGGCAGACAGAGGGCAATAGTGGAGATTTGTGTGTTGGTGCTGGTGGTGTTCTTGGTGGGCAAGAGTCGATTGCGTTGGAGACTAGTTCATCTTTCGGGTCTACCTCGTCCTCGGTTTCCTTGTCAAATTTGCCACCGGTGAAGGGTCATGGTGATGATAATTCAGCTAATTTGCAGGATAATAAGGCCAAATTGCCCTCACCAGAAACTGTTGCAAGGTTTTCTTACTTTCTAAATACTTATTTAGGTGCAATTTTCTTTTCTTTTCTTTCCATTTAAAACTAGTAACGACTTCTACTACAATCTCTTACACTGGCATTCTGGTAGAATGCGGAATTTGTTATTTAACTGACAGGACAATGCTATTTGTTTATTTAGTTCTTCCAAAATGACTTAATCAAGTCTGTTAGTTCTGTTATCCTCACTTTTGTGGTTTTTTTTTGTATTTATGCGGCATTTTGATCAATACTTAATTACCATATTATTATTATTATTATTATTATTGGTTACTTCCATCAAAGCAAATGAGGGATTAGGAGGGCTAATGTTGTTTCTTTTAGCAGCAAAGATTGAATCTCGATGTGATTAAACTGATTGTTGATCTCCCCCCTTAATTACAGTGATAACAGTGTGACAATGGCCAACACTCATGCACAGACAGGAGTTTATCAAGAGCAAGTTATTCCTTTTGCTGCAATGGAGACTAAGGTTTCTTCAAATCCTTTTGAAACAGAGTTCAAACTGGTTGATCCTTCCTCTGGGGCCCAGATGAATAAAGCAGTTCTGGTTTCTGGTTATCCGGTATCTCCCCTACCTGTACTGGATCAGCCAGCACTCCAACAAATGCAGTTTATTCAGACGGGTACACATTACATGCCCCAAAATCCAACTCGTGTTATGCCAGTTACATCTTACTACCCCATATATCATCAACCACCGCAGCAGCAGTCACAGCTTCATTTTCAGTCGACTCATCCATACCCAATTTATTATTTGCCAGTTGGGCAGGGCCAATCTTATGGTTTGCCAATGCAACATGGTTTGATTGATACATCCAATATTGCCTCTGTTCAACCCCCTGTCCGAAGGAATGTTCCCTTTGGTGCTATTCCCCAAGTAGCATTGAAGGAGGCTGCAGCTGCTCCGCATGTGCCTGATTTGGCATCAAGAGTTTTCCGGACAGGCCAAGCAGTAAAGCAACATGTTCATTTACCTTGTAGTGAAACTATACAGCAACATGCCAATCTTCCACAAACTCGTCACTACCCTCAGACTCTTAGTATTGCTCCTGGAGAAGCAGCCAATTATTGTAAGGAGCGTGATGATGATGCTGCACTTGCTCAGATTTACAAATCTCAGCCTCCACCGCCTGCATTGCCTTCCCAGTACCAAACCATGACCAATGCCACAACAGTACTATTATCAGAGGCATTGGCACAAATACAGATAGACAACGTCAAGCAACAGATTAGGACCTCGCAACCATAATAAATCCATATTCCAAAGAGTAAACAATTTTGGTAGCAGCTTGTTAACTTTGTTATTTTCGCTTTGCTTATCATGTTGTGAGTGTTGTGTTGTTTGCTTGTAATCGAAACAGATAATTTGGTCTTCATCCTCTTTCCTTTCTTTGCCTCTGCCCCTGTCACCCTTTGTTGTTGTCTACATCATGTCGCGATGTTGCTTTTGATAAAAAGTGTTTGAATCAGTGTACTACAAGTTCAATATAAGAATTGTGTGCCTGAAGAGCAGTGTGGGCCTTATTTCATTTGAAGTTCACTTTTATTGTTTTCCCAACTCTCTAACACTCGCGGCATCATTTATGTGTGGGATTGTGAATGCAAGGGGATTTTATTTCCGTGATCTGCTCAAACATGTATCCTTCAGCAAACAGATTGTATGAATTTTAAACGAGGGTTTGGTGATGTTTGCTGGTCCATTATATAACATTTAAAAAATTTTTAGGTTATGTTTTCTTCGAGTACTTGGTTTCCTTTCATTTTCGTTCTTATTGTTCGAGATAAAATTGTTCTGATGATTGTGAAATTCAATTCTATCTGTGAGCATCTCTCTGTCCAATTATTTAGCAACTATTTTGTTTACCCTACTAGCATGCCAAATTTAGCAATTTCTGCATGGTGTTCTATCGCAAATGAAGAATCCAGAGATATTGTGTATATAAAATCTTCTCTTTGTGCATCTGCTTTACCTACTGTCATATCATTCTGCAATTTTATGAAGGTATCATTCTTTTTCTGCAATTGCTGCAACATTATTGGTTACCAGATATTGATTTTAGAAGGGCTTACTTTTGATTGATTTCCATACTTTTGAGCCTTATCAATATAAGTTGACCATCTGAAATGGTTTTCGATACAGACTAATATGCTGCATCAATGCATAGATGGGCATGGAATAATTTGCAGCTGTCACAACTTTTTTGTTGTACTCCTCACTTCTAGAAGACATTCTTTGTTAATAAAACTGCTTCATTGTTTTGGTCTTCAAGGGTTGGCATAAATAACATCTTGAATTTCAGACTTTGATTTAAGTGATTTGAGCTTCTTATCTGTTTGGTTCACAAGCCTGGACATTCACCTGGATTTGCCATTCCAAATTCCTGTGCTGCATGCTGCAAATACGAAGATGTCTTCTGCAAAGGGGGCTTAATCCTAGCTGAAGTAGTAAAGTTCTGGCCTGCCAGCTCAAGGTCTATGGTGAGACATATCATCTGTCAAGATGTGAAGACCTTGGTTGAGGATAGTATTTCCGGGGAAGTTGGGCATTTATAGGGTCATTCACATTGCAAGTTAAGCGTTACACTGGATATCGAGCCATTGAAGCAGCTGATCTGAAGATTCTTTGCTGGTTACATCCTTGTGTTCCCAACTCTAGGACAGTTGACATTTTTTGATATATTCTGGGTACATTCCAAAGTATAGCAGTTCTCCAGGTTCCTTTGTTGACCAGTATCCTTTTCTTGTCTAATTTTGCTCTTTTGATCAGAAACCAAATTATTTCATTTTAGATTGCCAAACAATGAATGCTTGGTGTAATCACATATTGTCTCTCAGCCAAGAGTTGTATTCCACTTTATGACTTGATTATGACACTACTTGACTTTCCTAGAAGTTTGCAGCAGATCAGTTTTGGATGTCGAAGTCTCAGACATATTAGAAGCTGTATGACCTCAATGGAGTGCCCTTAAAGCTGTCCTTAATCAGCCATCATGGAATATGTCTGCCTTTAAATTGTTGAATGCTTAGGAAGTTGAAGGACTATGTTGGGAAACGATGACTGACCAGTTAATTATCATCTGGAAATGTTATGGGTGGCTAGCATTCACATCCATTGACATGCCATTAGAAATCAAAAGGCAGTACAATGTAGAGAAACCCAAGGCAAGGAATTACATATCAACCATTTACATAGTGTGTTTATTATTTAACTCAAACAAGAAACTGGAGGGGAATCGAATGCAAGGCTGTGCTGGTAGGTCTATGTTCAGGGGAACTTGCCTGTATGAACTCCCCCATCTTCCTCTGCTTTCAACTTCTTCCTAATTATTCTCCAACTGGTGTGATGAGCTCTTTCTTTGCATCCACTATCTCATAAGCAAGAGGTTTTCACCTGAATGTGAACTCTTCCTTTGTTGATGAGGTCAATTTGTCCAAAGACTCGCTGACAGACCTCATAGAAGGTCTCCTGTCAGGGCTCTTGCAGACACATCCTAGAGAAATTTTGAGTACAGCAGCTATATCATCTTCCAGGTCAAGATCTTGAACTAAGAAGGGATCAATAATGCAAGAGAGTGGCTTCTTCTCCTCAATGTTGACTTGAATCCACTGAAGGAGATCCATCTCCAAAGGGCCTATCTGAAAAATGGGCAGCTTCCCAGATATCATCTCTAGCAATATTACCCCATATGAGTAGACATCCCACTTCTGTGATGGCTTTGAAACCCTCGAAGCTTCAGGAGCTTGATAATAATGGCCATTCGTGATTGAATTTATTGGCGTAAACTCGTATGGAGAACTCTGTGGTGGTGTTGGACATAACATTCTCCCCGAGTGAACTTCTTCAGATATATTAGCAAGGCGGCCAAGTCCAAAATCAGAGATGTGGGGCTCCATGTTTTCCCCAAGTAGTATGTTGGTAGGCTTCAGGTCTCCATGGACGTACCTTTTGGGACTGAATTCATGTAAATAAGTCAAGCCCCTTGCTATGCCTCTCATGATTCTTAGTCGAACTGGCCATGAAAGAGGTTTGAAGGGTACAGTGCTTGCTTTCCCTAGCCAGATTTTGAGAATAAGATCAGTTAGTGCATTTAACTCATTCAGGTCAAACTAAAGATCTTTCTCTGACAGATTCCAATAAAGAAAACACACATTTCTGTGATAAGATATTTAGTTTGGTTTGTCAGAGAGGTTACACTTACCATGAATGGCAGATGCAAGGTCACCATTGGGGATATAGTCATAGATGAGCAGCTTCTCATCAGCAGACCAGCAATAAGCTCGAAGACTGACCACATTGGGGTGCCTAACCTTTCCAATCGCTTCGACTTCAGTTTGGAACTCTTTGAACCTTTGCCAGCCGCCGTCTCCCAATCTTCTCACTGCCACGGTTGCCCCGTTGTCCAGCACGACTTTATACACAATTCCTATTCCAGTCTTGCTCAGAAGAAAAGCCGATGCTTTTAGCAGTTGGTCGAGATCAAAATCAATCTCCGAGTCTAATGGCACAAAACCATATTGCTCCATGTTTTCAGAGAGAGTTTCCAAGTCCCTTTTCATGAAGCAGAGAAGCTCCTTCCTAATTGTCAATTTCTCTTCCAAACGGCAGGCGCCAGTGTTCCCATCCCTTTTACAACCGGAGGCTTTCTTGTACCAGTAAGAGAACATGAATCCGACAAGGCAGACTCCCAGAACAGCACCAACAACACTAATAACCACAGAAAATGAACCCAAGCGACTGCTTTTAATACTTGAATCCTGAGATGGGTCAAAGTTTGTGTGAACAGTGCCTGGAGGACATGGAATATGCAAAGGTAATCCACAGAGCAGAGGATTGCCACTAAAAGCTTCTGGTCCTGCATTAACTAGAGCATCCTTCTGTGGTATTGGACCACTAAGATTGTTATGACTGAGATCAATATACACGTCTTCAGGAAGGTCTCCTAGGCTTGCTGGGATTGGACCATTGAAGTAATTGTGGGACAAATCAAGAGTATATTTCAGGCTTGACAAGTTGCCCATATCATCAGGGATGGAACCACTTAAGCTGTTGAAGGAGAGATTGAGTTTCTGAAGAGTCGACAGATTAGTTCCAAATCCGTCTGGGAGGGAGCCGGTGAAATTGTTTTGGCTAAGAACGAGCATCTTCAATCTCTTGCATTGGAGCAAAGATGAAGGTACCGACCCATTAAATGAATTTTGCGAAAGATCTAATGTTTGCAGGTACCTGTAGTTCCCTATTTCAGGAGGAACAGGCCCTGAAAATAAATTCCCTGAAAGGACCAAGCTTTGTAGCCCTTTGGTATCAAAGAGCTGAACAGGCAAGGTTCCATGGAAGTTGTTGTCCCTGAGATTCACACGCTGAAGCGCAGAGAGTTTCCCAAGAGTAGGAGAAAGAAGACCGGTGAGTTTCTTGCCTGGAATGTTGAGATAAACAACTTTATCTTCTCTGCATGTAACTCCATGCCATGAACATGGGTTCAAATCTGAAGAATTCCAGTTGCTCAGATAGCCCTCTGCATTCTTCTCTATGGATTCTTTGAAGGACAGGAGAGCAAGACCTTCATCATTTAGAGCACCCGCAAAAGCAATACAGTGGCATATGAAGAACACCAACCATGGCAAAACCATCTCTACCAGAAGCAACCAGTACAAGATCTCAAAAAGTAGAAATGTGGGTTTTGTAAAGATCCCTTTGACATATATAATGATATCTTAGACATCCAGATTTAATCTTTCCTCTTGTTGGGTCCTTAACTTTTCTTACATGAAAGTAAAGGTCTCATCTGCTAGAGTTTTGACTCGGAAGTTGGTCTTTGCCATAGAAAAAGTGGCTTTCTGAAAGGTGAAGATTTCATAATCCTGTTTGTTGAAATTATTGGAGAAGGGTCCATTTCAGATATGTTAAACTCCGTAGCGTGATTAATGGCGATAACTGGTGCTTGAAAATGCCACTGAATGTGCAATAAGATAATCTGGTCACTGGTGGTAGGAGAGATTTGACTTTGACCATCCCTCTTGCCTCCATTGTCCAATTTGTCCAACAACTACAAAATGGCTATGGCTACTTACTCTCATGCAGAAATGCACATTTTCCACCATGGAAACCAAAATTTTCTTCTTTTTTTAATCTCTTCCCCCCAACCCCAGGTGGATTGCTGTCTTATTAACGCAACCATGCTTGATTTCAAGAATGTTCAAATAGGTAAGTTAATTGTGGAAATTATTTCCATCATTTAAGCTCATATGCCATGTTATAGGAAAGGAAATTCTACCGTAGGTGTGGCTAATAGATTAAGCAACTCAAGAGAGAAACATGAAGTAAATCATATTTAGATGTAAGAAAATGAAATTAAATCACATTCACAAAATTATTTCTTGCAGAGTTTAATTTTAAATGGCTTAGGACCGCATTGTCATAATTCTCTTTTCATATCAAAATCAACTTTTACAGGCTTCCATGTTATGTTAATGCGCTCCTTTTAACATTGATTCTCTAAGAATAATAATAAATCTTCCAGGCACCTCCAAGAGGTCAACTCGCACCTACTCCTTTTTGCCTGCCACGCTTCCTGTGGCCCCTGCAAATGGGTCCAGTAAGAGCCAGTGAGTGCCTTACGGCTTTTCTATGTACAGCTCCAGATGCTTGAAAATGGCTGAGACTGCTCCTCTGATACTCATCAATCCAGTTGTATGGGTTCTACCCAACCAAAGCTCATTATTAAACCATGATGCTAAAATTTACATAGTAACTGAAGCAGAACAAATCAGAAATGGTAACATTATAATTGAGCTCTTACTAATATGCACAGCCACAGAATTAGTCTCTTTTTATGCAAGACTGCTGAACAGACAGTCAAGCCAAGATTTAGATCTCACAGAACTTATTGTCATTTATACGTGGAAGGCCTCAATACACTTGATTTATGGGTCAGTTCCCTGAGTAAAGTCCAGCAATATTCTGGATAGAAGCACTTGTTGAAGCTGTACTTCAGTTGCTGCAGATTTCATCCATGCTGGAATTTATTAGCTGTCTTTTATTTTAAATAAATTTGATGTCTTACTTAGTGTTGTTTGAATGATTCAAATAACTTAGTCAGCAGTAGTTTCAGATTTTTAGGAAGTAGTTAAACTGAAAACGTAAGTAGTTGCTGTTTTCACGTATTTCAGTTTTTGAATTTTAGCTGTATTTAAAGTCTTCATCAGTTCAATAACAAATAGAACTTTACACAGCAATTCCTTTTTTTTCTTAATATTTCTTTTCCTTCAAAAAATCCAACAAACTGGTATCAGAGCCCTCTTCTTTAAGGGACCTGTTTCTTAATCAATGGATGCTGAAACACCATTCACGGCATTGGCACCACCAGTGTTTGATGGCGAAGGTTATCATGTGTGGGCAGCGAAGATGGAGGCTCATCTGGAGGCAAACGATCTGTGGGAAGCTGTGGAGGAGGATTATGAAGTTCTCCCACTGTCTGCAAATCCAACAATGGCGCAGATCAAGTCACATAAGGAGAAGAAATCAAAAAAATCCAAGGCGAGAGCTTCATTATTTGCTGTTGTTTCTTCTGATATTTTTCTCAGGATCATGGCGATGAAATCAGCGTTTGAAGTTTGGAATTTCTTGAAAGAGGAGTATGAAGGAGATGAAAGAATTAAAGGAATGAAAGTTCTAAACCTGATCAGGGAGTTCGAGGTCCAACAAATGAAGGAATCAGAGACGGTGAAGGAATATTTTGGCAAGCTGCTCAAAATAGCAAATCAAGTAAGATTACTTGGATCTGAATTTCCTGATTCTAGAATAGTTCAAAAGGTCCTTGTAACCATTCCTGAGAGGTTTGAAGCTACAATTGCTTCCTTAGAAAACTCTAAAGATCTGTCAAAAATTAGTTTGGCAGCATTGATGAATGCATTGCAGGCACAAGAACAGAGAAGGATGATGAGGTCCGAAGGGTCTGTCGAAGGTGCATTAGCTGCAAAGGCTGGCTCGAGTTATGGGGGAAAAGGAAAGAAATTTGAAAGCTACAAGAAAGGAAATTCAGGTTTTGATTCTCCAAATACGAATATGGGAACAAAGTCTTATTTCTCTCCATGTAAACATTGTGGAAGAGAAAATCATCCACCATGGAAGTGTTGGAGAAAACCAGACCAGCAATGTGAAAAATGCTTGAAAATGGGGCATCATCAAAAAATCTGCAGAAGCAACAGTCAACAAAAGATGGTGACGCAAGAGAATGTGCAGCAAAAGAATGTTGCTCAAGTTGCTGATGAAGAAGAGGAGCAGCTTTTTGTAGCCACTTGCTTTGCAGCCTCTAATTCAAATGAGAAGTGGCTAATTGACAGCGGTTGCACTAATCATATGACATTTGATCGTGATCTCTTCAAGGAATTGGATACTTCTGTTGTTTCTAAAGTGACGATTGGCAATGGAGAAAAAATTGCAGTCAAAGGAAAAGGCACAGTGGCAATTGAAAGTATTTCAGGTACAAAATTTATCAAAGATGTTTTATTTGTACCTAGTATCAGTCAAAATTTGTTGAGTGTTGGTCAGTTGATTCAAAAAGGTTTCAAAGTTATATTTGAAAGTAATCAATGTTTGATCAAAGATGCAAATGATAATAATGTATTCAAAGTTAAAATGAATGGAAAAAGTTTTGCACTTGATCCATTGGAGGAGGAGCAAGCAGCGTTTCCTGCAGCAAACGTCCATTCAGAAATTTGGCACAAGAGGCTGGGACATTTCAATCAGAAAGCTATTGTCAACTTGCAGAGAATGGACTTGGTTCAAGGTCTCCCTTGTCTTGAATCTGAAATTCCAGACTGTAAAGCTTGTCAACAAGGAAAGCAATCAAGACTTCCATTCCAGCAATCAACTTGGAGAGCTACTGAGAAGCTGCAATTGATTCATACGGATGTGGCTGGACCTCACAGCACAACATCTCTCAATGGCAGCAGGTATTTTTTGATATTTATTGATGATTTCTCCAGAATGTGTTGGATCTATTTTCTTAAATTCAAGTCAGATGTTGCTGGTGTTTTTTGAAAATTCAAGCAATGGATTGAAACACAAAGTGGTCACAAAATACAAGTTTTAAGATCTGACAATGGCAAGGAGTACACCTGCAATCAATTTAACCAATTTTGTGAAGAAGCAGGGATAGAACATCAACTCACTGCTCCATACACTCCACAACAGAATGGAGTCAGCGAGAGAAAGAACCGCACCATAATGGAGATGGCGAGATGTTTGATGTTTGAGAAGAATTTGCCAAAGGAGTACTGGGCAGAGGCCGCACATACGGCCGTATTCCTTCTTAATCGACTTCCTACCAAAGCTGTCTTAGAAAAAACTCCGTATGAAGCCTGGTATGGTTTTAAACCCTCTCTAAAAAATCTCAAAGTATTTGGTTGCTTGTGTTTTGTTTATATTCCTCAAACAAAACGGGATAAGTTGGATAAAAAGGCAGAAGCTGGAATCTTTGTCGGGTACAGCTTGGTCTCTAAAGCTTACAGAATTTTCCAACCAAACACCAAGAAAATTTTGATAAGTAGAGATGTGCATTTCATGGAGAATGATGAGTGGGATTGGGATAAAAAACAAGGAGTTGAATGTCCTGGTCAAGTTTCAAAAAATCAACTTGATCAAGATGAGCTGGTTGATGATATTCCAATTAGAGGTATGCGATCACTTTCTGATATTTATCAAAGATGCAATGTTGCTGTGCTTGAACCAACAGATTTTTGGGAAGCAGAGAAGGATCCGAAATGGACTACAGCAATGAAAGAAGAGCTGTTAATGATTGAAAAAAATGAAACATGGAGGCTGGTGAAAAGACCCAAAAATAGAAAAGTGATTGGAGTGAAGTGGGTATTTAGAACCAAGTTAAATCCTGATGGTTCAATCAACAAGCATAAAGCTAGGCTTGTTGTAAAAGGGTATGCTCAAATTTTTGGTGTTGATTTTTCTGACACATTTGCTCCTGTTGCCAGATTAGACACAATCAGGTTGTTGCTTGTGATAGCTGCACAAAAGAATTGGAAAGTATATCAACTTGATGTCAAGTCAGCATTCCTAAATGGTTTTTTGGAGGAAGAGATTTATGTCGAGCAACCGGAAGGCTTCGCTGTGAAAGGGCAAGAAGATGATGTGTACTTGCTCAAGAAGGCCCTGTATGGTCTGAAACAGGCCCCAAGAGCATGGTACAGCAGAATTGATGAGTATTTGATGAAACTGGGTTTCAACAGAAGTCTTAATGAAGCTACCCTATACATTAAAGGTGATGAAATCAATTTTGTTGTTGTTTCATTGTATGTGGATGATCTGCTGGTCACTGGAAGTAATGAAGAGATGGTGAAAATGTTCAAGAAAGATATGAAACAAATTTTTGAGATGACAGATTTGGGGGAAATGGCATACTTTTTGGGAATGAAAATAAAGCAGAAACCTGGAGAAGTGTTCATCTGTCAACAGAAGTATGCGAAGGAAATCCTGAAAAAATTCAAAATGGATGAATGCAAGAGAGTAGATACTCCAATGTGCCAAAAGGAGAAGTTGAGCAAAGAAGATGAAGCTGAACCAGTTGATGAAACATTTTACAGAAGTCTAGTTGGTTGTTTAATGTACTTGACAGCTACTAGGCCTGATATCTTACATTCAGTAAGTCTACTATCTAGATTTACCAATTGTGCAACTGAAACTCATCTTACTGCTGGTCTCCCTTGTCTTGAATCTGAAATTCCAGACTGTAAAGCTTGTCAACAAGGAAAGCAATCAAGACTTCCATTCCAGCAATCAACTTGGAGAGCTACTGAGAAGCTGCAATTGATTCATACGGATGTGGCTGGACCTCACAGCACAACATCTCTCAATGGCAGCAGGTATTTTTTGATATTTATTGATGATTTCTCCAGAATGTGTTGGATCTATTTTCTTAAATTCAAGTCAGATGTTGCTGGTGTTTTTTGGAAATTCAAGCAATGGATTGAAACACAAAGTGGTCACAAAATACAAGTTTTAAGATCTGACAATGGCAAGGAGTACACCTGCAATCAATTTAACCAACTTTGTGAAGAAGCAGGGATAGAACATCAACTCACTGCTCCATACACTCCACAACAGAATGGAGTCAGCGAGAGAAAGAACTTTACACAGCAATTCCTTTTTTTCTTAATATTTCTTTTCCTTTTCCCCCATAACTCGAGCCAGCCTTTGCAGCTAATGCACCTTCGACAGACCCTTCGGACCTCATCATCCTTCTCTGTTCTTGTGCCTGCAATGCATTCATCAATGCTGCCAAACTAATTTTTGATAGATCTTTAGAGTTTTCTAAGGAAGCAATTGTAGCTTCAAACCTCTCAGGAATGGTTACAAGGACCTTTTGAACTATTCTAGAATCAGGAAATTCAGATCCAAGTAATCTTACTTGATTTGCTATTTTGAGCAGCTTGCCAAAATATTCCTTCACCGTCTCTGATTCCTTCATTTGTTGGACCTCGAACTCCCTGATCAGGTTTAGAACTTTCATTCCTTTAATTCTTTCATCTCCTTCATACTCCTCTTTCAAGAAAGATATGAAACAAAAGGTCACTGGAAGTAATGAAGAGATGGTGAAAATGTTCAAGAAAGATATGAAACAAATTTTTGAGATGACAGATTTGGGGGAAATGACATACTTTTTGGGAATGAAAATAAAGCAGAAACCTGGAGAAGTGTTCATCTGTCAACAGAAGTATGCGAAGGAAATCCTGAAAAAATTCAAAATGGATGAATGCAAGAGAGTAGATACTCCAATGTGCCAGAAGGAGAAGTTGAGCAAAGAAGATGAAGCTGAACCAGTTGATGAAACATTTTACAGAAGTCTAGTTGGTTGTTTAATGTACTTGACAGCTACTAGGCCTGATATCTTACATTCAGTAAGTCTACTATCTAGATTTACCAATTGTGCAACTGAAACTCATCTTACTGCTGCTAAAAGAGTCCTGAGATATGTGAAAGGGACTTTGAGTTTTGGAATTAAATTTTGCAAAAGTCAGAATTGTGTTTTGCAAGGATATTCCGATAGTGATTGGGGGGGCTCTCTTGATGATTTGAAGAGCACTTCAGGATACTGTTTCTTGCTTGGTTCAAGTGTATTCTCATGGAGCTGTAAAAAGCAAGATACAGTGGCACAGTCTACGGCAGAAGCTAAATTCGTTGCTGCTAATGCTGCTGTGAATCAAGCTTTATGGCTCAAAAAAGTGTTGGTAGATTTAAAAATGAAGCAATAGGGATGTATTGAAGTGTTTGTTGATAATCAAGCTGCTATTTCGATTTCAAACAATCCTATTTTTCATGGAAAAACCAAGCATTTCAACATTAAATTATTTTTCCTTCGAGAAGTGCAGAAGGAAGGTACAGTTTGCTTGACTTATTGCAAAACTGAATTGCAACTTGCCGATATATTCACGAAGCCTTTACCAAGAAGCAAGTTTGAATTTCTCAGAGAAAAACTTGGAGTTTGCAGCAACCAAAGTAAGGAGGAGTGTTGAAGCTGTACTTCAGTTGCTGAAGATTTCATCCATGCTGGAATTTATTAGCTGTCTTTTATTTTAAATAAATTTGATGTCTTACTTAGTGTTGTTTGAATGATTCAAATAACTTAGTCAGCAGTAGTTTCAGATTTTTAGGAAGTAGTTAAACTGAAAACGTAAGTAGTTGCTGTTTTCACGTATTTCAGTTTTTGAATTTTAGCTGTATTTAAAGTCTTCATCAGTTCAATAACAAATAGAACTTTACACAGCAATTCCTTTTTTTTCTTAATATTTCTTTTCCTTCAAAAAATCCAACAGCACTTAGACCGCTGGCTCCAAATCTTCATCTGTCGAGGTTTATCCTGATTGAATTACAGGAAAAAGAGCTAATGAAGGTGACACTGGTGACTGTCGCAACCACATTTATGCAGCTTGCTTCTTACCACTAAAGAACCTGGCTAGATTTGGCATCACTTTTCTTTTCTTCTTGATAGTGAAGTAATTGGGAGTGGTGCGTATTGCCGGTGAGCCAGCCTTGCGCAACTTCCCTTGCGTAACTGGAGTTAATTTGATATTGCCTTTTGTGGATTTTCTAAGCATACGTGTAGAGAAGTTTCCTGTTTCTTTGCTTTTCTCACGTTTCTGTCTCCAGTTCTGCATCTCTCCCTCCACCCTTCTCCTTGCAGAAAGTGACCTCTCTGTTGTATATACCAGTTGCTCTTCCTCCACCCTGGTCTGTCTATTTTCCCTGTTAGCCATCTCAATTTTCATCAGTATCTCCTTCTCACTGGCCTTCAGAGCTTGAACCCAAGCCTGAGCTGCTGCAACTTTTTTATCAGCAATTTCTTGAGCCCCAACAGCACGTCCAGTCAGATACTCGTATTCAAACTTTGAGATGGTAATCGTGGAACTCTGCTGAGATACAGAAGACCTAGTTTGCACAGTGTTCTCAATGAGAGATTTTAACTTCTCAAGGGCTGATGCTTCTGATGATTTAACAGCCTCCAGCTTTTGCATTATAGCCTGTAATCTTTCCTCAGTTGAGTCAATTTCAGACTCTGTTCTCTCGATTTCTTTCTTGATGGTTGCAGTTTCTTCCACAATAAGTGACTTCTCCTTTCTTGCAGCCTCTGCCTCTAACCTTAACTGCTCAAGAGTGACGGATAAATTAGTTGCAATTGATTTAGCCTTTTCCTCAGCTGCAGTCACGGCTTCCAACTTGGATTTTGCTCTTAACAGCTTGGAATTGAGACTTTGAACTTTTAAATCCGTCTTCGCTTCTGTTTTCTCTATTCGGGCTATTTCTTCTGTGACATGCTTCTTCTCATTTCTTATGATATCCATGGAGGTCATGAACTGAAACCCTTCTTCTTTAATAGATTCCAGTTCCTTCTTCGCTGCTTCTAGTTCTTCTCTAATTGACAGTAACAATGGAGAATCTTGCAGCTCCTCTGCTCCTTCAAAACCATCATCAAATTGCTTAAAGCTAATATTTCTTTGAGCCCTTTTGTCAATTTCCCTAACATGGTTTAGCTCATCTTCAAGCACCTTAATATCAGATAATGTCACTGCGAGATTATTTTCCAGCTCTTCTGAGTCATCCATCTCTTCCATAACGTCCTTCATTTTCTTCCTGGTTTCATCCATTCTAAATGAGAACTCACTGGCTTCCTTCTCTCTTTCAGCTTCAATTTCTCCGCATTCTCTCAGAGCCTCAATCCGTGCCAATTCAACCAGCACTTGTTCCTCGTTCACTGCCTCAACCTCCTTCCTAAGCGCTCCCACAGAGCTCAAATTAGACCACATTCTCGAACTCGATGCCTCAATCTCCTTCTCTGCATGCACTTTCTCTTCCAACACAGAAGCCATATCAAGTTTGAGTTTACTTAGTTCTTGCTTCACAAGCTCCAATTCTCTCATCACTTCAGCATAATGATAACCGTCACTTTTCCTCCCAGCCACTGCCCTTTGATGGCGCCTTCCTGACTTCCTCAACACTTCTATATCATTCATCCGCTCTTTTGCCTTTGCGCTCGATTGCTCAATCAACGAAGAGAGTTCCTTCACTGTCTTTCTTGCGTTTGACAACTCGGATTCCGCTTGGTCTTTCACAGTCTCCGCAGCTCTTCTGTTCTCTTTGTATTGACTCATATCCCTCCTTGCGATATGCAGCTCTCTTGCTCCCGCAGAGGACTTGAATCAGGAAGAAAGGAATCATCAGCAAGCCTAATAGCTTTCCATGATTATAAATGACAAATAAAACCTAGTACCATATATATTATTTTCATAGTTGATTGGGTTATACCTCTGGGAAATCCATGTGGGTTTTCTTCAGTGAAAAATTCCCATTAAGAATCCTTTCTCCATAAACATTACTGGCTGCTTTGACTTGCCCAGTTCTTCTTCTATCACCAAAATCTCCCCCATCCATATCTGACCTGTTGCATTCTCAATCAAGTTAAAAGACAGCGAAGATTAGCCAAACCCAGATATCTTCATGTCAATTTCAATGAAATTTTGATGAAAGCAGAATCTCGGTACACTCAATCTCCAGCAAAGCCATCAATACACATAATCTCATAATCAAATGCCACCAAACTCAAGAGAGAAGCCACAACTCTTTCTCCTAACAATCTTAATCCAGACAAGAGTAGAGAAAATACAGCGTCAGATTGAGTACCTACCACTAGAGAGTGGATAGAAATGGCTCTGGGTGAGTGCTGCACTGTATTATCCTTTCATGGGTTCTTAGCAGTGGCGTGGGTTAACTTCAATGGGCGACTCCCAAGAAAAAGGAATCATGGACAAAACGGCAGGAGGAGAGAGCCAGAAAGCGAGCTGTGATGATTGGTTCATATTGTACACATCGCCAGCCCTCCCTTGTCCTCTGCTTTATTGGCTCTCTTCAAAGCTCTGTTTTTACTTGACCAGGAAAGAAACATGGTTCCAATATTCATTTCAATTTTTCAATAAAAAAATTAAACTTAAAAAAGGGTTTTTATTTGGTCCTTTGAAATTTATTCACTCACAAAGATTTTAATAAAATTGTAATTTACAAATAGGTATATCAAGCTCCAAAAAATCATTTTGATTTAAAATTTCTTATTTTAAATTAAAATTAGTGAGTTCACTTCAATTATAAACTAACAAGTTCTTACAAAATTAGGATGCAATTCGATTTAATAGACTTTAATTTATCTTCATATTGATAAATTCAATTTAATTCAATTTATACAATTATTTTCAATACGTTAATTTTTAAAAAAAATTGTAATAAATAAGCATAAATTATGATATTTTACATTAATATAATGTAATTTATATCAAACAAAATAAATGTTGTTTTATATAAATTTTAAAACTAATTGAAAATGTTTATCAAATTAAATCATTCTGAACCGTTAAAATTGAGTTATGAAAAAAATCCAACTTATCAACAGGATAATTACGGTTGAGAGAGACGATGGCGTTTTCGAGGCTTGGAGCTTACAATACAGTTAAACACCGTACATTAACGGTAAATGAGCTGCCACGTTGTCAAGTTGACATCCACGAGAACAGAGAAAAAAAAATACCGTACACTGTAAAATTTAAAAAGACAAGATATAAGTAGACCTTTTATTTCTGATTTTCATTCAATTCTAAAGCTTTTAAGATGATGACATTTATCTGTTTATTTATTTATATTTATCATAAAATTATAAAAAAATTAGGATTTCTTCTATTTTATATCTAATCAAACTGTATTACCATTTTCATTTCATTTTTACTAAATAATATTTAATTTTGTCATGAAAATAAAAGCACAAAATGAAAAATACAAAATAAGAATGCTCCTCTATGCCCTGTTGTATGATACTCTTGGAAAGGTTAACCGTTGACTCTTTGACGGAGCACCAAACTTCTATGCACAACGCACGCGCATACTAAACCGTACGGTGGGTCCACTTAATGGAAACATCCGAAAATCTACACGGTCCACGTGTTTGAGGAAATCTCAAGTTGTCGAAAACAACCGCCAGATTTACAGCTCCTGATTCGCGTTCGAAGCAGCAGATCACTGCGGTTCCTTCCCGTTCAGGTACTTGGACTCGACCCCCTGCGTAGCAATCTGTTCTTCACCGTTTGTATAGACCATGGAGTACTCATATATGTAAAAGTACATTTCCTCAACTAAGGGAAAGATTGATCCGATCCAAAGGACAGGGAGAAACAGAGAGCGGAACGCTTCAATGCGGTTGATAGAGAAAGAGAGAGATCAGAGACCGAGCTGTTAGCGTAGTGAAATGGACGTGGAGAGATCGTCGCTGTGCAACTGCGTTGTGAATTTCTTGCTGGAAGAGAATTACCTGTTGACGGCGTTCGAGCTGCTTCACGAGCTCCTTGATGATGGCCGCGACGCCCATGCCATCCGCCTGAAGGAGTTCTTCTCCAATCCCTCCCACTTCCCTCCCGATCAGATCTCTCGCTTCAACTTAATTCGAGGTTCGATTCTGCTCGCTCTCCTCTCGCCTTAGATATATGCGTACGTCTATATCTATTTGTATGTATGTTAGTGGTTGTTGTTTTCCTTAAATGTTAGACCTTTTGATATTTCACCCTTTGCATAGAGTTGAAACCATAAAATAATTCACTGATAAGTGCGCCTAGTTCAACTATTTTCTGTTTCACTTCTTAATTCTGATATTAATATGTTTCCAAGAAACAAGTTCTAGTTTTGGTTTGTTTTCCGTTTGCTTTTATGTGTAAGCAACTGGGATTATTATGATCTTTTCCTCTGTTCCATTTGAAGATTGATTCATTTTTGTGGCATTAACAAAAGGTGATCATAACATATTCTGCTTCATGAGATCCGATCTGTAGATATAACCATCTTCTTTGGTTGCTAAGAGAGTGGAAGAAAAATAAAATTCTTGAATTAGATGTTATTAGTATTTTGGAGGTGATGTGGTCCATTTACTCTGGGAACATAACATAAATAATATGCATAACCGAGCTAACATTATAGTTTTGTTAATGCATGGAGACTAATGTGTTTATGGGAAAATAGAAATAGTTGGAGATGGTTCGGTCTATTATTCATATTGATTTACAAATAATTTTCAATTTCCATGGTTAGTTTAGTGATCAGATATAGATGTAGAAGGCATCGTATATCAAAAGGCATTGTGAAAATCTGGGAGAAAGGTGTTAAAGATTTGATAAGTATTCCTTTGTTAATGTTGGCAAAAATTTCTGATCAGTGAGTTATATAGTTCGTGTTATACCTCTTAAACAAGCTCCAACTGAATAGAGGTATGGATCAATTACTATGACAATCATATTGAGGTAGGAAAGGGGTGTTTTGTATTGACAAAAAGTGGCATGGTAAACATTCGAAAGCACCCTCGTATAGAGTTGGCCACATTTTTTTTGGTTTCTCTCTGATAAAAAACTAGAGAAGGTTAAAGCAGACAGATTAAGAACATGGGAGATGAATGTTATGTATTTCCATGACAATCATGGCATAAATGGTGCCCATATGAGAAGCAGCCTACTTTTCAAGAGAAAGAAAAGTAAGCTTAGGTCATTTTCATCATTTCAGTTATTTTAAGGTAATAATTAATCAAAAAAACATCATTTTCAGTTTGGCAAGAGTCATGGGGTGCAGGTTGACAAATTTGCCAATGAAATATCTTTGAACTGCCCCTTGGTGCTAGTTATAAAGAAAGTACAGTATGGAATGGAGTTTTGGAAAGGTTTGAGAGGAAACTAGCAGTCTGGAAATGAAATTATCTGTCCAAGTGTGAGAGATTAGCATCGATTAAAAGCATTTTGTCCAATCTCCTGGTGTATTTCATGTCATTATTTCCCATTCCTAGGGAGATAGCTACTAAACTTGAATCTCTTCAGAGGAAATTTTTTGGAGTAGTATGAGGGACAAGTATCAACTAGTGAAATGGGGTGTGGTCACGTAACCTATGGTTGAGGGAGGATTAGGAATCAAAGCTTTATCAGCATTTAATAAAGCTTTATTGGGCAAATGGAGTTGGAGTATGATAGAGAGGGATAGTTTATGGAGGAGGGTTGTGAAATAAAAATATTGGGAGATGGAGGGGAGATGGGTGACAGCATGCTGAAATGAGACCTACTGGATGAGTGTGTAGAAAGCTATTAGAAAAGCATGGAAGGAGATGGAGACATGGATAGGATTCAAGGTAGGGAGAGGAAACACTATAAAATTTTGGCATGACAAATGGTGTGGGGTTAAAGCCCTCAGTGAGGAATTTCCAGTGTTATACTGCTTGGCATGCAACAGGGATGCTTGGATCAGTGACTGTAGGGAGGTGGATGCAACAGGTGGCTCTTGGGCTGTCCAGTTCAGGAGAAGTGCCCAGGACTGAGAGATTGACTAGTTTGAACAATTTTATGCAAGGCTCTGGGATTTTGGGACGGATGACGGTAGGGAGGACGCAGTGGTGTGGAGATTGGCTAGAGGGGAAAAGGATTTGTTCACTGTAAAATCATTCTTCAGAGGGTTAAATAGGGGTGAAGGAAGTGGTCAATTTCCCCGGAAGCAAATTTGGAAAGCTGGGGTGCCTCCAAAAGTGGCCTTTTTCACTTGGGAGGCAGTGCAACAGAAAATTCTGACTATTGATAATCTGAGAAAAAGAGGGAGGATCATGGTGAATTGTTGTTATCAATGTGAGCATGAGGAAACAACCTATCATCTGCTTGTAGGCTGCGGATGGACAGCTCAGTTGTGGGAGAGAGTTTTCACATTAACAGGGTTATCTTGGGTTGCTGCGGGATCTGTAGGAGAGGAGTTGAAGGCTTGGAAAGGACAGAATTTTGGTAAAGGGAAGAGGAGAATGATTAATATGGTACGATACTTTGGATAATATGGCGTCAAAGAAATAGGAGGGCTTTTGATGGTGTTGAAACACCATTAACAGTAATTATAGAATCGTGGCTGCATATATTGAAAACTTGGGTATCGAATAAATTTTTTGTAAACAAGGAGGAATTACTAGACTTTACCGACATCCTAACCTCTAAAAACTAACTATACTTGTAATGGATTGCACCCCCTTGGTGCTATGTAAATATTGTCCCTGCTCAAAAAAAATAATTAATCAAAAAACCACATTCTTATGAAAGCATGCTGCAGCGTGCACATAGCTGTAGTTGGTGCCTTTTGGCAACTTTGCTGTCTATTAATGAAGCAGAGTTTAGCTGAGCTCTCTTGTTGCTTATCTTGTGGATTTCTAAATTTTGCTTTGTGTTTCTCCAACAGATTACTATAATTACAATCTTTGATTGCCATTGTGCAGTTCTTATCTTATCTTATAATTTAGGTATCCATCTATGCCTCCAACCCCCCCCCCCCCACCCAAAAAAAAAAAAAAAGCCCTCTTTCCTTCCCCTCATTATAGTTCCTCCCTTGTCCCTTCTCCTTTCTTTTCTTTTGAAAAATAAAAGTTCTTTTGTGGGTTATGTTGATGGTTTAATTACTCAGTAATCATTTCTCGTGCAAGTTTATTACTGTTGAAGAGTTGAAGCCTCAGTTTGAAGCACAAATGACAAACTGTTTTATGCTTTCACTGTTGAAAACAGTTGCAGATCCCCAAAGTTTGTTGGAGGAGAAAGAAGCAGTGGAAGAGAAACTGGCAATTAGTGAATATGAACTTCGTTTAGCTCAGGAGGACATTACAAGATTGAAGGCTGAATTACAGAAGAAAACAGATCTCCCAGTGGATAAGTTCAATGGTGATCTTTCACCTTTTACTAACATGATTTGTTCTTCAATTCAGCTTCTTCTATTGATACATCTTCAATGTATCATTCAAAATTGTGGAATTTGCAAATGTCCTTTGTGGTTGCTCATGCACTTAGAAGATCTCATGTTTTGTAGTTTTCAAATCGACAGAAACATCAAAGGTCTAAGGATTCCTATCAAAATTTTACTGTTGATTTACTGCAAAGTTTGTGTAGTACATCGACCTTGATTGCCGTAGGTCTAAGGATTCCTCTTCTTCTCTTTACTCCCTGGTTCTTGCAGCATAGTAGGTTGTCAATTATGCATGAATGGTGTGTCTCTTTCTGGAAATAAAATTTGACTTTCTGCTCAGAAGTCTAATGTTACTGGAGCGATTGCCGTGTCTTTGCGGCTGTTACAATTTGCTTACAGATGTTTTGTCTAGAACCACTGGTGCAAGTATAGGTAGTGACCCATTCTAGGATTTAGTCCGATTATGTTTTGCTCTCTTCATAAGTTAACCTCTTTGCTTCTTATAAAGAACCAGGTAGCTGCTATACTTCTAAACGAAAATAAGTTAGCTATCACATGTATTTCGTTTTATCATGTCATGACATTGTTATGATTTATTCAACTACAGAATCAAATGCTGAAGATTCTAAGAACCATGGACTGGAAGCTCAGCAGAGAAAAAGAGACGGTTCCTTCTCTGATTTGGGGCCTTTGAAGAATAATGAACGTAGGGATCTTAACTGTGCTGTAAAAGAATATTTGCTTATAGCAGGGTACCGTCTTACTGCAATGACATTTTATGAAGAGGTTTGTCGCACTTTTGAACTGATAATATTTCCGTTTTCTTCTTCTTTCTGGTTCAGTTGTCTGTGCTGTTAGAAACCTTTGCTTGTTTGAAAATTTATGCATTTGTTTTTCAAGTCATTTCTATTTCAACTTGCATTGGACAACCAAATCATTGACTATAATGTTTAATCAATGATGGGCTATCTAGCCAACCCAGCTGAAGGCTGAAGCTGCTCTATAGAATATGATGAGGATTATGATGGATAAAACGTGGTTGAGAAATATAGAAGATTTTGTTTATAATATCCAATGCTTATTTTGGCTAAGCATAGAGATATTTCATAAGACAGAAAACCTCTTCAAGTGACTATCTACTGGTTAGCCCGTAAGGAATTTTAAATCTTTAAATAGTGACTTTTGGTCTGTAGTATTTTTTTTTTTTCGCGCCCTTTCTTTTAAAAATATTCTCTACTTTGCCACAAAATTCAGTTAAGATATGATTTTTACCCTCACTTGTTTGGTTGTGATGAGGGTGAACTGAAGACCTACATCTTGCTGAAATCAACATGTTTGTAGCTCCATAAGTAAGAAAAAGTGGCCAAATCTGGTCACCATCTTTGTTTCTGTATATCTATGTGGTTATGTTGCTAATAGTGAAATATTACATAGCTGATCCATGTTTTCATCTCAGGTTACAGGTCAGAACTTAGATGTTTGGCAGGACTCTCCTGCATGTGTGCCGGATGCCTTGCGCCATTATTACTATCAGTACCTTTCCTCCACTGCTGAGGCTGCTGAGGTATTTTCTGAAACACAAAATGGGGTGTTGTGAGCTGCTTGTTATGGCCCCTTTAAAGTAATTGCAAAGAGCACCATTATTGTGGCCTTCTCTTTCTTGTGCCTGATGCTTAATGTGTTTGCTATGCCTGCCAATCCTAGTAGAGTTCAAGAAATGTTACCTGGACCTTGATGGGTTAAATTTTTACCAATTAGTTTTAAATATTTTTATTTTGATGAGATTCGGCAATTATGTTGTCCCTGTTTCCTCTCAGTTAGAACTAAGAACCTAATTCTTGACTTCAATTTTATGTGTTTTCTAATTTGATATGTCTCCAGTGTGTCACTTAACAATCTCAATAATTAACCTAATTCTTGACTTGGATTTCATATCTTTTCTAATTTGTTACTGTCTTTAGTGTGTCACTTAACAATCTCAATGATTACCAAGATTTACATTTTGGTGCCCATTTATTTTTGGATCTTAAGTCAGTGAGGAGATGAAGAACAAAGCACATTTCTATTATGTTCCTACAGATCAATTCGTCTCATATATAAGTGTTTTTCTTGTCATCAGTGTCTATTTTGTAGTCAAATCCCGAATGCTTTCTACATTCACTGAAGTTTCCTTTAGCTTACCTCTTCTAACATTCCTAGAAGCAGCATGCCTTATCCTTCATACCTCCCTAGACTAGATATTTATGTTGCACCTGGCATTGACTATTTAAATCCTATATCCATATTGCAAAAATCTGGGATTGTCATTTGTCCTTTAAATTGCATTACTTCTCATCTATGTCCCATCAAACAGAAATATCACTTCTCTTTTATTTACTCCATCTCCTGAGTTTGCAACTGTGTTTTGAATCCTTATCTTTAGATATTCTGATTTTCCTCGTCTTTATTGCTTGTTAATAATCTTTATGTGTTTTACTATGTTTTCCCTCTGTATTATATACTTAACTTCAGCATTTATCCTTATTATGTGGACACATAGTGTTGCCTGGTCTTTCTTTTAAATCTAAGGTTGGACTTTGGAGAAGTAGTTAAATCAACTCTTTTGGATGTTTCTGCTTTTTACACATATCATACATGGCACTTATGCTGCAGGAGAAAATTGCCATGCTTCGAGAGAACGAGTCCTTGAGGAAAGTGAATGCAGGGCTAAATCATGAAAAGGAGTGCTTGCTTAAAAGCGAAGATTTAGCTGACAATCAAATCAGTTCACTAACCAGATCCTTAGAAACATTCCAGAAGGACCTTAAGGATAGAGAAAAGCTGGTATTTTTCTCTTATTACACTGCAATTCTCAGAGCAGCTGCCTCACTCAGCTGCCTTATTCATACTTGGAAGTAAGAATGGATAAACTAATTGAATATTTCAGGTACAAGATTTGAAGCAGTCCTTGGAACAACAAAGGAAAGAACTCAATGGTTGCAGAGCTGAAATCACGGCACTCAAGATGCATATTGAAGGGTCTCGTTCTGGATGGCATTTGGGGGCTACTGAAATTGACCCTGCTCAATCCCAGTCCTTGGAAAAATACAGGGAAGAAATAAGATCTTTACAGATGGAAATAGAGAGACTAAGGGCTACGAAAGCAAATTCTCCTGATATTATAGATTCTGAATATCCTGAAAAAGAGTCCATACCGACAGAAGAGAGAGCGTTTGAGATAGATGAAGATAAAACTATCATCTCTTCTCCAGTTGATGTGACCAGATCTTTGGATGGTGAAGATGCTCAGTCATTTGTTGCTCCAGCCTTTGATGATAGTTTAAATAAACCTGAGGAAGTTGCACAAGCAGTATTGACAAGTAATTTGGACAATAATACTTATCTTGAAAATGGTGAAATTGTTATGAAACAAGATCCTGAACCAATATTGGAAAATAGTGGCTCACATCTAAAATTAGACAGTGCCAACAGTGAAGCTGCTTCAGAGAAAATGGCAAGTTCATATCTTCTTCAGAAAATTATATCCTTTCCCTCGGTTTTCTATTTTATTTTTGTTTCTTCTCCAGTGATTAGGTGCAGAAAGTAGATGATGTGCCTCTTCTGAAACATACCTATCTTGGTGCCTATTGAACATCTTGGTGGCTCTTCCATTTGAATAACAGCATATATTTTTTGTTCTGGATGAAGTTACAGAAGTTTGACATCTCATTTTGCACTTTTTCTCCTTCCATGTCCCTACTTGATCTGCCATGGAAATTATTTATTATACATCATATGTGAAGCTACTTTTATGCTTGGACAGGGTTTGGGAACCATTCAGATCCTTGCAGATGCTTTGCCCAAGATAGTTCCTTATGTTTTGATCAATCATCGAGAGGTTCAGTTTGCCTATTTTTATTTTGAGCATTTAACTTTTGGTTTTCTAGGACATTCTTTATATAGGGCCATGGTGATTTTACCTGCAGGAGCTTCTTCCCTTGATGATGTGTGCAATTGAGCGCCATCCAGATAGCGGAACACGGGACTCCTTGACCCATACGTTATTCAACTTAATCAAACGTCCAGATGAACAGCAGAGGCGAATTATAATGGATGTAGGTTGCTGTATGAAGTATTACATTCATATCACAGTAGAGCTCTATATTTTAACATGATTATGATTTCCTCGTTGCAGGCATGTGTTACCCTTGCTAGGAGTGTAGGGGAGATGAGAACAGAAACAGAATTGCTTCCCCAGTGTTGGGAACAAGTGAGTTTTAAGTCTTGCTTCTGCTGGGGCTTCCACTTTTACACTTTATGTTTACTCTAGTTTCTAGAAGGTCATTTTTTCATTTGGTTGGTTTCATCAATTGCAGATAAGTCACATGTATGAGGAACGTAGGCTGCTTGTTGCACAGTCATGTGGAGAGCTTGCAGAGTTTGTCCGACCAGAGATACGTGATTCTCTTATTTTGTCTATTGTGCAGCAATTGATGGAAGATTCTGCAACTGTTGTTCGAGAGGCTGCTGTTCGCAATCTGGCTTTGCTGCTTCCACGCTTTCCGAACATGGAAAAATATTTCAAGGTCAGCCTCACTAAATATGCTTCGAGGCAATCATGGAGAAGAATTCTGACTTGACAGATTTGGCTACAATGTAAGCTCTAGAACAGGCTGATAACACATGGTCTAGGGAATGGAGCCTTTTCCTGTTGCCATAATATGATGACTAAGAAGTTAGAAGAATATAATGAAAAATGAAGTTTCTCGAATACCTCATTTTATTATTATTTTTTATTGATAGGTTGAAGAGATGATGTTCCAATTGATCTGCGATCCCTCTGGAGTGGTTGTAGAAACTACACTGAAAGAACTGCTTCCTGCTATAATAAACTGGGGAAACAAGTTGGATAATGTGCTGAGAATTTTACTCTCACATATCTTGAGCTCTGCTCAGGTGTGCTTGTTTCATCCCATTTATATCCCACTTTTCTTTGAATGATTACAATGATTCTTTTCCTTGATATCTAGTCTGGTAATATTTTCAGCGTTGCCCTCCACTTTCGGGAGTTGAAGGGTCTGTGGATTCACATCTCCGTGTCCTAGGGGAACGTGAGCGCTGGAATTTAGATGTTTTATTAAGAATGCTGGCAGAATTGCTTCCGTTTGTGCATCAG
Source organism: Moringa oleifera (assembly GCA_021397835.1). Lineage (NCBI taxonomy): Eukaryota > Viridiplantae > Streptophyta > Magnoliopsida > Brassicales > Moringaceae > Moringa > Moringa oleifera. The sequence continues at coordinate 4,478,533 of JAJFZO010000094.1, forward strand.
AAAGCAATTGAGACATGCCCATTTTCTTCTCTATTAGAGTCAACAGGAACCATGATCTCTAGTTCCTTGCTTGAGTTGTATGCAGGGTAAGGCTTCAACCCCCACACCCCACCCCATACCAACCCCCACCCCCCCCCCACCCCCCCCCCAAAAAAAAAAAATTCTTTATTAATTCCATTTTCCTTTGGATGTATAGTACATCTAAGCTTTATCATGAGATGAAATTGTTTTAATGTTGGAAAGTGTGGTTGATCTTGTACTTGCCTCTGAGAGATTCTAATGTCTGGCTAGGGGGAGTGTTGACTGGCCTGCATTTGACTGGATGCATGTTGACTGCTTTCCTGATCTGATACAGCTGTCATGCTTGTTAACTCAGAAAGAAGACAATTTAAGAACCCGAATTTCGAAGGTAATATTGTATTGTTGGCATTTGTTCTTTGGTTCTTAACTTTTTGTTTATATTGTCTATTTTGCAAATAGTGCTTCCCTTGCTATTACTTATCTGAACTGTGGTATTGCAGTTTTTGCTGGCTGTCTTTGAGCATTTTGGAGATTCATACCTGACACACATAATGCTACCAGTATTCCTGGTAGCAGTTGGGGATGACGCAGATCTGACATTTTTACCTTTGACCATCCGTTCAAAAATCAAAGGTTCTGGGTTTTTACAAATTTTTGAAATAAGTATTCAATTTTGTATGCTCATTGATTGTTGCTTTATTGCAGGCTTGAGACCAAGAACTGCCCTTACTGAGAGACTTGGTACAATGTGTGTCCTGCCACTTCTTTTGGCCGGTGTTCTTGGTCCTCCGAGTAAGCGTGACCAGTTGCGAAACTACTTGAGAAAGCTATTAGTTGAAGATAGCATGAACGAGATTCATTCTTCAAAACGCAGTAGTGACATCGTGGATGCAGTCCGCTTCCTTTGGTTTGTATATTATATACCTTTTGCTGCAAACTATCTGTGATGTTTTCTTTAGACTGATGGATTTTGTCCATAATGCAGCACTTTTGAAGAACATCACGGTATGATATTTGATATTTTGTGGGAAATGGTGGTCAGCTCCAACGTAGAATTGAAAATCACAGCTACTAATCTATTCAAAGTCATTGTAAGCTTCTCATACGTTGAAAAATCTATTTTGCTTAGACTGGAAAGTCAGACTAGGCTATATTAATTCATTTGTTTGATAGGTGCCATATATTGATGCTAAAGTTGCTTCAACCCATGTTTTGCCTGCCCTAATTACTCTTGGCTCTGACCAAAACCTGAATGTGAAATATGCAAGCATAGATGCATTTGGAGCTGTGGCCCAACATTTCAAAACTGACATGGTATTAGTATTTTCTCCATGAATTTTTATGTTTGCAGTACTTTGTTTTATAAGTAAATCCTGGCACTCTTAACGGAGTAGATTGCAGTTGATTGCTGATCAAATTGCATATCATGCAGATTGTTGATAAAATACGTGTTCAAATGGACGCATTTCTTGAAGATGGATCCCATGAAGCTACTATCGCCGTGGTCCGTGCATTGTTGGTAGCTATTCCTCATACAACAGACAAACTTAGGGATTATATCCTATAACTTTTCCTATAGTTAATTCTGGGAATTTTGTTTGATATGTGTACTGTGTTCCAATGCATCATGCTGTTTGTTTCCTTAACATGAGATACATCTTCTATCCAAAATTTTCCAACTTTCAGCCAGTCCTAGTCCTGCAAGTGATGTGATGCGCCGCCGTGAGAGAGCTAATGCATTTTGCGAATCTATTCGTGCACTTGATGCCACAGGTTTGCTCATTTGATGACCAGAAACAATCTCTTATTTCACCGTAACTGCATTCTGGTCTTTCTAAACATTAATCAAAGGTTTATTTCCTGTGCAATAGTAACACATTTGTTGGTTTTTTGACGTGGATTTGTTGGATTTTGAGACGAGAGGAAGCATAAGAGATATAACTCTTGAAACTTGAAATTGCTTTGAATGGCTTCCAAAGGCTTGCTTTGTTATATTGATGGAGATCTTATTTATAGTAGAAAATAAACAACCAAATCTAAAATTATACTTATCTAGATATCCTAAAATCTGAATTCAAAATTCAAACTAAAAGATTATTCTTATCCAACTACTTGATAAAGTAGAAGAATAGGTCTTCTGCAAAAAAGGCAACAAACAGGGCATCTTGCTAACATTCCTCTTTGTTATTTTTGATGCATACATCAACTTTTGAAAATATTATTATTGGGATGTCATCATTTTTTATTTTTTGTTTTGCAGTAGATTTGATGTATTCCTCTTTTTTTTTTTTTTGTACTTCTCTTTGGAGTTTGAACTTGAAATACTTTAAAGAGTTATTGATCATAAGTCATGTGGTTCGTGCAACCATATTCTATAAACCAGCTTTTTGGGGAGTTTTTGGTAGCAAAGCATGATGCTATAAATAGTTCCTCCTCCTGAGGTTGTTTAATAGTATTCTTGGCTTCATTTTGTTTTTGTTGGGATTTGCAAATTTTTTCTACATGCCTTAACAGACCGTACTTGTGACATCTTGTATCTGGCCTCTACTAACACTTGTTTTGTGGATGATTAATCTTTTTTTGCAATAGGGACAAAGTGGAAAGACTTAATTATTTTTGTTTTTTTACTATCATTGTTGTTATGTGATTTGGCCTGAAATGCATCTTTCACAGATCCTTCTTGCCTTATAAGCCTCCTTTGTTCTGGTACCTGTAGTGTATTCAACAATTCTACTAAGGTAATACTTGATAAATCTTTAGTGTTTTTCAAAGATGAGATTGTAGCCTCAAATTTTTCAAGAATTGTCATTAGGATCTTTTGAACAATTCTAAAATCAGAACAATCAGTATCAAGAAGTCTTACTTTGTTAACTATACCAAGAAGCTCGTCGGAATAGTCCTTAATTGTTTTTGATTCCTTCATCTTTTGTATCTCAAATTCTCGGATCAAATTCAATACTTGCATTTCTTTGATGCTTTCATTCCCTTCATATTCTTGCTTCAAAAAATTTCAAATTTCTTTGGCTGTCTTCAGTGTCATTATTTTAGTTAATATGGCGGATGAGACAGCTGAAAACAATGTTGTTCTTCCTTTTGATTTTCTTTGTTTCCTCTCCTCTTGGATTCTGGTACTTCATATACTTGTTTAACAGCTTCCCACACATGTCTAATAATATGGCTGCTTGGTAGAAATGTGTTGATATTTTTGTTTTCGTTGATTATCAATTTGTCTCTACCCTAATGATCTCATATGCCACGCATGGCTGCCTTGAATTCCTGATGCACCTGGAAATAAGAACAGGTATCTGGGTTTATCACAACATTTAGACCAGAATCAATAAATATAAATGTCGACATAAAATCATATTTGGCTTTGTTAGTCTACTGTTTTTGTGATACAATTTCGAGTTCAAGTCTTATGCCTCACAATTTACTTTTACTGTCTTCCTGCCGGATGCTTTAGGGGCATGTTACTATGTCTGTGAATTTGATTGTGCTATCTTTTTGAATTGTAAATTTGATCGTGTAGTCTTGACTTCCTTGCAGATCTTTCTGCAACTAGCATTCGGGAATTCCTCCTGCCTGCCATACAGAACCTATTAAAAGACCCAGATACATTAGACCCGGCACACAAGGAAGCACTTGAAATAATAATGAAGGAAAGATCAGGTGGAACTTTTGAGACTATCAGTAAGGTGATGGGTGCTCATCTTGGGCTTGCATCATCAGTAACCAGTTTTTTCGGAGATGGTGGGCTGTTAGGCAAAAAAGAAAGTGCAGACCAACCACCAGAGCCATCTGGATCCCCAAAGGCTGCTGCTCCTCCTCCTGCTGAGGACACTAGATTCATGCGAATCATGCGCGGGAACTTCACGGAGATGCTCAGAAGCAAAGCAAAGAACCAAGATGAAGCACAACAGAGTTAGTTTTCCATCTCTACCTGAGGCGAAAATCGTTTTACATACTCCCCATACATGATGCTGTTGCTTGCTGAAGATGATCAAATATTTTTTCATTTTTTACAAAATTTTTTAAGAATTTTTTATGTCATAGGAAGAAAAGAAATAAGGAGAGAACCTTGCTGCGAAGCCGATTGTCTGATTAGTTGCCTTGAAAGTGAATTGGATCATTAATTGTCTTGCATTATCCATTGTATTGTTTCCAACAGTGGTGAAGTGCTGCAACTGTTATAAGCTTGCTTCACAGTGTTTTCTCACCTTTGTGGACAAGATTTTGCTTTGATATTATTTTCAGATTCCCTGTTCTTTCCTCCAAATGTTGCAACATTACATTTTATGGATCGTAATGCAATCAGCTATTGGCAACACACTCATCAATCATAAACTACAGTCTTCTGAGTTCTTCTCATCGTGAATCAAGTGTAACAAAAACAACCATGAACCATGTGGACTCACCCATCATCCATCTCTCTGCAATTAAGCAATTATTTAGGATGAGCTCATGTTCAACTAGTGCTTACCCATAGGAGACAGAGCTTTACCCTCTTTCAATTTATTTCATTTTATGGGTAAACTGTCAGGGGTACTCTCTTTTGCTCTTCTCAGATTGTTCTTCTCAATAGGGCAACACAACTAAAACATTTATGATTACTTTCCTAGTCTGTGGATGACAATCAGAGTTATCACTACACATTCACACATTCCCAAAAGGACCGTGCAATGTCGATTTGTTTCAGACAGGCATATTTGGCCGTCACCATCAGAACTTGGAAGTATAAACTTTCAAAGATTTCTAGGCGCCACATAGAATCTCAAATAGATTTTACATATAATAAAAATACTGGCATAATTATTACAATTGGGAAAACTTATAGGACAAGAAAAACGTGCCTAAATCATCATTATATATGTTATGATCAAATTACAATAATTTTATAAGCTTTAACGAATATGCCAGTTCTTATTACAAAGTTGCCAACCTTCAGAATATTAATTTATACACAATTAAAAGAATCTTTACCTACTTTTACTCTATTTACCCATTTTAAAACATGGCGTCAACACAGTAAAACTCATTTGTCAGGTTGCTTGGTCTTTGTTTCTGTAAAGATCACGGGGACTTGAGAATTATTTTTACTTTTTGAGTCAATTCACAGCAGGTTTTTTTGACAAGAATGGAATTGTGAAATAGACTTCAATATTCAGAAACAAGGAGTTGATGCAGGCATATGACATATTTCAACATGCCACTTTGCCAGAGAGAAGCAGAGGTTAGCTCTTGTGTAGTCACAAGGGACACTAACATTAACAAACATGTTCCTTCAACCTTCACCTGACAATCACAAGAAAACTAATAAACCATCTTCTAAAACCGAGGCACCTCTGTTTCTCTCTCAGACACAACAAAACAAGCTTAACATCACATTCCAAGAAGAAGAACAACAAAGTTTATGGCTCTACTAGGCTCAACTCTCTTTCCAGGGACTTCTTTGTTCTCTCCTCCAGTTCAGCAGCTTCCCAGAACCTGGCAGACCCACCAGCATATTTCCAGGACTTGTGTCACGGCAAGCTCTAATGACAGCAACCTAGTGGCAGAAAAAGCAGTTGCCACTACAACGGAACGAGTCCGCTTTGGCTTCCGTAACTTGGTCGAGACTTTCTGGGTTGATGTAGAGAGAGCAGAAGGGAAACCCCTGAATGTTGGACTGAATGCACCAATAACCATTGCATCTTCCAGGATTGAAAAGCTGCAAAATCTAGCAATTAGAGTTGAACTGAGTAATGGGTGTGTTAGGTGGGGCGAGGTAGCTGTGGTGCCTTCTGTTGCAGGGAATCAGGCAATGGCTTCAGTGAAAGTGAAGGAGGCGTGCCAGTTTTTGAGGCAGAGTTCAACAATGACTTTGAATTTGATTTTTGATGAGATTGGTCGGATTCTTCCTGGGGTTGAATTAGCTTCTGTGAGTATGATAAGATTGATGTTTCTGGATTTTCCTTTTTTGTTGTCTTTTCAGTATGTTATACCCCAGAAAGCTTTCCACTTGCCTGGCTAAGATTTTTTCTTTTGAGAAGAAGACTTATATTAGATATAGTTTAATTTATGAGATGTTAAAAAGTTTTTAGCAATTTTAATATGAAAAATTAAGGTTTTCACGTTTAATTGAGAGAGTTTTTATTTTTTCAAAAAAATTAGATTTTTATGAGCATCAACTTTTACCTATAATGAAAAAATGACACCCAAATACGAAAATAGCAAACTAATTTTTGTTTTCCATGTAAAAACATGAGTTATTTTTTTATAAAAAAGGAATAATTAACAATTGTTAAAGTGAAAAAATATATAATTTTAATTTTTATAAAAATAAAATATTTTAAATAAAAAAATTAATTTTTATGATTTTGACTTGATTATAATTTTTTTATTTTTTAAAAAAAAATTATCGCTTATCTCATCTACACAGAATAAAACATGTCAAATTACACCTTCTTCATGTAAAATCAGTTTGATTTTTTTTTTATCAAAGACACAAAAATAATATCATACACTATCTAATGAAATTATAATGATTTTATTAAGAGTGAAACCAGCATGATTTAGATAACAAAAATCATACAGATTTATAAACGCTATTATATTCATTATTATGGTTATTAATGTTGTTGTTATTGTTATTATTATTATTGTTATTCTAAGTTATTTTATCAATATCTTTTTTATCTTTTTTATCCTTCTTAGTTATTATTAATTTCAATATCTATTTATATGGATTTTTTTTCAATTTTTTTCACATGCGTATAATGTATTAATATATTTTTGTGTTTTTTCAGTATGTCAATTCTGAATAAAATAAACGTAAATTTTAATTTTTAAAATATATTTAAATAATAAAATCATAATAATAATATAAAAAAGATAATTGATATTATAATTATATATGAACAATAATGATGTTTTTGAAGATTAAAAAAAAAAGTTAATGATTCTCATTAACTTTTATGGATCAACAAAGTAAAAGTTTCATATTTACTTAGAAATCTAAGAACTTTTACTTTCAATGAAATATAAATAACTTAATTCAGACACTTAATTCTCAAATATAAAATTTTCAAAAGTCTTATGAAATATGGATATCCAACATACAGCAAAACAAAACTTTACAGGAATAAGAAAACTTCACAATGCTGACATTTACTTCTGAAAATACTCTTTCTTTGCTCCCCAGTGTGCTTCAAATCAACATACCTCCAGCAACCATGTTCATCTGGACATTCTTCTCATACATTAACAGACTCACATCCAATTCTACTTTTGCTTACCATGTTAAATGTCTCCAGGAGATGTAAATGTTGACAAAGAAAGTTTATTTCCTCCTTGTATGCAGTATGCTCATCTCCTTGAAAATCTGTTTCTTTCTTCCTGCCCTGATTTGAAATGATATTTTGATCCTCATGAAGTCGTATATATCTGTGAATGAAGGGTAGAGCTGGAGTTGAAATGGCTCTGATTGATGCAATTGCTAATAGTATTGATGTGCCACTCTGGAGAATATTTGGTGGGTTGTCCAATACTTTATCCACTGCTATAACAGTTAAGTTCCTCAGTTACATCAGAATAATCTCAAGACTGGCAATCAGTTTTCAGAAATTCCATGCCTTACATAATTTCATATACGCAGCTTTCAGTTGCTTCCCCACTTGAAGCTTTCGAGTTGGCTTCTAAACTCCTGCTGCGAGGATTCAATACCTTCAAGCTTAGCATGGGAAGGAATCTAAACACAGAAATAGAAGTTTTTCAAGCTATTCGTGCAGCTCACCCGCACTGCTTATTCATTGTGGATGGAAATGAAGGGTTTACTTCAAAACAAGCTGTTGAAGTTCTTGCAAAGTTGCATGGTATGAATGTCTGATATATGTTGTACTTTCCAGACCAAGAACCTCGTCTTGCCATAAGTTTGACAGTAAATAGCTTTCATGTAGCTGAAGTTTAATGGCTGTCTGGTTTGTAAAACTATCTTAAACCATGACCTTATTGCAGATCTTGGGCTTCTTCCAGTTGTCTTTGAGCAGCCTGTGAAAATAAATGACTGGAAGGGGCTTGGTGATGTTAGCAGAATTGCCAGAGACACATATGGAATATCTGTTGCTGCAGATGAAAGCTGTAGAACTTTGGTTGACATTCAGAAAATTATAAAGGAAAATCTTGCAGATGTCGTTAACATTAGATTGTCCAAATCCGGGGTCCTTGGGGCCCTTGAAATTGTCAATCTAGCAAGAAAATCAGGCCTGAATCTGATTATCAATAGCACCGTTGAGACTAGACTAGCCACGGGCTTTGCTGGACACTTAGCAGCTGGTATTGGGTGCTTCAAGTAAACCATGAATCATCTTCTTTCCTTTTCTTTTTGATTCTCTTCAATAATATGTTTCACGAGGAAAAACATTCAAATTGGTATTGCAAATAATTGCAGGTATGTTCATCTAGATGCACCTTTTCTGCTGTCAGAAGATCCAGTTGTCGGGGGTTATGAAGGTATATTTGGATCAAAGTTCCAATTCAATTTCTAATCAGTTCTTAAAATGCATTATCTGCTTTCTTTATTTCTTCTCCAGTTTGTAATTTAAGCTCTTGAATGCATAAATTTGATGGCATTTCATGTTTTCTATGATCAGTTTCTGAAGCTGTTTACAAGTTCATGAACACTAGAGGTCAAGGAGGCTTCCTCAATTGGGATGTTGATTCCTGGTGAGATATCCCTCTAAATGCTCATGCTGTCGCTTCTGTGCATGAGTTTTCTTCCCCTCCTCCTCCTCCTCTCCCCATTATTATAAATGCCAAAAGCTCTCTGGGCATGTGATTGATAACTTCAAATTACCCAAAACCTTCAGATAAACTCTGGTTAGAGCCTTATCAATATGCAGTGAAAACTTCTTTCTACAAGATGAAGTATATTTAGTAGAGACAACTCTCAACTTCCATTTTATAGCATTTCCTATCTTAACTATGTCTCATATAATTCTGCAGAACTTTAAGTAGATACCGGTTTGGAGTTCCAGGATTCAGGAAAATTGATGATGCAAAACTTTCCGAAGCTCCCTTGCAGGTTGAGCAGAACTAATTATGAATGCCCTGTTATTCTATGTAGTGATTGAAATAAGTGCAGCTTATGAAGTATATGTACTCTCTAACAGAACAGATTTACCAGTTCCTGGTGACAATACTTTGTAGCTGCTGCAGCATTTTTTCTCGATTATCTCTGCCTCTAACTAAATCAAGCCAATAATACCATGCTGCCATCCAAGCTCCAGGGAAAAATTTTACAGGTTCAGGTTCTAACACTATTCCATTCAATTGTTATCAGAGTCATTACTTCAGCATCAGCATCAGCCCTGTCTCCAACTACCCTCCTGCCTCAAGGGGAAAAAAAAAACAAGAAGAAGAATCAATTAATTTCTCCATGAAATTTAACATTAACGTAAGGATGGCAATTATTTGATGACCTTAGCCAGTATGACATCTATCTACCGTTCCCTTCAGATCAGAGCGACCATCACTTTTCATTTTATCTTGAACTTTCTTAATGTCAAAGAACATGACTCATGAGATGAGACTTTCTTTTCATATTTGGACAGGAACTGTTGAAACTTAAGCTTTAATCGCAGTTTGTCTAGTTATTTTAAATTTCCTCACATTTTTGAGGGGAGAGAATTCATCCTTTCAAGGCTATGAGTCTCTCTGAATGTGAATTCAAGCGCCCCACAGCATTAAAGGGGTGCTGCAGCCTGGTTGGGTGAACTTCATCAATGCTTGTAAGGCACTTCTTATCACTGTGTTGAATAGTGTGCCTTTTGCAGACAGGTTTGACAAATCTGGCTCCAACAAATGATAACCTCAATTTATTCTACAATCATCCAATGCAATGGTAGCGTAATTCCAGGCCTGATTGTTGCCAAGATTCTCTCTTAATTTTAACACCTCAGCTGGACCTGCAATCCTTTCATGCTAATTTTTTATTAGCATAATCCTATCTGAGTAGAATAGAACAAGCCAATTAGCTAAAATTAGAATATAATATTTTTACATAGAGGGAAACTGCAAAGCGTCTGGGTGGTGTAGTTGGTTATCACGCTAGTCTCACACACTAGAGGTCCCCGGTTCGAACCCGGGCTCAGACAGGTTGTTTTGCATTTATTGTGTCTCGTGCTCTGGTCCACAAACAGGCAATTTTTTTTAGGTTTTTGTCCCTTACTCAACTCACAACTGTCGGCAACTTGAACCATAATAAAAATTATTGCTGGCCACCACATGTGCGTGCTTACGATGTTCCCACGTGTCAGAAAAGGGACCCACACCTCCTTTCACTTGCTAACCTAACTCGACTCATCCTCTATAAATTCTACCAGAATCCATAACCCAAACCATCATCTGCAAATTCTGTCTCTTCTGCTTTTGGGTTCACACATAAGGCAATGACGAGGGTTTCTTTATCCTTGCTGGTGCTGTGTCTGGTGACGATCTCCGCGGTGATACTGACGAGCGAAGCGCCGGCGGCAGAGGCAGTGACATGTAACCCGGTGGAGTTGAGCCCATGCGCGGGTGCGATAACGTCAGGGGCACCACCGTCGGCCCCCTGCTGCACCAAGGTGAGGGAGCAGAAGCCTTGCCTTTGTGGGTACCTAAGGAACCCAAGCCTGAGGCAGTATGTCAACTCTCCCAACGCTAGGAAGGTCGCCAGTACCTGCGGCGTCCCTTACCCTCGGTGTTAATTAGAGCTCTGCTTCCATGGTGAGTAAGTTATGTACGATGAAACATGAAACTAGAAAAATAAAACATATCATATATAATATATGATGCTGAAGATAAATCTGTGGTGTTTGTAGTCTAGTGCGAGATCAGACCACACAGACTGTAAACCAACCCTATGATCCATGAATGCTTCTGTGTATTTCTTTCTCACTCTCTTGTTCCTCTTTATGCTTGTTTCTGTTAGCTCTACTCAAAATTAAATTAATTTTATAAATATAGCTTTAAATTATTAAAAACCTTTGTTGTAAATATGATTTTCATATTCACAAATGTTAAGGTGAGAAACTGTAGCACTCAAACACTGAACCTGTGCGAGGAGTAATCGCTGGGCTTCAACCTGGAAGCTGAAGGGGACGTTGTTTGGTCCCGAGTCCCAATTAACAGAATAAGGACACAAACTCCTTCAAACAAGGGATGAAAATTTTTTCCTTACGGAATTATATTTGACTTTTAATAAAATCATTAATTTAAATAAAATATAATTAAAAACCTTATTTTATTTATTTTTTAATGTATTAAATTATAAAACTATTTTTATTTGTTATTAAAAAATTCAACACCCATGCTATCAGCCAAAAAAAAAAAAAAACTGTCAAAACATAAGACCATTGCTGCAACTTAAAACCAGGCCGATTTGCATGGCTAGGCCATGGATATAGAGCCCACACAGGTGTCCAAGCATGGAAGGTACTGAGTCATCATCTGGCCGATGGGATCCATTTATGGTTTTTAATCCCATCTGTTCGATAAATAAGGCGGCTTTAAGTTATACAATTATAAATGCATCAGACTATGCATTTAAAATTTTGAACTGGGATATTTTATAGGTCAATTTGTTATTTAATTAAATTCAATGAATTAATAATTAATATATATTATTAAATTCTTTATATGAATAAAAATATAATTTAAATGATGAAATATATGTCACATAATTTTATGACTATAGTAAAACATAAATTGTTCAATAATTTTGTTTTATTTATTAATAATTTAAAAATTAATTTTATTTTTTGAAAAAATATAATTAACTTAGAAAGAAAAAACTTACAAAATCTACATATAAAACAAATATGTAAGATTAAAAAAGCATTGTCTACTAAACATTATTATTATATCAAACTAAATGACATTATCTAATAATATTAGTATATTACTCATGTTGGTACTTAATAATGCTAATTATTTAAAAATTTTAAAACTATGTAAATGATATAATTTGATGTATATTATTTAATTTAATTATATAGATTTTAATAATAAATTTAAAGAATATATATGATTAATAAGTATTAATAGTGATGGAATTTATCTAGCATTAAATTTTAATTATTTAATTAAATATAATTATTCGTTTAATATATTGAAGATTATCTTATTACTATCTTAGATCCTTCAGACACTAAATATATATCTTATTAATATTACAATCATTTTAAGATATTTATTTTTTATTATATTTGATATTCTGGGAAGCTATGTCATATCTATGTACTTTAATATATATATATATATATACAATTTTTTATTTTACAGTGAGATCTTTAAGTCTTAATATTACAATTTAATTTCCAAAATTCAAAATATACAACAAACTATCAGAATCTCCACACATCTAAATGGACAATTAGATCAGCTACCTACCATACTAAACTTCACTTATGGAAGGTAAGCTCTCTTTTTTTTTTTGGAGTGAATTCTTGTAACTGTTCCATAATTAATACAGTATAGTTCCCGACCATGCATATTATAAAATGGTTAAAAAGATGTCAAATTCTTTATTTTCTCACCGTCTGTGAATACTTATTAATTATTATAATTATGATACAATTAACTTATTATATTGTTGAAACGGTATTTATAAATAAATATATTTGACAGAAATATATATATATTTCTTAATTTTTATTATTTTTTACTTAAAAAATATGATTATAAAATAAATTTTATAAATATAGGTAATAATTAAAAATTATTTGTAAATATTTAGTTGATGATATTAATATTTTTAAAACAAGTTGGTTTTATTTATGCAATAAACATGAGATTGGGATAAAAATTATTTTATTCCAATCTAATCTCATTCAACAAACACATTTTAGTTGCTTAAGCTATAAATTTATGATAACAAGGTGTTATTGGGTTTTTTTTTTTTTTGTAACATTATTTTGTTAATTAAGCAATAATTGTTATATGTTGGTAACGTGATTAATTGGGATATACTTTTGCACTTTTTTTGTCGTTTTGGTTCACAACCATCAAAGAAGGGAAAATACTTAAATCTCCTAACGGTAACAATAATCATGCTAATAATTCATTACGTTATCAAATCTAAAATTCTTAATTTTCTTGCTATTATAAAATCAACACGGTTCACAAGCTTAAATAATTAATTATTTATATTTGCGGTTGATAGTTTGAAAAATAATGATAAATTAACTAATACCATGTGATCTTCACATTGACGAACATAAGTTGATCATATTGGATCACGTTTCAAGAGGACTTGCTAACATGGACTTGCCTAATTAATTCACTATGAAACGCATTAAGACTTATGACCGAATTATATCTACGTGATTTTTATCACATTCAACAATGTTCAATGGAAAAGATCAATTTATTGAATTAAAATATTTGTTTTTATAAAATTCTGATTTCCCTGTGTGCATATGCCAAACTTTTTCACATATAATATCATATATGTTATATTAATTTAAATTATGTAAATATTTTAATATATTTAATTATCAAATTTCACATCTTTTTGACAACATACCCAATTGTACATAATGTGACAATGCCCCACAAGCGTCACTTCTAAATGACACATCTAATTAACCAGCCTCCTCCTAATCTCTTCGATTATTTCAATCATCAAATAATTAAGTTAGACAATGCCCTCATAAAATGCGTATGAACCCATAAAAAATCGTCAATGACAAATGCTTGGTGATGTATCCCACACAAGCTGTCCATGAATTGTCCTAAATCATTAATGACATTACAATAAATTTTCAGTTATAATGCCAATTAAGGAAAATGCGTCGGTCCACTAGTTAACCCATCTTAACTAAACCTTTATCTAATCTAGCGGCGCAAATTAATTTTCCGTATCATTTTTTCTTTCTTTCTTGTTGGTTATATTAATTAGTATTGAAACGTATTATTATTTTTTGTGTTAGGGTAATTTCCAATTGTATCACATTAATCACCTTTTATCTAGATATAGAAGCCTAACTATTAATTCCCTCTGCTGAAGGATACATTACCATATATATATATATATTTTCCATTCACAATCACATCGTTGGCATGTTCCACATTTTTGACAAAAAGTCAGTGACTAATAGATTAAAAAAAAAAAGAAAAATCTGACACATATATATATAAACCATGTGCCAATGCTTAACAAGTGATAGTTACTATGCATAGTTTTTGTCCACCTTGGATTATAGATTTTAATTTTTCTTATTATCTTTTTATCTAAAAACACACATTGTCAAAATAATATATGAATAATTTAAGGTAAACATTAATTTTAATTATATTAATTTTTAATTTAAAATTTGATATATAGAATATATTAATTATTTAATTTAGTTTAAATTAAATATTAATTTTAACGATTGTAAAAATATAAAGTATTTTTATCATTGAAATATCTAAAAAATTATTTACATAAATTTTACACTTTATTTTGAATCTATTTATTAAATTTAGATAATATTGAATTAATAAATTTGTTAATAAATTTATTATTTTATTGTATTTAAAATTTTAAAAATTTTAATTTTTTTTATTATGATAACTAAAGTATTTTTTTATTTATTAAAACTTTCAAGTCAAAGTTTAAGATTTTTAATTTAAATAATTATTTTAAAAAAATTAACTATATAGTTTAAACTAAATTCAATTAAAACACAGGATATTAGTCTATTCGATCAATATTTTTGAGATGTAAAATAAAAGACAAGTAAAACTTTTGTTGATATTTACTTATAAATTTATAACATTTTATTAGAAAATATAAAATTTTCAAATTACTTATGTTTAATTACCTATCAATAGATATGATATTATTTTGATACAGATTGTATTATAGATATTATTTATTTTATTATTTTAGTTATTATATCCCTCAAAATTATTTTTGGTGATTTTTAAATAATCAAAAAATCACTTAAAATATTATATATTATTTTTAATGTGATTTTTTGAAAAAAAAAAAAAGTATTCTACCAAGAAATGATGAGTAAGATGGGTAAATTAATTTCCCCAAGGCTCCATTGGCATACCTCAGTGGCCACGTTTCCTTGGAGAACTTCGCAGCTGGTCGTTGGACACAGGAGACAGACCCCCCGACACAGCAAGTGACACGGGGACCCGACAAACAGAACCCACGTGGGCGTCCACCAGATCCTCTTCTGGGACCCACGGCTCCATCTGCATCCTTGCATGAATGTGAATCACAATGAATTCCCTCAACCACTGCAAAATGGAGAGCTCCATTAATGTCTGCCAGTGCCAGATCTGATTCCTCCATTATTGACTTTTAACAAAAAAAAGAAAGTGGAAATTGTGGAAGAATAAATTAAGAGCATGGTGTTTTGATTTGTGCTGAGTTATAAAAATTAGTTTAATTAAAAGTATTTTAATCATCTAATTAGAAAACATAAATGATGCATTACAGACAGAAGAGCAAAATTATCCATAAAAATCAAATATTGTATTATTTTGATTCTTGCCTAGTTATAAATCTATATTGGTTAATAAATTGAAGGCTTTTTTTAAAACATAATTTAAATTATGTATTGAACTTAAGTAAATTAATTTTTAGACAAATATTATTTAAAATTTCTTAAAATTATTATTTTAAATTTTTAAACAGATTTTAATGGATAAAAAAATAATGAAAGTAAATTTTATCTAAAATTTTTAAAATTAAGGATATTTAGTTTGAGAATTTTGTACTATTATTTAAAATTTTTATGAATGTAGAAGAATATTGAAATTACAATCACAAAAAAATCAAAATTTGATTAGTATCGAAAATATTTTTAACAGATTTTACAGTTAAAATTTTAAAAAATTCATGAAAAATAAGTCGTAAGTAAAAAATAATTTAAAATTAAAAAATTAACTCAAATAGAATTTAAAACTTATTTAAATCAATTTTTAAGTATTTTAATAATAAAAATATATTCTTTTTATACTGTAGTTTAGATTAATATTCAATTTGATTATTTTGATCAAATACAATCTGTTTGGAGAAGTTTTAAAATTTAAATTAAAAGAGAGTGTATTCATCAAAGTTTAAAATGATATTTAATTTTAATTTTTTATAATAAAATTTTCTTTTAAAAATAAAACAAAATAAAATCAATTTAATTTGATGGCTTTAATGAACAGATAAAGAATATTTTGTGCTAATAGAGCTTGTGTTAAGCTTTTTAATGAAAAAGTAAAAGAATATTATGATAACTTACAATATTAGTGTAAAAATACAAAATTTGATAGTTTATTTTGTTGAATTGATATATATATATTAATATTTTAAAACTTAGTACAATCCAAATTAATATAAAATTTTGATTTTTAATGATCATATTAAGTAATTTTATTAATAGGATATCCACTAAGTAGCTGCTTCGTTAGAGAAGAGTTGGCGTAAGTATGGATAAGCATTGTGATGAATGCAATGGTCACCACCAAAAGCAGCCGCTAGTTTCTCCACATCATGGGGGTAATCCAGCTCACCAAAGGCCTCCAAATATAGAACTTAAACCCGCTCCAGCATCAGCTCCTCCTCAGCTTTGACCTCTCCCGAGATGAGCCCTTCCCAAGATGAGCTTCCCACGTGTTCTTACTGAAAACCAAATTTTTATTGCGTCAAGCTATCTGTTCATGAGAATCATGCTTAATGACGTCTTCTGCAGTCAAACTGTCAGGTATTGTTGTCTTTAATTTTCATTTCATTTAGTTTTGCTTCGCAAAGGAAAAGTCTATCCGGCGTGGCCATCAAACCGTGAAAACAGGAAACTTTGATATTACGCGGCGACAAGGCTCTGTGAACAGTTTTGTAGAAGGAACCTAATCCTAATTCGATCCAGTCGGTTTGGGTTTTTACCCCTCGTTTAGTATAAATAGGGATACAGAGTGAACAAAACCCAAGAAACAATTCACTCGTTAAGGCTTGGATCGATCTCAGTGTTTCCTTGGGACATAGTTCGAGTGTTGTCTCGTCATCGATATGGCTTCTCATCGTGACCTCTCTGAGATCCTCCCTCGCGTTCTCATCGTCTCTCGACGTAGCGTTCGCAAGAACAAGTTCGTAGATTTTGTGGGTACGTTGCGTTTCTCTATTTGCAAAACAGTTTCAGATGTTATCTTGTTTGTCTTTTTCATGATTTTTACGTTGTCTTGGTGATTCTCAGGTGAGTATCATCTGGATCTCATAGTCGGTTACGGCGCGGTGCCGGTGATCGTGCCTCGCGTGAATGGGGTGCATATGTTGTTGGACAGCTTTGAGCCAATCCATGGGGTTCTCCTTTGTGAAGGAGAAGACATCGATCCTTCTCTGTACGAGAACGAGACAACAGGCCTTTCACAGGAGGAACTGGAAGAAATCAGAAGGCTGCATGCAAGTGATACAGCCATTGATAAAGAGAAGGACTCCATCGAGCTTGGACTCGCTAAACTCTGCCTGGAAAGAAACATACCTTATCTGGGTATCTGCAGAGGATCACAAGTCCTAAACGTTGCATGTGGGGGTACCCTTTATCAAGACTTAGAGAAAGAGCTCTCCAGGAAGTTGCCAGAGAATCAGAGAGTAAAACACATTGATTATGATAACTATGACGGGCACAGGCATGCCGTCAAGGTGGTAGACAATACCCCTCTGCATAACTGGTTCAAGGGTTCATTGGATGAAGAAGAAATGGAGATTTCGGTGAACAGTTATCACCATCAAGGAGTTAAGAGATTGGCCCAACGTTTCGTGCCCATGGCGTTTTCGCCTGATGGTCTGATTGAAGGGTTTTATGACCCAGATGTTTATAATCCTGAAGAGGGTAAGTTCATAATGGGACTGCAATTTCACCCAGAAAGAATGAGAAGGCCTGATTCTGAAGAATTTGATTATGCAGGATGCCCAGCTGCTTATAAGGTGATACACTGATTTCATATGAGTTGCTTTGATCTTACATCAAGTGTAGCAGGTAATTGATTTCTGTATTTTCATGGCAATTGAGCAGGAATTTGTGAAAGCAGTGGTTGCATACCAGAGAAAGCTTAACCTTTCAAAATCTCTGCCTAAGGTTCCCAAACTAGATAAAGAGATGGAGAAGAAAAGAAAGATTATATTGAGAAGTTTCTCTCTAGCAAGAAACATATACGCTACAGGTTGTGAAATGCCTTCCTCAAGGGAATCTGACCTGAAACCTGGAGCAGAATTTCTTGAGGTATGTGATACATGATACATGGCATGATCAAGAAAACATTTTCTTTTCAGCTTCCTGATCTGTTGTGTGATTTTCTTGGCAGTCAAACACGGCATTGAGCCTGCAGCAGGAGACCAGGCTGAAGCAGATGGGAGCAACAGTGAGGAACGCAGGGTCCTATTTTGAGAAGCTGAAGCTGAACGAGGAGAGAGAGAAAATGGCAAGGAGTGTGATGGGCAAAATGACAGTTGAGCAATTATCTGATCTGATGTCTTTCTACCACATGATGGGACAGATTTGTGGAGAAGTTTTGGAGAGAAAGCTTCAGGGCATTGTCGCTGACATTGGGTCTTGATGGAACAGACCTTTTTCGGTCTCCCTCCATGCTTTTTGGGTCTTTAAAAATGAAAGGAAGTGTTCCATCTGCTGTGTTTGTGGGGGTCACAAGAAGCCTGAGCGTGATGAGTGGCTGTGAAATTTGCCCTTTCTTGTGTTGAAAAGACAAGTAGCTAATTCTGGCCTTTCCTGCTGTAATGAAAATGATGCCCAGATTGTAAAAAGTTTCTTGCTCTTCTTAAATTAGTGTAAGCCTTTTGATTGCTTTTTCTTCTAGCTTCTCTTCCATTTCTGCAAATCAGATATGGAGTGTTAACCATTGAAACAGATAAAGATCTAGCAAGAAAGCCTTAATGGAAACAATTTTATCTCTTTACTCTTTTGAGCCTGTGTGTGATAAGTAGTAATTCAGTTAGGCATGCACCCATGATTAATCCACAAGTGAATCTTCCACTATCCTGTTTGGAGGAATAGAAAACGCAAGAAAACAAGTCTTCTATCATTTTTAGTTGCTGATACACCCTGGTTTTAGTTTTCTGTCATGCATTTCAACTTCACAAGTATTCCTAGATGCAGATTCATCGATTAATTTGTAAGTTAGCATGACTTAAGAGGCTCCCTTCATCATTAGTAGAACTAGCTCTTGGCTCATGGGCTTGAGTATAACAATCCAATTGTTGCCAAGTGGTTAGTTTATCTAACATTTTTGTTCCCAGAATGTATATTTTTTAAATATATATATATATATATATAATTTTATTACTGATTTTGTATTAATAATCAAAATTTTTTATTTTAAAAAATAAACTAAAATTTGATCTGTTAATTTAATTTAAATAATTATAAAAATAAAAATATTATTATTATCAAAATATCTCAAAAATAATTTTATATGGATATTTTTTTTGGTGGTAACAAAGATCATTGTGTTTTCATTTGGGTGTTACATTTCTATGAATTTTTATGCTTAATGAGTTAAAATTTTACACCGGCATGTAGGAGATGTTGGCCGGTTTACAGTTTTATTTTTTTTAAAAAAAAAAAACTGATTTTAGATTTATCTAAAGTATCACTTGAGGGTTCACAATTGAATCTTGGGTCTTGTGGGATGAAAGACTACTGTTTTTGTCATTGTTCTGATATGCACTCTCTTATAACATGTACTGAACATATATTTCAAGCCTTATTTATCAAATTCAAGCCCTTAAATTAATTTCAACTTTTTTTAAAAAACAAAGATGAGCCTTAATTTATATATGTGATTCCAGCTTTTATCATGGCAACTTTAAGCCTTAGGTACTTACTTTCAAGCTTTGTCATTGTAACTTCAGGTATTATTGCTATTCCTTCCAGTCTTTTATGTGTGCTTTTTTTTCATTTTTTATACCTTTTAATTTTATTTTTTAATGTTGTTTTTAATTTTTTTTAAGTTACGTTTTTTATATAACAAACAGTATAAACTGGAAAAAATATTAAATTATTTTTTAAAAAATAAAAAAACATCATAAAAATAATATTATCTTAATCATAAAAAAGAAAGTTTCAATTAAATATCATTAATTATAATTATTGTTAAAATTTTTTACCGATACTCAGCTCAAAAATAAATGCAGCCGAGGTTAGAAAAACCGCTCAACCAGAGATGACACCCTGTGAAAGCTACCCTGGCCCGGGCTATAATTTGAGGTAATTTTTTTTTAAAAAAAATTATTAGAAAATTATGTTTTTACCCTTAGATTACGTATCCATCTTTTCATCCTTTCTTCGTTGCATCTCTTTTCTATTTGCAATTTTGTTTCACATGACAGCTGCGCCGTCACGCTCACTCGCTCAGTATCTTCTGATGATTTCTGCAAACTTCATCTCATCCTATTCAATTATTTGTTTGATCTCTCGGTAATTTTTTATTTCTTAATTCTTTTAAGCGTCCGGTTCTCTCTTCATCTTTGTTTAGGTAATTATTTTTAATTAAAAAATATATTATTAATTTAGAATAAATAAATATATCAATAAAAAATTATTATTTATCATTGATTTGATTTTAAGTTTGAATATTATTTAATTTTTTTTAAGATAATTTTTTTTATTTTGCATGTAAGAAATTATTTGTAAAAATTTAAAGAAATTATCATAAATTTAAAATTAATAATTTAAGATTAGTATTTAAAAAAATAATTAATATATATTTAAAAAATTATTCATAATAATTTAGAAAATTAACTTGAGAGGTACTTGATGTCATTAATTTGTAATTGTTTAGTTTAAGGATTATTGTATAGAGAAATTATTTAATTTGTGAATTTAACTATTAATTAAATTACTTTATAATTATAAATTACATTGTCAAACTATGCATTCTAAGCCTAGAAATATTCTTCTTTTATGTATAAATATAATTTATTAAGTAGTTCAAGTTCTCATATTTGAATCATATTAGTATTTTAAGCTCTTTATGTTTGGATGAAAGAAGTGAATTTAAGAATATTAAAGCTTCACATGATAATATTGATACCTAATATTATGAACGTGATCTTGAATTACATTTTCTAATAAGAATGTTTTCAATTGACAAGCGTGATGGTATTGAAAATGCATATGGATCATGTCAACTTATACTAACTAACTACATTTTGATTGTAAGTGAAAAACAAACTCAACGATTTCAAACTTTTTAGTTTAAAAGATTTAACTGGCTTGAATATTCAATAAAAAAATAAAAGCGTATTATTTTCCATGTTACTTTTTTGAGAGTGATCCACTTAAATATTGAATATTTATAATTAATGATTTTTAAAATTCAAAAAAAATAAATGATAAAAAATATCCATTTATGCTATATGAATGAAAGTTGATTCACATCATACATTTCCTATGGAGAGTTGAAAATACTTGAAAGATTCATCTCACCATGTTAATATAGTTATGAATATACTTTCTTTATAAGAAACGTTACAAAATTGATTACAATCTTAAAATAGTTGGTATCGCTAAAGTGTGCTTTTAGAAGTGACTGATGAGTTCATTAATTTTATTGATTATAAAAATTTTTGCCAATTGATAAAATTACAATCTTAATTTCAGTATATTTTTCATTCACAATCAACTTGATTACATGTCTTAATTTTTTTTTAAAAAAAAATTGGTGATTAATAGGTTAACAAAGCAAAGCCAAAATTTAACATGAATATATATTTTGAAAAAAAACTTGTGCCAATGCTTAGTAAGTGATAGGCATTATGCATAGTTTTGTCCGCCTAGGATTAAAATTTTTAATGCATTTTTTTTTATTGTTGACCCAAATCCAAATAAATTTACAAAATTATTAATATTTTTATTTTTATTAACAATATAAAATTCTAAATTTATTTATGTTTAATTACTTTGAGACATTATATAGTAAATATTATTTTTTATGTTCTTATTTATTATAAATTTGATTATTAAAATTATCTTAAATATAAAATATTATTAACTATTTTTCAAAAAAATGTTGGACGCCAATGATAAGCAAGCCCAGTCAGTTAATTTCCTCAGAATCCATTAATACATCAGTCAAGGAAGGTGCAGGTCCTAAAGTTGACTTGTCGAAGACATTGACTTGAAGCACAGAACCCACGTAAGCGCCCACGAGATCCTCTACTGGGACCCGAAGCGTCATCTGAAAATAGAAGATGTTGATGTTACTCGGCGACGGGGCTCCGTGGACAGATTTGTATGGGAAACTCAATCCTAATTCTTGTCGGTTTAAGTTTCTACCCCTCGTTCTGTCGGTATCAGGAGGGGGCCAGAGTGAACAAAACCCAAGAAATAATTCACTCGTTAAGGCTTGGAGCGATCTCAGTGTTTCCTTGGGACATCGTTGGAGAGCTGTCTCGTCATCGATGTGGCTTCTCATCGTGACCTCTCTGAGATCATCCCTTGCGTTCTCATCGTCTTCCGACGTTCGCAAGAACAGGTTCGTTGATTTTGTGGGGTACGTTTCCTCTCCCTATTTGCAAAACAGTTTCAGATGTTATCTTGTTAGTCTTTTTCATGATTTTTACGTTTTCTTGTTGATTCTCAGGTGAGTATCATCTCGATCTCATAGTCGGTTACGGCGCAGTGCCGGTGATCGTGCCTCGCGTGAATGGGGTGCATATGTTGTTGGACAGCTTTGAGCCAATCCATGGGGTTCTCCTTTGTGAAGGAGAAGACATCGATCCTTCTCTGTACGAGAACGAGACAACAGGCCTTTCACAGGAGGAACTGGAAGAAATCAGAAGGCTGCATGCAAGTGATACAGCCATTGATAAAGAGAAGGACTCCATCGAGCTTGGACTCGCTAAACTCTGCCTGGAAAGAAACATACCTTATCTGGGTATCTGCAGAGGATCACAAGTCCTAAACGTTGCATGTGGGGGTACCCTTTATCAAGACTTAGAGAAAGACCTCTCGAGGAATTTACCAGAGAATCAGAGAGTAAAACACATCGATTATGATACCTATGATGGGCACAGGCATGTCGTCAAGGTGATAGACAATACCCATCTGCATCTCTGGCTCAAGGGTTCATTGGATGAAGAGAAAATGGAGATTTCGGTGAACAGTTATCACCATCAAGGAATTAAGAGTTGGCCAATGTTTTGTGCCCATGGCGTTTTCGCCTGATGGTCTGATTGAAGGGTTTTATGACCCAGATATTTATAATCCTGAAGAAGGTAAGTTCATAATGGGACTGCAATTTCACCCGGAAAGAATGAGAAGGCCTGACTCTGAAGAATTTGATTATGAAGGATGTCCAGCTACTTACAAGGTGATACACTGATTTCATATGAGTTGCTTTAATCTTACATTAAGTGTAGCATGTAATCGATTTCTCTTCTTTCATGGCAATTGAGCAGGAATTTGTGAAAGCTGTGATTGCATACCAGAGGAAGCTGAACCTTTCAAAATCTCTGCCCAACGTTTGCCAAACTAGATAAAGAGATGGAGAAGAAAAGAAAGATTATATTGAGAAGTTTCTCTCTAGCAAGAAACATATACGCTACAGGTTGTGAAATGCCTTCTTCAAGGGAATCTGACCTGAAACCTGGATCAGAGTTTCTTGAGGTATGTCATACATAATACGTGACATGGTCAAGAAAACATTTTCTCTTCGGCTTCCTCATCTGTTGTGTGATTTTCTGGGCAGTCAAACACGGCATTGAGCCTGCAGCAGGAGACCAGGCTGAAGCAGATAGGAGAAACAGTGAGGAAACGCAGGGTCCTATTACGAGAAGCTGAAGCTGAACGAGGAGAGAGAGAAAATGGCAAGGAGTGTGATAGGCAAAATGACAGTTGTGCAATTATCTGATCTGACGTCTTTGTACCACATGATGGGTCAGATTTGTGGAGAAGTTTTGGAGAGAAAGCTTCAGGGCATTGTTGCTGACATTGGGTCTTGGTGGAACAGACCCTTTTTTGGTCTCCTTCCATGCTTTTTGGGGTCTTTAAAAATGAAAAGAAGTGTTCCATCTGCTGTGTTTGTGGGAGTCACAAGAAGTCGGGCGTAATGACTGGCTGTGAAATTTGCCCTTTCATGTGTTGAAAAGACAAGTGGCTAATTCTGGCCTTTCCTGCTGTAATGAAAATGAGGCTCAGATTGTAAAAAGTTTCTTGCTCTTCTTAAATTAGTGTAAGCCTTTTGATTGCTTTTCCTTCTAGCTTCTCTTCCATTTCTGCAAATCAGATATGGAGTGTTAACCACCATGGAAACAGATATAGATTCAGCAAGAAAGCATTAATGGAAACAGTTTTATCTCTTCTCTCTTTTGAGGCTGGGTTTGAAGCGTACTAGTCACTCTGGCGTCCATGATACATTAATCATTTACCTACAAGTGAACCTTCCTCCAACCTGTTTGGAGGAATAGAAAATGCAAGAAAACAAATCTTTTCTTCACCCCTTTTGGTCATTGACCAAGCTGGTTTTAGTTTCTATGCAACATTTCAATTTGAAAATTATTCTTAAAATTAGATCAATTGATTAATTTGTAAGTTGACATGAATTGAGCACCTCCCTTCATTGGTAGAAGTAGTGGTGGCCTTATCATCGATAGAGTTCGATCTCATTTGGGCCGAAGTATGGAAGTCCACATTGCCATTAAGCCTTACATCAGCAGAATGTATCTTTGTGTAAGGACTCTTTAGAAATTTTATAGATTTTTTTAAATAATTTATTATATCGATAAAAAATTAAAAAATTTAAATAAATTTTATGTAAAATATTGATCTATTTCTCTAAATAAATTTTGAATTTTAAAAATTTCTCAAATAAACTTAGATCTATCAATTTAGATTAAATTAAATTTTATCAAAAATTTTAAAAATTAAAAATATTCAAATTATAGATTTTGTGTAAATAATTTTGAATTAAAATATTTTTTAAATATAAAAAATATTTAATTTACAAGCATAAAATTTTTTTATAATTTTTTAATAGTAAAAAAATATTTTTTAAAAAAATCAAAATTTTTAAAAATAATTTGTAAGTTGTAATTGTTTAAATTTAAAAAATAGACTTGAGATAGAATATAAATTTTATTTTAATTATTTTAAATATAATTTAATAATAAAAATATATTTAATTTCTTTTCATCGTTTAGTTAATATCTAATTAAAATCAAATTAAAATATTATTATTAATCTATTAAAAAATAAATTTAATTAAAAATATATTTATTATAAACTTTTAGATAAAAATTTTATAAAACTTTGATGTTTACTCTATGTTATCAATCAAATTTGTATGTTTAAAAAATTACAAATCGAACATTGGTGTATCAATTTAGTTTAAATTAAATCTTATTAAAAAATTAAAGATATTTAAATTGAAGATTTTATACAACAGATGTAAAAAATATTCAATATATTGTCAGAAAAAGTTTCATAATTTTTTGAGTAATTATATTATTTTAAAAATTTTTTGAAACCATAAATTTAAAAAAAATATATAGTTTTAATACTTATAAAATTATGAAATTTTTTGTGACATTGGTTTGAATATTTCTTTACATATGTGAAATTTTTTAAATTAAAATTTATTATATACAATATTTAATTTGAATATTCTTACTTTTAATTTTTTTTATAAGATATAATTTAAATCAAATTAATATTAAATTTATTATTTTTTTAATATAAAAATTTGATTAATAAAACATGATAAATATTAGAGTTTTATGAGATATTCATTTTAAAAATTTTTAAAATATTTATTTTATCAAATTATTATATATCAATTTTTTTAAAAAATAAAAAAATTATATCAATAAAAAATGTGAGTTACTTGATAAGATTTTGTAATAACACAAACCAGTTGAAAGATCATACTTAGAAATTTCCAAGACATGTCTCAATCACAAGGCAAATAATACTCAGCAAAGACCAAAAGTCTTTCTCTGTATGACTCCCGAACTCTGCTTTAGCCTTCAAATGCGTTTTTGTTTTTAAGTCAGGTCCGCCTTACACGCCATGGAACACACATCTTCTTCAAAGTGGTTCAAGTCAAAGAGAAAAACTTTGACAGACGTGTTATCAGAAGCCGGCAAGTCTTGCGTGAAAAGCAGTTCACACCCACTCTTTCCTGTTGTTTCCTCGTTGATTCCTGCTTCACCTAAACCTGTTTCCACCTTGACGAACCAGTTTCTTTTCACCTCACCTGATCAAGAGCTTTACTTTTGCATATCAGATTTTTATTGATTTGAATTGTATTGTATTATTAATGTTTTATGGGAAAAGAAGTTTATTTTTAAATTTATTTTGTTAATGTTAATCCTTGCCTTAACAAAACATTCAGTCTGATATAACTATGGCCTCAACTTTGATCGTGGTAAGGGTAAAAATCTTTAAGTCCGATGAATTTTGAAAGTTGATAATGTGTTCTTATTCTTTAATTAACAGAAAAGACTGTTAATTATTATTCATAAAATGCTATTTGTGCGAAGAAATTTGTATTATGAGTCATAGAAAATGATTTTTACACGTTATTGGAAAGTCTTCCAAGTCAACTCATGGAAAATTCAAGATTTCTAAGTCTTCCTTTCTCCATCAGTTTTACTTGATTAATGGTCTTCCCAGCTCTAGTTTTGATGTCAGACAGTTTCTGAGTTCCTTATATTTCCTACTGAAACAACCAAATTAACTAAACTCGTATCACTGAAAATCCTTCTCTGCTCCTTATAACCAAGTCCTTCAAACTCTACTCTCCCCTTGCCGGACATGATGAGTTCCTCTTGTCATTGCTTTCGTCTTCCTCTACTGACCGTCACCATTTTCTTGGTTTTGTTGGAGTGTCCTTTCTCTTCAAGCAACCCAGAGTTCATGTACGAAGAGTGTCAAAAGCTGTTCACATGTGGGAGAATCACTGCCGGTTATCCTTTCTGGGGAGGGGACAGACCAGAAGGCTGTGGGCATCCTGTCCTACAGCTTCAATGCCACGAAGAAACAAGAAATACTTCCATGGAGATTGAAGGGGTTGCATACCAAGTGTTGCATATTAATCACAGTACTCAAACAATGGAAATTGCAAGAACAGACTACTCGCATGGACTTTGTCCAGAGCGGTTACCTAAAAGCAGCCTTCTTGATCCCAAGCTGTTTGATTACGTTGAATTAGGTTATGAGAATCTTACAATCTACTATGGGTGCCACAAGGACTCGTCTTCCCCCATGGTCCCGGGGATGTTCCACTGTTCCCCGATGGACTGGTTTGGTTATGTGGGCCATGGAGTTGATGTGCTTGAGACATGTCACAATAATGTCACTGTTATCGTCCCCGAAAGCTTATCTCAAGACGTGAAATATGCAGACTTATCGGCTGTGGAAAAAGCCCTGAAAAAAGGATTTGAGGTGAAATGGAAGCTGGATAGCACAGCCTGTGAGGGTCGTTGCCATGCATCGCATGGAACATGTGGGTTTGATCCTAACAGTTTCCCTCCAGAAGGTTGCTACTGCCCGGAACCTCCTTTCTTTAGCCCCTCGGGATGTCGATCGCCACAACCCTCTGGAAATCCCAGCGAAATTCCGCATCCACCAGGTCCGTGCCTTGAATTTGCAATGATAAATATAACATCATTTCTTGAAAAGTTTCACTCTTTATGCCTTGGTTTTTATTCTTGTTCAATAATTAGAATTTCATAATTATAAGTCAGTGTAGAAGCAGTAGTGAATTCGAAACAAAGACTCTCCAGTGAGAACCATCCCATCTCTCAAAGCATCACACACATGTAGGTCACCGATCAAAATCGCAGATAGCCCTCTTCAGATGGGTTAAGTGATCACTGTCATTTACCGTTTTTTTTTTTCCATGAAAAAGGGCACTACATAGTCTGACAACAGAGTATTAGAAATCTTCATTGCCTTCCACAACAGAGTGAACTTTACATAAGACTGTTTGTGCTTCTGATCAGTGAGGATAGTCGTAGATGGTGTGATCATCTTAGGATAGTTGGCATGGTTGACGCAATCCCTTCTGTTCTATGACTTTGTCAACCTGACTATGACAAATAATATGTATATGGTCAGTTCCTTTGGGTTAGCTGCAAGCCATCTGAGGCATCAAGATGTGTGTTAATATATAGAGTGAGTTTTGATTCAGACGGTGGAATTCTTGCGGTGCCACGGAGATTAAGGTCTTACCGTTGAGGAATAGGGAAACTGTAGCATAATCTTAAACAAAGAATGCCCAAAAGAAGCAGATAGAAATCATCATATTCATGTTAGTTTCCTTCTCTTGTTCCATGGAAAATAGTTCATTTGGTAGGTCTTATAAGGCCTTTCCTGGGAAGAAAAAGTCTCTCACCTGGAAAATGAACAAATCTCCAATTATTTTAAACTTCATAGTGGATGATTACATCAAGAATACTTATTTTTCATTACCCATTACACACGTTTATATATAAATATGATGTTGTAGGGTGTTTCTTATTAAATATCTTTTATTCTCTTGCTTTGTCTTGATTGACTCGAGCAAAATTGTAGAAAAATGTTCTCTCAGCTTAATTTTTTAAAATAGACGATTCAAGGGGTAGATGATGAAGTTCGACAGTCTTAATGCCAATAAAGTCCAGGAGCAGGTTCTCTCTGATTGAACATCTCAGCAGCTCCTGCCTAAAGTCAGCTGGTTAGAAACTTGAAAAATTTTGAAGTTGAGCAGAAACTTATTGAACCGATTAAGATTTTACAGAGGGAAAGATTCATATACATAAATATATATAGCTTAGAACTACAGTAAGATCCAACAGTTTAGGATCAAAGCTGAATGTAACAGTTAAGCAATTGGATTTAGAATCTCTGCCTTTCCTCTTCTTCTCTGAAGTACTAATGCAGTTGTTCTTCCACCTCTCTCACCTATAATTTGATGAAAGAATGAAAGAATAGTACCTCCTGTGATATATATAAGTTCAGTTTATATACTGGCACCATATTCCCCCAGATTTCATATTCTTCTCCTCATAATTCTAGCCATAATTGATGCCAACAAGTTAACCTCCAGCCTTCCACCGCTTGAGCAGATTCTCTGCGAGCTTTAATTTCTGGTTTAGCTACCTGAAGGACTTTTTTTGAGTACAAATTTTTGGGACCTCTTTCCCTCTGATTTTTTTGTTCAGAGAGCTGATTCTCTATAGCTATGTTGTGTTGGGTTCACTCTGAGTGCCATAGCAGTTCAGTTAGTCAAGTCCAATTTATTAGTTTGAAGGAATCTTTCTCCAAATTCATCTCAGGCAGGACATCTTTCACTTTCATTCCAATTTTCTTATTTGAATTAATGCAGAGACTTCAAAACAAAAGCCTGAGTATGAATCTTCCAGAGTCAATGATCTAGCATCCCCTGTTTTGTCTTAACATTTTATTTACTTAGAAGACATAAAACACCGATTCAGGACTCATTCGTTTCATCATGAAATTGGATCTAATTTTGCAATCTAGAGGATTGAAGAGAAGACAATCTTCAAAATCACCAGAAATGTACATCAACACAAAGATTGTGCTTCAAAGTCTTTCATGTTGAGAACATTTCATGCAGCTTCTATTTGATAATTCTCTTGAAAACCCCTGCAACCATATGTTCAGAGTTTCTAAAATATAAAAAACAAAATTTCAGGTCTAATTTTGCCGGCTTTCATGTTTTCCGGGGCACAATAAGGCTGGTTGTAGTTCGGTCTTTCTAGGCTCAAGTGCTCAATTTGAAGAACTTGTTGCTGGCTTTTCCTATTCATGGGTTTCCGGACATGCAAGTAGGAAATTAAAAAACGGTAGTCACTAGATTAGACTAAGTTAACAAAGAGAATAGAATATCACAAAATAAGACTTGGTTGCCAACAACTTCAATTTGCTGCTGGGCCACCTAAATAAATGTTTATTGGCAGTTTAATTGTTCTAATAGAAATTTCTCTTTGAAAATGCTCATCTTATACTTTGTCAAAGGCTACCAACCTTTTTATAATATTGGTAAAGCAATAAAAGCCTTTTCATCTCTCTCTTCCCATTACACATCTTAGCAGTTTGCAGTCTATGACTTTCCATCCCTCCCTCTCTCTCTTTCTTTTTCTCTGAAAATGGATCTCCAGCTCTTCCCAACAAAAGCTTTATTTTTTGTGATCGTAATCGTTTTTCTGGTCCATATTCCAACACCTGTGATTGCTGTCGATGAGCACTATACAGAGTGCAGCATACCATTTCATTGTGCGGGTATACAGAATATTGGTTATCCTTTCTGGGGAACCGACCGGCCAGAATATTGCGGCTACCCAGGTTTTTATCTGAATTGCAGCGGTGAAGCCCCTGAAATCACAATCGTGGGACTAACTTATCGAGTTATTCATATCTACAATGTTTCACAGGCACTCGTGGTTGCTAGAACAGATTATTGGAACGGTATCTGTCCCGCAAAACTTGCCAACACCACTTTGGATCTCACCCTTTTCGAAAATACTCCAGATAATCACAACTTCACTTTATTTTATGGTTGCCCTATCATTGGGAGTCAGTATTGGAATACTACAGGGCTCTCCAACCGCTTTGACTGTGGTGCAAACTACATCGGCGACGACGACGATGACGACGACAGTCCAGGTTACTACTTGACAACGAACCTCACATCAACCGTCCTTCCGGAAATCGCAGCTGCAATATATGGTTACTTGGAGTCTTGCGATCGAAGAGTCATTGTTACAGGATACCAATTAGCAGTGCAGTCTTTAGGAAGCAACCCAACTGCAGATAATCTGATTGTGGCCCTTAAAGATGGTTTTGGGTTGAGATGGAATGCAAACAATGATTTATGTAAGGCATGTGCGAGTTCCGGAGGATTTTGCGGGCACAACCAGGGTTCAGGTGAATTCATTTGTTACTGCCAGGATCAGCCTTACACATCCCGCTGCCCAGGAACAGATCAAAACTCTTCATCAGGTCTGTCTTCTTTCTTGCTGTTCCTTTAGTCTCAGGTCTCTCCTCAGGGATGTTTACAGGCACTCCAGTCTATATTTAGAGAATTCTTGGCTTGGTTTGCTTTCCAGGAGCAGTCAAAACAGAGCTTAAGATGAAAAGAAGATTGAACATCTCTTGGTAGAGACAGGATATGTGCTCTTTTATCCAAGCGCCTTACTATTAGATGAAGTTTTTCTTAGGTTATTTATTTATTAGAGGAAGCAACCTGTTACGAATTGTTTTAGAAGTCCAAAGGCCTGAGGAGGTACCACAAAAACCTTCTTATGGATTTAGCTCTGACGAGAATAACAGGCAGACCATAGTCATTGCCAGAACCATCTGTCCAGACTGACATGAATTATCAACATAGGAGACCATTTTCCATCTATTCTTTAGGGAACGCCTGTATAGATCCTGCACTTCCTTCACAGTTAATCAATCTGAATGTCAGAGCTTGTTGTGGTGTTTATGTCTTCTGTAGAACAAGAATTAAATTGGCACTCTGTACTAATCTTCCCTTGACGTTAGACCTTGGCACTGCAGCACACAGAATATAGGTGAAACCATGTTCAAAATTAGTTCAACTAAGTACATACACTTCACTGCAAAACCAGCTTTCTTTGTTCTTTAATGTGTTCATTTAGGTGTTTTTCATTGAAGAAATTCTTCGAACAATTTCGAACTTCCCCTTCTCTCGCCCATCTGGGCCCACCCACAAGTTTCTTATGTTACTTGTTTAACGTGGTGATCGGTTTGAAAACTTCAATCTGTCCATGTGTTGTGAACAACTTCCAATATGCTGGCTGCTTTAAGATGATTTTGCAGCTACACAAAACCTAATTATCTCAAATTCCGAAGCATGTGTACCATGTGTCCTGTATTTCTTAATGAAATCCTAAAAAAAATCTTCGGTAGAGAGGTGGCCTAAGTCCATTGTGATCCACAAACAAGTATGCCAGACAAATTTGTGTTGGCGAAGTTTTTCTCTGCTTTATTATTAGCTAAGTTTGCATCATGCTAGCTCTCACTCAGAATTGCAAAATCAGTTCTTTTCTTTAGGTTTGGTGGGTTTTAGGGCCAACTGAGAGCAGCAGAATATTGGATGAGACCAAGTCTTGAGAGCATCTCCTGTCTGAATTCAGTGAGGAACCGAGTCCTGGATAGAAAACGACAAACTAGAAACTCAAGTTTCTTCATTGAAAATATTGGAGTCATGAAGTTTTCCCATGTGAAGAACATCAAACTGTTGAATAAATGATTGCTTCATCCGGATGAGGGTTATGCCATTAAACTCCATCTTTGTTAAACAAGTCATGTTGTAGGAATGAAGTTTCTTGGATGAGTTATAAAATTAATATTTTCAGACTACCGGGTATTTTTAATCTCACTTTCAGACATTTCTTTGTTGGTTAGTCTGATCACTAAGTTGACCTTTAAAAGGAGATCCCATTAATGCCCAAGCTTTTGATTCGCTTGCATAATCAGAAGGCCATTGTTTGGTTTTTTTGGGTATAACTGCAACCAAATCTTCTCCAGTGGTCTGTGGGTCCTTGAGGATCATCTCCTACCCATTCACCTATTGGTCCAGGCCGGCCCATTACTGCCCGCCGGGGTTCCACCTGAGTTGCAGCAACGATTCTTCCCCGGAGTTAAGCTTGAGTCCTGACTTACTGGGTCATGACACTCGACCAGGCCCCCCACACCATGACCCGGTCGCGATCAGACCTCTAGCGCAATACTTGCCTGCATGAGTTAACCGACACCACTCCCGATGTCGCTGTCTTCAATCTCAGTGTAAGAGCTCCACTTTATAGTCAGTAGTATAGCCTGAGAAACTATTCTTCTGTGATACTGATAGGAATTTGAAGGACGCCAATTACCCTCATCGGTCCGGTTGGAGCCAACCCATAATTAGAGAACATAGAATGTAGGTTCGCCTTACCGTGCCGATTCTTAAGACGGCGGCAAATAGGCTGCTGGGTAATCTGTCAATGCTTGGGGAGGCTTTGATTGAGGGTTTAGAGCAAGATAGTGCTACATAGGTTGACCAGTCTGAAGCGGCTCTTGATTCGGGCAGGGAACGCGGGTTTTCCTCGCATTGGTACTTACTGATATGCATTTGCAAGGACTGCATTTAAGGTGTTCGAGGTACTGTTTATGAAGATTAAGAAAATCTAGTTGGATGTTGGCAAGTTCAACATGTTTGTTAGTTGGAAAGTACACCATGTTTTGAGTTTGATGATGTTGAGGAATTATATGCTATTTCTGAGTGGAAAGCTTGGAAAACTTCCATGGCTGAAACACAACCCAACTTCTTTCTCTCTGTTAACAGTTTCTCATTAGGGTTTTTTCCTTTAAAAGAAGAGAGAGAGAGAGAGAGAGAGAGAGAGAGAACTATCTTATAAGTAGTATCTTCAGAATTCATTGTTTTCAATTCTTGAGGTATTACTTGCGGTTCTGATATGCATTCTTATTGTATAATACGTTGTCAATGTGTCGTTTTCATCTTTTGCTTACATTTCTTGTCTGCTTACTTGCTATTCCTATAGCTTTTTAGGCTTATATTCTGATTGTGCTAGGCAACAAAATGATTTTGCCAAATGTGAATAATCTGTCTCTTTATTTTGAAAGTTCTAACTAGTGGAATACTATTATGTTCAAGTTCAATGTTTGGACTTACGATTATGGATATCATGACTTCTGCAGTGCCTCCTAAAGAACCTAGTGGCAACGGATTAAAAATAGGTATTTTTCTGTTGTATTGCAAGCATATTTAACTTCTCTGTAAGGTTTGTAATATGAAAAATAAACTTCGCAGTTTTTTGTTTCATTTTCAGGCCTCGCCACAGCAGGTGCAGCAATTGGTCTTATTTTGCTGGGAGGCTGTTTCTTTCTCATCTACCGACGAAGAAAGAAAATTGCAGATCAATCTAAAAGCAGAGACCTGCCAATACCTCCTGCGAGTAAAGGTCCAGTTATTGCAACTAGTCTGTCACAAAACATGCCTTCGTATCTATACTCAAAGCCTGATTTCGAGAGAAGTTGCTACTTTGGGGCTCAGGTGTTCAGTTATGCTGAACTTGAGGAAGCAACCGGCAATTTTGACTCATCTAAAGAACTAGGAGATGGAGGCTTTGGCACTGTCTACTTTGGTAAGAAGATAAATTTCTGTTTTCTGATTTTTACCTCTGAATGTTTCTTCTTTTCCTCAATTATTCTTTCAATTCTTGATCAGGGCTACTAAAAGATGGGCGTGCAGTTGCAGTGAAACGTCTCTATGAGCACAATCTCAAACGGGTTGAGCAGTTCATTAATGAAGTTAAGATCCTAACTGGTTTACGCCACCAAAACCTTGTGATGCTATATGGGTGCACATCTAGACATAGCCGGGAACTTCTTCTTGTTTATGAATACATCCCTAATGGAACTGTGGCTGATCATCTGCATGGAAATCGAGCGAACTCTGGTCTGCTCACTTGGCCTGTGCGTTTGAACATTGCCATTGAAACAGCTAGTGCCCTGACTTATCTCCATGGCCGTGATGTCATACACCGTGATGTTAAAAGCAACAACATTCTCCTAGACAACAGTTTCAGGGTAAAAGTGGCTGATTTTGGTCTGTCACGATTTTTCCCCAATAATGTCACCCATGTTTCAACTGCTCCTCAGGGGACTCCTGGCTACGTTGATCCTGAGTACTACCAGTGCTACCAGCTCACTAACAAGAGTGATGTTTACAGTTTTGGAGTGGTCTTGATTGAGCTTATTTCTTCAAAAGAAGCAGTAGACATTAATAGGAACCGCTATGACATTAATTTGGCTAACATGGCAATCAGCAGAATTCAGAATCACGCACTGAATGAACTGGTTGATCCAAACCTTGGGTTCGAACATGACATCTCAGTGAGGAGGGCGATAACATCCGTGGCGGAATTAGCTTTCCAGTGCTTGCAACAGGAGAGGGACATGAGGCCTTCAATGGATGAAGTGCTGGAGACTCTGCAAGGAATTCAGAGTGAAGAGCTGCAAGCACTGAAAGCGGAGGTTGTGGATATAGGAGCAGACCATGTTGGACTCCTGAAGGACACTCCTCCCCCACTTTCTCCAGACTCTGTCATGACGGATAGATGGGTTAGCAGCTCTACACTTAGTTCTTCTAGTGCTTGAGATTTCCCATGCTTTAAACCTTCAATCCCTGGTGGTTACAGTGTCACACACTCATGATCTGATGTTAATAAGTGGGTCAAAATTTCATTGATTACTCTGTGCACGAAAGACATCCCTGGTTAGACGCCGGCCAGGCACTGTGTATAGACAGATATTTGTTATGTATTTGTTCATGCGCTTCTCTGAAAAATATATGATTTTTGCATTGAATTGCTTCATATAGCCCGTGGTATTCTTTCCTTTTCTGTTTACAGGTGAAGATACGAACAGTGTAACTCAAGTAGGGCAGACGAAGATGATCAGTGTTGGCCTTGGGGGTTTTGCTTGTCTTAGACAATGGCGGTAGTTTTGGTGAAATTGTTGGAGAAGATGGTCATGGCAGGCAGAAGAGAGTGGTACAAGGCGTCATAGACTACAAAGGAAACAGCATTGGAGATGGTATTGCTCTTTATTGCCTTAACTATGGTATGCATTGCTAGGGACAATGCATGAGCCTTTTAAGGCGAGATGTATCACATTTTGGGAGCACATAGTAATCCTTTTGCCTGTAAATTCTAATCAGTAGAGATGGCTTTTCTGTAGTCTGAGCTACATCTTTTTGCCAATTAGAATATCAATCTTAACATATTAATATATTTAACGCACATTTGGTGTGAAATTCTTAAAATGTTGGGTACCCATCTAATTTTAAATTATGATTTTTTTATTTTTGGTTTCTTATTGGGGCAGGCAACAATCAATATAATCTAGAAAGAGTAGCGATTGTGATCAGTAACAATCCAATTCATATATTTTTAAATAAGAAAAAGCCGTCTAAAGTCCCTTTTTCCTTCACATTTTTTTAAGGTTTTGTCAATGAGAGATCCTAAACCTAAGACTTGAGGCACTAATCTACTATTAATAATATTATCAAGCTTACGTGGTTGTTAAAAGATAAACATCAACAAATACGGTGTCGTTTTGCCTTCTCTTGGCATTTTCACTATAAACCGGTGCAGGAACAGAAACGCTGGCACCAAAGCGGCGCTGCAAAGATGAACATAAACTAATACGATGCCGTTTGGTTCTTTTCGTAGTATTTACACTAGAGACCAGCGCCTATCAACAACGAACAGAACCGCTAGTCCCACGTATTTGATTCCCCGCAGAAAAATAACAAAAAGTCTATTTTATTTTAATTTCTCATTTATAACCGAACATATATTAAAGCACAAAAACCCCCTTTCTTTCTCTCTCTCTCTCTCTCTCTCTCTCTCTATCTGTAAGGTGCTCATCAGTGAAACGAGAGAAGGAATCGAAGAACTCTCAGATCTCACTTCCTCTTTCTAATTCCAAGGGGAGAGAGGGAAAACAGAAACGAGTAGAGTGATTTTGTTACTTTACCTTTGCGTGTGTCGGTCGATCGACCGATCGGTTGATACTTAGATAATGGCAACTCTGCATAAATTCAAGCTGCTAGCCACTCAGTGTGCCGTTGCGGGGAGTCCAACGCGGAGCCCAACGACGAGCCCCGTAGTCCATCTCCGGCGCCGTAAGACCCTTCGGATGCTCCTTAACCGGACCTCCGACCGCCGCCGGTTCTCTCGTCGTGAGAACTCTCCCGACCTCCAAGAAATCGCCGATGAATCGCCGGAAGTGGAAACCAACGGCAGTAACAAGAAGAAGGAGATCAGAGCGAGGAGTAAATTGAAGGAGCTGTTCGTCTCCTCGCCTCCATTCGAAGATAGAGATAAGAGCGGTGGAGATGACAGGGAAGGGTTGTTACCGGCTACCACAAGTGTCAATAGCGGCGGCGGCGGCGGCGGCGGCAGCTCGGCTGCTCGACGTGTCGGCTCTTCCAGCTCGCTCAGGCCAGTATCGGCTACGTTTCGGTACAGGCTACTGAGACGAGCTTGGCGGCCCATGCTCGTCACCATCCCGGAGTAGCAAAAGCTGCAAAATCTGTGAAAATCAAGTCTCTGTGTGGTCAATTCCAATTCTGGTATTAAATTATATATATTCTTTTCTTTCTTCCAAAATTTCTCCTTTTTTATTTTGGAAAAACTTTTCTTTCTCAGTTTTGTAGTAATATGCATGATTTACATGAGAATGTAAATTTAAATAAAAATTAAAAAATAAATTTGGCTAGAGCATATGGTCCGTTAAAAACCGTCGTAGGATCGCGCACTTTTGATGGAACCAATAAATTCCGTTTTCCCTTTTTTTTTAATTTACATAATTTTATCTTTTTTTTATAAATATATATTTAAAAAAATTACGGAGGGGCCTGAGTGAAAGAAGGATGGGCGGGGGGCAGGAGGATCATTGAAAGTGCTATAGATCACGAGGACAAGCATAAGACAAAATATGAGGAGATTAATAATTTTTAATCAAAGGGTCTGTCTCTCAGTAGCCGTTTCCATGTGTTAGTTTTCAGAGATGTTGAATCATTATGTTAATCCCCTTTTTTTTTTTTTCCTTTTTATTTGGTACGGGATCAAGGTATTAATACTAAATTAGAAGTTTAGTACTTTGTACTTTGCTAATATTATGATAATGGAACCCACTGTGGATGTTGCGATACCGTACATGTACATTGTTGTTTGATGGTATGTTGTTCATAAATCATGATGTTTAGCACTATGGCTAAATTGTAATCATGCTCCATCATAAAACAAGAAAAAAATGCATAGTTTTATATATATATATATATACACAAATGAAAACAAGTCCCACATTTACCTAAATAAAATATTACTCACAAGATTTGAAATGTTTTTACCGTTATTAAGTCTCACCTTTCTTATATCCAAGTATTATAATTTTGAATATATTTTAATTTTGTAAAATATTTAAATAATATCATAATGTAACTTTTTTAAAAATCAAAACAGGGAATTTACTTGGGTGCATCCTAACTTCACAAAACTTAGTCACTGTGACAAATTTAACTTCGACCAAAAAAAAGAGTGAGATTATCATATAGATATATATAATAATAATTAATTATAATAAATAATGTTTAATAAAATTACTTAATTAAGATAATAATTATATGTTTTTTGAATTTAGTTATTGATAAGGATGTAAGACTAAGGAGGTGAAAGATTTGTTGAGTTAAGAGGAAGTTAAGAGTGTGACTGGTGTCTGTTGCCATGAAAAGGACAGGAGTGAGTGAAAAGTGGTAGTTGCTGAGGACAGCCAGTTAGGCCTGGTAGAAGTAAAAGGCACTTAATTTCGAAAAATCAAAGATGCACTTTGGACCACTGCCCTTCACTGTTATCATTTTTGGTTGCTTACAACTTCATCTTGTGATAACATTCTATATTTATTGCCCCCAATATGTTAGTTTCTGGATAAGACAGGACTACTCTATCTAATTTTTTTATCAATGATAATCTTATCTTGTTTGGAATCCAGTAATATTATATTAATTAGGACAATATTTATTGCACTTTAATGTTATATGTAATATTTTTAAAATCAAATTGATTTTATTTTATTTTAAAAAATTTAATTTTTAATTTTTTAAATTCAAATATCGATTCAATTTTAAAAAATATTGATTGCATGCAAGAACTGAGATTATGAAAAACGGTTTTAAATTGCTTTCATCATCTGTAATTTATTGGAATTTAAAAGAGGAAACATTAGTAGAAAATGATTTAAATATTTGTTTTTGAGAAGGAAATAGAGAGGATAAGATTTGATGTGGATGGGTCCAATAAGATTAAAGTGGGTTGGAAGGCTATGGCTGACCGAAAAAGCCTGAGTTTGGGCCACCATCAACCGGCCCAAACCACGCACGTTACGTTCACATCTGACAGACTCTCCGCAACCACCGCCAAAAGTATCATTTTCATTAAAACTAAACAATTTTTAAAAAAATTAAAAAAAAAAATCCAATCCCAAACAATGGTAAAACTCAATTATCAGATAAGAATAATTAATTTCATTTTTTTTGTTGAAAAAAATATCTTTTTAAAACTATAGTTTAACACTCTTTGCTTAGCTGAAAAAAGTTTAGGTAACAAATTAAATTTAGAAAAAAATATCAAGAGAAAATCTCAAACTCTGCATTTTTTTAATTGAAATTATAAATATCAATTGAAATAATTATATTAAATGAAATATTAATTATATTTTATTAGTAAAATACTTAAAAAATTAATCAAACAAATTAATTTAAATCTATAAATGAAAAATAACTAAAATTTACATAATTTAAAAGATCTAATTTGTTTGACATATGTATATCTACAAATTTTATAGTCTTATAACTATATGAACTTAATTTTTTTAAAAAAATAACATAATTAACTGAAATATTATATATTAATAATAATATTATTAGTGATTTAAATTTAAGTAGAAATTAATCAAATTTTTATGTTCAAAAAGTAATAAATCGAATTTTGATATGCTAATTTAATTCAAATTAAATCTTAATTCAAATATTTATAAAAAATTAAGAGTAAATTTATTGTTGAAATATATCAAAAATGACACAAATAAATTCTTCCATTCCTCAAATTTAAATAATTTTTATTCAATATTTATTTTTTAAATTTTTATAAAACTTTTGATAATATAAATTAAAAAAATATATTATTTTTAATATTTAAAAAATTGTAAATTTTTTCTTGAATGTATTTTGAATATTTCTTTATATTTATAAAAAATTTGAAGTCAAAATTTTTTGTATAAAATATTCATTTTGAATATCTTTAATTACTAATTTTTTAATAAAATTTAATTTAGTTAATAAATTTATTATTTTTAATATAAAAATTTGATTGATAATATAAAACAAATATCAAAATTTTATATAACTTTTAAGGCTTTAAAATTTCTTCTAATATGTTTTAAGTTTTTACAATTTTGATTTCATTAATTTTAGTGCCTACTCCTTCACTGTAGTTCTTCAACTCAGTTGTAATTCAGCCAAGTACCATAATTCTCACATGACAGTATACTTAAAAAATCATACTACTACAAATCCTCTAAAACTCAGTTATTCAAACTGAGATTCCAAGAATTCAACATAATTCACACAAAAAAACAAAAAAAAAAAAAAGTTGGAGACATGACTAAATGACAATTACTGATTTAGTTCCAAATCCAAACTTAAAATAAGATTTTTCCTTATCAGGAAATGAGAGATTCTCTCTATTTGTCTGCTCTCTCCTCAGATCTTCAATCATTTCCCGGCAGGCAAAGAGGGTCTGCTTTGGCAGGTCGTTAGTCTCCAAAAATGCCCTCAGTTCATCACCAACGAATTTCTCATCGGTGGCAAAAAGCCTGCAGATTGCCCATCAAAAGATAGAACAAGAAACATGTCAGAAACTTTTAATAATATCTTTTATGTTTTATATGAGAGTATTACTTGCAGTACCAACGTTTCCTTATGAATTCAGACTCTTAAGATCAACCTGAGAGTAAGTAGCATCAAGGCTGACAATTATGGCTTCTCCTACAGACAATCACAGGCTCCATGATTGTGCAAATTTTATAAATTATGTCTACACACGGCTTCAAGAGGTCGGCCATGACAGCACACTTAGAAAATTCAGCGTTGACCCAACAAGAAAGTCGGTTTCACATGAAATCATGCCATGAACGCGTTGGGTCGCTTTTGATCTGTTCTTTTTTGGACTTTTATCCAGTTTGCTTCCCATTTTTCGTTTGAATTTTTGTAGCTAAAGCTTACCCGTTGAGTTTGCAAGCGAGGTTTGACTCCACGAATTGCTGTGTGCTTCTGAGGCTGAGACTGGCACAAAGCCTGTAATGCTTCTGCAGATGGAACTTCTGGTGTTGGTTCTCTGCCATGTAGAAATCAGAATCCATTGCTATGATTTTGGTGACGATCCTCCTGTTAAGCTTCATTTGCCGTCTGATCTTTGATTCCTGCGCCTGCTTCCTCTCTACGTCGTTGCTGTAAAAAATGGCGGATTTCTGGTGTGTGCTTGCTCCAAAGTTCTGAAACAACACAGTCTCCTCTCAGTTCATAACACCATAACAGAAACCTGGCAACTTTCATAAAAACAGAAGGCCAACGGATTACAAGGTAGTCTCTGTTGGTGGGATCATGGGTTTCCCAGAAGATATCACAGAGAGCTCCATATGAGATTTTCCTGTGATCGTATATCACTGTTACAGCTTCAGTGTGGCCTGTTCTTCCTTCACAAACCTGTAAAAGAATAGGGTAGAGTTTTCTGATTGACAGAAAAGTGACGTGAACATGGTAGAGAAGATTCTGTCTATGGGGAAGTGACGGTCAAGATTTTCAGACAGGATTACCTCTCTGTAAGTGGGTTTCTTTACGGTTCCTCCGCAATAGCCTGTAGCAGTTTTGATGACTCCATCTACCAACCCAAAGGCAGCTTCAAGACCCACAAAACTACCTACAAAATATGCCCATATATGAATCACAAACACAGGAAGCTCATCCCCCCAGAAAGAGAAGAGAGAAAATGAGGGTGAGTACCTCCTGCGAACACTGCTTCGCCGAGGAAACTCGAAGGAGCATTAGCCGCTGATTTGTTTTCGGAGATGGGAAAATCAGAAATCTGGGGCTTCAACTGAGAAAGTAATTTGTACATGGTGTTTCATTAAAACCAACGTGACTGAGTATCAAGTGTCAACGAAGAAATGGACGCAGAAAGGTATATCAGCTCTGGTTTTGGCCACTATATATATTGATTTCTGGCACTACCGGTAAGACATTTTGACAAACAATTGATAGACGTAAGTTCTCCAACAGGCTCCATCGCTTTAAGTTTCACACGGAAAAGGGCTCATCTGATTTCTGGTGCGAATGGGTCGCCTTCCCATTACCATTAGAAGGAAGAAGATCCAGATCCACCATTAAAATGTAAATAAAATATCTACGTGAAGAAATAATCGAAACGTCGTGAATGTTCTAGCCGAGCACGGCCTTCCTAAAACAGTTGTTCGTATCTTGTATAGTTTGTAAGCTATTTCATAAATTTAATGGCAATGTTTACCAATCGTGAGTGAAAAATTGAAAGGGAGAATGAAAATGAATTATACATTTTTTTATTAAAAAAATAAAAATAAATAATATTTTAAAGTATAAAATAAATTATTATTATTTAAATACTTAAATTAAAATTACCCAAAATTTTTATAGTATTTTTTTCCATCGTTACTTTTCATTGAAAAGTATTTAGACAAAATAAAAAACAGAAAATATATATATCAATTATTAATAAAAAGATAATATTTAATATATTTAAAATTTTTTATTATAAATGATATTTATTTATATTTTTTAATATTATAATAATTATTAAAAAATATAATATCATTTTATTTCCATTAAAATTACACTAATTTATTTAAAAGGTATATAAATAAATTTGTAATAGTTTATTTCAATTTTGAATTAAATTAAACGGATGAAAAAAATTTGATTTCAATTTTTAAATGTTAAAATAAATGAATTCGATTATTCGTTTTGATTTTTGTCTGATTCAATTTTTATTTATTTTAATTTTAATTTTTGAAAGCCAAATTAACAACTTATTTTGAATTTTTTTTGTTTTGACTTTTTATCTAATTTTTATATATTTAAATTAATTATAAGTAAATATATCATAAATAAATTAAAATAATTTTATTATATATATATATTTTTTCAAACCTCAATATTAATTAAAGAATAAGTTAATGGATTTGATGTCAGAATGATGTATGATTAAAGCGAGTAGCTTGAGTCGTGTGATGGTGTCTTCTTCTAATGACGATATCAATATTTAAACAAAGAGAGCTTGTAATTGCCCATATTGTCCAATAACATGCCATCAACACTAAGTATGCATGTTATGCCGTTTTACCAGTTCTCTGCTTATGCATGTTCCCTGGTCTTTCTTCTTTATTCTCATGCTGGCCTTTTTTGGTTTTATAGGTGTGATCCATCAGTAAAGTAATTATAGAAAGTTAATTAAATTATGAAGTAAAACTTTTATTAAAATTATGACTTTTATTTTATGTTATCAAATAAATTTTAATATTTAAAAAATTATAAATCAAATTTTAATATATTAAA
This sequence comes from Moringa oleifera, assembly GCA_021397835.1. NCBI lineage: Eukaryota > Viridiplantae > Streptophyta > Magnoliopsida > Brassicales > Moringaceae > Moringa > Moringa oleifera. Next base: position 4,521,754 of record JAJFZO010000094.1, read on the forward strand.
TTAAATTAAATTTTATTAAAAAATTAATAATTAAAAATATTTAAATTATAAATTTTAATTATACAATAAATTTAATTTAATTTTTTTATAAAACTAAAAAAATATTCAAGCTATTGCTGCACGAATTTTAAAATTTTTTAGGTACTCAAAATATATTTTTATAATTTTATATTATCAAAAAATTTAAAAATATAAAAATAAATTTTAAACTAACAATTATTTGAATTTAACTTGAAATGAAGTAAAAAAGTTATTTAAATTATTTTTGAGGTATATTAATAATAAACATATACTTAAGTTTTTATAATCATTTGAATTAAGTCTAATGTGCATCAAATAGATAGATTATAATTAAATTTATTAATTTTTTAACATGAATATTTGTTAATAATACAAAGTAAAAATTATATTTTTTATTTTTATTAATTAAAAATAAAAATTAAAAAATTATTTCAAGAAAAAAATTCTTACTCCTTTTTGTTTTTATTAGATAATAAATAAAATTAAAAAATAATTTCAAACATTGAAATGGCATCTCATTCTCCTTTAGCACCTGTCAACATGTTTTAAAAATGGAACAGTTATCAAATTAAAGAGAAAAATTTAAAGATAAAAAATTAGATAAAAGTAGAATAAATAATTATAATATTATATATTATTAAAATAAAGAATATAAAATAATTAATAATAATAATAATAATAATAATGTTAAAAAATGTTATTAAATATTTTTTATTTCTTTTAATTTTCTTTACAAAACAATGTTTTTGGATAAAAATTTAAATTTTTTGTAATAAAATTATGTAATTTTGAAAATATAAACAAATTAAATTAATTTTAAATAAATCAAATTGATTACAAATTTTATTCAAGTTCAACCCATCGGATCCACCGATTTGATTTTTAAAACATGCCTTTAGGTTCCTAGTTAAAACTCTATGATAATCTTGCCATTGATTTATTTTTCCTCCCATAAAATCATAAAACCTTGGGAAAGAGCAGGCAAAATTAAAAAAAGAAAAAAGAAAAAAGAAAAAAGAAGGAATGGGATTTTTCATTTCGTTTCGGTTGGCCCTTTTTTTAAATTTCATACCTCAATTATGCAAAAGATAATCTGGCTCTACGTGGGACCCAAACCAAATCAGGTGGACTAATAAAGCTGTCCTAAGATCCTTCCACGTGGATGACACTCAAGTCTAAACTTAACAGAGCGCGTGGATTTACCGTCCTACGAGATATTGAATATACCCTTACGAGCTTTTGCTTTTTAGCTTTTGCCCCACTGTTCCACTCAAAATTAGATGTATAAGTATATTCGACAGTATCTTTAACGTATTGATCCGCCGTACATGCCACGTGTGTCAGCACCTCCATAAATATAGAAAAATTCGACTTGCATGTCATCCATGAGTTCTGTAGTCGTCAACACGTCATCACCACCCAAGTAGTGTGCCCCACCGCGTCAGCAGATGGAGGTAGGTCCCGCCCCCATCGTTAATGTCGCTTTTGTGTGTCACTGGGCGAACACACATTCCGGTGGAGTCGCCATCAGCTGATGGTTCCCTCTCTCTTAGAGGGGGGAAAAAAAAAAAAATTTACAATATAGGGATAAGGTTCAGTGAAGTTCTAAAATAGATAAAAAGGGCAAATTAGATTCCTCGGCCAAGTATGACACAAACCATTTCCGTAATCTTCTCACGCGCTTCCTCCTCCAGCAATCTACGCGCCACCTCCGTGTGAATCACCCCCCGACTCCTTCCTGTCGTTCTCTTTCTTAGCTTTTGCCTCTTCTTTCTTTCTACTTTCTCGGTCTTTTTGTCATCTTTCCGCTTTCACCTTTTATTTGCCGTCTCTTACTCTTTCTACACTATGTTCGTATACATACATGTACGAGTTTAACTATATCTCTGTCTCTCTCGCTCCCTTCTCTCTTTCTCTCTCTCTCTCTCTCTCTAGCTTGTTGATATTTCTTTCTAAGATCTGAAGAATCAGAAGAGCAGCTGAGAGAAGAGAAGGTGGTGGTGGGGTGGGTGTGCTTGGGTATTTATGAATAAGGGGTGTGTGATGAGAAGATGGGAGGGGTCACCTCATCGATCGCCGCCAAATTTGCCTTCTTCCCACCAAATCCTCCGTCTTACCGGATACTAGCCGACGAGTCGTGTGGTGACCGGCTCTACATGCCGGAGGTCCCTCGGAGGGATGACGTCGATGTCCTCAAGCTCCGAACTCGCCGCGGCAATGACATCGTGGCCGTCCACATTAAGCACCCTAAGGCATCCGCCACTTTGCTGTATTCCCATGGTAATGCCGCTGATTTGGGCCAGATGTTTGAACTTTTCGTGGAATTGAGTAATCGTCTTCGCGTTAATCTCATGGGGTAACTTTCTGCTTATCCCTTTTCTTCATTTGTCCTTTTTAGGGGTTTTCTTAAGTAACTCAGTTTGAGCTTCTTTTCAGCATCTTTGAGAGAATTTATATTAGATGTGGTTAATGAATTAATGGGCTTACGAGTTCTTTTTTGGTGCTGCTATTGTGCTGGTTCACTATTTTGGTGTTGATTGAGATTTTAGGACTTTCGTAGGGAGTTGCCTTAATGAGGGGGACTATTTGTAAGGAAGCTGTATGTGGGTGTACTCTAGGAGCGATTCTGATTTTGGCTATGAGGAACTTTGGCTGTATTGGTGAGAAAAGATTACATGCTCGAGCACAAAAGTTATGGGATTGATGTGTAACGTTCACCTGAGCTCTGTTGTGATAGGAATTGTTTGATTGATAATAGAAGATATGTTATTGGCAGATTTGCTGAGCTTGGTTATTTGCAAAAGGGTGGTGGTGACAAATTTTTAAGGAGGGAATTCTTACTAATTTACAACCAGTTGGGTGTGTTTGGAAGGGACGAATGAGAGTTTCTTCTCACTAAAGCTTTAGCTCTTAATGTCAGTGTTTGGGGTTATGAACTTAATCTTGTTATTTGGCATGGTCAATTTTGAGAATCCAACCGAACTTATATGATGTTTGATAAATTTTAAATCGATCTAGGCCCTATTGTTGGCATTGCGGAAGAAAATGGTTAACGAAAGAACAATTCTTGATGGTTTGCTTAGTTATCATCACGCAGTTTGATGTGTTAATGTTGTGTTATCTTTTAGGAAGTGCTGCAGAACTTTATTTAGGTGCTGTGACAAAATACCATCCTGTTAATCAAGGTTGAAACAGTTAGGCAACAAACATCTGGGTGGGATTTTGAAAACGTTCAATCTTCTTTATTTTATAATTGGATTATTTTTCTGACGAAGTTTTCATGTTTTATTGAGCATTAATCATAAGGGTCCCTCTCCCGCTTTTCCCCAACACTATTGCAAAGCAAGAAGTGTTTATTGGAACTATAGTTCTCCTCATGATTTCCTTTTTGGAATGCTTTTTATAAGGAAACGGTTAAAGGAATCCTTTTACTTTGTGAATGAAAGTAAGGCTTAGTGTCCAGTGGTTATCTGAACTGTGGACAGGTCTGCCTTTCTACCATAAGGTGAATTGCCAAAGAACTCAGATAAATGCTTAGTTTCACTGAGAGATATTTTGGTCTTGATTTTATATTTTCCTAATGGCAAAATACATTCCATTTCTTGTGCAATATTGCTAACATGGCTTAGTATGGGGAACATTGCAATATTAGCTAACGGTTGAACAATAAGTATGGATGTCTATATGTAGCAATGAACTGCTAGCTGAATTGTTTCCTTCGTGCTGATTGCTGAGTTGGATAATGGCATATCCATTTTAGGCATGTTTAGAACCCTGGATTTAGAACGTTTCCTTTTATTTTACCTTTTACCTGTTTTGAAGCAAACCCTTTGTATAATTAATGCTTTTGAATCCCTTCCTCACAATTTCTTCTTGATAGGAATGTTCCTACATCCTGGTAGGACGTTGCTGTAAAATCATATTTTTTTGAGCAGAAACAAAATGACATGTAATATTTACTGTGATCCAAGGGGGTGCAACCCGTTACATATATAGTTAGACTTCAATTACATCTTCCTCATTTACCCAAAAAAAAAAAAAGAAAAAAAAAACTGAATCTTAGAACTTTAAAACTCCAATCTAGGATTCTCTTGGAACCACTATTGGTGTCTCAATATTATAGAAGGCCCTCCTATTCTTCTCCCGCCAAATATAACAAAATATGAAATGAGGGATCATCCTCATCGGTTTCCCTTTCTCCTTTCTGAAAGACTGTCCTGACCATGCTACTAGCTCTCCTCCTACTGACCCTGCAAATTTTCAGGGCAGTCCCAACAGCTTTAAAACTGATTCACAGATCTTGGCAGTCCACTCACAGCCTAACAGGATGTTGCTGTAAAAACAAGGATTTTCTTTTGTGCTCAAATTCATGTGAATGTAGTTTGTCATCAGGGTTTTGTGCTTTGTATTTGGGGCAGTTCCCATTGCCACTCAAGTTCTTGCTTTTCTCACTAGTCACCAAAGAACAAAGTCTGCTTTTATGTTTCAAGCTCTACGTTTATCTCTGTTCTACAGAAAAGTGTGGTATATTGCTAGTTATTATACAGATGTGTGTTTACACACCCTCGTGCTAATTGTGACAATTGCTGGCTTCATAACTGCAGTTACTACTCAAACTTACATTTTGCCCACCTTGCCAACACATTGTAAACAACTATTTCTTAGGCATTGATTCTAATGGATTATGAATTTTATGCTGCAGTCTCTGTACCCAAAACTTTGACAATTGTTCCCGTTTTATTGCATCCAGATTGTTCTTTGATTAATCGCAGAAATGTAGACATGCCTGGGCACACCCATCCGCCATCGTTAGAGGCATTGATGTGTACACATCACCTCCAGTTTCCGGCATTGATATATTTAATATGCTGACATGAATAAATGACAATTTAAAAGGTTAAAATGGTTATATGCAGAGGGTGCATGTCCATATAGATTCGCATATTTTAGACAAAATTGAAATGGGTACTTGTTCTCTTTGATTATCTCCTTTTATCAAAACATTATTTTTGTGTGCCATTTCATTTCTATGTTGAAGTTTAAGCAGATCATCCAGAGAATTATTAATAGTTTCAGGTTATGTCCTTGCCATATGCATTCTTTGCTAGTCCAGAAATAGCAACCCATGTTTGCAGTGGACTCTTTTTTAAGAATTATGTTTGTTCAATGTTTTCTAATTGACTCTGCTTAATATTGAACTGCTCAACATTCTTCAGGATGAACTTATTCGAGTTTGATTGCATCTTATTTTAAAAAAATCATTCTTATGTCAATGTTTATAGAGATGCATACTAATAAAATTATAAATAATATCTTCCATTGCTAAAATTTCAACAGAATTACTTATTTTATGTGCTACCTCTAATTCTTTGGCATGGTTTCTATTATATTCATTTTTTTGAACGTAGTCCTGACTCTTTTTTACATGTCTTTTCCAGGTATGATTACTCCGGATATGGACAATCAACTGGAAAGGTTAGATACTCCTTTTGGTTTTATATTTCTACTTGCTAATATCGGGATAATGGGAATAAAGTTTTCTCCTTATTTGATATGACTTTGCCTCTCTTTTAACATTTTGAGATTGAATCTCAGTTTTCAGAACCCAGTCAGTTTCACAATTGTGGTACTCAAAATGTTTTGAGGAAAAAAATAGCTGAACTTTTTTTTTTCTTTTGTTTTAATTCGTATTCATAGTACTTTTGGTGTGCAGCACTTGATCCGAATTTTACTTTCACGGTCCAATAATTTTCAACTCAATCTATGTTGGGTACATCATATTGGATTGTTCTCCAAGTCAGGCTCTCATCATAGAATACCCATGTCATAGAAGACATTTTTGACATGGGAGCATGAAAGCAGGAGGCATACATGTGTCTTTTTGTTTTTGGGTACATCTTGCGAATTTAAACATGTAGTGGAAGCCAATACTTAATTAAACATGACAACAGAAAATGTATAATATTGCTTATATATTTATAGTTCTTTTATTCTTTTGAAACAGCCAACCGAATGTAATACGTATGCAGACATAGATGCAGCATATAAATGCCTTAAGGAGCAGTACGGGGTTAAAGATGAACAATTAATATTATATGGTCAGTCTGTTGGTAGTGGACCCACACTTGATCTTGCTTCACGTCTGCCAAACTTGAGAGGTGTGGTTTTACATAGCCCAATTTTGTCTGGGATGAGGGTATTGTATCCTGTCAAAAGGACGTACTGGTTTGATATTTACAAGGTAAGTTTTTGGTTGCCCTTTCTGTTCTGTTTTTGTGCTTACATCTCATTGATGTTGCTCATATTACTGTGCTTTTCCAGAATATCGACAAAATCGGCATGGTGAACTGCCCTGTTCTGATAATTCATGTAAGTAGTATTTACTTCGTTTTTAGTGTCTACCTCTCATGGATTACTTTCGCTGACCTAACAAGTCAGTTTTTCAGCTTAAATTTTATTTGTCAATTATGCACAGGACACCTATATCAATTTATTGAGAGAGGAAAGAAACCTTTGACTCAGAAGTAAAATCTATTGATCATAAAAGGAAATCCAAAAGATTTTCTTGGTTAAGGCTTACGAAATACGAATGGCTTTTACATCATTCCATGTAATATTTCATGAAGCCTCCATTAATCAGAATAATTCTGCAGATGTAAATCATTTAACAAACGTATATTTTGGATTCCATGTTACTCACCTGCAAGTTATGACTCAAAAGTTGTCTTCATCTTCTGATAAGTTTCAAACCAAGGATGATGTGTTCAGACATCACCTGTGTCTCAAAACTTATTTAGCTAGCAAGTTTTGGCATGTCAGAATCTGTTTATGTTCCAGCATTTGGAGATATAGTAATGTTTTGGTCTTTTTAATATTCCTTAGTAAGAGTTAAGTAGATAGATCTTCTCATTTCTTAAATTCTGATATTGTAAGTTGCTGACCAAGTTAATTATGTCCTGTCTTTCAGGGAACAGCAGATGAAGTTGTTGATTGTTCCCATGGAAAACAGCTTTGGGAACTCTGCAAAGAGAAATATGAACCTTTATGGATAAGTGGAGGAGGACATTGTAATCTTGAGCTTTATCCAGAATTCATCAGACACCTGAAGAAATATGTTCTGTCACTAGGCAAATCAAAAGCAGCCATGAATGGTTCTAAGAAAACAGTGGTTGACTCCGACAATCAGAGCAAACCATCTGAACCTGGGCCTGCAGATACTTTTGAATTGGGAGCTGACCTTCCAGAAGTTTCTAGAAACAGTCTAGATAGTCGACTTGAGAAATCTAAGAAGTCAAATAAGCCTGAAAAGTCTCGGATGAGCACTGACCGAGTTGATAGGTTTAGGAGAAAAAAGGGCTTAGTGTGGTGATTATGGCACAAAGAGCATCACAAATAAGTCACTTTGTATTTATCCACTTGCCAAGGTAATTTAGTTTCTTCAACTCCCACTTTTGTAATGTGTGACAAATCCAGCATAAATTATCATATCAAGTGTGATTTTTCTCATAAATGTTACAATTTTTGTGTATGTACGTGAGAACAGAGTCAGAGTAATTGAAATCTTGAATATTAATTCTTATGCATAAACAATGGCTTCATTTGAAAATGAAATATTGTGGTAGCTTCAGTCTTCATATCATTCAACTGTAAAAGCCATTCAGTTTCGTCTGAGATTGTGTTACCTTTGCGCCTATGGGGTTTCTGGGTGGTAAAGAGGCTTTAACTTGTTATGAGGAAGTAGCTTGCCAATGCGCAAAGATTAGATCCATTGGAGGGGCATTTTATTTGTGATTGTGGATTCCTCAAATTCTTACTATTGTCCTCTTCTGCACAGGCTGTCCCCAGGCTTCTTAAGAATTTTCTATCTATGGGAATAACTGAAACATTCATGATGGAAGGGTTTGCCGTGCTTCTTGTGTTTGATAAGATGTATCACTTGTCAAAAACCCTTTCTTTTTTTCAGCAGCTAGAATTCAACGAAGAATTTGAATTGTTCGGTATACAAGTAAGACCTCTGAAGGAGTGTGCCAAAGATTTACCGGCTGACTATCCTGAAGATTGCTGGTATTTGCTACATCATAAGTTTGATTGTAGTTATACTGCTATGTTTTCTTAATATGAAGGCTTATTTTGCTCTGAAAACAAAGAGACTGGGAACGGGAAGAAGTGGCCTGGTTTTGCTCTAGAGCTTTTTCTCATTATTAGCTCTTCATAGCATTTGTGCACGGTTTTCTTTTCATCAGTTACGTGAAGAGAAACAGAGCCACGGTGGCTGACTGGCTGGGGCTGAAGCATCAGGAAGCCAACATACTTGGTCAATAATAAAATTAATTAGAGAAGAAGCTTCTTCTACTACTATTTGCTGCAGGAAATTATTTAGTCAAGATTTCCTATATCTTAAATACATATGATGAGGCATAGTGGTCAGCCTAGTACTGTTCCTCTCTTGCCTTTAAAAATGCTAGTTTCATAATTTTGCTGTTTCATTTCATCTTCCTGCCCATTCAAGATGCAGCCTTGTATTTCTTCATCTTCCGTTTTCCTTGTCCTCTTGCTAGCCTTTGTCCATTTCCATATTTCAGCATCTGTATTTGCTGTTAAGGAGAATTATACAAGATGCAGCATGCCGTTTGATTGCGCCAGCGTGCAGGATATTGGTTATCCTTTCTGGGGACAGGATCGGCCAGAATATTGCGGCTTCCCGGGCTTTGAGCTCAATTGCAGCGGGGAAGCCCCTCAAATCACAATCATGGGATTAACTTACCGAGTTATTCACATCGATGATGTCTCACATATTCTCAGGGTTGCCAGAACAGATTATTGGCACACACTCTGCCCTGCAAAACTTGTCAACACCACTTTGAATCTCACCCTTTTTGAGAATACTCCAGATAATCAAAACGTCACTCTTATTTTATGGTTGCCCCAGCAATGGGAGTCAGCATTCAAATACGACAGGCCTCACCAGTGAATTTGACTGCACGGCAACCCACATTGATGATCCTGATTACAAAGCTTACTACTGACAACAGACCTAACACTGTCTGCTCCTCCCGATGTTGCAACTGCAGTATATGGCATCTTGAACTCATGCCACCGAAGAGTCATTGTTACAGGACACCGATCTGTAATCCAGTCTTTTGGGAGCAATCCAAATCCGGAAGATCTGATTGCAGCCCTTAGAAGTGGTTTTGGGCTGAAATGGCGGCCAAAAGATGCTCCATATGGTTCTGATGGGCGTTGCAGGTACAACCAGAGTTCAGGTACTTGGTTTAGTATTGCTAACAACATCATGTTCAAGGACACCTCCCCCCTCCCCCAACATCAAGTTTATTAACTTCCACTGCTTAAAACAACCACACTTTTGCATACTTCTTTCATTTTAGTTTTCAGTGAAATTTTGGCATGAAAAGGTTACCTCTGTCCAGATTACTGGAGTCTAACTGCCTCCTGCTTTCCCTGAATAAAGCCAGGGGTATTCTGTCTTTAAGTTAAGTACTCAGCAAACAAAAGGCCCAAAAAGTAGAAGAATCTTGAGTCTTGGTTAATTCTGACAAATAGTCTTAATTGCCCTGGTAGGATCCAGGTAACAGACTCTTTAACTATTTTCAGAAGAAGGCTTGGTTTAGTAGCTGAGTGCAGTAGTAAATGTCATAAGATTCAAACTTTTCATAGTCAAACATAGACCTTTTAGCATGGTTTGGTCTTCTGCTCTATAAAAATAAATTAGCAGTGACATCACAAACAGATTAATAATGTTTCTGAAAACTCATCGAAACTTCATGCGGCTTCAGCCAGATTTCACTATTAAGAATCAAAGCACTTGGTCCACAGAAGCTTGTCAGCAAAGAAGATCAAGGTGGAAATATTTGTGAAATCATTTACTAGGCCTAATTTTGAACCGTAAGAATGTTTAATCAATTGCGATCACCGACGATGGCATAGAAAGCTTGCTCAGTTCACATTTCTCTGGCATCTCAGTTATCCACTGAAGTAGACAAGACAAATAAAAAATAAATAGAAGATGAAACATTAGAAAGGAGCTCCTTCATTATCTAATTGGAAAGTTCAGTTGATTCTGAACTAACTTGAGTTTAATTTTTGTTATACATTCTATGTCAGCTGATGGCGTATGCTATGGGCACTTGTTATGGATCTCTGTTTTTTCACATTTTATAGATTTGATTCTCAGTCAGACTCTGAACATCACACTGAATGCTGAGTATACACAGGATGTCAGACAGTGTCTGGTTATGTTCCATTTACAATCTCTGAAACATCATGCAAAGAAAAGTAAGTAGGAGATGTAACTTTGGTTTCTGAGAAACCTCTTTTTGTTTGATGTAGGTGAAGGGTCATTCTTCAGGCAACATATGAAACTTTTCATAGGTAGGAAGCAGTAATATCTTTCTGTTTGGGTTTCGCTCTTTTATAAGGAACTTGAATGAGTGGAAAACATCTTTTGCTTCTGATATACAAATACATGACTTTAAGGACACAATTCTTTTCATGCAGGTCTGGGAGTTGGTCTGAGTGCACTGTGGTGCTTTCCGTTGTATTGATCTGCAGGTTTAAGAAAGCAATGTTCTTTCAGAAGAGTGATGAGGATGTTGAGACATTTATAAGAAATTATGGGTCTCTTGCTCCAAAGCGATACACTTATTTTGACATCAAGAAAATGACTAACTCATTTGCTGATATAGTAGGAAAAGGAGGGTATGGCACTGTCTACAAAGGAAAGCAATCTGATGGGTGTCTTGTGGCAGTGAAGGTCTTAAGTGAGTCCAAGAATTCTGGTGAAGAATTCATCAATGAAGGAGCCAGCATGAGTAGAACTTCTCACGTTAATATTGTGACTCTTCTAGCATTCTGCCATGAAAGGACTAAGAGAGCTCTTATCTATGAGTTTGTGCCAAATGGTTCTCTAGATAAGTTCCTGTCTGACAAAGAAACCCAGAGAACAACACATCCCAACTTGGACTTGGAAACTTTGTATCATATTTCCATTGGAATTGCCAGAGGACTGGAGTACCTTCATCGAGGCTGCAACACAAGGATTGTACATTTTGACATCAAACCACACAACATTCTTCTCGACGAGGATTTCTGCCCCAAGATCTCTGATTTTGGACTTGCAAGGCTTTGCCGTAAGAAAGAGAGTATGATCTCAATTTTTGGTGCAAGAGGAACTGCTGGATACATTGCGCCTGAAGTATTCATCAGAAACTTTGGAGGGGTGTCTCACAAGTCTGATGTCTACAGTTATGGAATGATGATTCTTGAAATGGTTGGAGTAACAAAGTACATGGACGCCATAACAACTCAGTCGTCAAGTGAAATGTATTTCCCCCATTGGATATATAAACAGCTTGACGCAGGAGAGCATTTAAAGCTTCAAAGGGATGTCAGTGAAGAGGAAGAAGAAAGAGCAAGGAAGATGATAATGGTGGGGTTGTGGTGCATACAGACCAATCCATCAGATCGACCATCCATGACTAAGGTGGTAGAGATGTTGGAAGGGCCTCTTGAATCCTTACGTATTCCTCCAATGCCCTTCCTGTCTATTCCGAAGGAATCTCTCAAAGACTTGTCCACAACATCATCTCTTTTATTTGAAGGTTATGTAACAGATCAATGAAAATGAGAAGCAGTGAATATCTGATCAACCATGTCAGGATGATTCTTTGAATTTGGTTGAAACTGTATTCCAAAGGTAACTACCATCTTTTAATCCGAACAGCTGTGGTAGTTTGATGTTTATGAGATTAGTTTGCATAAACAAAGCATATGAACAGTGAAACAAAGGGACACATTCATTAGTATGCTGATAGTAACAAGAAGCTAGTAAATCTTTCTTCATCCAATCCAATGGCATCTCACTCCTATTTATAGGTGTGAATGTCAGTTACATTAGACCGGCTTGAAAAACCGACATTTATCACCAGGCTTAAAGTCGATTAGATAATTGACACTACAAATTATTGTCTGTTTTTAGAGTGTTCATGATTTTTTTTTTAATTTTGATTTTTCTTTTATTCAAAGATCAATTTGATTTTCAAAATATGGTAACTGCTTGATCTCTAGAAATTATAACTCATTGATTGCCAGAACATCCAACATGATGACATCATAGATGTATTTATAAGTATAAATCTTAGTTATATAAAATTGATTTATTAAAAAAACACATTCTAGACATCTTAAAATGGGTGAGATGACTAATATTACAAACTACTCTATGTTCCTTTTTTTTTTTTTTTATAATTTTATAATTTTTTCATTTTATATACTTTCAATGACGAGTTTGACTTTCAAACATCCGCAACTAATTCAAAAACTCGTGCCAATATTTATTTATTTTTTGTGACATAATGATTAATTTTTTTAATATATGTAAATTATAATAAATCTCCAAGATATATTTTTTTAAAGAGCTAATATTTAATCAAAATTTGAAAGATATTCTCATACATGAACTTTTAATTTTTTTAATTTTAAATTTATGTTTATTTAATTATTTTCTAGGTTTTTAATCACATTATCCATTCTTCACAAATTCAAGTATACAACACATTATATTTCATCAATTACAAATCCTCAAGTGGAAGGTATAAATTCAACCTTACAATTTTCTAATTAGGCTATGCGTTGGACCTCTTTTTTGGCAATCTTTGTTCTGTTTTCTCTGCTTTGGGTTTGCAGGTGCTTTGGTCCTTATCCCCATCACTAGATAACTAAAGCATTCAGGGTCTCAGGCTGAGCAACATAATAGTTCAGCTGCTGTCTCTGCAAACTAGAAGTAAAGACAATTGTTAACATGGAGACTTGTTTTGCCGAGAACTGGGAGAACTCACATGACTTCTGTTTCTTGGTTACATGAGGTAACTGCTTAGACGGAACCATAGCAGTTGACTTGCTGAAGCTGAAGCTTCAGGAGGCTGCAATACTTGGCAATAAACAATACTTGGCCAAGAAGCTTCCTATTTATCTAGTCAAAATGCTTCTGATATCTTAAACATTTATGATGGAAAATTCAGGTTAGCCTGCACCAATTCCACCCTTTCCTCTGGAAATGCCCATTTCTTAAGTTTGCAGTTTTCCATTTCATCATTCTGTGCATTCGACATGCAGGACTTTACTTCCTCATCATCCCTTTTCTTTCTCCTAATGATAGCCTTTGTCCATTTACATCCCCCACCATCTGTGGTTGCTGTTGATAAGCAGTACAGAAACTGCCGCAAGCCCTTCCATTGCGCAAACGTGATGGATATTGGTTATCCTTTTTGGGCACCAGACCGTCCAGAATATTGTGGCTTCCCAGGGTTTAAGCTGAATTGCAGCGGTGAAGCGCCTGAAATCACAATCAGGTCAGAAACTTATCGAGTCCTTCGTATCGATAATGTTTCACAGACTCTCACGGTTGCTAGAACAGATTATTGGGACACTATCTGTCCTGCAAAACTTGCCAACACCACTTTGAATCTCACCATTTTCAGTTATGCCTCAAACAATCAGAACCTGACGATATACTATGGTTGCTCCAGTATTCCAAGTCTGTATTCAGATACTGTAGGACTCTCCAGGGAATTTAACTGCATCGCAAACTACACCGACGATGATGACGATGTTGGAGGTTACTACTTGACAACGAACCTTACATCATCTACCCCTCTCGGCGTTGCAGATGCAATAAATAATACTCTGGAATCATGCGACAACAGCGTCATTGTTACAGGAAAGCAATCTGCTATCCAGTCTTTGCAGTCCAATCTTACTTCAGGTAATTTGATTACAGCACTTAGAGATGGTTTTGAGCTGAGATGGCATGCAGAAGACACATTGTGTAACACGTGTAGAAGCTCCGGTGGGCTTTGCGGGTACAACCAGGCCACCAGTGAATTCAATTGTTACTGCCCAGATCATCATTCAGCGTCAGCATGTCCAACCATAAAAGAATTCTCACCACCAGGTAAACTACCTTTGACTGCCTGGATCATCGCTTTCGCCTTTCATAGCTCTTGAGATTTGATTCTAAGGCTTGAGATTAGACAAATGATGTTGTCTTGATTCAGAGTTTCAATACTCAGACATGTACGTTTTAGGATGACCTGCTCTTTGTTCTATGAATATAGAGCAGCAATCACATCAGAAACAAATTAATAATGCTTCTGAAAGATTATAAAGAAAACAGGCCAGCTTCACCAACTTTCACTTCGGTGTCATAGAGAGTTTGACAAGCAAAGGAGCTCCATTTTTGGTGGCATAGGGTCCGGTGGGTTTATTTTAATAACTTAGTCTAATAATCAATTATTTAGAAAAGTACTTTAAAAAAAAAAAAAATTGGTCCAAGATGCTTACCTACCAGAGAGAGATAAGGTGGAAATGTCACTGCCCAAATAACTTACTGAGCAAAAATTTCAACCTTAACAATGTTTAATCAATTGTTTTCACAGCATTAGTATGGAGACAGCTTAATGAAGTAGAATCTTCAAATCATTTTGCTAATTAGCAATAATCTTGTAACCTCTTCTTGGTATTGACGAACCCCTTTTGTTTGATGTGTCTGCAGGAGCAACCTTGGAGCAATGGATGAAAGGTATGAAGAAGTGGAATCTATCTCTTTGCAGAAAGCTCTATTTGTTTTATATCTGTTGAACGTGAAAGAGAGGAAACGGTTATTATTACTCCTTGATATATACAAATAAATGACGTTAAGGGTTTCATTGTTCTATACAGCTGTAGGAATTGCAGGCTTTGGAGGTGCTATGGTACTTTCTATTGTGGTGATCTGCAGGTACAAGGGAGCAATACTTTGTTGGAAGAAATTCATCAAGAATGATGAGAATGTTGATGCATGTATAAGAAACTATGGATCTCTTGCTCCAAAGAGATACACTTATTCTGATGTCAAGAAAATGACAAACTCATTTGCTGATATAGTAGGAAGAGGAGGGTATGGCACTGTCTATAAAGGAAAGCTATCTGACGGGCATCTTGTGGCGGTGAAGGTCTTAAACGAGTACAAGAGTAGTGGTGAAGAATTCATCAATGAAGTAGCCAGCATGAGTAGAACTTCTCACGTTAATATCGTTACTCTACTAGGATTCTGCCATGAAAGGACTAAGAGAGCTCTTATCTGCGAGTTTGTGCCAAATGGTTCTCTAGATAAATTTATATATGATGAAGGAACCCTGAGAACGCATCCCAACTTGGACTGCATAAAATTGTATCAGATTGCCATTGGCATTGCTCGAGGATTGGAGTATCTGCACCAAGGCTGCAACACAAGGATTGTACATTTTGACATAAAGCCACACAACATTCTTCTTGACGAAGACTTCTGCCCCAAGATCTCCGATTTCGGGCTCGCGAAGCTTTGCCGTCAGAAAGAGAGTATCATTTCAATGTTCGGTGCAAGAGGAACTGCTGGATACATTGCCCCTGAAGTATTCTCCAGAAGCTTTGGAGGGGTGTCTCACAAGTCTGATGTCTACAGCTACGGGATGATGGTTCTTGAAATGGTAGGAGGAAGAAAGAATATAGATATCACTGCATCTCAATCAAGTGAGCTATACTTTCCTCATTGGATATATAACCAGCTTGAACCAGGTGAGCATTTAAGGCTTCATAGGGATATTGGTGAAGAGGAAGAAGAAAAAGCAAGGAAGATGATAATGGTGGGGTTGTGGTGCATACAGACCAATCCATCAGATCGACCATCGATGACTAAGGTGGTAGAGATGCTGGAAGGGCCTCTTGAATCCTTACACATTGCTCCAATGCCCTTCTTGTCTTGTCCAAGGGAATCACCGGAGAACTTGTACTCCACAACATCGTCACTTTTAAAGGTTAAGTAATTGAATGAACATGGGAAGCAGCAAGCTATCTGCTTAACCATGTCAGAATGATTCTTTGAATTTGACCAAACTATAATTTCATTAAGCTTAAGCTTAATTGATGTAGTTTTAGTAGGCCGATATAATGATTTAATTTCTAATGGTTTCTGAAATTGATTATATTGTCAAATTATTTTCAAAAAATAGGGTATGTAATATCTAGCATGTTATATATTACTCTTTTTGCTTGGGGGGGAACGATTCTTGAACTATTCTTGGTGGGATTCTTCTGAAAAATCTGCAAAATAAAGAGATGAGAAAATTGAAACCTTGGGGATACATACTTTGGTTCCTTATAAGAAGTTTTGTAATAAATTTTGCCTATTTTACGACAAAATCCACCAAAATTTAAGGTGTTTGCAGAATTTTCTGCGTGATTAGAAGCGGATGGGAAATACTTCCTTAGGAGATGGCTCCAATGGGGATTTTTTTGATCATCTCTTCACTGGACTTTCAGTAAATTGACCTGATCTGGATTTACAGCTTTCCCAACGTAGGCTTTACTTTGAATTTGGGCTTGTAACTCGGTCTTCTTTCAATGAATTTAATCAAGAGCCAGTTTGATTTAATTTAGGTTGGGCTTCAGGCTTAATTATACCCACATTAGTATCTGTTTAAGATGAACACATGAAATGGTATGATGTGGAAACTGAGAATAAACAATCTATCTTAATGACTTAAATAGATTATTCAAAGGTCTACCCAGTTTGAATTGATTAACTCTATTGCTATATACATTAATGAAATGTAGCCAATAAATTGAAATTCAGAGTTGATAAATCAGTCCAACAAAGGAGAACTGATCCAGCATATATTGGGTCCAAAGGGAAGAGACCTACGTGAGCTTGTGAGAAAGCACCATGCTCCCATGGAACTACTACAGCCCACAAGCATAATGGAAAAATCTTTGTGAAGAAAAAGATGAATATACCGAGTCTTCAAGTCAACCTAACAGCAAGTTTCCTTACCGTTGATTTCCCACAAAGACAACCACTGCTTGGATCTTCAAAGAAGCCAGAAGTTATTGGATCCCTTTGCCCGTCAAAGGGACCAAAAGAAAATCCACTCATTTGTGATGTGTTCTACGGGGGGTAATCAGGATTCCACATTAAGGGAGTGAAAGAAAACTTTCTACTCATTTAAGTTATTGGGGTTATATCTTTTTTTTTTTTTTTTGTTTTTTCCATCTTTACTATCTTTCCAAGTGGTGCTTTTTGTCGAGGTCCCCTTATCTTCAAGTCTGAACACTCTCTTCTTGCCAGAGATGAATTCGTCCTGCTTTTTCTCGGCATCACCATTTCAGTTTCTGGTCATCACTACTTTGCTGGTTTGGTTAGAACTTCCTATATCTTTAAGCAACCCTGAATTGTACAGGGAGCGTCAAAAGCTGTTCAGATGTGGGAGAATCACAGCCGGTTATCCTTTCTGGGGAGGGGACAGACCAGAAGGCTGTGGGCATCCTGTCCTACAGCTTCAATGCGACAACAAAACAAATACAACTTCCTTGCAGATTGAAGGGGTTGCATACCATGTGTTGGGTATTAATAACAGTAGTCAAACAATGGAAATTGCAAGAACAGACTACTTGCATGGACTTTGTCCAGATCAGTTAGTTAACAGGTACCTTGATCTCATGCTATTTCATTACGTTGACGGCTATAGGAATATTGCAATCTACTACAGGTGCCAAACGTCTTCTTCCTCAGTGCCGGGGAACTTCGGCTGTCCCAAAATGGACGGGTTTAATTATGTGGCTGGTGGACCTGATGTGCTTGGGACATGTCATGATAATGTCAGTGTCATTGTCCCTGAAAGCTTGCGGAAATATACAAACAAATCGGCTGTCGAAGAAGCCTTGAAAGCAGGATTTGAGGTGAAGTGGAAGGTGGATAACACAGCCTGTGAGCGTCAGAATGCATCGCAAGGAATATGTGGGTTTGATCGGTTGGATAAAGAAATTTGCTACTGCCCGGAACCTTCTTTTTCTGACTTCGGAGGTTGTCGATCGACAGTACCCCTTGGAACTCCTACGGAAACCCCACATCCACCTGGTAGGTGCGTTGAATTTGCAAGGGTAATAGAACATCATTTCTTGAAATGTTTGGCTCATACCTTTAGTTTTTATTCTTGTTCAATAATTCGATCTTCATAATTATAAGTCATGTAGAAGCACTAGTGAATTGGAAACAAAGACTTCGGTGAGAACCTTACCATCTGTCAAAGCATCGTACCCACGTAGTTTATCGTGCAAATTGCAGATAGCCCTCTTTAGATGGCTTAAGTGATGACTGTCCTTCACCCTTTTTTTTCCCCATGAAAAGGGCACTACACACTCTGAAAAACAGAGTATTAGAAATCTCCATTGCCTTCCCCAACAGAGTGACCTTTCCACAGACTGCTTGTGCCTTCTGATCTGTTGATCCTAGGTTGCTTGGTATATGGTGATGATGTAATCATTTCTCTCCTTTGGCTCTGCATAATGGCAGTTCCTTCGTGTTTACAGCAGCGACCAACTCCACAAAGACACAGTCATTCACAAGTCAAACAAATAAATGGAAGATGGCCGTAGGTAATATGACTGCTCATCAACTCCCACCTCCACCCACCGCCACTCCTAATTTTATTGATTTTCTTTTGCCTTTTGAACACAGGTATTGCAGCCGGTGTGGCCGGGATAATAATGCTCTCCGTAGTTCTCACTGCTTGGATAAAAAGGCAATACATTTCAGATAAGGTCATGATCTTCACCAAGAAGAAAACCGACAAAGATCTTAAGACAGAGGAGTTCTTCAGGAAATATGAACATCAAACTCCAAAGAGATACAGTTATTCACAAGTCAAAAAGATGACCAAATCATTTGCCAATAAACTTGGTCAGGGAGGCTATGGTAGAGTTTACAAAGGAGAACTGCCTGACGGTCGTCTTGTGGCGGTGAAGGTTTTGACTGAATCCAAAAGTAACGGCGAGGAATTCATTAATGAAGTAGCTAGCATCAGCAGGACATCCCATGTCAATATAGTCACTCTTTTGGGATTCTGTTACGAGAAGATGAAACGAGCTTTGATTTATGAATTCATGCCTAAAGGGTCTCTAGATAAGTTCATCTACGAGCAAGGGGCTCAAGAAACAAGTGGCCATTTGGAATGGGTAACGTTGCATGAAATTGCATTAGGAATTGCTAGAGGACTCCAATACTTACATGGAGGTTGTAACACAAGGATATTGCATTTCGACATAAAACCTCACAACATCCTTCTTGATGAGAACTTTTGTCCCAAAATATCAGATTTTGGTCTTGCTAAGCTTTGCAAAAGAGATGACAGCATTGTCTCTATGCTCGGGGTCAGAGGAACAGCAGGGTATATTGCTCCTGAGTTATTCTGCAGAAACTTTGGAGGAGTATCCCACAAGTCCGATGTGTATAGCTATGGAATGATGGTTCTTGAAATGGTTGGTGGAAGAAAGAACATTGACGTTAGGGTGTCTCGTACCAGTGAAATATATTTCCCACATTGGATTTACGAGCATGTACAACATGGCGAGGAAGTTGGACTCGACGGAATTGATACGGAAGAGGAAGAAGAAATGGCGAGAAAGATGATCTTGGTAAGCCTATGGTGCATCCAGACCTACCCATCACAGAGACCGTCAATGAACAATGTGGTAGAGATGCTGGAAGGAAGCCTTCAAAGTTTACAGCTTCCCCCTAAACCTGTATTGTCTTCTCCTCCAAGGTCACCGCAGCAGTCTTCCACAATATCATCATCTACACCATAATGCATTGTTAGGAAGAGAAGCGTAAGAAAGATCTCTCATTGTTGGAGATTTTGTGTGAATTTGAATCTGATCAGTGTTCTGTTCCAGTTGTTCATGTCTCATTCTGTTTATCCATAGTAATACGGATTCAACTTTTTCCATAATTTGAAGTTTCTTCACGTACCTATAGGCAAACCTCAAATGAGAGGCAACAAGTTTCGTGATAAGCCAATCTTGAGTAATCATCTCGAGGGGCAAAATACTGGTCTTCGAGGCTCAAACCACCAAGAATTGATTACGTTTGCTGCCTGCTTGTTAGGAGCTCACAGTTCTGGCCACTAGACAGTCAGTCATGTTATCTATAGTACAAAGAAGCAATCAAACAGAATTGTTCTGCTTGCTGCGTTTGCATAGCTGAAGCCTGAGCTTCAGGACCTGAATGCTTCAGTTTTCTAGTACTGATGGGGATGATAAGAACCAAAGAAAGCTGATACAAGTTCAAATTCAAAGCGAAAAACAGAACAAAGCTTGCCAAGAAAGAGGTCCACCTGCCCTGAAACCAAGCTACATGCATGGTATAATTAAATAGCTATAAGGTTGAATTTATATCTTCCACCTCAAGATTTTTAGTTGACCATTCTTAATGTGTTTTATATGATTGATTTTATGATGAGTTGGTAAGGTGATTAAAAAAATAAATTAAATAAATATAAGTTTTTTAAAAAATTTAAAATTATATGCATCAATATATTTGCATATAGTTATAACTAATGTTTCAGAAATCAATAGGTTATTGGATATTTATTAAATTAAAAAATTAAAAAAAAAATTATTTAGAATTCTGAATATTTCATTTTTTTATCAATCAAAGTCTCACTTTTAAAATATTTTTAAATAAATCTTAATTTATTATTTTATCAAAATTAAATATTGATTAAAAATAATTATAAAAATAGAGTATTTTAACTATCAAAATATCTAAAAAATTACTCAAATAAATTCTACACTTTCACTTAACAAATTTAAATAATTTTTTACCAACAAATTATTTTTTAAGAATTTCAAAATTTTGATAACTAAATTTTTCTAAAAAAATATTTTTTTAGTATTTAAAAAATTCTGATTTTAAAAATATTTTAATTTTAATATTTTTAATTTTTTAATGAGATTTAATTTAATTTAAATTGATAAATTAATATTTATTTAGAGATATTTTAAAATTTGATTAAAAAAAGAGTAAAACTTAAGATTTTAAATAAATTTTATCCAAAAATTTGAAATCAAGTAAAATTATGAACACTTGAACAAAACATAAAATAGTTTGTAATGTCAGTGTAGATTTTGTGATTGACTTTGTGATGAGTTGGTAATGTGATTAAAATAATAATAATAAATTAAATAAATATAAGTTTTTAATCCATTAATTATTCTATGATATTAAATTAATACAATATGATAGCATACTAATATTTGTAAATTAAAAATTAATAAAAATAATTAATGAATTATATTATTAAATTTTTTATTATAAACTTTTTATATTTATAAAATTTAATTATAAAATTAAATAATTAAATGGACCTGAATGATATAAAACCCATTTGGTTTATTTAATTAGTCTTAACGAACTCACATATTTAACAA
Source organism: Moringa oleifera (assembly GCA_021397835.1). Taxonomy (NCBI): domain Eukaryota; kingdom Viridiplantae; phylum Streptophyta; class Magnoliopsida; order Brassicales; family Moringaceae; genus Moringa; species Moringa oleifera. The sequence continues at coordinate 4,543,072 of JAJFZO010000094.1, forward strand.
TCCAATTTAATATTAAAGATTCATTACAAGTTTAATCTGTGTTAATTATTAATAGGACTAAAACTTATCAAATTGAATTACAAAGCAAATCTGTGGGTCACGAACTACTTGATGACGATAATCCAAGTCTAACTATCAAACAATCACTAACTATTGTTATTTATTATTATTGCTACTATTATTATTAGTATCATTGTTTTTACTATAAAATAGTGAATAGGAAAAATATTTATTTCTATTTTTATTTTATTTTATTATGATATTTCTTGAAAATTGATTAAGCATGACATGCAAGGAAATGTAAAGGAAAAACATAAAGAAAAAGGTGTTTTTTATGACTTCATCTTATAATTAATAGTGCATAGCACTTTGTTTAATCTATCTATGTTTTTATATATATATAATGTAAAATATTTAGTAATGTTATTCACTTTACAAGTTAAAGTCTATTTTACAGTTAGATAAGAACACATATTATTTTGTAATTTTAATATTTTTAATATTATATATAAAAATATATTTTATTATATACATTCAATATTTTAGGTGATAAAATTTTTAATTTATTAGTTTTTCATATCATTTTTATTAATGTTTATTTTGAATGTTAAGATTTATTTATTTATATTATTTTATTAAAAATAAATAAATTTATTTATTAAATTAAACTACATGAAATTTTCTTGAGTTTGCTTGTATGATTTTTTTAAAAGAAACATTAAAATAGTATGTTTAAAATTTAATAAAGTAACTCATATATGACTCTATGAATTAAAGTCATGGGTAAAATTATGGGTCAGTATTTTCAAACGAACTAACTCAAAATGACCTATTATTCATAGATCAAACTGAGAACCTTGACTTGAGATTTATTAAATTAAACCAAACCAATTATTTTTAAATATTAAAATGATATGTTATTATCAAAGATTAATAAGGTGATTCATAAATGTAATTCGTATGTGACTCTAACTCAAAGTGACTTATTATTTTGAAATTTTTGTCCAATTTTTCATAAACTTGATTAAAACTATGTATCCATGGATCAAACTAAGGGCTATGTATCACACTTAACCCATTGTTTTCAAATTAACATTAAAATGGTGTATTCAAATTAACATTAAAATGGTGACATGACTCTAACTCAAAGTGACCTCTTACTTTGAAAATATTGTCTAATTTTTTATGGATCTGATTAAAACTGTGCATTCATGGATCAAATTAAGTGCCTTGACTTAAGGTGTGTCAAACTTAACCAATTGGTTCCAAACTTTAAAAAAAATTTGTTTAAAGCCTAATAAGGTAACTCATAATTGTAATTCGTATGTAGCTCTAACTCAAAGTGACCTGTTAATTTTAAAACCTCATTTCATAGATTTGATTAGAACCATGCATTTATGGATCAAACTAAAGACCTTGACTTAAGATGCATCAAAATTAACCAATTGTTTGCAAATATTAAAATTATCTGTTTAAAGCTTGATAAGGTAGCTCATAAATGTAATTAGTATATAACTCTAATGAAAAGTAACTTGTTGCTTTGAAAACCTTTGTTGAATTGTTCATGGACTTGATAAGAACCATGTATTCATAGATCAAATTGACGATGTGTATCAAATTTAATCGATTATCTTCAAATATTAAAATGGTTTCTTTACAGTTTAATAAGGAAGCTCACAAATATAGTTTGTATGTGAGTTTATGGGTCAAACTTAACTCATTGATTCAAACACTCCCTAAAAAAAGGAGTTGGACAAAGCTATAGAATAACTTATAAATCATTGATGTATGTACATCATCCTCAAATTCAATGTAAAATACTAAACATGAATAATTTGTTCCGACTCAAATGTGGGATGACAAACGCATACAGCTGTGTGACATGCTCCTCAACAAAGCTAAAATGGAACATTTATTAAAGCCTAAGGGATAAATCAAGTCCGCTAGAATTACAATGATCACTTCTGGCAGAACCAGCAGGCTGAAGAAATCCACTGCCAAGGGAGCTATTAGCTGTGATATTATTCCTCCAAGAATTGCCCAAGCAACTTGGACGACCAGTGTGCTGATTTGAAGGTTCTCCTGAGATTCCAAGCCCTGCCTTGTGAACCTGAAAACCTTGCATCCTGAACCTTTCAAGACTCAGTTGGGAGTTCAACATGCTTCGCCTCAAAGGCCACCCACCTGATCGATTGAAAAGATGAGCCGTGGGGGTCCATGGATAAGTGGGCTTCTGAATCATGGATTCCATCCTAACCCCAACTGACCTATTAAGTGATCCGTAAGAGGGGAGGCTCGGGTCACGCCTTTTTGCCAAGGCACGCTCTTGCTTATGCGCATTCTGGTGTCCCCCCAGTGCTTGGGGGTTAGAGAACTTGCACTTGCAGAATCTGCATGGGAAAAGCCTACCATCGCCACCTGCGTTCATGCGGTTAAGGAGATTGATTTCTGTCTTTGACCCAGAACCCAAATCATCATCTGAAAGATTCAGATCAAGCAATGTACAAGAACTCGATTTGGGTTCTTCTTGCTCATTACTTTTGGGAACTTCTTTTGTTTTCATTTTCATCTCCTCGTTATTTTCCATAACTCTTTCCCCTGTTGAGATGCTATAGGCCTCAGATGGGCATAGCTCTACAGCAATTAACTCCTTTCAATGAATGTAAATATGGGTCAGAGAAATCAAAGTCAACATTGTTCTTTGTCATTGATGGTGAGTAACTGTAATATATTTGTCATCTTTGGAAAGAAATCTTCACTGTAGGTATTTCATGCACTATTTTAATCAATGATTGAAGTGGAGTTTAGATTTTGTGCCACAGGAAGCCTTACCAAACGCTCGTCTCCAAAATATGTTGCGGAAAAGTACAATTTTTGAAACATAACAAATTGACATTTCTGATTAGTTTGTATCATTATATTTTTTAATCACTTTCAACATATAGTTTAATTTATGCAGCGATTGAGTATCCTTTTATAAATAATTTACATCGATCAATTGTTTTGGATGATAAAAATATGTTTTACCTTGTAAATGGTTTAGGGTTTTTTTTTTTTTTTCTTCTGATAATATGATGTTGGTTAATTGTCGCCAACAGTATGGAAAGTATACTTATATGACTTTGTAATGATATTTTTTTATTTCCTATTTATGTGATTATATTAATTATGTCGGTCATATGATATATCCTAAATATGTGAATGATTGTTGTCAATGTGAACCATTCTTATTGTTTCAAGGATGTTATTATAGTTTATGAGAATTTTGTAAAATTATTATGTATAATTACGATGGAATACAATTATCATAATGGTGATTTGGTTTTCCAAAATTCTTGAGGTAGGAGTCTGCTGTTCAAATTATTTTATAATGATGAAAATTTAAATTAATTTTTAATAATATATTTTTAAAAATTATAATATTAAAAATTATCATAATAATTATTTTACTTATATCATAAATTTTATTATTTTAAAAAAAACTGTTATTCCTAGTCATAATTGATGAAAAAAAGAAATTAATTAGATGTTTCGAACTTAGATTTTACAAGCAAACTTAATGTCACCATGTAAATAAGGGTGAGATATTATTGTGTTGGATGAAAAAAAAAAAAAGCAAAAAATTAAGTGGCTTCTTGTTACCATCTTCATACTAATCTTCTACTTAATTCTGTTCATACCCTTATTCATCCAAACTAATTCCATAAACATCAACTTATCACTGCTTTGATCAGGTTAAAAGATGGCAGTTAACTTCGTAATACACTTTCAATCAAATTCATCAAAGAATCATCCCAACATGGTTAATCAGATACTGCTTCTCGTCGTTTTCATTCAATTACATAACCTTCAAACAAAAGTGACGATGTTGTGGACAAGTCTTTGACTGGTTCTTTTGGAACAAACAGGAATGGCATTGGAGGAATATGTAAGGATTCAAGAGGTCCTTCCAACATCTCTACTGCCTTGGTTATGGGTGGCCGATCTGATGGATTGGTCTGTATGCACCACAACCCCACCATTATCATCTTCCTTGCTCTTTCTTCTTCCTCTTCACTGACATCCCTTTGAAGCTTTAAATGCTCCCCTGCGTCGAGCTGTTTATATATCCACTGGGGGAAGTACATTTCGCTTGACGACTGAGTTGCTGTGGCGTCCATGTACTTTGTTACTCCAACCATTTCAAGAATCATCATTCCATAACTGTAGACGTCAGACTTGTGAGACACCCCTCCAAAGTTTCTGCAGAATACTTCAGGCGCAATGTATCCAGCAGTTCCTCTTGCCCCGAAAATTGAGATCATACTCTGTTTCTTACGGCATAGCTTTGCGAGCCCAAAATCAGAGATCTTGGGGCAGAAGTCCTCGTCTAGAAGAATGTTGTGTGGTTTTATGTCAAAATGTACAATCCTTGTGTTGCAGCCTCGATGAAGGTACTCGAGTCCTCTGGCAATGCCAATGGATATATCATATAAAGTTTCCCAAGCCAAGTTGTGAAGTGGTGTTGTTCTCTGGGTTCCTTTGTCAAACAGGAACTTATCAAGAGAACCGTTAGGCACAAATTCGTAGATAAGTGCTCTCTTAGTCCTTTCATGGCAGAATCCTAGAAGAGTAACGATATTAACATGAGAAGTTCTACTCATGCTGGCTACTTCATTGATGAATTCTTCACCAGAACTCTTGGACTCACTTAAGACCTTGACTGCCACAAGACGCCCATCAGATAGCTTGCCCTTGTAGACAGTGCCATACCCTCCTCTTCCCACTATATCAGCAAATGAGTTTGTCATTTTCTTGATGTCAGAGTAAGTGTATCGTTTTGGAGCAAGAGATCCATTATTTCTTATAAATGACTCAACATCCTCGTTACTCTTTCCAAAGAACATTAATGCTCCCTTAAACCTGCAGATCAATACAATGGAAAGTACCACAGTTGCACTCAGACCAACTCCCAGACCTGTATGAAAAGAATTATGCCCTTAAAGTGATGTAATTGTATATCATAAGTTATAGTTGTTTTCTACTCATTCAAGTTCTCCACAAAAGAGAGATAGGGTTTCTCGGTGAATGTTTAGAGCAAGAGACAAATGAAAAGAGAGAGATTTTACTGCTTCTTACCTATGAAAAGCTTCATATGTTGCCTGAAAAATGACTCTTCACCTACAGCAAACAAAATGTTCAGAGATCAGTTGTCAGATAATTCCTATCAAAAACTAGTCAGATTGGAACAGAAACCACTTTAAGTTTCCAATTAGATCATCTGCAGCTCCTTTCTAATGTTTCATATTCTATTCAATGTTTTGATCCAATTGTCTAGTTCAGCAGATGACTGACTTGCCAGAGTATTCGGAACCGAGCAAGCTGTCTGTCCCATAGTTGGTGAGAAAACTTAATTAAACATTCTTTGAGGTTGAAACTTTTGCTTAACAAATGAATCTTTCTCACCAATGATATATTTCCACCTTAATCTTCTTTGCTGACAAGCATCTTTGGACCGACTATTTTGATTCTTAATTAGTTAACATGGCTTAGGCTTGTCTGTGCTTTTGATTTGCTTTCAGAAGCATTATTAATTCGTTTTTGATGTGATTGGTACTCTATTTATAGAACAGAAGACGAGGTCAAGCTTAAAAGTCTATGTTTGACTATGGAAAAGTTGAAGCCTAAAGCAAGAGTCTGCTGGTGTTAAAACTATGCTTTTTACAATTAATTAAGCAAGATCTAACCTGCAGTTAGAATGTTTAATCACAACCTTTTCATCCAAAAATTCCTTTACTGATAAAAACTACAAAACAAATGAATGCAAAAGTGAGGTTGATCTAGGCGGTGGGAAGAAATGAACCTGATGGTCGGCTGTCTGTTGTTGAACATGCGGATTTATAAGGATGATCCTGGCAGTAACAAATGAATTCACCTGAACCCTGGTTGTGCCCGCAAAATCCTCCGGAGCTCGCACATGCCTCACATAAATCATTGTTTGCATTCCATCTCAACCCAAAACCATCTTTAAGGGCCACAATCAGATTATCTGCAGTTGGGTTGCTTCCTAAAGACTGCGCTGCTAATTGGTATCCTGTAACAATGACTTTTCGATCACATGACTCCAAGTAACCATATACTGCAGCGGCGATTTCTGGAATGACGGTTGATGTGAGGTTCGTTGTCAAGTAGTAACCTGGACTGTCGTCGTCATCGTCGTCGTCGCCGATGTAGTTTGCACCACAGTCAAAACGGTTGGAGAGCCCTGTAGTATTCCAATACTGACTCCCAATAATGGGGCAACCATAAAATAAAGTGAAGTTGTGATTATCGGGAGTATTTTCGAAAAGGGTGAGATCCAAAGTGGTGTTGGCAAGTTTTGCGGGACAGATATTGTTCCAATAATCTGTTCTAGCAACCACGAGTGCCTGTGAAACATTATAGATATGAATAACTCGATAAGTGAGTCCCACGATTGTAATTTCAGGGGCTTCACCTCTGCAATTCAGATAAAAACCTGGGTAGCCGCAATTTTCTGGCCGGTTGGTTCCCCAGAAAGGATAACCAATATCCTGCATACCCGCACAATGAAATGGTGTGCTGCACTCTGCATATTGCTCATCAACAGCAATCACAGGTGTTGGAATATAGAGATGGACAAAGGCTACCAAGAAGACAAAGAAAAGGAGAGATGACAAAGTACAGGGCTGCATCTTGAATGCACAGAAAGATGAAATGAAACAGCAATATTATGAAACAGGCATTTTTTCAAAGGAAAGGGAGGAGCAGAAGCAGGCGGACCATCATAGCTCATCATATGTATTTAAGAATTAGGAAGTATTGACTAAAGAATTTCATGCAGGAAATAGTAAGAGAAGCTTCTTATCTAATTAGCTTTTATTACGGACCAAGTATACCAGCTTCTTGCTGCTTCAGCTCCAGCGAGTCAACCACTGTGGCACTATTTCTCTTCATGTAACAGATGAAAAGAAGTTGTGTAAATGTAACAGATATTATGAATGTTTCGGTTTTTCCCCAGAGAGGCATTTCTTAAGAAACCTGGGAGCCTGGCCTTCGGAGAAAAGGATAAGAGTAAGAAGATGAATATGAGGCAGGGGTTCTCCTACAATAGACCTCCACCTTTCTAATCAAAACTGCTAATTACAAGCAAAGGTTAGATGAATTGACACTCAACACACAACCATAAGCAAGCTAAGTTGAAGCTCAAGCCACCTCTTGTATCTTGGAATAGTTTAAAACATGGATCTTAATACTCTGCTCAAAGTTTCGCGAAAGCAAGACAAGGGACTGAACCAATTTCAACTTAGGTTATTGAGAGAGTAAGTCATATCAACCAGGGCATTGGCAAACTGTTCAGACAACATATTTAGGAACATTAACGAAATCCTTTTTCCCGACAAGTAAACAGACAGTGGATTAACTCGACTCATTGCTACTCAATTTCTTACAGAAATGAGACAAAAACTCTCACCTAGCAACTAGATACAAAGCCGAAAACCCTTTGCAACTCAGAAACTCTCTCTTTACTCCTGATTTTCCGCTCAGGACTCGATCGCATGAAATGAGCTTCGAAGCATTTTTTATAGGCAGTATTTTGGTTAGGTGACGTATCCAAGAGCAGATTCATCTTTGATCTGCTGCAGTTTCTGTGCTGTACATGTTGCTGGGAAACACTTCACCAATACTTAATGACTGGAAACTAAGTACTCAATGGTGTGGCCAATTTGCATGGACTGACTCTATCAATACTTGAGTACAGTAGACAATAAAACAGGAAAATCTGACGGGCTGAATCAATCCCAGCAAGTAAAACTCATCCAGCATATGTTGGAGTCCAAAGGGAAGGGGCCGGACTTCACCTGCACGAGCTTTCAGAAAACACCATGGTACCATAGAACTAGTCCAGCCCATACGAATTACCAAGTCTTCAAGTCATTCTGTCAGAAAGTTTCCTTACCGTTGATTTCCTTGATTTATGCTTTCCACAAGACAGCCACTGCTTGTGTGCATGAATTAGCTCTGAAACTTCCAAGAAGCCAGAAGTTGTTAGATCCCTTTGTCCGTCAAAAGGACCAAAAGAAAATCCACTCGTTTGTGATGTTTCCTACTGGTGTGAATCAGGAATTCACATTAAGGGAGTAAAGCCAACTTTCGGGGCATTTTCCAAGTTATTTCTGAGTTATAACGAATCTTTTTCTTTTTCCTCTTTCAAATTTTATTAAAAAAAATTTGAAACTAAAAATGCTCAATTTAAAATTTTATATAATAAATTTTGATTTAAAAATAAAAAAATATTTAAATTATCACTATAAAAATTTTAAATTTTAATAAATATAAAATATATATTATTTAATTTTATACTGTTAAATTTTTTTAAAAAAAAATATTAAAAAATAATGATTGTTTTGAAATTGAGGATAAATTAAGTTAATTTTTTTATAATTGAATAAATTAAAGTTTAAATTGAAGTAAATTAAAAGTTTGATATACAATTAAAAAATTTTAAAAATAGTTTAAATTAAAATCTAGAGAACCTATTCAAGATTTTTGTTATATTTATCATTAATATAGTAAATTACAAAATAAATTTTCATTTTTTAAAAAAAATCAACATAATTTAAATTAAGATTTTCGATGTTTTTATGACAAATTACTAAGCATAAATTAGAACTTATAGATTGATCAATAAAATGGCCTATGGACCATATAAACTTTGGAATTTCAATGATATGTATTTTTATATTTTATTTATTTAGTTACTAGTGATTAGGAAGTCTTCCAAGCCAAACTCATGGAAAATTCAAGATTTCAAGTCTTCCTTTCTCCATCAGTTTTACTTGATTAATGGTCTTCGCAGCTCTAGTTTTGATGTCAGACAGTTTCTGAGTTCCTTATATTTCCTACTGAAACAACCAAATTAACTAAACTCATATCACTGAAAATCCTTCTCTGCTCCTTATAACCGAGTCATTAAAACTCTACTCTCCCCTTGCCGGAGATTATGAGTTCCTCTTGTCATTGCTTTCGTCTTCCTCTACTGACCGTCACCATTTTCTTGGTTTTGTTGGAGTGTCCTTTCTCTTCAAGCAACCCAGAGTTCATGTACGAAGAGTGTCAAAAGCTGTTCACATGTGGGAGAATCACTGCCGGTTATCCTTTCTGGGGAGGGGACAGACCAGAAGGCTGTGGGCATCCTGTCCTACAGCTTCAATGCCACGAAGAAACAAGAAATACTTCCATGGAGATTGAAGGGGTTGCATACCAAGTGTTGCATATTAATCACAGTACTCAAACAATGGAAATTGCAAGAACAGACTACTCGCATGGACTTTGTCCAGAGCGGTTACCTAAAAGCAGCCTTCTTGATGCCAAGCTGTTTGATTACGTTGAATTAGGTTATAAGAATCTTACAATCTTCTATGGGTGCCACAAGGACTCTTCTTCCCCCATGATCCCGGGGAGGTTCAACTGTTCCCTCATGGACGGGTTTGGTTTTGTAGGCCATGGAGTTGATGTGCTTGAGACATGTCGCAATAATGTCAGTGTTATCGTCCCCGAAAGCTTATCCCAAGACGTGAAATATGCAGACTTATCGGCTGTGGAAAAAGCCCTGAGAGAAGGATTTGAGATGACATGGAAGCTGGATAGCACAGCCTGTGAGCGTCGTTGTAATGCATCGCATGGAACATGTGGGTTTGATCCTCACAGTTTCCCTCCTTCAGAAGGTTGCTACTGCAAGGAACCTCCTTTCTTTGACCCCTGGGGATGTCGATCGCCACAACCCTCTGGAACGCCCATCGAAATTCCACCTCCACCAGGTCCATGCCTTGAATTTGCGATGCTAAATATAACATCATCTCTTGAAAAGTTTCACTCATTATGCCTTGGTTTTTATTCTTGTTCAATAATTAGAATTTCATAATTATAAGCCAGTGTAGAAGCAGTAGTGAATTCGAAACAAAGACTCTCCGCTGAGAACCATCCCATCTCTCAAAGCATCACACACATGTAGGTCACCCATCAAAATTGCAGATAGCCCTCTTTAGATGGGTTAAGACTGTCCTTTACCCTTTTTTCCATGAAAAAGGGCCCTACACACTCTGACAACAGAGTATTAGAAATCTCCATTGCCTTCGAGAACAGAGTGAACTTTTTGCGATTGCTTGTGCTGCTGATCAGTGTGTGAGGATAGGCCTAGATGTTGATCCTACCTAGGTTGCTTGGCATGGTGATGATTTCTCTCCTTTGGCTCTGCATAATGTCAGTTCCTTCGTGTTTAAAATGCAGGAACATCTGTTGGAAATATATGGAAGATTGCCATAGGTAATATGACTGCCCATCAACTCCCACCTCCACCCACCACCACTTTTATTGATCTTCTTTTGCATTTTGAGCACAGGTACTGCAGCCAGTGTCGCTGGGATAATATTGCTATCCATTTGTCTCATTGCTGGCGCAAAAAGGCAAAACATTTCAGATAAGGTCACGATATTCACCAAGAAGAAAACCGACAAAGATCTTCAGACTGAGGAGTTCTTTAGGAAATATTAAGATCTAACCCCACAGAGATACAGTTATTCACAAGTCAAAAAGATGACCAAATCATTTGTCAATAAACTTGGTCAGGGAGGCTATGGTGGAGTTTACAAAGGAGAACTGCCTGATGGTCGTCTAGTGGCAGTGAAGGTCTTGAATGGATCCAAAGGTAACGGCGAGGAATTCATTAATGAAGTAGCTAGCATCAGCAGGACATCCCATGTCAAGTGGTCACTCTTACAGGATTCTGTCACGAGAAGATGAAACGAGCTTTAATTTATGAATTCATGCCTAATGGGTCTCTAGATAAGTTCATCTACGAGCAAGGGCCTCAAGAAACAAGCCGCCATTTAGAATGGGCAACATTGCATAAAATTGCATTAGGAATTGCTATAGGACTCGAATACTTACATCGAGGTTGTAACACGAGGATATTGCATTTCGACATAAAACCTCACAATATCCTTCTTGATGAGAACTTTTGTCCCAAAATATCAGATTTTGGTCTTGCTAAGCTCTGCAAAAGGGATGATAGCATTGTTTCTATGCTCGGTGCCAGAGGAACAGTAGGATATATTGCTCCTGAGTTGGTCTGCAGAAACTTTGGTGGAGTATCCCACTAGTCCGATGTGTATAGCTATGGAATGATGGTTCTTGAAATGGTTGGTGGAAGAAAGAACGTTGACGTTAGGGTGTCTCGTACCTGTGAAATATATTTCCCACATTGGATTTACGAGCACGTACAACATGGCGAGGAACTTGGACTCGACGGAGTCGAGACAGAAGAGGAAGAAGAGATGGCGAGAAAGATGATCTTGATAAGCCTATTGTGCATCCAGACCTACCCATCACAGAGACCATCAATGAACAATGTGGTAGAGATGCTGGAAGGAAGCCTTCAAAGTTTACAACTTCCCCCTAAACCTGTATTGTCTTCTCCTCCAAGGTCACCGCGACACTCTTCCACAATATCATCATCTACACCATAATGCATTGCTGGAGATCTCTTCCACAATATCATCAGGATTTGAATGGGATCAATGTGCTGTTCCAGTTGGTCATGTCTCATTCTGTTTATCCATAGTAATACGGATTCAACTTTTTCCATAATTCGAAGTTTCTTCACCTACCTATAGGCGAACCTTAAATGAGAGGCAACAAGTTTCCTAATCAGCCAATAGTGAGTGATCATCTCAAGAGCCAAAAAAGTGGTCTTTCGAGGCTCAATCCACCCAGCATGGAATATGCTTTGCTGCCTGCTTGTTAAGAGTTCACAGTTCCGGCCACTGTACCATCAGCCATATATTATCCAAAGAACAAAGAAGCTGGAGCACAATAAGTCAAGAGATCCTGACTCTTAACTTTGCTGAAAATGGGATCCTTCATCAATGTGAGGAAGCTTACGAAAGCCAAGACTGGCAGAAACCAAGCACGGCAACCAGGATAAATGTTATGTTTAATCACAAATGACTTCTCTGTCCAAACACATCTTAGAAATCATCATATCTATAAACTTTTATCAGATTCACGATGTACCAAAACGTCATCATACACCTTTAGCAATGCACAACAAAAACTAACGAGAGGAAATAATGAATATGAGCCAGGGGATTCTCCTACAATATACCTCCAACTTTATAGTCAAAACTGCTAATTACAAGTAAAGGTTAGATGAATCAACACACGGTACACAACCATTAGTAAGCTAAAATCAAGCTCAAGCCACCTCTTGTATTTTGGAATAGTTTTGAACAGGAAAGAAATCCTAGTTATCTTAATACTCTACTCAAAGTTTCGTAAAACCAAGACGGGACCGATACAAATAAAAAAAATTTCAACCTAGGTTACTCAGAGAGAAGTTATATCAACCAAGGCATCATCAATTTTCTTCTCCAACTCACGTTCATCAACCCAAATGGAACTTTGTCGACGCAATAGCTCATTCTTCTCCTTCTTCTTCTCTTCCATCAGTTTTACTTTCATCTTCCAATTTTCAAGTTTTTCAGCTCTTTCTTTCAACTGCATTCACAGAAATCAAAGTCTAGAACATGAGGATGTTGTTTCCAGAATATGCCACAAACTAGAAAATATATGGGAGTATTAACATATTAATTAAGTGAAAGCATACACTCGATAAACAAGGACTACCAAGAGATCCAAATCCAACATTGGCAAACTGTACAGACAACATATCTAGGAACATCAACGAAGTCCTTTTTTTCCAATAAATAAACAGACAGTGGATTTTTTGTACTAAGCTGTTGAGCAACAACAATCTTTAGCTCATTAAAGAGTGCAAAACCATGCCTGCGAAAGGACACAGTTTAGCCAAGGCCCTAGCTCACTCCTTTACCATCACAGATTGCACCATGTGGTTTACTGTCTAACATGCTGATAGCCATGCAGTATTACTTGCCAAGTGAAAACAAAAGTTCATGTACTTAATTATGTTTAGTGTGAATGGGATTGTAACTTATGCAAGAAACATTCAAGAAGTTGAAGAAGAACAATTGTGCCACATACAAGTTTCAACTAGTTGAAATTCTGATGGAAGCTTCAGGTTACACATTGAGAAACTTCAGAGAATTGTTGGAAACCACTAATGCTAATCCAGCATGCACTGTCTATGACCATTCCTACATGCATTAGAACTCCATCTCATATTATGATGACAAACAGCTCATTGCCTAAGAGAATAGTATTTTCAAGGTCCCAATTGAAAGCTTAAGATTCCACGTGTTGACGATTCAGTTTCTTGCACTGTAAGACTGAATCGAGAACTAAAAAAGGCAAATTTTTAGGCTTTCTTCCTCAATGAATCAGACAAGAATTCAAATTCATACTGGAAGTTCCCACTTCAGCAAATGAATCCTCAAAATTTTACCTAGAAACATCAAAGAGGCCTCAATGAGGGTTACAAAACATAAAGTAACAAGTAGATTTACAGAAAAAAAAAGAAGCACAGTTCTTTCCCCTAATAAATTGCAAGCTTATTCTATCAATAGCATACCAACAATGTTCGAGGGTTCTGCCTCTATCTTCTCTGGATATTGAAAATGTGGAAACCATTATAAGAGCTACTTCAAATGTTATTATGAATCCAAAAACACAAAAAGCCTAGGAATTAGAAAGAGAATCCAAAAGCATGATAGCGAGAGGGAGGGAGTGAACTCTGGGCACGTACAAGGGTCCTCCTGAACTCCTCCTCAGCAACCATGCGCTCCTGGGCTCTAACCTTGGCCGCCTCGGCTTTCAAGCGTTTGCGTTCCTCATTGGCGGCTCTGAGGGCCTGCATCCTGGCCTCGTCCTTGCGCTGCTTCTCGAGGCGAAGCAGCTCCATCTCGTGTATGTACTGCTTTCGGACCTCCTTCACTTGCTTCGCATATTCTCTCCTCAATTGGACCAGCCTCCCCTCCGCTTCTTTAGGATCCTTCGGTGCCTTCCAGCTGCCTAGGAAGGAATTGCCCTCCAAGAACTTATGGGTCTTTTGGTGGCTGTTGTGGTGGGTAGTTGCTTCCGTAGAATGCAGTCGTATTGTCTTGCTAAGGCCGCGCAGAGAGGATCGAGCGCTGCTGCTGACGGAGGCCATTTTGGATTGGCGTGCAGAGAGAAAGAAAGGGTAGTGAGAGAGGAGTGATATGGGCTACAGACAGGGGGCTCAAAGATTTCATTGGTTTTTGCCCAATATAAATAAATAAATAAATTGATATTTCTGTGATTCTTTTTTTTTTTAAAAAAAAAAAACTTAGGTTCTCTTAATGAATATGCATTTAATTAATTTGTCTTGAACCAATTTCATATTTCATGAAAATTAAATTAAATTGAAATGAAAATTCTGTGCAGTCAAGATAATCCATTGAATATTCTGTAATATTCAATTAAATTATTTTAAAAATTATTTAGAATCTTATTTTATTTTATTTTCCTTTTTTTAACTTCATTCAAGTAAATACATCCTGGCAAATCATCAGATAATTGCTTTCAATTCATGGTATTTGATTGATTCAGTTCAGCTTTCAATTCAGAATACCTGGGAAACTGAAATTTTCTTTCTGATTAAACTTGAGAGGCGATGATGCTTTAGTTAAAGTACCATCAAACCCTAGTTCTAATAATTCTCAAGCAAAAGCAAATTATGAACAATTTTTCCATGAATCTAACATCATAAAATTATTTTTTATTCAAGATAAAATTCAGACTGCAGTAATCTTTCCCTGTTTCACCTATAGTGGAGCTCACTTCCGGCTAACAGAATATAAAATCTGCCACAACTGGGAAAATGTCGTGTTCAATCACATGCAAGTTCTCTGTCCATACGTACCTTAAAACATCATATCCATAGAATTTTATTGCACTCTTAATGTACCAAAATGTTATCATACAACATTTGTAATGCACAACAAAAAACTAATAGAAGGAAAGGATGAATATGAGCCAGGGGTTCTCCTACAAAAAGCTGCTCACAAGCAAGGTCAGATAAATTAACACTAGGTACAAAGATGAGTGAGCTAAGTTCAAGCTCAAGCCCCCCACTTGTATCTTGGAACAGTTTTAGACATGAATGAAATTCTAGTTATCTCAATACTCTACTCAAAGTTCCGTAAAACCAAGACAAGGGACCGAACCAAAAACAAAATTGCCAACTTAGGTTACTCAGAGAGGAGTTACATCATCAACCATGACTTCCAAGATTTTCTTCTCCAAGTCACACTCATCAACCCATATGGAACTTCGTCGACGCAAGAGCTCATTCTTCTCCTTTTTCTTCTCTTCGATCAGTTTTACTTTCATCTTCCAATTTTCAAGTTTTTCAACTCTTTCTTTCAACTGCATTCACAGAAATCAAAGTCTAGAACATGAGGATGTTGTTTCCAGAATATGCCACAAACTCGAAAATATATGGGAGTATTAACATATTAAGTGAAAGCATACACTCAATAAACAAGGGCTGCCAAGAGATCCAAATCCAACATTGGCAAACTGTACAGACAACATATCTAGGAACATCAACAAAATCCTTTTTCCCAATAAGTAAACACACAGTGGATTTATAGTATTAAGCTGTTCAGTAACAACAATCTTTGGATCATTTAAACAGCTCTGAAACCACACCTGCAAAAGACACAGTTCAGCTGAGGCCTAGCTCACTCCTTTACTATCACAGATTGCACCATGTCATTACTGTCTAACATGCTGCTAGCCATGCAGTATTTCATAATTTTGATTAATTACTTGCCAAGTGAAAACAAAAGCTCATGAACTTAATTATGTTTGATGTGTATGCAATCGTAACTTACACAAGCAACATTTAAAAGGTTGAAGAAGAACAATTATGCCATATGCAAGTTCAAACTAGTTGAAATTTTGATGGAAGTTTCAGGGTTACACACTGAGAAACTCAGAGAATTATTGAAAACAACTCTAGTTGTGCAAAAAATTCTAATCCATCATGCAAAATGTATGACCATTCCTACATGCATTAGAACCCCATCTGATATTTTTGTTATCACAAACAAAGTAATATATTATACCTATTATGAACGAAGGGGGTGCCATCAATATACATATAGCTAGCTAGTTCCAGTCTAGAAGTAAGGACATCCATGAACTCCTCATTTACAAAAAGAATTCTCTGTTACTCATAATTTTAGAATATGAATTGAATCCATCTACTCTTAATCACTTCAAGGGATGTCTCCATCCTTCAAAACTCCTCCTATTCCTCTGCCCCACACCAGCCAAAAAATAAGAAGTGGGATTAATGCAGCAATTTTCTTTCTATCACCAGCAGTCCACATACCTGCCTAACCCCTTAATTCAGCTGCCACCAACCCCAACATCACCCAAACTTGACCCAACAAAACCAACACACTCTCCTAAATTCCTCTAGTCCAACTACACCAAATCAACAAGTGATTCATGGTTTCTGCTTGCTCTTTACATAAGAAGCACCTATTTGGAAGTGTTAATTAATCTTCTTTTTTGTAAGTTGTCAAAGTGTTAAAGGCTTGCCCCAACTTGCCTCCCATTTAAAAAGTGTCACCTTCGAAGGCGCTCCCATTTATAAAGGTATTCTAATAAACTCATTCCTTCTTTGGACATCATCTACCTTCTCGAAAATGACTTCAACAACAACTTCCCCCCTTTGTCCCACCTCCAAAAGACTATTTTCATTTCTCAAATCTGGTCTGAACTTACGTGCCCCAAGAACTATCCAACCAGTCCGATCTCCGAATCCTGCACTTCCCTCATAAATTCAATCTCTCGTGACACCTCTCCCCCACGAGAAGAGATATACTCACTTGTCCACGCTCTCTTGTTACAAACAAGTCCAAAGATATCCACGAACATCTACATAAGTGGTCTATCTTCACATTACAACTCTTGGCCAAAATTTAATGGTCACCCCCCTCAATTTTGAACCCCACATATAGCTTAAACTTCTCCCACCCTTTTTTTAATAACTTTTCACACAGTGTTTCCATAACTTTCCCTCTCTGGTATTGGTGTTCATCCCTGTTCCTTTCTCTACCACCACCCTTTATTTTACTCCCACCACCCTTCTCCAAAAGCTTCCTTTCTCTACTATGAACCTCCATAGTTATTTAACTAAGAGCGCCTTGTTGAACGAGCAAAGAGACTTAATCCCTAGTCCCCTATTGCAAAGCGGTTGCCTCACAATCTCTATCTTACAAGATGGTACTTGTACTCGTCGCCTAGGGTTCCCTACAAGAAACACCTTTGCAGATGCTCCAACTTCCTTCTTACCACCTAAATAATAGAAGATTTAGGAGAGTGAGTGCTTCTTATGAGTGTTAGTCTTCTCCCTTTATATAGGTATCTTTTCTTCCATCTTATTAACCTCTTTTCAAACCTCTCTACCAGCAGATACCACAAAGTTGATTCCTTGATTTTTAAATTAAGGGCTAGCCCCAAATATTGCATAGAAAGTATCCCAAAATTAGGTCCGAACAAGTGATCCTTATCCACTCCTTCACCCAGTGGAATAAGTTCACTCTCCCTCAAATTAATCTTCAAGCAAAATAGTGCCGCAAAACATAGAAAAATGCTCCTCAAATTGATTAGTTGATCCTCTTTTGCCCCGCAAGAAAATTATAGTATCATGGGCAAATAAAAAGTGAGTCATCTTAATCTCCAACACCAATCTTCCCACTCTAAATCCCTCAAGAGCCTATTCTACACCATTTTGCCAAGCATCCTATTAAGAGTTTGCATCGCCAATAAGAACAAAAGTAGTAACAATGGGTCTCTTTGTCAAAACCCTTTGGTTGCTTTTAAAAATTTCAAAGGATTTCCATTCACCAAAATAGAAAATGGTGTTGTTAAAATACACATCTTAGTCCACTTACACCATTGCTCACCATACCCCACCCTTTTCAACATATAGGTTACAAAATCCCAAATTATGTGATCATACGCCTTCTCCCAATCCAACTTACATATCACACCATTTTCTCGTCTCTTTAGTTGTTGATCAACTACTTTGTTTGCAATCAATGTCGCATCAAGAATTTACCTTCCTCTCATGAAAGCATTTTGATTTGGGCTAGTTCTCCACTACTTCTTTAAACCTCCCTACAAGGACTTTTGCTACTAGTTTGTAGACTCCCCACGCTAAGCTAATCGATCGATAGTCTTTAACATCGCAAGCCCACACCTTTTTTGGAATCATCACCAAGAAAGTTGAGGTCAAAGAGCTTATAGATTGGCTACTAGCATGGGAATCCTTGAACAAACCGAATATGTCTTCCTTGATGATCTCCAAATTTCTTCCAGACCCAATGCTTTGTCTTCATCACAAGCCGTGAGTGTCTAATGCATCTCATTCTCCTCAAATGGTCTTTCAAATCATTCCTTAAATTCTTTATCTATATCACTAAATTTCAATTTATCAAGTGTCAGTCTCCACTCCCATTACTCACGTTGTAGCTACAAATAGAAGTTACTAATTCTCTGTTTTAATTAGTCTTGCTCCTCTATCGTAACCCCATCAAACTCCATACTAATGAAACTGTTCCTTCTGTGCATACTCATCAGGTAGTGAAAAAAAACTAGTGTTTCGGTCCCTTCCTTTCTTCAGCAAAAACAAAGAATATGTATTATTTATCGTGCACTAAAGGGATGCAACTCATTACACGTAAGGTTAGACTAGGAAGATAGTGACACCATAAAATCAATAACATCTTCCTCATATACAAAATCACCACCCAAATCCCAGAATTTTAAAACTCTAATCTAGGACTCTCAATATATAACTATTGGTATTTCGGTCCCTTCCTAAGCCAAAGAGCCCTGAGTGTTTGCCTCTATGATATTTCCCCCATTTTAAGTATTGCGATCAATACCTTACAATTTTGGTTCTCTTAGCCTTCAACTCCTCTAAGCCCTCGCGTCACCTTTCCCTCTCTTCCACCTCCGCCAACTCCCCCCACAAGCCTTCCTTTACTCTCCCAACATCTCCATAGCAATATTTGGTCCACTTCCTTTAGCCTATTTTTCAATTCTTTAAGTTTGCATGTCACCAAATAACTCAGTGTGGCACTTACCTTCATTTTTTCCTACCAAATTTTTTACAATAAACTTGAATCCCTTCACCTTGAGCCACGTGACTTCAAATCTAAATGAGGGTAGACCCCAAGAGATGCCATCAATCTTGAGAGAAATAGGATTATGATGAAAAGTGGGCATGAGAAGTCTTTGACTTGTACAAACAGCTAACTGACCAAGAGAATAGCATTCTTTTCAAGTTCCAGATTGAAGGTTTAAGATTCCACGGGGTTAAAAACTAGATGACTCAGTTTCTTGCACTATAAGGTTGAAATCAAGAACTGAAGAAGGCAAATTTTTAGGCTTTCTTCTTAGTGGATCAGACCAAAACTCAAATTCAGAGGGGACGTTCCCAGCTCAGCAAATGAATCCTCAAAATTTTATCTTGAAAGGTCAAAGAGGTCTCATTGAGGAATACATAGCATAAAGTAACAAGTAGATTTACAGAAAAAGAAGAAGCACAGTTCTTTCCCCTAATAAATTGCGAACCCATTCTATCAACAGAAGGCCAAAAATGTTCGAGGGTTCTGTCCTTTATCTTCTCTGGTCATTAAAACTGTGAAAACCACTATAAGAGCTACTTCAAATGTTATTATGAATCCAAAAACACAAAAAGCAAATTAGCAATTAGAAAGGGAATGCAAAAGCATGATAGAGAGAGGGAGAGAGTGAACTCTGGGCACGTACAAGGGTTTTCCTGAACTCCTCCTCGGCAACCATGCGCTCCTGGGCTCTAACCTTGGCGGCCTCGGCTTTCAAGCGCTTGCGTTCCTCATTGGCGGCTCTGAGGGCCTGCATCCTGGCCTCGTCCTTGCGCTGCTTGTCGAGGCGAAGCAGCTCCATCTCGTGTATGTACTGCTTTCGGACCTCCTTCACTTGCTTCGCATAGTCTCTCCTCAATTGGACCAGCCTCTTCTCTGCTTCTTTAGGGTCCTTCGGTGCCTTCCAGCTGCCTAGGAAGGAGTTGGCCTCCAAGAACTTATGGGTCTTTTGGTGGCAGTTATGGTGGGTGGTTGCTTCCGTAGAGAACAATCGTATTGTCTTGCTCAGGCCGCGCAGAGAGGATCGAGCGCCGCCACTGACAGTGGACATTCCGGGTTGGCGTGCACAGAGAAAGAGAGCTTAGTTAGCGAGGCGCGATTCGGGCTATGGTTCAAGGACTCCTTGATTTTTGCCCAAAATAAATAAGTGATGACATTTCTCTAATTTATTTTTTTTCCAAAAAAAAAAAATTCGGGTTCCCTTAGTGATCATAGATGGGCTTAATTTGTCTTGCTTTGAATTTCATATTTCAAGAAAATAAACTTAAATTGAGATCGCAATTCAATATTCCATAACATTTCGATTTAACTATTTTATGAACTTATTTTGAAAATCATTTGAGATTTAATTTAATTTATTTTTGCTTTTTTTTAAAACTTCATGCCAGTAAATACACCTAAACAAACCATCAGATAATTGATTCAATTTAATGGATTGGATTGTTTCAGTTCAGCT
This sequence comes from Moringa oleifera, assembly GCA_021397835.1. Classification (NCBI taxonomy): domain Eukaryota; kingdom Viridiplantae; phylum Streptophyta; class Magnoliopsida; order Brassicales; family Moringaceae; genus Moringa; species Moringa oleifera. Next base: position 4,563,673 of record JAJFZO010000094.1, read on the forward strand.
TTAAATTCAGAATATTGGAGAAGCTGAAATTTTCTTTTTGATTAAACTAGTGGGGGAATGCTTCAGTTAGAGAACCATCACCCCCCCAATTCTAGTAATTTTCAAACAAAAAAAAAACTATGAACAATTTTTCATGAATCTAACACCAGAAAATTGTTTTCTATTCCAGATGAAATTCAGAATATAGTAATTCTTTCCCTGTTTCACCTACAGTGAAGCTCATTGTCTGCTATAAAAGAGTAGAGCATGGAGGGGAAAGGTCCTATGCTAGTACAGAACATCCAGGGAGAAGATTTGTCTGCTCAAATTTTGACTTGGCAGCCTGAAAGTATCACCATTTTACCAGACCGGGTTAAGGTCGCTCTCCATGCTTATGCCAAGATGCAATTTCACCGGTACCTTGCATAACTCAGCTTATTGAATCTGAACAAATCTGGTTCTCATTCAAGATACTGTGCCCAGATGAGCATGATACCCATGATACAGTATGCAATAGCTTTCTCCATGCAGTGCTACAGGCCGAAGTGTCAGAATCAAGAGCTCCAGGGCATTGCCATGCTAATCAGCTTCGAATTTTTCCTTTTACTATCAAGAGTTGGCTTACTGGTGCTCGGGCACAAATGCAAGCTTTGATTATACTTCGAGGGAAAGAACCAGTGCATGTATGCATTTTTGAGGTCCATGGCTGTACCCATAGAATAGAGTCAAAAGCTGACAAATGAATATTATGAAGTAGATTAAGTTAGTCAACTAATTTGCAAACCAATTTACCTGGTTAACCAACTAATAATAAGAAGATGACAGATTGAGCAAGAAACCCGTCTTCTATCACATTGACATCCTTTCTCCTTCAGTTAAACCGGCAATTTAAGAGGTGTCGGTTTGCAGTACATTTTTTAGCTCAAAGTTTACTGTTCCTTGCTTTTCTTCAGCTCTGCCTGCAAGGTTTTTGGTTTATCAGTTTGAGACACTCAATATGAAGCTGCAGATAATTCTTGCATGGTTGTCAGATAGTTAAATAACAGTTTTCAGAACAATGCTGCTGTATAATTAAGTTGAGCAGAAGTTCTGAGACATACCAGTTTGAGCTTCAAATCTGATATTGCTCTTTGTCTCTGATATGCAAAAAACTTCAACGACTACCATTCCAACACCCCCCATGAAAAAGAGAAACATGGAACTTTAGGCTCACAGACAAATAGAATAATGTAAATTTTCCAAGAAATCAACAGCTTGACTTACTCCAAATCTCTGCATTTCAAGAGATCTTCGTAATGCTTCTCTTTTGGTTAGAAGATTCTGAGTCATCAGCTTGGAAGGCCGTCTATAGTTTTTGCCACGATAGATAATCATAGCATGTCCTTCTTTTAGCTTGTCCACTGAAACCAGAATCCCCCCACTCTCCGCTTCAAGCAATTGTGCAGTATAAAGAATTTGTGAGAAAACTCTCTGCATCGTAATCACCTTTGCTACTTCTCTATGCTTCCAGTGTTGATGCAGACCTTCTATGACACCATCAAAGACCCCACGCCTGCCTGAAGCCAATATTAAAACAGAAAAGCGTGACCAGACAGAAAGGAAATTCAGAAGACCAAGCAGCACTAGTTTATAACATCACTGAGACTGCTTCTCACAATTACAGCTATTTAACAGGGACATAAATGCTCCTGTGTGTAGTTGCCTTATTTAAAACCCAAATCTGGCACTCAGTTCAATGAACTTAAAATTGGCATTTCAATAAAGGTATGAAGCTCATGTTTCAGACATCAGATCAGAATCAACTATGAGGCAATGAAAACCTCGATACAAAGAGTGCAATCTAATGGCATTATTTCTTGAACCAACTTGAAGCAAAAGACTCAAGCGATCTTTTATGCATCATAATAGATGTGTAACTTACTCCAAAGTACTAGAAGAACCAAGTGGATACAAGTATCAGAAAAAATTAAATAAAAGACAGCATTAGAGGTGGCATGCAAATTTCGATAAGGAATATTTTCCTACAAAAATCAATATATAAACCAAGAACATAATGTTACTCTTCATTCTCAATCCAAGTGACAAGTAATATACAGTTACATATGGGTACAAAAGAAAGAAATACTTATACTGATCAAAGAGAAAACCTCCTGCTGCGGCCTTTGGAATAGTTTCTGGAAAGCATCAGACTCTAACCAAGGGAAGTTCAAACATTGATATCATGTTACTGAGGCAAAGTGCGACTAAGAAAAAGAAAGGAAAAAAAGAAAAATCGCGTACATGTCATCAATGCTACATGTAAAAGCCAGCTTAATCTCAGCGACTCACTTGCAAACTAGTAACATGTTTGAGTAGGAATTTGATGCTTTTCTAATTTTAATATATTTACAAATGAGAGATGAGATGCTATTGCTGATCTCAGATCACAAAAGAAAGCATGGCAATACAGAGGCTGTCCAGTGGATCCATAAGATGGTAGTGAACTTAGATCAGACAGTCAAGAGGAATAAAGCTTAAAAAAGACTTTGTTTTTGTCCTCTGAAAATTGATGAGAGTTACTTTTATCATTATATAGGGCTACATATGTAACATATTGAAACTCTGGCAACCTGATTTGTTGAAAGAGTAGGACACTTTAGGATCTTTGGTGTTATGGACAAGTAGGACATGTGGATGTGTGCACACACTATCCTTTTAAAGAGTGTTATGACATAAACAATGGTGGCTCATGTAATAAGAGCAACTCATAAGTAAGTTCCATCATGTCAAACATAGCGAGCTTTGTCATACCAAGAACTAAGCTACTAGTCATCTTCAATCCCACTTGCCGGAAACATTCCCTTTCCTCTGTTGTCATTATTTCCTTATCTGCATCCCATGCAGCAGGTTGCCAAGCAGAATTCAACTTAAACAACTCCTTTGCTGATTTCTCTATCTTGCTATTAAGCTGCAAAACCTCATCTAAATGAGTTCACAAACTGCAGTGCAAATAATAAAAGATGATAGTTTGAAGCTCACAATAGAAAGCTTGCGTTCTTGCTTTCTCAATTCCCTCTCTAATTTTTCTCTTTCAGCTTCCAACTGCAGTTCAAACTCTGTCTCTGCCCTTTCTGGCTCCCCAAATTTTGTTAGGATACCTTGAAATTCTGATAGACTTCCAGCACTGCTAGTGTTTACCAATGGCTCATCAGCCAACTCAAAAGTTTCAGTTGCTTTAAGTCGTGCACCTTCTTCGTGCAGTTGGCATCTTTTGAGAGCCCTTTCTCTCTCTTCTACCAAATTTGCAACTTTGCAGGGTAGAAAGTCCTTGCCTCTAAAAAGTATTATTAAGAACTTGTTACGTAGTATCAGAACTCCTCCAGTGAGAAGCTGCATTTATTAAAAATCAAAGTTAGTATCTATAACTGGGAACATTTCATACACATGGCAAGCATAAATAACCATGATAAGCACAGAAGCAAGCATGGTCCAGGTATTTGTGGAATGTCGGCCTATCCCTTAACCACTACCAATACCAAACATCAAAGCCAATCCTCAAAAGATACTGATACAAGTGTTCTCAGGTTACATCATTGAAGTCGTCACAACTACAGACCTAAAAATATCTGTGGTGCTTAAATCAGTAAGATGCTCAGGCGACAACAAGAAGGATGTCAGCCACTTTCTTGGAATATGAACTACTAACATGTTTTCACACAATCCTACATCGCAATACATATGAAGCATACCAACAACATACACAGAGGACAACTGTGTCTGCAAACATGTACTTATAGGTCAATGCCAGCAGATCATGGGTGTAAATGTCAAGTTATCAACAGCTTAAGAGATTTTCTTTTTGCCAAACTTGCCTTTAGCTCATTTGCCATTTGCTCATTCTTGGTATTTGGAACTCCCCACTTCACTGCAATCTTTGCAAGTAGACTTTTCTCCCATAATTTCAAGATGGCAGCAGCTAAACCTTGGAGTTTCCTGTTCCTCCCTTCAAAAAGAAAAAAGAAACTTGTATTCCTATTCAAAATTCTTCAGAAGACAAATTTGCATGCAAAAACAAAAAGGCCACAGAACGTTACCTAGGTCCTTTCTTTATGGAATGAAAAAAAAAAACTATGGCAGCACAAAAACGGCTGCAACTAAGTAAACAAGAAACAGACAAGGGAATCGCTGAAAAGTTAAAAAGAAAAGAAAAGCAGCTTTAAAAAATCTAAAAAAGAAAGTAGAAACCAAAGAGGAGAAAAGATTCATCCAACAGTGAAATTTCAATATCTTCTCTTCACCCTCACAATAGTTAGATTAGCCCTGTTAATATTTAAACTTAATCATGCAACTTTCAAATTTCAGAACAATTGTTTAATGTCTCTATGATATTATGTGTATGCACCACAGACATTTTCATCACAGGCATATATACATGTATTTTCTGAAAATTATCAACAATGAGATAAAGTTCAAGGAAGGCTAGAAGTACCAAGGACAAAATGAAAAGGCAATGGATGAGCAAGCTTCCTAAAGTATGTCAGTTCATCATCTGTCAACTTTGCTCTAGTATGTGGAAGAGTACGTCTTAATGGAGGCCTAAATCCAAGGACCACTTCTGGAAGCAAGTCTGCATCTACTGGTAATGGCTTTCGCATCCACCAGTCAATATAGCGAGGACCTAACCCATCCAATAATCTATCAGTCTCCCTCTCATACAATGACATATTAACTGGCAGGCTTCTCTCATTTTCTCCAATAAAGATGCTAGAAGGTACAGACTCCCCATTGATATCCTCTCCGAATGTCTTTTTATCAATACTACTTGAACCAGAATAAACTGGAAAATGATCGACTTCATTTACTAATGAGAAATGACCAAGTTTTGATGAAGGTATGTCGTCACCAGTAAAACATGAATGCCTCTCCAAGGAAGTTTTTAAGGTCCACTTATAAGCACATCCTCTATAAATAACAAGAGCATCTTTCCTCCTCCAAACAACCAAGCCTCCAGTCTTCATCTATTTATGAGGAAAAGAAATAAGAAACAAGTAAAAAATCCAGAATTTGAACAAAATAAAAAAGAACAAATCTAAAGGAAAATATAATAATACATGTAAATATAAGAAAGAGTAATGATCCATACAATACGGCCATGTAGCAACATGCTAAAGAGTGATGAGTTTGAATGAAGGAGTACTTTTATCATTCCAGAGAAAAATCACCAAAGGAATTAGTATATCAGAGCTCCAACATGCCAACATACATTAATACCAAAAGTCTATCTCCAGGAAAATAGGTGGCTGCATGAATGAAACTTAAGAGACATTCACACATGCATTTCCAAGATAGCTAAATCAATATAAAGAAACAAGCTAATCTGTTGACTTAAAGTTGGTACTGACAATACTGCATCTTCTGAAGAAATCAAATTTTACACCTTGACCAGAATTTTTACTATAAACTCTAGAACAGTTTAACCAGAATTTAAGAAAAGTCAATGCCACAACAGTAGAACGTGTAAGAGAGTACATTTTTTGATAATTTAGCACTCAATAGATAAAATTCTTTGACCAAGCCCATAACAAGTCTTGAAAGAAAAAAATTATATTTGTGGCTTGATTCTCAATGAGCAGAGACATTAAACTGAAAGGCAAAAAAAGAAAATTGTAATAATATAACATTATACAAGTTAAGCACAATCATGCATTTCGAAACAGTCAGAAAAAAAAAAATCATTCTTTGTTTTCTTCATGGGAGCTCTTGCCTGCTTACTTGCCTCTGACTATGGTGCTATTAACTTATATTTGTGGCTTGATTCTCAATGAGCAGAGACATTCAACTGAAAGGCAACCATATGTTTCAACAAAAAAAAAATGTAATAATATAACATTATACAAGTTAAGCACAAGCATGCATTTCGAAACAGTCAGAAAGAAAAATCATTCTTTGTTTTCTTCATACGAGCTCTTGCCTGCTTACTTGCCTCTGACTATGGTGCTATTAAATTATATTTGTGGCTTGATTCTCAATGAGCAGAGACATTCAACTGAAAGGCAACCATATATTTCAACAAACAAAACGTAATAATATAACATTATACAAGTTAAGCACAATCATGCATTTCGAAACAGTCAGAAAGAATAAAAAAACCATTCTTTGTTTTCTTCATAGGAGCTCTTGCCTACTTACTAGCCTCTGACTATGGTGCTATTAATTTATATTTTTGGCTTGATTCTCAGTAAGCAGAGAAATTCAACTGAAAGGTAACCATATATTTCAACAAACAAAATGTAATAATATAACATTATACAAGTTAAACACAATCATGCATTTCAAAACAGTCAGAATGAAAAATATATATATATATTCTTTGTTTTCTTCACCGGAGCTCTTGCCTACTTACTAGCCTCTGACTATGGTGCCATTACAATTTGTCACAACTCAGTCCAGAAAGTCTATATCCCTTTAAGAATGAGAAATCAGAGATAATATAAAAAACACAAGCTTAGATTCTCTCCAGGAACAATTCAAATAGAAGACCAGGTTAAATATAAAACCTCAACAATTTCTTGAGCTCTGTCCATATTTCGACATAAGGGGATATCAAATTTCACCATGGCAAGCTCGTTTCTCCTCCAAATCGACCAAATCTCATCAACAATAGCTTGAGTCACCCCTGCTTTCTTCACCTTCACCCACTTCCTCATTTTCCCTGCTTCGCCTCTCAACCTCTCAAGCAAGTCCTTATCGAGACTCAACTCTGCCGCAGTCACTACCTTCTCCTTCTTCATCCTCCGGAAAATAACCCTGTCCTTCTCTCTAGACCATGGCATTTTCCCGCCAAACTTCGCCTTGTCACCACCACCGCCACCAATCCTCTCCAAACAGTCAACAAACCGAGATTCTTCACTGTTCTCATTCTGGGTCTCTTCCAAATCAAGATTCTTTTGAAGCTTATCGATGTTTTGGATGATTTTTTTTATTGCTTTCCTGCCTCTCACGCCACTCTCTTTGCCAGTCAATGCCCGGTCCGACTTTTCCTGTTCCTTGGCACTTTTTAAGCGCTTCTTGTGTCTGGATTTTGTGGGGTCCAGGACTTCATTCGGTTGGAGAAGAAGAGGACCCTTCATCCATGGTGCAGTTGGCATCTTGACGGCTGCATTGGGTGCTAAATTGGGCTCTATTGGGACAGTGAATTGGAGGCGTTTGTTGCTGTTGTTGAGATGACTCTGCTTCGGGGCTTTTGCGGAGTTCTGATCATTGTTTAACGAAGATACAGTTATCAAAGAGGACTGGAACGTGTCTGACGGAGGGAGACGAGAGAAGAAGAGAGAGGCAAGCATGAGTCTTGACCCTTGATGGAGATTCTGCAGTCAGTGAGGCACTTGGTTAGTACCTTTTTAATCTTATATCCACTATCAACTGATTTTTCCGAGGAAATTGCTGGTCATGACTTGTATGCTCCAAAGAGCGCCTTTCACCAAGATAAGATATTTTTCTCCTGCAGCCTTCAGACTTTGCTTTCATGTCATTGAAATTAAATACATTTGCAACAAAAGGAAATTATTAACTAAGAAGGATCATACTACATTATTCAAAATCCAATTTAAGATTATAATCCTATTCCAATCAAATTGCACTAGGTTCAAATACTTAGTATGTTAACGTTTTGTGCTCATCTATTGTCAAAAATAATTTTTTATTTTGATTTATAACTCGGCAATTTTAATTTGAAAACACTCCAATGCAAGTTAAGGATTTCGGAATGTACCAAACTTCAAACCTACTAAATCCCAGACCCAACCCGACGGTTTTAACAATCTTAGCCATCATCCACAAGAATCAAAGTGGAGCACACATCAATAAAACTATTCATTTTAGCTTCAAAACCTTTGTCACATACAGGCCCTGCTTTCATTCAGCAAATCGTTAGACCCTAAGAAAATTTTTCAGAGTGTTAATCCAAGGGAAATTCATAAAATTAAAAACCAGGAAGTACAATGTCATTGCCAATGGTAACTTATTACACAGGGTTGAAAGGCTGAGGGCTGCTGAGGGGCTAAGAACTAACAGGAAATCAAATGGTAAGGGGAAGAAAGCTCCCGGAAATAGCTCTCTTCTCTACTGCAAACTTTCCTAATCATGGATGCGAGAAAAATTAAAATCCATCACAGATTTACAAGCTAAAGTAAGCCAAAGTCAGGCAAATACAACCAAAATCATGGAAGATTTGTGAGACCAATTGATGTCAAGGCAAGCAAAGGTGCATCACTGGGTCTTCCCATATGCATCATCCAGAGGGTCTCGAAGGGTTCCAAGCATCCAATCCATCCATATGGTGAAATGCCCGTAATTATGCCGGTATGTTGTGTGGTGAATCGTGTGGTAGCCAGCACCCATTATGGGCCACAGGTTGGCATGAATGCAATCATGAATGTTAGCTGTCCATAAGGCCTCGATAAATAAGAGTCCTAAATGTGTCGTAAAATGGGTTGGAACGATGAAGAGAGCAATAACATGAGGCACTGCCTGTAGTATCCCGTCTATTGGGTGAAATGCCAAGCCTGAAAGAAACAGGTACTTTATTAATCAGTGCATCTAATTAGAGATGCCAAAAGAAATAGTTGAAAGGAAGTTTTCTTTTCTCTTGATGTTTTTGCTTCTAGCAATTGTGATCACAGCAACAGAGTTAGCAGAATCATCATCAGACTTCCAAAATACTAACATAATCATAAACTGATCCACATTGCAACTTATCCACAGATGTGATACTTCAAAGTTATAGATTTACATTGCATAAGGTTTGAAAAGAGCATCAATCAAAATCACCTCACCAAAGAGAATCCAAAATCTCATAGTAAAGCAAGCAAAGATGTTATCGATTTACTTATCCCCACTGTAACAGTGAAGTAAAAGTTTGTCATTGAATACAAAACCAGAAGTGAAAATCAACAACAATGAGCTCAAAAGAGGACACTTAGCATAATTATTAGAAAATGTTAAGATCCTAAGGAAACGACAGACTAAGGTTTTCTTTCACCATTTGTTGCTGATTGTTAAACCTGATTCCTCCTGTTTCTTTCTTGACAACATAAGTCGCTCTTGGACAGTGCCAGCCAGCACTTACATAAAACAAGAAAAGATGATGTACACAAAAATTATTAATAATAATAATGATTGACTATGAAAACATGCATCAACAGATGGAAAACACGTTATCTAAAAAGAAATAATAAGAAATGGGAGTGGGAAAAATAGCAAAAGCAACACATTGTTCTTTGTTGAGTCCTCACCTTGCCAATATTCTACACTATAAAATTTTCTATACCAACATTCTATTATGTCAAATCATGCTCTTTCCTACGCCCACGCAACATGCCACTATATCAATGTCATTCCTTAACTGTTCCTGCCATTGCTTATATTTTGGATGGTGAGAGAGATAAACACAGGAGGGCTTTTGAAGGGGTAAACACCCAGTGGAGTTGTTTAAGGATAGGCGGCCTAAGGTCGCAAAACTCTGGGTGAGGGGAATTTCTTTGTAAATGAGAAAGAATATGTAGAGATTATGGAAAGCCTGACCTAGAAAGCTAACTATACATGTATATAGGCAGCACCCGCTTGGTGCTACTTGTATTTCATATAAATATATGGTATTTGTTTCTGATCGAAAAACAAAGACAAAAACACTGTTCCTGCAGTTATTGCTGGGAAATAGAGCAATTCATCAAAGTTTCACCCAAAGAAGAGAACATACAAGCAGACTGCACACATTACAGATCTTTTTTTATCAGAGCACACAACAGACCTTTGATCTGAAGAGCTTTTCTAAGCCCCATTGAACCTATCTTTTCAATCAGAAAGGTTACACTCTCTCAACATAAAAGGTTGTCCGTTTATCTATTGAGTGCAGCTTCTAAGTTCCACTAAATCTTCAGCCTACACGGGCCACAAATAAACCATGACAGCTGAAATGAGTAGAATAAAAACTTACCAGCGAATGGAGAAAGAGTATTTTGCTTATTGTAGATGTGATGGGTTGCATGAAGATATTTGTAGAGGGACTTAATGTCATGGAGCTCTCTATGCATCCAATAGATCCCAAACTCCACAAGTACAAGATAAATGCATAGATACAGAAGGTATACAAACCAACTGACTTCACTTATTGTTGAAAAACACTTTGTCCAGCCATGTTCAATCATATACTCAGAAACTGTTGGAAGCGCACAGTACCATGGCATAGCCTTCGTAGCAACATATATTTGCAAGAGCATAGCTTTTCTGGTAGGAATAGCATCTGCAACAAGAATACTCAATGAATTAAACAAAGCTACAATGCTTAGGTCCAGGTAAAAGACATGCTTTATCAAGATCTGATTTTGGGCACTTCCAATACACCTAGACAACCCTTTTGTCAAAAGATTATGAAAGTGCAAGAAGACAATGCAGCAAGGAAAATATTCAACAATAAGCAAAACTAAATGCAGAAGCAATATAATATACTCTGCCAGTTGACATGAATACAACTAAAGATTCACAGTTAACAACGAATTACAAGCAATCCACCATAGACATGAGAAAATAAAAATTAAGCCGATTTCTCAAGAAATATTCATGAACAGCCTTGAAATTACAAACCTCATATTAAAAAATAAAAGGAAACATCAGTTCCAAACTTTGACCCTTACTGAAAAAGAAAATTAGGAAATCAGCCGATTTCATCTCTTGTTCTTCTTTTGATTTTTGTTCATCTCTCACATCAAATGTAAATATTCAGACTCTCTATATCTCACATCAAATGTAAATCACCTGACAATTACCAATTAGGATCAAGAAAACATGAATGATAAAAGTCAACACGCAATAACAAATCAGCCCCTAACACTCTGTCACGAATCAAAAGCAAATGAACAAAGACATCCAGATTCGAAATTAACACAACATCAAGAACCCATCCCATGTCAAACTTGACCAAGAACTGAACGGCAGTAAGACGAAAACCCAATTGAAAAATGAGAGATATAAAGCCCCACTGACAATTCATAAACATTTTGAGCACAGATGAGAGTACCCTTGGGGAAATAGACATTGCGTTTCAAGTAGTAGATGTAGAAGCACCAAAGGAAGCCAGAAAGGAAGTAGAGAATGGAGCCAGCGAGATAGTTGCGGAGCCATGTTTGGAAGAAATGCGGCAGCGGTTCCCACAATCCCGACGGCAGCAGACTCCCCAGCACAATGCGGTTATACAGAGCGGACTCCTCCACGAATTGCAGCAGGTACTGCTCCTCCCCCATGGTTAGTTCGGCGGATTCCGACGACACACCCCCAGAAACCCAGAGAGATAAAAGAGAAAAAAGATTTGTGGTAAAGCCTCACAAAGAAAGCAATCGAATAGTCCAATAAGAATGATGAAGAGAGAATATTTCTGCAACTAAGAGTAGTATAGTTGCGATAGACTGAATACCGGCCACGGACCATTAACCTTTCTGGTGTGTAGCTGTGTATTGTCGCAGTGAGACTAAATAATTGAAGACCAACTCATACCTGGGCTTGCTGATGTTTGAGTTGCATCCGCTTTGTCGTTTTCAATTTCTTTTTCTTTTTTATGGTCGGGGGAGCAAAGATATCACTTTCATATTAAACTTCGTTTGGTTAAATATTAATTTTATCAATTTATATATAGTTTTTTAATTTAATTTAATTTAATTTTTATGTTAAATTTAACACTAAAAACATTTAAATTGACAATTTTATAAGATGAACGTCAATTTAAAATTTTTACAAAAAAATATATATATTCAATTCATCTTTAATATAAAAATATTTTTAAAAATTTTTTGTTGTCAAAAATTTTAAATTTTTATAAAGTACTATTTCATTAATTAAAAATTACTCAAATTCAAAAATTAATTTAAATTATAAAAATATACTAACTTTTCATAATATGTTAATTTAAAAATTAAATATATAATTAATTCAATTGATATATTAAAATTTTAATTTGAAATGAATATAATTTAAATTTTTTTAATATGGTTTCAACACTAAACGCATATTTCAACAAGTAAAATTATTTACATGTGTGTGTATATATATATATATATATACACAACATTGTTTTCTAATTTATCATGCTTTAATATTTTAGGAACTCTTCATGCCATAAACCGAAAAAAAAAAAAAGTAATTATAATTCAATTCCAAGTTTAAATCAAAATTCAAATAAATTAAATCGATTAAATAAGAAAAATGAAAATCATAGGAGACGAAATTGTTTTTAGATGATTACAATTTTAGTTCGAATTGATTTGGAGTTCAAATCAAAATTCAACCTAATGAAATCAATTAAATGAAAAATATAAATAAAATAAAATTTTGTTTGCTTCTCTTGGGTTTGATTCTTTATTTTTTGGGAAAAAATATTTTATTTTTTAAATTAATTAAAATAAATAAAAATCAAATGTAATGTTTTAGTATAATTATAAGATTATACAGGAATGAAATGTTTTAATTTAATTAAATATGTTGTCCATTTAAATGAAAAAAATAAAAATAAATATGATTTCTTAAAAATTATGTAAATTCCAATTTTTCATATGGTACCCATACGTGACACTAAGGACATATGCTAGTGGTGGGAACCATATGATATATATATATATATATATATATATATATATGTGATGCTTTTAATAGGTGATATTAAATTATAAAATTATTAAATAAATATTAAATTAGAATTTAGGGAGTGAACATATCCCATTACTCAAGGGCACAGTGACTCGTGGGTCCAGATGTTGTTTTGGCATGTACGTAGCTGTCATGTCCGTGATACTCACTTCTTTCGTTCCCTACTTAACAATCCGGGGGAACATACAATTTTTTATTATTTAATTTCTTAAAAAAATTGTGCCAATTCCGAGCTTCAATAAATAATAATAATAAATAAATAAATTTATTTTACTTATTTAAATTATATGAATTTTTTTAAAAAAATTATACTATATAAAATAAATATTAATTAAAATCTTAAATTTTATATTCTTTTTAATTAAATTTTAATTTTGAAATATTTTAAATAAAATTTTTATTTATTAAATTTAGTTTATATAAAATTATTATTGTAATAATTAATCATAATTTTATTATTAAAATATTTAAAAATTTATTAAAATAGATTTTAAATTTTATTTTGATTTTATCTATCGAATTTAAATATTTTTCAATTAATCAACTAATTTTTATAAATTTTTAATAATATAGTTTTTAAAAAAATATTTTTAATATTCAAAAAATTTTAAATTTTCTTGTGATGGTACACTAATTTTTTTTTTTACATATTTGAAAAATTTTATGTCAAATTTTATTGTAAAACATCTTCAATTTGAATATTTTAAATTTTTTAATAAAATTTAATTTGATATATGTTTATAAATTAAATTTATTTGAAAATTTTTTAAAAATTAAGATTTGATTAAAAAAGAACAAAATTCAAATTTTCAAATGTTATTTGTTTTAATCTATATTAATTTAATAAATTTAATAATTAAAATTTCTATATTTTTATACTTACATTATTATTATTATGAATTATAAAAATATTATTTAAATTTTATATTAACAAAAGTCAAATTAACAGAAAATCTGAATCGTAGCGATAACTAATGGGTTGCACCTTCAAACATGCATGAATGTAAGCCAAATTTCGTCTCCTATTAATAACAAAATTTTACCTATTGATAGCGAACTTTTGCATTTTAAAATGAAGTAAGTTCCATTAATTTATTAAAAATAAATATAAAACATTAACTAAATTTATTTTTTTATTTTAGATATTGATATATCAATTTGATCAAGTATATATTTAATTTGTTAATTTTATTTAAATTAGATTTTAATTTTGACTATAAAAATTTAAAAATATTTTTATTATTGAGATATTTTTAAAATGATTCAAATGAATATCACATTATATTTTGAATTCATATCTCAAATATAAAGAGTTTTCAACTCGTAAAGTTTTTTTTAATTTTTTTGAACAGTTGATAGTATGAAACTTTTCTAAAAAAATTTTAGTACTTAAAAAATTCTAGATTTTTTTATAATAATTTGAATATTTTTTTATATCGGTATAAATTTTTAAGTAATTTATTATACAAAATTTTTAATTTATTATATTAAAATTAATTTTTTAATTAAATTTAAATTTGATAAATTTAAGAGATGATACATACAATTAATCTAATCAATATTTTAAAATGTAAAATAAGAAACAAGTATAATTGATAGTTTTTTAAAATTACTCTTTAATTAATTTTAAATTTAATATTTTTAAATTAAATTAATTTATTAAATATTTTAAATCAATTAAATATCAAATTGTTTGATGTGTTTTTAAAATATTTTGTTTTATTATTGAATTAATTTTTTTAATTTATATTAAATTAATTCAATTCAAATAACCAAATGAAGAATGGAATCCCAATATAGGGTCAAGAGGTGGCCCTTTAATGACACGTAGTCAAAATTGATTAAAATATTAAAAAAAAGATAAGATTCACTGGCAGTTGAAAGGTCGAAATTCCACACCGAAAAGGACAGTTGACAAATACAACATCACAGAGTCCGTGATTGACTGAATGTGATTTATTGATGGACCAGATTGACCAATAAAGTGAGGATCATGATGGTGATCTGGCTGGTCAATTTGGACAAAGAGCCCATTGGATCCCACGGAGATAGACTTTCAATGATGGGTTTTATTCCAACAGACAGTCAAATCTTATAATTTTAAATAAAAGATTAATTTAATTAAAAAATATTCAGTTAAAAAAATAATTTTTATAAATCAATTATCTATATTTTTCATCCCAAAATTTTTTTAAAATTATATGGAGAGATATCACTGGTTATCTAATAAAATTATAATAATTTTATTAAATAAAAAACGATATATATTTTATGCACACAGTAATTTAGCCATGTAAGTTACAAGAATAGAATCAAGAATATCATTAATAAAATACTTAATTATCCCCATCACAAACAAGAGATTTTGATTTTTTAAATTATACACACACTGAACAAGATATCATAAATCACCTAATAAATTAAATTATTTTTATTATTACTTTAGAAGTGTTATAAGTTAAGTAGTTTTTTTTAATTAATAGAGATCAATAATATTTTATTGGGTTTTTAAAATAAAAAATACAATTAAACAAAACTGAAGGATTAAAACCAAAGAATTTAAAAGTAGCCATACCCATGTTTGTGACAACATCAACCATAGCCTTGTTAGCGGCGCCCATGTGACATTGTTGTTAGCATGATTTGTCCTATCTTCCCATGCATTATTTTTCAACTATATATGATTCCTTAGTTAAAAACAATCACATATCTTTGGATATATATATTTTTTTAATTTTAAGATAAATAATTGACCAATTAATTAATGTTTTTTAAAAAATTTTAAACCACCAATTATGACATAAACATTCACATCAATTAAATCAGTCAGATTCTTAGTTTTCAAAATAATAAAAATCTCAATACAAAAGAAAAAGAATGGAAAATATAACCAATAATAAGCCACCAAAAATGCCTAAAGTGAATAACAAAGACAGTTGTGATAGAACAAATCCAATCAATCAAAGTAAAGCATGAGAATTTGGTGAACTTATTTGGACATAAGAAAAAAAGAATACAAGGATTTAAAGATGTTTCTTATCAAAAGATGGGACTAATGGTGCGGTGAGACAAAGCTAGTGATACCATCCAAATTTAGCATGCCACAAATTGACCCATATCAGATCCTAAAAACCATCTTGAATGCTTTAGCATGATGATAATTCTACTCCTTCAATTTGAAGGGTCATAGCCCATAAGCATGCCCTCCAAATATTAAGAATGAGGGACTTGTTGGGTCTAAAGCAAAGAATACGATTAAAGAAAACCAAAGAAATCAAGGGCAACTCTCCAAATAAAGGCAAGCCCACATTTTTAAGTCCAACTTTTTTAATTACGCTCAAAAACCAAACCCAAAATCATCAATGAGCCCACTAATAGCACCCAGCTTCATTCCACCAGCAGTGGCTTAGAATGAAGCCACCAAAAGATTCATTTTCTCATCACATTAGACAAATTGCCTCTCTCTCTCTCTCTCTATAAAAAATTACCACCTGCATCAAGAATGGCTATGGCGATCCTAAAATCATAGATCAAATAAAAATCTCACTTTTTAATTATCAATTCTAGAAGCTTTCTTGCCATCAATCTCAATTTCGTTTGATTCAAATCAGCCTTCCTCTCTTTTGCAAAATCAGCCTGAAACTGCGTGGACTTACCCATCATCAATTTCAATCTCTACTAAAATATAGCCCTATATATATATATATATATATATATACTTTCTCTTTAAACTATTTTTTAACAGTAATAATGAAATTATAAGTAAATAACTATTTAATTCTGTCCTTCAAGAATATGCAAATTAACTCACCAGGGTTTAAATCCCTCAACAATTAATTATTTTTTAAAGAAATAACTGTAATTTGATGTACATATAATTCCGTGTTAAAATCCTTGTTCAAGTAGTACTTACTATACATGACCTGAAGCCAGTACATATTACTGGCTTGCAAATTAGCATATATAGACCATACAAAACTTAGAACTAAATCAAACGAACATAAACTAGCAACCCTTTAACAAATGATTCATTTTAATGGTCGATGCTCAAAATCTTGATATTCATGATCTCACAAAGTTCTTCTTTCAAAAATATTTATGATCAAAATGTGATTTGGGAAATACAAAATAGTATATTAAAACAAAGAATATCTCAGTGAGATCATGAAATCGTTGTCTTGAGCATTAATGGATATATGGATCCATAACTCTTTTAAGGACCAAAACCAAGAACCACTGGGGCAATCCTTAACAAGGGCTCCAAAGCATTAGGTAAAAATTTTCTAGCAAAGAGGAAGCACAGCCTCGTAGTGTTGCCGATGTAAGAGCATTCTGATCCGTATCGTATCTTATTGAGGAACTCGTCTGTGATATCTCCCCACCCAAACCTTCCTGGATGGGGGCCTCCCCTCGACCAATCAACCCAGGTAACGCTTCTGTTGGAATTCAGCTCTGGGTATTCTATCTTAACAAGCGTAGGGATATAGTGTTCGTCCATGTAACATTGAGGACGGCAGTGCTGCACGAAGATGGGGTAGTACTTGGTATCTTCTATGACGTGGATGGCAAGCTCCCGGTGCAGTTCGAACCACTGTGAGCCTTTACGCCAGTCTGTGATGTTTATCTGAGGCCGCATTCGAGGGTTGTATCGGCCGCGGCCGGGCTTTCTCGGGTCGTCGAAGGAGCCGAGGAAGCTTAGCGTGGAGTTGATGAGGTACTGGTAAACGGTTGTGAAGTTGAACAATGGAATGCAGGATTCGGACAGAAGGACGAATCTTTGGTTGGTGACATCCAGTAGAGCGTTTGCTAGAAGACGCCTCTCTGCGTCGATCATCGATGAAGTTCCCCAGTAGACTGGCTGCAGCACCAAGAAACATATACACCGTTTAGTAAATTAACTAAGTATCCAATATATTATCATTGTATATTGAAAGAAGCAGACCTGGCTGCGGATTCTTCTGCCGAAGAAGACAGAACTTTCAGGCAGTGTTTCTTCATAAGAGGGATGTGCGTGCACGTAGATGGAGTAAAACCCTTGATGCCCTTCAAAGAACTTCTCCCACAGAGGAGCTAAAGGAAGTGGGCCTTTTGTCAAAAACATGAAAGCCACTTTTGGGACATACCCATCAGATAATAATTCTTGGGTTCTTGAAACATTTAATGCTTTCAAAAGCAGCTCCTGATCGCTGATGTTGTGCATGAGAGCATTCTGTTCTTTATTCAGTAAACCAATTGTGGAGTTTGATGTCCCATTTGCTGAAACTGATGATATTGGCTGTGGTGCTGGTGACAGTGAAGGAGGAGAAGATGGTGCTGGTGACAGTACTGAAGGAGGAGGAGATGGTGATGGTGACAGCACTAAAGGAGGAGGAGATGGTGGTGGTGACAATGAAGGAGGAGGAGGAGGAGGAAGTGGTGGTGGTGACAGCACTAAAGGAGGAGGACGTGGTGGTGGTGACAATGAAGGAGGAGGAGGAGGAGGAGGTGGTGGTGGTGGTGATGGTGAATCTGACGATATTTGAAGAGGAAAATATGAGATGCCTGGCAGACTTAATGTGAAGCTTTTGGAGTACAAACAGATTATGAATCCTAAAGAAAAACCAGAAACAAAGAAAAGGGCATTAAAGACATGATTCAACTGCATAAAATAATTGAAAGTCTTTGATATGTATTGAGTTGGGTTCTGCTCATTTCCCATTCTTGTTGTTCAGAGGAAGAGAGAGGATCGATGAGAGAAGATTGAATTCAAGCTTCTTCTTCTTTTGGGCCTCCAGGAAATTGAAGTCAAGAGCTTAAATTGCTAACTATTTCCATATTTCTGAAAAATTACTCCTAGTATTATATTTACCAGAGAATTTATTTATTAGTTCCTTTTGAAATCTAATAATGATTCAAGAAAGTTGAATACTTTTTGGCGTTGGAACACTTTGAGTGTAAGTTATAGTAGTAATGTGTTGCATGTTTTTCACTTTTCTTAAGAGGACTACTCCATTATTGACTTAATACCTAAGTCCTTAGACTGTACCCTGTAGCTGTACCATGTATTTTAAAGTAAGAAATATATGAATTAATAGTTAAAATTCAGAGTAAAATAGCTTTTCTTTTTTTTTTTAACTTATGGAATAGCAGACAACAAAATTTTCTAAATGATCTGATTTTTGTTGATTTAAAAAAATACTTAATTTTTTATAATTTAATATATTAATATTAAAAAATAACTAAACATTTTAAGTACTTACTATGTTATATTTCAAGTGTCATCTTTTCAAAAAAATCAGTAAAAATCAAATCAGCCAAAAAATTCTTGATTAGTTTGGGGCAATGATAAACTACCCCGACAAAACCTAGGTTACCCAGTAATCTTCCAGGTGATGGTGCTCTTCCTAATCTGACTTACCCAATTGCCAGTTGGTCTTCCTGGTTTTGCTCCCTGATTTCACAAGAAACAGGAAACCCAATGCCATTTGTTCAGGATTTTTGCATTTATGCTGCCACCCAATTCCCTTTGGTCTGTGCAATCAATCTCACTTACCAAGTGGCTGCTGGTCTTCCTGTTTTTGCTCCCTGACTTCACAAGCAACAGGAAACCCAATGTGATCTGTTCAGGACTAGCAATTATGAATCCACCCAATAATCAAAGCCTTGGAAACCCATCAACTCCACCAGGCAATACTCAATCATACTATAGAAAGTGACCCATTAATTGTTTGGTCTTCACTTCACAAAATGGGTACACAAAAACCATAAATCAGCCTAAAATTTAGGCCACTACCCATATTCCTACTAAATTGGCATATGGGTATTTCTTTTTTTGATATCTTCCTGGTCAATTTGATGAATTGTTAATCTGGCAATCAAGAATCCCAAGGCTTTAAGCATTTCTAAATCAAGTTGCTTTAGCCATGTGGGTATGCTTGGTTTTGGGCCTGCCATGTTAGTTGAGTAATTAGTCTTATTAGGTTCTTAATTTGACATGTTTAATTACGTAATTAATTGCTTGATTAGTCAAAATGAATACAAAGACTGTCATGCATCTACCACCTATTATGCCTGGTCACGAGTGCCTCTTCCAATCGTAATTTATGAATTTATTAATCAAAATCTTTTACTGATTTTATTTATTTATTTATTTTGTTAATCTTGATAAGATGAAATGATACTTTCAAATTTATTCAACAAGACTGAAATAAAAGCTTTTCTTTTGTGCTCCCCCTGCCCCGCTTTTTTTTTTTTTTTTTTTTGAGGTAAGTAAATGATATTAATCATATGAAAATTAAATTGGGTATAAGTTTTTATATTATCTTAATGATAAATAAATTTATGTAACTTTAATCACTTACCCCTATGGCTATGTGTATAGAGCATTGTGTCACAATTATTTTGAGAGTCAACATTTCTACATTTAAATTAGAAAATTAAATTATGGGTTTGCTTCTATAATCTTTATTACAGCTAGTGACTACATTAGTCAACGAGAAATTAATGAAGAACTCCATTAATTAAGACCACCCAACAATCACTTTCATGGTTTATTTGTGAGTGTCTAAGTGAAAAAATACCAACCTTAGAATGCATTTTATGATAAGATTTTCCTAATAGATAGGTATTATTGAGACTGATATAAATAAAATAAATTAAGTAAAATTGAAAATCATTAATGTATTGAACTAAAATTTGATTTGCGAGATTCATAATAAATAATTAATTTATAATTAAAATATATTTTAAAGGATTATTTCTCTCTTTTTTTTTCTTTTTCTCTTTTTTGCCCTTGAATGAGAAAAAAAGGAAAGGAAATATGTTCCTTTTTCCTATGGCTAGGGCTGTGTCAAGGGCATCAAAACTCACCGTTTAGTAGCATAACCACCGTGAAGGAGAAAGCAGGGCAATGGGCAAGCAAGAGGAGGATGGGAAAGAGGAAGACGAGAGAAGAGAAGCAGCCATAGCATCAATAGCACCTTTGCAGAGAAATTTTAAGCCCACCGGTGTTACCCAAGACCAGCTCTCCAAATTCCAAGTACTTCCTGTCGCCCCCAATTTTTTTTCATCTACTTGAAGTTTAGGGGTTTGTCTATCTCCTGATTTTGCTTGCTAATTCCTTATTATGTCTCGTTATTCTGTGTGAGGATCTGGAAAAGATACCCATCTTATGATCTTTGATTAGTTTATACTGTTGTATACGAATATTAGTGGAAATTGAGGTGACGGGCATTATCCTCAGTACTTGGATATGGAACTATGTTATAGAATTTACAATGTTTAAGATAATTTTTTAAATTAAGCTTGTCAACTTCTCAAATTTGTCAACTGGGTTTGTTTGTAAGGTGCTGAGCTAATTTTTTCTTTTTTCTCGACTTCGGCATTTAATTGTCATAGTTGGTGATGATTATGATTCCATTGTTCTGAATTTGTGGCCAATCATGGTTATCGACCAAGTGGCTTTGTTGTCATGTTACTGTTCCTAATGCACTCTGGTATTACAGTTTCCGGCATTAAGTTTTGATATGACCCTGAGAGTATATCTTCTCTTAGTGGCCATTAGCATGACCATGTGCAATTTTACTTTAGAAAAGATCATTAATGTTGCTCTATTAATGCTAATGTCTGAAAACTTTAACTTTTATGCCATTTTCAACTTTCCTTTGCACTGTCGGCATCACATTGCCTGTGTTTATTAGATTCAACTAGTATTTTCTCTCTGGTTCATGTTAAACTTCTTGGTTCTATGCTGATAGTGCTTCATAGTTGGCCTTGTTTTGTTCAATTTATGTTTCTTGAATGTGTCCTAAGAACCAGAATGGATTATATATATCCTTATACATACAGTATGACTTGGGATATTAGAATTGTTTTCAATGACTATAAGTACTTCATTTGTCATCCCTAGCTTCTTTTTCTCATGTCTTTCCCAGCTTACAATATCATAAATTCTTTTAAATAATAGGAGCTGCACAAGAGGCGTCTACAAATAAAATCAAAATCGAAGATTTATAAGAAAACAAGAGGTACCCTTTGTGTGTATGTGTGTATGATGCTGCTTATTAGTTCATTTCTGATATCTATGTCACACAACTAAAATTTTGTAGATTTTGCAAATGAAACTGGCAAAGCCCATCTAAAGGACCTTATTACCAAAAAATTTGGAGACAAGGATTCTAGTTCAGGAATTGAAGAACCAAGTTCTCCCGACTTGAAAAACAACAGCAGTAATGGTGATTCCTTGACATATCTCAACAATGAAGCAGTGCAGCTTGCACCAAAAAAACGCCAGAAGTTACATTGGGGGTATGATTCACCTTTGGCAGCTACATGGTGGTTCTTTTTCTTACAAATGAAAATATATTAGCTTGTCAATTTTAGACTCATGGTTAGTAGCGTTCTTAGATTTGAGGTACATGCATTCTTGAAATTTATTTGGCATATTAGTGTTCAAGTCTCAATTTTTTTTAACCTTTGTTCTTAGTTTTAAAGCTGGTTCAGTTCATGCCAGCCATTTTCTACCTTGTCTGATTTTGCTGAGTTTGTCACTGTGCTACGCAATGCTGTTCTGAAGTTGCATCATGCTTCATATTTTCTGTGTTTAATGCTTAATTATAATTCTCATGCATTATTTTGTTGGTAGACTTGATGCCAAGGAAAGGTGGGAAAGGAAAGCGAACATGTAGACATCATGAGGCAAGTGAGATGCAACATCCAACTGTTACCTATCATAATAATCTCAAGTTTCTCTCCTGGGCTTGCTTGGTAGACCAAAAGGTGCCTAGCTATGGTCATTGCACCAGAGTTTGCGTTTCTTGAAGTACACAGTAATTAAAAGTTGAAAATTGGAGAATTTTAATGGGTTCTCTCTCCTCCAGCACTGAGTGGATTCTTTGAGTCGCTGAAGTGCCATGATGTTGCTCAATGCCTATTTCCACTTGATGAAAATTTTGAAGGATCCATTTGTTGCCCAATGTATGAGTCTGATGATGTATGTGAAGCAGCCTTGGTTTTTGTTTTTACTTTTGTTCACGGTAGTAATATTTTGAACTTACTATGCTTGAGCCAAATGCCAAATTATATGATGTCTTCAATGCAATGTTAGCAATCAAGAAGACACTGAAAACTGGTTCTACCAGTTCTGCTAAATTGTTATCATGTTCTTGCTTCGTGATTTTGCTCCTTGTAAACCTGCTAGAGATGAATTATCAGAAATTCAGCACTTGGTGTTATCATATTCCTTTTGGCGTATTGTTGGTACTCGATGCTTTCGTAGTTTATATGATAATCTTCAAACATCTTAAAATCAGGTCCTGCTTTGGGTTATTGATTAATCAGACTCGAAAATTGAATTAACAAAATCTTGCTGATACAACATTGACCTGCACCTTGATGACCAAATTCATACAGACTAGGAGACAGCTACTTACAACTGATGTTTCAGCATCAAAACAAAAAAGGCAGCCAACTGAGGGACAATGAACTAGTAAAGCTTCATTAATAACTCTCACCAGGACAACTGCTTCATTACTAACTCTCACCAGGACAACTGACACCTTCAGCTGGGCACAAGCACCATCGAACCTAAGGTCAAGATCCATGAGATGTAGTGAGAACATGTTGCCTGGGCAGTTTTGACAACCAAAATCAAACTGATGGGTTAAGAGCACGCTCAATTTCCTCAAGTGACCGCCCCTTTGTTTCGACGACATTCCCAGTTATGTACAAGACAGCAAGGAGACAGATACTTGCAAATCCCAAGTAAACTGTGCTGATCCCAAATTTATTTACGACACTCAAGAAATATAGGCCGATGACAAAGTTCGAGATCTGTTAAACCACAGAATGAAATCAATCAAAAACCAGAAGATAAAAGAAATATGGAATGCTATAGACGCATTTACAGATGTCATTCACCAATCTAAAGCCTATTAACTAAACCTCCATCCTAGGAATGAGGAATGACAGTTCTTGCAGTAAATGTACAGTAGGTGACATGAAGAGAGGTTCATAATCCAATACATCCGACATGCTCTTTCTCCTTACAGGCATGCATGTGAACGCAAGCAAATGTAAATAAACTACAGAAAGATTGGCCAAGAGAACTGATAGTGCTCTTTGCTGTACTGTCTTTTAATGTAAGTCAACCCGTTATCTGGTTCACTTGTGATTTGGTTTCCTTGTATATAGTAGAAGTGAAGTCAAAAGGCAGCATTAAATGCAAGTTCAATCCAAGGGAATTATAACTATAAATAGTGGGGCAAAAGAAAGAAAAAAATGTAATTTCAATTATCACTAACCCAATGCATGCCCAGTGACAAGGCAACAGCTTTCGCTCTGATCCTGGATGCAAATATCTCTGGTAGCAGAAGAGCAGGCACAGGACCAGCACCAAGGGAAAAGGACAAAACATAGCTGCATAAATGAAAGATACATCTAGATCTCAGAGTCAATGGAAGGGAAAAGTGGCAGTCAAAAAAGCAAATTATCTTGTAAAACAGCTTTTGATGCACAGACAAATGGAAAAATTGCACTCGCAATCCTCAATCTAGCATTTTATGCTAAGATACCAATTGAAGATACGAGACTTGATCCCACATTGAAAATGTGTGCTTCTTGTGCGTGAATTATAAGGTTTTGGAGTCTCCCACCTCAATAGCTAACTTTTAGGAGGTAGTTCTCCCAAAGTTCTTATCATTTTGGTCCTTGCATTATGAATTTGGCTCTACTGTCCTCAAATTTTTTATTATTTGCAATGTCTTCTGCTGTTAAACTTTAGCAAATGGGTGTCAAACCCAATACCTTAAAAGTTCTATTTTGTTTCTCTCCACTGTTTATCAAACTTATAATTTCTGAAGCATTTCCATACTCAAATCTAGCCACAAACTGGCTTCAAATTCCCCAAGATTCTGAGCAACCCACCAATCAATTCTAAAAAAATCAAAATATATGCATCTAAGATATCGCAACCAATACTTGAAAGGTGCAAATTTATTTTTTCAAACAGTTAGTGTTGATAAATGTTAGCCAGAACTGACAGAGAAAAGGGCAGATGCTGACATGACTAATCAAAAGTCTGAGGAACATGGACGCTTAATTCATGGTATGAGCCTCAGTGCTAAACACTCATAGTTCATGAAGTGGTATTGCAATTTTCCTCAAACAAGGATAAGGGCTACATGCATGAACATGTGAATATGTAAGTACCTACAACTGCACCTCCCTCCCTGCCCCACATAGATGCACAAATGCAAAAGTACATGCATGCATATGTAAATGCATGACTAACATATATGCAGGCACACACACATAGATACATAAAATATCCATGTAAAAGCAGATAATGGAAAAGTATCAACTCACAGGACAGTCCCAATAACAGCAAGGGTGCCAGAATATGGAGCCAGGACCTTCCAGGTGAAGGACAGGGAAAGCAGTAACATTGAAGCAGCCTTCATGAGCCAAAAGACAAAAACAACACACAAAAAGGAAAATTATAAGACAATCTGGCAAACAATTGGGAATAATTGTTACATGTGGTATGGGAGGGGGGATAAGGGTGTTCTAGCATATGCATAACTGTGAACTGTACATGAAAATACCATTAGAGAGACTCGACTAAAGAACTCAACAAGAAGACATTGTTTAGACAGCTTGATAATGGCATGATATACAGTTTACAGAGCCATGTTTAGACAGCTTGATAATGGCACGATATACAGTTTACAGAGCCAAATAATTCAGTTCAACAATTAAATTATGTTTTAAATTAGCATATTCAGTACAGGTTTTACTACTTATCCGAAAATTATTTTTTCGAACTCTACCATTTTCTTCAAAGGAAATAACCTCTTCTTCCTAAAACAATTGAAAGAAGTTACATGACCAAACCACTTGAGCATATTTCAAAGGCATGGAACTTTACTGCACCAATTTTTACAGCCTGACATTCACTTTACACCTAAAGAGTAGCATTCACTTCCGTACTGACTGTTGAGGTCATGAAAGAGATTATGGAAACTTTGAACAACAAGAAATTGATGCAGAATCTTCAAACTAGAATTCATATTTTATTTTTTAATTACTTCGAGGAGATAAGTATAGGAATACCAGACACCACAAGTAAATAGTTAACTTTTCCTTCCTCCTTTTTTCCTAGGAGGAAAAAAACTAGAAGATTTGAATCAAGTGCTGTACAAGGAATACTGACAAAGGGCAAGTGTCAAGCATCCTGTCTACCAACAACTGACATGTGAAAACTTAAATTTGGACAAGTGAAGATAGATAGACAAGTAATTCTTCACTGAAGACCTGGAATACAACTGGAAACTGTTTGTCCATAGAATTTAAACTATTGACTTCATTGCCATAGGAATATATGAGTAACATGTCTGTACGCCTCAAATGAATAAACAGTTTCAGAAAAAAATTAGGTGACAAGAACATTACCATTCCTGCAAAGCTAGTAAGTAGGAGACTTTTCCTTCCCTGTCTGTCCATCAACGAGGATGCAACAGCTGTGCCTAAAGTCAATCACATTGCCAACCAAGTTGAACATTGTATTCAGAGTTGCATTCTGACTTTTCATATATTTAACACAAAATATAACAAATACTAACCAAAGACATTTGATGCCCCAACAAGAGCACTTGCTGCAACATCAGATGTTATTCCAGCACTACGAAACACAGATGTAGAATAATATACAACAGCATTTATCCCAGCCAATTGTTGAAACAAGAAAAGTGCGGCACCAACACTTACAACTGTAGAAAAGGAATGAATCATAAATAAAAATAGCAATCTTATGAAAAAATAAATAAATATACAAGACATATCCTAAGATTGAGAATGTAATATGAGATTAGTGGTCATTACAAGCATTATGAGCCAAAAGCAAAACTCAACAAGTTACAATAAAAATTTTAACTAGGGAGTGCATGGTGACATAATATTGGTAACAACTGTGGTGTCATATAGAGATATATGTTTATTTGCACCTCAAAATACATCCACCAAAGGCCAATCCATTAACTTTGATATTATGGATATATATTACAAAGATGTTGCTACGAGGCATGTTCACACAATTTTAGCCCACTAGATTCAACTCCATTGACAAAATGAAAAATTTGGAAATGCATCAAACAAAGCTACAACATCTGATCAAGTTTGTGTCTGCATAACAGTATGTACACTTAAAACAGTAAGTGTCAGAGAACAGATATTCCAGTCCATTTATAATGCATTGGATGCATAGTTTGTCTGAAGTTAGACAAAAGCTGCTCTTTACTAAGTTTCAGGTATACCTTTCCAGTAGCGGCTGCTGAACAGATCAAACCATCCTGCCTCTGGCTCCGCAGAACCCTGAGTAGCTGTTGTTAGATCAAGCATGACTTCAGCAACTCTTTCTTTTCCATTCAGCGTTTTAATAGATTTTTCGGCTTGAGCAATTTTCCCTTGCTGGAAAACAAATAGTTATGTTGACAACCAGGGATATATGATAAAGATCCTATATAAAATCATTACTTAATCCCTCAAGGAATACCTGGACTAGCCAACGAGGACTTTCTGGAGAAAAAGCCATTCCTAGAGCCAATAGAACAGATGGGACAACTGCAATACCAAACATTGTCCTCCACCTGAAAATGGAGAAGCATATAGGAGATTAGAATGAGATAGAGAGAAAATAAAGAGGACATAAAGAATTTATTCATAAAAGACTATGTCAAGAAAGAAGTACAAGAGAAATAATAATCAGATAGTTAAATATGGTTCAGTACTCAATTTACATTGTTAATATACATAGTACGACTGCATTGTTTTGACATTCTAAATCAAAATCTAACTAACATGTTCCCTTCCAAGCCAAAAAGGTAAACATATGAATTATCAAACAATAATTTAACATCTGGAGTTAAGACTGCTACATTCCCTGGCTAGAAAAGTTATAGAAAATGTGACTTTTCAAATGAAAAAAAAAAAAAAAAACTGTAAAGGTCATCAAACCATAGATAAGAGATGGCTGCAGACCAAGGTGTAAAGGGGGAAAAACAAGTCCTTAAATGCATGAGAAACTGCCA
The DNA here is from genome assembly GCA_021397835.1 of Moringa oleifera. Lineage (NCBI taxonomy): Eukaryota > Viridiplantae > Streptophyta > Magnoliopsida > Brassicales > Moringaceae > Moringa > Moringa oleifera. The sequence goes on from JAJFZO010000094.1 coordinate 4,591,386, forward strand.
TTTTAAAGCAGCATGGCAATATCCCACAAACTTTCTCTTTAATACTTGAATTTTCATGCTTCATTCAAGCCCATCTCACATAGCCAATGAAGTATTTGACATAAACAGGGGAGGGACTCATGAATGGGGTACAAAGTGTACAGGATGGAGGAAAGCAAGATATACCATAAAGGGTTTCCTGCTAGAGGTAATCCAGCCAGCAATGCTGCAAGAATGCCAATACATATGAAGAGTTGGTTTACAGATCCAAGTGCACCACGAATTTCAGTTGGTGATATCTGACCCAACATAAGAGTTAGCAATGATGTTTACAGAAAATTAAAATCACAATGACGATCTAATATAATATTATGATTAGTACCTCAGATATGTAAAGTGGCACGATGGCAGATGAGATTCCAATGCCAATGCCAGCAAGTATGCGCCCAATGATCATAGTTTGCACACTCTGGGCCGTAGCACTGAGAACATTTAAGACACCTCAAAGCATTAGTTTTAAATATATTTACATCAAGTACAATAGAAAGATAGCAACTGACAGACCAAAGAAATGCTCCGACGGCAAGCGGGATTGCATCCAATTGGAAAGTCCTTGTTCTTCCAAACTTGTCAGCCAATGCTCCACCAGTAAATGAACCAACAGTGGCACCAGCAAGTAGTGTGCTAACAATCCATCCTGCTCAAATTGACTCATAGAAAAAACTTATAAGCCAGCCAGTCATGAGAAAGATAGCACAAGTTGGATCACATGGACCAAGAAAATAAAACCTCAAAAGCATCATCCATAAGCATGTCCATTAAAGTAATAACTTCTAAATGTAGACCAAAACAGTTTAGTGGACAAAATAATTTATTTATGATAAGTGGATGATGCTCATGCACATGGGTGCAGATATCATCAACCAGGAGATGGTGTCTCAATATTCCAGTTTCAACAAAAGGCAAACGTTGTTTCTTTAAATTTTGGTATTTAGTACTTTAGTGATAAAACAATAAAGGAAAAAGGAAAAGAAAGATAGATAATTCCATAGGGATTAAGATGATCTTAAAATTTATAAACAAGTAAGTACTGGACTTGCCTTGTAACACGGTATTTTCAGCAATCCCAAGATCCTTGGAGAGGTATTCCAGAGCGCCATTTACCACCCTGAGACAAATCGAGTACCATGCCATGGTAAGCCACACATAGAAAAGTCACATTATTTCCCATCCAAGATACTGATCGTGGTGTTTTGGCTTGGACACAATCAACCTTTAATTTATAACTAGAATTCCTATACCAGATTTGCCTCAATACTGATACAATGATATCAAGATTTTCATATTGACATGCTACATTAATAGACAAATATTAGGAACAGATAATAGTAAAAGATGGGTGTCCAGACAGAGCGTGCGAGAGCTTGTCATTAATAGTTAATCTAAGCCATACCCTAGATGGTAACCGAACAATATAGCTCCCAGACAAGCAACACCTACGAAAGGCAAAACTGTGCCAGAAGATATCCCCTGAGATTTTATAGGAGTAACATCCTCAAGGTCTCCATCTGTATTCGAATTTCAAATGTCACTTTCGAAATTTCAAGAAAAGGAACAGAACATAAATAACAAAAGAAAATATGCACCAATATCAAATGTTAACTTCTTAATGCAAAGGAAGACGTGTATTACTACATAAATAACTCATATAAATTTTATATTCATACAAGTAATTCACAAGTACACACAAGCACATAAGCACAGTGGGGAGGATTAGTGAGAATTTATCTGTGACAGCACCATCACAGCATTATCCATGTCTTAAGACCGAAAAGAAAAAGCATCATTAGTTTGCCATGAGATATAGAAACAATCAAAATAGTCAACAATAACAGAACATGGTTCAATAGAAAAATAAAAAGAAAAAACATTAAGCAGCATAGTCAAAAGATATACCGGGACAACTGTAAACATACTAAACAAATGAGAAATATATGCAATTGAATTTTTTTTGAAAAAAAGAGAAAAAGAAAAAGCACAGTAAAAATTCATACCCTCACAATTTCAACAAAATCCAGGCCATGCAAGGTCACTCAAATCCTTAATATATACAAATAACAATAACTACAGAAGAAAAAACAACAACAGCAACTGAAGCAAATCATGTCAAAGGGAAAGAAAAAGAAAGGAATAGTACGTATCCAACAACAACCAAAAGGAAATTTAAGCACCAAGTAATAAACCCCAAAAATAACAATAATCCACCAATGGCCAACTTAGTTTTACCATCTGACTATGATGACTATACCATGCAACAAATGCATTCTTCACAGAAACGCAAATTCACATACACACGCACTTCAATCGAAACTTCAAATAAGCACATATATACCAACCAATCAAACCAAAACAGGACAAGTTAATCCGCAGTCAACTCATTCACAGAAACATCTAAATTAAAACTACCAAATAATTGAAGCACTCAAAAGAAATGACAATCGCACCAGAAGCAAGAGCTTTGATTGATCGTGGCTTAACAGATGACCTAACTAAGCTATCAACGCAGCTCCTCGCACGTGCAAGCTCGGCCCCCATCGCCACCCCGGAATCAGAGCGCAACGATCTCAAGCAATCAGTTTTACCTCTCAAAGGAAGATGGATATTAGTCAAACGGAAGCCTGTCCTCTTAATTTCACCACCAAAACCAAGTGTAACTCTCCGGTTTTGAACCACAAAACCTGTGCCACCTTTGACCGCGTACATTGATGCCTGCATTTTCACCTGAATTCAAATCACATCACCAACAAGTCAACATAGTCAAAAGTAAAAGCAAAATATAAAAAGTCAATATTAATTACGGAAACAAACACGAATTACGGAATAAAGAAACTCCAGACTAGAATTAGAGAGAGATATTAATGCAATAGCATGAAGAAAGAGACGAAACCATTAAGTCAACAATTGAATTGCACTAAATGCCATCAAAGTACCATATAATCACTCGCTTTAACTCAAAAAGCTGGTACAGACACAGAATTCTAAACAAAATCAGCGCATGATTAACAGTGAGGTTACCGAATTGAGAGGACAATCAAAAAGTTTGCTCCCACTCTGCTAACAGTATGTTCGTTTTCTTTGATTTTTCAAGTGTTTAATGAGAAAGAGGAACTTGGGAAATTCCGCTGGCGCAGAGAGAGAGAGAGAGAGAGTAGAGAAGGAAGGGAGTGTTTGCTTACTAAGTACTTACCAAGAAGAGCAAAGTTGGTGGAGAATTCAATTCTCTTCTCGTCTTATTCTTAACTTTTTTTTCTGTTGGTTAATTGTTCTAATAAAATCAAAATATGTTTGTTTTTCTAGAATTTGAAGAAATTCGAAAATTCAAAAGGAATTAATTTTTTTTTTTTAAAGGAGATTATCAGGGATTTCGGATTAGATTTTGGTTGCGTTGGAGATGTGGCGGGTGCACGTGGGGCCAGATGGGTTTTGATCCTATGCGTACATTGTGGAAAGTCTGTCCGCTTCGACTGCGCTTACTATTTCTTATAAAATTATAAATTTAACCAAAAACTTAGAGATTTTTCCCAATATCAGCCATCTAGAAATTTTGTTTAAAACAAAAAAAAAAGCTTCAAAATGGATGATTATTTTTGGAAATTATAAAATATAAATTGATAATTAGCATCACGAGTTATGAAATAAATAGATAATAATTTTATTTAATTTTACATAAATGTGATATCTTGATGCCTTAAAATTAATTTCATGAGTATTTCACTATATATTTGAAAAATATTCTCGTACTGTTACATCAACATCACTTTTAATATATATATATATATATATTTAAAAACATTTTTATTTCTTTTCAAATATCATCATCATTAAATTTAATGTCATTCAAAATTAATTTATAACTTTTTATGAAATAATTATTGAATCAAATCAACAAAATTGTTTTTGATTCTTTATGTTAAAGTAATATCGAGCTGCTTATTATTTTATATTATTGTAATGTAATAAATAATACATGATGTGATTTACGGTCTGAAATTTAATCACAATTAAGATTCCTTACTTATCTTTAAGCTATGTTTAGTGTAGATAATAATTACCTTGATGACACATAAACAAAACCCTTAAATTTCATTTTACTCATAAATTTAATAAATAATATATCATTTTTTGATTATTTATTCTTAAAAATACATTTTCAAATCATAAGAGAGTATAAAAGTCTTTTGAAATAAAATATACATAAATATCTTGTTTTTTCAATATAAATAAATGTAATTTTAATAGAACAATTTATAAGAAAATTGCTTTCTAAAAAGAAAACCAATTATGTAATTAGAATAAAATCATGAGCTAATCACCGTACGTGTATATAATCAAATTAGACTAAGATGCAAAAGCTAGATTGACATGAAATTAAGGACAGCTTCTGGCTTTCAGGACTTGGTCACTCCCTGTTTTGAGGCCCATATGCAGGTTGACCATTGACATCTCTACAGAAACTACAAACAAAGTTAAAGTGCACACTTAGGCCCAAGAAACTATTTAATCTTATTAAGCCATTAATCTACATTGGGCCTAAACTAGAGGCCATGGATGCTAAGTTAGTGAAACACCATTAGCCCCAAGAAACTATTTTTTAATTCTTTTAATTTAAAATCTTTGATTTTAAAATTTAATTTATTAGATAATAAAATATTTATTTTTGAGGGTGTTTTTCTTTTATCTTTCTAAACCCAAGTTTAGTTCATCTGTTTTAGGAATTAATCCCACCTCTGATTTGACTATTGGGTTTGTCTTGTCTCTCACTTATGTACTTTATTTCTCATTTCTTTTTTCTAGTGATGAGTTAAGAACCTTCTTAACTAATCTAATTTTCTCCACAATCAAATCGTTAGCGTCTACTAAATAATTCTTCAAACACAAGAACATCAAATATTCCAAGTAGGTTTATCTATGCTTTGCTTGCTAAAATAAACATCCATCCGACCTTGTACCATGCAAAGTACTTAATTAAATTCATTTTAATCAAGGACAATATTACATAGCCTGCTTAGATTAATTGACTAATTTGTCCTCAATTTCCCGTGATTGAAGGAGAAATTAAATAATTAGTAAGAATATTTTAATGTCATTGTATAGCTAGAGATTGTCTTGAAAATATTTTGGTACAAAAACTTTGTTGTATAATTATATTGAAAATTTTTTATTCATTTTGTGTTGTACTGGCTTTTTAAACAGATGATAAGACGTAATAATTTAATAAAATAAATTATTTTTATTTTATTTTTTATATTAATATAATAAATGATAAATCAAGAAATCATTTTAATATAACTATATAATAGATGACTTAAAAATTAAAGTTAAGTCTATCTAATTAGATCACGAGTTGATTTAAGAAGGTTCATTCTTAAATTTATAGGTCTCAATAATGCATTACATGCAAATAGTTTAACAATATCACGGAAACATAAAAAAATTAAAAATGAGCTAATTGCCTTTTTTTTTCTTTCTGTCGTATAGTTATAAATATTAATGAGATTATGTCGGAAGTGTTTATATATAGATGAAGATTACGTGGTAAGCACAACTTGGTGGGGCAGATTAGGTGATTTAGGCGATCTTTGAAACGTTAACATCTACGGTAACTTCAATCATGAATCAACTAGACAAGAAAAGCACGAAGAACGGCTCAAATGTGTTGATTAATTAATTCTTAGTCTTTAATTAATGTCTTGTATTAGGTAGGAAATTAATATTTCTTTACAACAAGAAACATTAATCTCAGACTAACACTCTATTAGTTTGTGGATTATAATTCAATTATTAGATACTCAAATTGTTGAATTTAAACTGGAGTTTGCATGCCTAAGCACATGTCAAACCCACCGGACTCATTTTCAATTCAACAAGTGAACAGAAAAGTTAAATATGGACTATAACCTAGGGATTCAACAATACATGTTGACCAATCTTTGAAAATGTATAGAATTTTTTATTAATTTCTTTTTTATTATTTTTTTAATATTTAATGTGTATTGATATGAATAATGTTCAAAAAAAAAATTGTTATCATTATTGCACATGTTTATGACTTTTATGTTGTCTTGATAAATATCAAATCATAGAGATTAATTTTAAAAATAACTTTATATTATAATTAGTTATATGAATAAAAACATGCACTTAAACATATAAAAAATTAATATTACTTCACTGAATAAATTTTCAAAAAAAAAAAAAGATTTAAAATGTGGAATCATCAAAATTAGAGGTGAATGATTATCATGATTGTTATTTTTTTTATAAAAAAAAGAAAGGAGAAAGGTAAATCATAAATCTTCTTTCACTTTTTTCTCAAAGTAGGCAACAAGAAAATATCAATTTTTTGAAATTTGATTTGGCCAGTTTGATCGTGGAATTGTGAATCGGATTTGTAATTAGTCTGATTTGTTTTAAAATAGTTTTATTTATTTATGTTATTAAAATATTATTGTTTTAAAAATAAAAATAAAAAATTTCTTCAATTTTATTAATGTTTTTAAAAATAATTGTTATTTTTATTTTTATACAATTTATTTTAACAATATATTTAAAATATTATAATTATTTATTATATTTTTATATTTTTATCTTCTTTTTAATTTAATAATCGATGTGATTTTATAAACTTTGAACAATACTACTAGAGGTGAAATATCTTATATATTTGATTTGAAACCGAATGATAGCAGGTTGACAATAGGCCGAGCAGCTTGTGATCTATGAACAGTTGCATGTTCACATGCCATGATCGATCTATATACATTGTTCCTTGGAGATAATTAAACAATTAATCGTCATCATCACCACACTTTAATTAGTGGAAGAGTGGATTAATTTGTTACGATAAGACTAATTAACTAGTGACTCCGATGGAATATCATCTGGTTTAGTTGTCGGTAGCTTTGGTTAATTAATAATTAATCTTCCTCTAAGTGAAAACAACAATATATACCTAATGGGTATGTCCCATTAATAAATTAATAAGTGATAAAAGATGATGAAATTAATTAATATGATGGACTGGAAGTAGTACTTGAAAAGCAATTTAATTGATTGACATGTTTGTGATGACATAATGGTCTGTGCCTAAATTTCAAAGATGTGAGCTCATGGCACAATTGATGGTTCTTTATAAAGGGCAAACACAATGAATCCGTGAAAGAAACAGGCTTAGTTCCTAATTGGTGAAAGTAATAATTTTAATGTACTGAGATTCAACTCAGATGGAGGGAAGAAATATTTAATTTTTATAAAATTTTAAATAAATATAAAAAGTAGTAAACCATAATTATTTAACTTTTTAATTTAAATATGATATTTTGATTAAATTAATTATATATCTATTTTTATATTTCAGTTGGATTTAAATTAAATTTTAATTCAAACAAGAATAAAATATTAATGATATTTTCATTGTTGAAATGCTAATGATTCAAATGAATATAATATTTTATTTTGAATTTGAAAAAACTTCAACTTACTAATTATATTTTATGAATTTCTCAATTATTTGATAATATAAATATATATATGTATTTAATACTAAAAAAACTTTTAATTTTTTTCTAATGATAATTTGAATATATATTCTTACATATGTAGAAATTTTGAAGTTAAAATTCGTAGTGTAAAATTTTCAATTTAAATATTCATAGTTTTTGAATTTTTGAATATAATATAAATTAAATTAAATTGAAATATCATATATTATAATTGATTAATCGATATCTTGAAATGTAAAATAAAAAATAAATATAATTCATACCAAGAAATGAGTGAGTAAAACAATATATTAATAAGAATTCAGATAAATTTTTAAATAATTTTTCATAAGCAAAAAAAATAAAAAAATCCAGTGATGTAGATAAATTTATGTTTAATATAAAATTCAATTTAGTGGAAAAAATTGAGTAGCTACTAGAGTATAAAGAGACAAGATGAGGAGAAGCTTAAATTTTATGTGACAATGACTTAAAGTGACATTAGAAGTTGGATGGTGATGACTTTAATGCCAAAATCATGGTAGTAGTTAGTAAGATTCGGAAAGATTTCCCTTAATAAACAAAGCTTAGATCTCAACGTCAATCACGCTAACATGTTTAAATTTATAATCTAACATCTATCTCTTATTTGCCGGTCCACCTTTATTAATGCTACCCAATCTAGGCATTGAATTAATTCAAATTTGAGATTTTTTTTTTTTTGAAAGAAAGCTTGGTTAAACTGTAAATTTAATGGTTTATGTTAGGTTCAAGTGTGTTGTACCTAGGTAGCACGTGCGGAGAAAAATCTCATGCACGTGGAGCATGGATGTTGCACGTGAGAGAGAGAGAGAGCTCGTATAAGTCATGAATCAACAGTTACGTAGGTACTCAATCATTTGCGTTACGAACACTAATGATCCAGAGAGAGAGAGAGAGAGAGAGAGAGAGAGAGAGAGAAAGAGAGAGCCGAGTTAATGGTAAAATAATGTACGTAAGTATATGAACAGACTTCTACCTTTATAGATATATATATTTTTAAAAGGTATGCTTTCGTTTTCTTGCTCTGGGCTTTTCTTGATCATGTTCACTTTCCCTCATTTTCTTGGGATTTCACAACCAACCTGTCTCTCTCTCCTCAAGTGAACCCTCTTGTTTTTATCGGACACAGTCGATCTGCAACCTTTTTATCCTATATAAGCTCCTCTCCCGTGCACCCACTTGTAGCTCACTAATGCAAGAATCTCGTAGCTCATAATCTATAGCTCTCTCTCTCTCTCTCTCAGTTTCAGTCTCTGTCTCTCTTATGGCTGATATTGAGTATCCTACAAAGCCTAATGACGCCATAAACGCCATTAGCGCAGCACCGCTAAAGCTCTTTGGGATAAACCTCCTCGAGAACACGACAACAGACACACCCAAATCCAAGTTGGGGTCGGCAGAACCCGAGACCGACGGGCGTAAATACGAGTGCCAGTACTGTTGTCGTGAGTTCGCCAACTCTCAAGCATTAGGTGGCCATCAAAACGCCCACAAGAAAGAAAGGCAGCTCCTGAAACGCGCGCAGATGCTAGCCAGTCGCACCCACCTGCATTCTCCACACGCTCACAACCCCATGTTATCGGCGTTCGCTCCACCTCCACACCTTCTCTCTCAGGCACCGCCCCGGCCCCTGCACCCCTCCTCTCATTCTTCCTGGATTTACTTAGCGAACACCAGCCAGGCGTCTCGTGGGCCCGCGTACCTCTATGGCCCAGTCTCTGGAGTGCCGGTAAGACGTGTTTATGGTGGTGGCGGGGCGATGCAGGCGGACTTTCTGGGTCTCGCCGGAGGGTTGCCGGAACTGAAAGGATTCGGTGTTGACGATTCTGGGCCTCGCTCGGACTTCGGGTTAGGATTGGATTTGCATCTGGGCCTTGGGCCGGCTGTCCCATGATTCCGGACTTTGCTATCCTTCAGGAAAAAAAAAAAAAAAAGAAAAGCCACTGCAATGTAAAGATATTTGGAATTTTGGAAAGCAATTTTTTGTTTGAGTTTTCTGATTTTCTTTCTCGTCTTTCATACATTTATTTCATTTATTTTTATCATTTTATCACCAACAAGAGTGGATTTATTTATTTATTTCATTATCCCTGACAATAATGATAATAAAAACAAAATGTTTTAAAAAAGAAGAATAAAAATTAAACAAATAAAGAGAGAGAAAGAGGCGTGCCTTTAGGTCGCACTAAATTAAGGTAACAGTGGTTGACGTACGAGGCAGTTTACAGATTTGACGAATGCGGTTGATTCTCTTATTATGCAAAATTAAGAAGGGCCTACCAAGTGCAATTATATGAAAGCAAAGTACTTATTAGGATGCATGCATGCATCATCATTCAATGAAGTGTCAGTAACGATTCCTGTGTGGTTGAATCAAACTTCACGTTTGATTTGGTTTTTAATAATTTTTTTAAATTATTTTTAATTATTTATTTTATTAAATTATTATATCATTCAATTATTTTAAAAAAAATTAATAAAATTTAGATTTATAAGATATCTTGGTCTACATGATTATGCTACTCAATTTTTCTAAAATAAACTCATTTTTGGATCACATAAAAATTTCTTCAGATATGTTTGTTACTAAATGAGAATCTGTTTTTCTTCTTAGATAATTATTTAATTTTAATTTTGAATAATAATATTTTTAAAGAAAAATATAATAATATAATTTAAATTGATTTTTAAATAAAAATCATAAAATTTATGCTGTAATTTTAATGTTAATGAATCATAAAATGATTTTTATATTTAACTTAAGAAGCACTTTAGTCGAGCAATGGTTTGACCCGAGCCGGACCCGTACGGAAAACGGGTCATCTAAAATCCCTTCGGAAGGCCCGCTATAGGCTGAGTTAGGAGCTTATCTTTGATTTCTCTCGGTTGGGAACTTTCTAAGTATTTTCGAAAGACTCCAAGATTGTACACTGAACTCCACTTCTCTCTCTCTCTCTCTCTCAATACCAACTGCCAGAACACAAAAAGGAAAAAAAAAAAAAAGGTCAGTTTTGTTCTTTGGTTTGGTTAGTTCGGCTAGTTTGAAATTTTGGTTTTTCCTTTTTATTAGCAATTCATCGTGCTTTCTTCCATGTTTAATTTCTCTGTAATAGAAGTTGTTCTGTGCGCCATTGCTGGCTTTAAAGGAAAATGAGTTTATTTTTCTCTGGGACGTGGAGTTGCTTTTCTTTTCTTTCAGTATCTACTTGTATAATCAGTCTATGAGCTACTTAATTTGCATAAACTGCTATTTCATCTTACTTAGCTCTTTGAGTATTCAATATCTTTTTAACGGGTGCTTGTAACTGGTGAAATTGATTCTCTCTACTTCCTTTTTCTGTTTAATGTGATGTTAAGAGTCATTATTGGCTTTGGTTAGCAATGATCGATTTTATTTAGTTTTCCTTATAGACATTTTTGGTTCCTGTGAAAAGTATTGGAACCTGGAACATGAAAGAACACAAATTATCAGTTTCTTAATTCTCTGTTTATCAAACAGAAAGCATCATTCAGCATATCAAATGCAAAAGTCTTGTTTACTTGAATTAAAATTTTCAAAATTTAAAATGCAATAAAGTTGGGTTGAACACCTAAATGTTTCTGTGTTTCTTTTTCTCTCTGTGCCCTTCCTTTGTCACAGAAACTATACGAAACTGCAATTTCTGTCTATGCCAAATGGTATAACTGCACCGTGCTAGTAATGTTTTCACTTTTGTGTACAGGTCAATGTTGTATGCAATTTCTGCTCCAAATACTTGCCTTTCTTATCCAAGAAGCCTTTGTTCTCACCAAACAAGTATAGTTTCAAGAAGACTTTCCGTGCGTGCTTCCTTGCCAGATACCAACGAGAGGTTTAAGGTCGAGTACACACCATGGCTGATTGTTGGATTGGGAAACCCTGGAAATAAGTATCATGGCACGAGGCACAATGTAATCAACCATATTAGTGATTTTTTATGTTGATATTTCTCTGTACTAAAACTTTGTGTTTTTAATCTAAGTTATAGTAAAGATGCCATTTGCAGGTTGGTTTTGAAATGATTGATCACATTGCTCAAGCAGAGGGCATCTTGATGAATACAATACAATCAAAGGCTTTAATCGGAATAGGTTTTTACTTCTTTTTCCTCATGAACTTTCTTTCTGTAGTTTAAATTTATGTCCTTGCTTTTCATGGTTGTTCTTTTCATCTTTATTGTGTGCTTGATGGTTTATTTAAATTGTCCATGTTATCAGTACAGGTGCTATTGGAGAGGTACCAATCTTGTTGGCCAAACCCCAGGCATACGTGAATTTCAGCGGTGAATCGGTTAGGTTTTATCATTAGTTCTTGTAATTAGTTTGGCTGCATGGTTGGGTAATGTTCAAGTTTCCTTTGTGTGTGACTGTTTGTAAATCACTGTAGTACCAGCACCTTTGTAGTCACGTCAGATAGCTTTGTTCTCATTTAAGAAAATTATGATATAGTTCCTCTTGTACCCAGAGAACTCAGGGGAAAAAAAGAAAAAAGAAAAAAGAAAATAAGTTGATGAAAGCAAGATCATTTGTACCTCAATTAATCTGTAACAATGGTCGCCCATTTTGATTACTGTTGAAATCCTAAATGCTTTAAATTTATAATAATCTGCAAATCCTACTTCAATTCCTGAACTTTTCGATTAGTTTGGTTTATACTTGAACTATTGTACATCTCTAGAAACTGCATACTGGACCGCCTTATGCTGTAAGAAGTTAATTATGTCTGCTAAATATGAAGTTGTACATTGTTTGATTCAATTTTATAGGTACACTAACTATTTTTTTCCGTCTGGGTTTTATTCCTTAAATTCTTTGTTCTTTCTCCATAAATGTAATGCATTCTATCGTAGATTATTGCATATTGTAAACGTTAAAAGGGAACTCATATTTTTTAATGGTTGGTGCAAGTGGTTCATTTGCAGGGATTTAGAGGTTGCCTATTACCACTTGCTTTCTATATCTCAAATTGAGGATAAAGTTTCACTTGTTTGAGATATTCGTTTTTCATCTACGTCTCAAGTTCCCATATGGATCTTCCAACTTGTTCTCCTCTTTTTTTTTGGTGGTTTTTTTTTTTTGGGGGGGGGGGGGGGGGTTGATAAGCAAATTGCATCATTTAATTCTAAGTACCATATGAGAGTCATTCTTGACTTTCGTACTCTTCTCAACATTGATTAGGTTGGACCTCTTGCCGCACACTATCAAGTGCCCTTACGCCACATTTTATTGGTATGAATTCTTATGCCTTTTCGATGCTTAATGAAAGAACCCCACCAACAATAATTATTTATATTTTGATATGCATGTTCGTGGGACTTGTCCAACTAGATCTATGATGAGATGAGCTTGCCAAATGGTGTTCTAAGGCTTCAACCAAAGGGAGGACATGGCTATCATAATGGGTAAGTAGTCCAGATAGTTGTAAAAGAGAATACTTAGCAATTTACATATGTGACCTACTTATCCTTTAAGGGAATTGTTTCTTTTCAAAGACTATTGTTTGAACCTTTTCATCTGTCAAGCAGTCATCAAATGCATAAGTCTGCCTTATCTTTGAAATGAATGTTTAATTTTCAAACCAATGCATAATATGTGAGATGGTTGATCCAACAATGATTGGTGTAAAAAGCTGTTAATTAGTAGTTTTGTCATAAATGCTGCTGAAGGGATACTTGTTTATTCTGAAAATATTCTTTCTTCTACTTCATGCATTATGCAATCTGAAGACATTTGTTCTCTATATGATGTCCCTTGGTTTTATGTTGCTGGTATTCTTCTTTTATTACATTGCTTGAGTGTTATGTTAGTCTGTTGTGATTAAGAGAAAATGTGACTAGTCTGGTATGGCCTGCCTGTTTCACTTGCTCTGGTTTGATTCTGGAGTTAGTATCCATCCAAAAGAATTTACAATGCTTTCATCCATTGATTCAGTTATTTTGTCCATACTAGCAAAGTGAATTAAAGAATGTGGAACCTGTTTAGTGTTGGATGTTTGTCTTTTTTGGTTGCCCAGGAAAAAAAGAATCATATAGAACTAAAGTTAGTTTTTCTCATTGGTTTCCGTTAAGGGTAGGAAATTCTGCACTTGATGAACCAAAATAGCACAGGCTTCTCAGACAATCCTAGGTGATTGTTGTTGGAGTGTTGCTGAATCTAGTTTTGTATTTTTTGTATGGGACCTGAAATGTGTGGATTCAAAATGAAGTTGTTTCGCTTGAGGAATCAGAATGATGTTTTCTCATTAGTTTATCTCTACTTCTGCCACAATATTCAGGAGAAGTGGTACTCTATACTCTAGCTTCTGGCTTACTGCACAGGGCAGAGAAAAGTTAGTTCATCGAGAAGAATCGCTTGAGTTTGTATTTCGTGTCACTATCATCCCTTGGAGTTACTGATTTTGAAACAAGCTAGGTTTTTGGATTCAAGAATATTTGCGATTTTTGGAGGGTAAATCGTTTGACATATCCTTGGTCTCACTCTTCTAATAACCTCTTGCCATTTTGCTTTCTTGATGGTAGATATTGTGTCTAGGTCTATATTGTGGGTTGATATAATTGTCTTTCCGTGAATCTCAGCTTTTTTGGCAAACTAACGTTCCATCTAATTAAATGTTAATAGAAAAAACTAGTTCCTCATATCCATATACTGCAATATGACATTGACTGCATGTTTTTATGGTCCTTAATGACGGCTTCGTTTTAAACTTTAGTATTGGCCACTGTAATGCTTGACAAGCCATTTGTTAATCTCTTGATAGCTATTGCTGTTCATGCGTCTTTGGTGTCTGTTATCTGAGTTGCGAAGTTCCTGCATGAACTGTTGGGAATTTGACAACCAGATCCTTAGTTGATGGATCAAATATCAAATCCCTATAACCTGAAAGCAACAATAATAAAAGCAAGAAGAAAGTAAACAACCACAGGAACACAAGATTTATAGTGGTTCACCCTCAATTGAGAGTTACATCCACTTTACAGCCACTGCAGGAAACCCTTTCACTATGAAAATAGATTACAAGAGAGATAACTGTTTCCCTAGCCCTCACTCTACTGGAATAAAACCCTAGGACTCTTACTCACTCTCTCTGTTGTGATGTTTACATGGGTAGAAGCCCCCCCTTTATATAGTAGAGCCCAAGGCCCAAAAGATAGATGTGTGAGAATCTTAAGATATCTTTTTTGATGAGTATATACTCTTTGGATGAGTATATTTCTTTTCAGATAAGCATATATATCCTTTCAGATAAGTATATGCCATCTCAGATAAATATATATCTTTTCAGATAAATATAAACCCTTTTGTGGATAAGTCTCCACACATACTCAACATGAATTCCTTTTTGTTTAACATGTGATAATGCTTTCTGAAAAGTCATTTGGTTTTTATGCCCGCTTAATATACACCTTCATCTGATGAAGTAAACTGTTTCATATTCTTTTGCGTATGACCAAAATCGGCTGAAGAAACCTAAACATGACAATGGAAAGCGCAGCTGCTTGTTTCTTTTTCTGGGTGTGTATTTGTCAAGGACTGCTAAATGCTAGTGGACTAAAACAGATTTAGGAAATGTAACTATTGTCATCGTCTTGCAGAGTCAAGAGTGTGATGGGGCATTTGGATGGTCGTCGTGAGTTTCCTCGGTTGTGCATAGGTTGGTGCAATACCCTGCTCATCACATTTACATCTTCTGGTATCAAAGCTTTTCTTCAACCCGTAGAACTTTAGGATCTTTTATATTTTCAGGAATCGGAAATCCACCTGGCACCATGGACATGAAAGCTTTTCTTCTTCAAAAGTTCAGTGCAGTGGAGCAGAAACAGGTAAAGCACCATTCCAACCATCCTACTACGTTTATTAAATTCAGTGGCATCCTTGGTGCTTCCATTAAGCTCATCTTTCAGGCATGAATGGCTGTGCTTTATATGTTAAAAAACCATATCTTCAGCAGGTCCTCTCTTTCTTCATAGAGTTCGAATTTATTATTGAATTGATCCCCACTCTGTGGCTCAAGCTATCCTCTGATAAGTCTGAGTTTATGGACAGATTGATGTAGCTCTCGAGCAAGGGGTTGAGGCTCTGAGGACCCTCGTGCTCAGTGGATTCAACCAAAGCATCTCTAGATTTAATTTGGGGCAGAAGTTCAAGTACCACAAAGTTTGATTCTTGCAGGCAAAAAGATACGAAACCAAGACAAAACACATCTGAACATGTTGGCTGCATGCAGTACTGGAAGCTTCCTATGTACCAACCGATGAAATTACTTGTAACTTTCTCAGATTAACCTATTGGATGAAATGCTCATTTTTTTAAAATAAAGTTTAGAAGTTTTTGACTGTATTGAAGTGTAAAGTTTCTACCTTTAGTGTTATTTCTTTCTTTCTTTTTAGGTTGTAGTGGGTTATTGCAGTGAAGCCATATGTAAATACTTGAGAGTTGCCGGGTAGGCATGGAAGCAGCCTCAACTTTTTGTCAAAATCACGACAAACAAGTCCTTTTTCATGTAAAGTTAACAAATTTTGCAGCAACTTTTCTGGTACATAGAGGCCCGTCACAAGGGACCCACTTGAGCCCTCAAGGGCCCATCTCGTCGAATCATCCTTATGGTATCCAATGTGATCCATCTCTTGATTTTCCAAATGGGACCCACCTAAATAAGAACGTTATGCAATTAATTAAATTAAAAGAGAAAAAGAAGAGAAGGTGAAAAAGTAAAAGGAAAGAAGATACTCTCTCTCTCTCTCTCTACCTCTCTCTTCTTTTAATCAGACCGTTGCAAAATCAAATCTTTTAAAAAGAACGACTACCATAAAAGAAACTACAAAAGAATTTATTGCTACTGCTTCATCATCTCTCTCTCTTTACGTTTCTCTCTGCTTAAGAGTAAATAACAGGGAAATCCTTGAGATCGATCAAAAATGGGAGAGGCTGATGGCTGTCTGCAACATACCCACCAGTCAAGCCGCAGTGTTCCGTCTCTATTACATGCCCTTGACCCAATGTCTCTCATCCTCTCGCAGATTTCGAGTCCTCATGAACCAGTTCCCCTCAGACTCATGACAGAGAGTTACATCATGGAGAGAGGACCCAGATACAGCGCCTACGCGCAACTGAGGGAATCAAAGCTGAGGATGAAGAGCAACCACAGCGAAACGAAGCAACAACAAGAATGTTTTCCGGAAGAAGAGGACGAACGAGAACAAGAATCAAAGCGGACCCCAGTGAAGAAACAAGTGAAGTTTAGTGCAAATTTGGTTAACACGCGTAAAGGGCCCTCTGTTTTGGCTCAATCAGTGCCTGATTTCTCTGCAACTCTGCGTAAAGAGAACAGGAAGCCACCGAGTATGCTTCCTTCATTGATGGAGTTGACACCTCCATCAAAGAAATGGGCCAAAGGGGATGATAACAATGGGGTTTTAGCGAATTCAATAGTGAGACGGAGTAAGTCCGCGAATGCAGGGGAGAAGAAAGGAGGATTGATGAGGAAGAGCTATGCAAGCATTGAGGATTTGAAGAAGATTTCTCATGCTGCAGCCAGTGCCATTAATGGTGAGAACAGAGGAAAGAATGGGAGAGGAGGGATTGCCGGTAACAAGACTGTTTTGGGGTATAGACAGTTCTGAATTAAAAACTCCACTGAGTTCATTTAAGATTTGTTTGATCATCTTGATTGGTTTTTTCTACAATTGATTTGTTATCTCTTATAAGGATCTGATTCGATCTGTTTTCTTTTGTCCCCTAATGGGTTTATTAGGGGGAGGTTGATCTTTGATCATGGCCTTGCTTTCACTATTTTAATTACAGATTGTAAAGCTCTGGATGTAATCATGCTTTTAGATATGATAATGATACGCTAGAGACACGTTCGGATTGATGTTCCTCTGTTAAAGACATTTCTTCAATTACAATCATGATCCTCATTTGTTTATGGGTTCTTTCATAAATTTCATAAATGTTATTTTTCAACTTTAAAATTTCAAAAACTTGCCCACTTTTTCTCAGTTAATTATGCCTTTCCCATTTTCAAATATGTCAGCAAGTGAAAAACCTTGCTTCCCTGCCCAACCTACCCAGTCCTTGCTGGCTTCAGGCATGTTTCATGACAAGGAACCAGAAGATCCCAGAAATCACATGTTCTAATCCAGTGGACAGAACCCAATGACATCCAATACTTTGATATCAATTAAGGGAAGCTTCAGCTATACAATAAAGGATCAGTTAATAATCATTGATTACCATTCACCAATTTGTACAAAAAATACCATTTTGGTCAGCATACAGAGAGAAGGGGTCAAGTCTGACACATACATTAATCAGAGGGTACTAGGAACTTCAAAAGGAAACCAGCCTGCATTCCTGAAGGTCCATCGCGACTTCCTCCACCAAAATTTCAAGAATGTCCCAGTCAATCTTAGCAACAAATTCAAATGCTTCTACTTCAAAATCGGTCCATTTTCCCAAAGAATGACTCATCTCCCATTCTATGATCTCATCAGGAGACATTCCGGTAAACTGTGTCCACCTTCTGACCTCTTCTCCAACCTCTTGAATAAGCATCTCCACATTCATGTATAAAGGCAGTGTTCTCCATGCTTTGAACCCAGAACTACAGTATCTGCTATATTTGGAATCTAAATATTCTGTCATACACTCGAAAAGAAATTCCCTAAGCTGATTACCTTCTTTGGTCTCTTTGAAACCAGGAAGACAGTCGAAGTTCGCCCACATGGCACCAGCAAGAATTTCAAGTTGATCGAGTAGAAAAGGACCAACGAGAAAGGTTCTCATTTCATCTGAATCATGTACAGCTGCTTTTCCAAACAAAAGTTCAGCATTCAAGATAACCTCCTTTGCATGGCTAACCTTGCATCTGGACATTCCAATGTGAGCGTGATTGATCCTATCCAACATCCTAGAAATCTGGTTGACAAGATCAATCACCACCTCATAACTAGTCCTCCCTCTGCCTGATGAGGTTGCAGAATCTAAAAGATCAGAATCAGGCTCTGCTAGTCGTGGCCGATGATGCGTGCTATCTGAGTCAAAATGCAAGCAATGTCCTGGAATAAAAAGCAAAGATTGTAACAAATAATATCGACCTTCAGGAAGCTTTTTTGTGAAGAAAATAAAAGAGGGGAAAGAAAAGGACAAATGCATTTCAGAAGACAGTCACTCGTAAATTAAGCTGATAAAATCAAAGACGCATAAATTTCTCCACTCCACCATCTGTAGGGAATAACATTAAGAGAAGTTCCTTACCTGAGATGTCATCAGCACTGCTGGAAAAGCAACTATCATTTGAAAAAGGAGCTTCAAGAACAGAACCCGGGCTACGACGATCACCATCATGTGCAGATCCCAATGAAGTCCCCTCTGTCTTTGCTTTGGTCTGAAAAATCCAACTATGGTTGTCAGAAGGACATACTTCTCAGGCAAACAACACATGTCATTCAATCACAATGAAAAAAAAAATGATGGGAACTGTTGCCCTTGATTATCTTTGAAGTATCAACTTTCAATTAGCTCTAATTTGGCCATGGAACTTTTGTTTCAAACTATGATAACTTTACCAAGTCACCATAAATCTTCACCACTACCAAGTAATGATGAAGATCACTGTGAATCTAAACAAGGATTTTCTCCTCCATATAAGGCTGGCATGTTCTTTCACAAGGAGCAAATATTTTTTCATAATGCAAGAAATGCATGTGCTGTTAATCCAATTTTTGCAATAATAATTTTACATATATATATGTTACTTGATATAATGCCTAACTATGTCCCCTTTTCCTTTATTATTTATGGAAGCTTCCATTGAAATACTCCACATCTTGACTTGTTTGCAATATAGCATCATTGAGATGTTGAGTCTCAGTTGTCGTTAGGAAGAAGCACAGCACAAATTGAGACAGAACTTAGTAATACTATATTGCACATGATGCAATATATATTCCATGATTGGCAAAGAAGAACAGAAACCAACAATTAAAACCAGATAAACCAACCTGAAAAGCAATATCTTTACTAACTTGACCATCTTGGGCGACTGGCTGCCCCGCAGTTAAAGCAGATATTAGCTCTTGGAGAATCATAGCAGTAGATCTCTTATGCAGAATACCTCCTGTTGTCAGTTCATCCTCTTCTTGAGAAGTCAGCTCCTTCAACTTTTGTTCCAGAAGAGCACCTAGTGCATCTCCATCCAATGGAGCTTGTTTCCACATAGATGTTTTCCCATCATTTTCATCCAACATTAACTTTCTTTGGTGAGAAGCATTCTTGTTAGTGAAATCATTTTGATCCTTCCTTCTTTCCTTCAACTTCGTGCAAGTTCCACTTTTGTCAGCTAATGGAGAATTAAATGTGAAAGAAATAACACTGCTGTTCTCATTGCCATTTACTCTGTTCCCTTCACCCAGATAACATGCTTTGCTTTTTGTACAAGTACGGCGCACTGTACTGGCATCAACTCCCATTTCTTTTCCCACCACAACCTCACTCCTTGCAGATGGTTTCTTCCCTAACATTGAATTGCCAAAACTGCTACTTTCAACTTGCCCATTAACAGTTATCGTCCTCCTCTTACGCACCGGAGTCTTTATTGGTGACAAGGCATCATCTTGCCTGTTACAAGATTTTCTCTCCCTGTCATGATTAGATGGGTCCACTTTGGTAGGCATTCTTGGACGCGTCCGACCACTTAAACTTCGATTCAAAGCTACAAAATCTTTGGCCTCACTAACAGCATTTGCAGCTGACGAGGCTCTTCTACTTTGTAAATTACTTAATTTGGCCTTCGCTGGCATTCTCTCCCTGCCCAAAGATATCTGTAGTTGAGCTTGATTCTTGTGCTTGAACACAGATGGCAATGGTTCATCTTTTTGAGTTCTAACCTGCTGGCTTGTTGAATGCCGTTGCGCTTGACCTTCACAAGATGGAGGCTTCCTCTCTGTAGCACTTCCACTGCATGATTGTAAATGGTCTTCTTTCTGAACTGCAATGTGACTAGATTGGTCCCAACTCTTCCGCAAAATTACATTTCTTTCTTGGTCAAGAGAGGTTATGAATGGCTTTGGTTTATTCTTTACATGTTCTTGAGAAGAGGCACCAGCTGACTTTGAAACAGGGGAAGAGTAAACAAAACCCTGCTCCACTGTATCAGGCTTAGAGTCCACAACATCAACCAAATTACCACAGTTTCTGCAAGGAGCTTGACCTATCAAAGAATTGCCTGCAGTCACCTCGTAACCAGATTGTTTCAACAAATCTGGTTCTGACATAACCTCCTTCTTAGACAAATGGTGCTGGGAACTTGAATAAGTAAGAGCGCTTTTTGCTCTATTTGTAGCTTGCAACCCTGGTTCCAAAATCCTGGTGGCAGCATCAATCAACCTGGAGGCCCTATGCATTTTCACAGAGGACATCCTCGGACTCTTCAGCGGTGAAGCAAGTTTCTGGTGATGATGCTTTCTTGTTCGTGATAAAACACTCTTAATCTGCAATGCCTCAGATCCAAACCTTGCCACTGCCCGTCTGTCAGATAGTCCTGTCTTCTGAATCTTCTGTGGCCTGGATTCAAGCCTACCATTTCCTTTATCTGACCTGAGATCGTCCCTATTACACCCACTTTTATCATTCACTAACTTCTCTTCTCTAACATCACGGTTATCTGATGATGAAGCTTTCTTGGGCTTATCTCGCTGTACAGCAGGCATGGATTCAAGACCCATTAGCCTAGCAACCAGACTTGGAGCTCGCATTTCATGCTTTTGCTCCATATCTACACTAGTCCAGCTACCATTCTTCTTCACATTTGGGAAACCCCCACTGTTCTCATCCGCAATCTATCATTTCAACACATAACCAACCCATAAAACAAAATTCAATGACAAGGCAGCTATTGAAACAACCCAGAGAAACTAAAAAGATGATTTTACTAAGGCAATTACCAAGTGAAGCTTGGACCTGGGCATCTTCTCATCTCCTCCAAACTTCTTTGAAGTTCTCTTTGCGCGAGCTGAGACAATGCAGTACCCATAAGTACACAATCTTGATTAAATGGGAAGTCCTTGTACATGCAAATACTTAAAGTAGTATCAGGAACTCTTTTCTCACATACCAATGCATACACATTCAGTTGATATCCACATATCGAACATAGCATAATTGTATTTCTAGAGAGAGAGAGAGGACTAACCAGGAGGAAGCAATTTTCTGGAAAAGAGCTTCTTTTTGGCAAATCTCCGGTTCCAATCAAAGAGCTGGAAGAAAATACCAACACAACCACCAGGCCTATGAGGCCGCTTCTCTGCTACAGCCAAACAAGTCACTGTTTTCCCCGTCGTATCATTCATCTTCTTAAACAGAAGGACACCGGCAACAACAAAACGGTCCCCAAATATGCTCTAACCCAAACTCTCTTCAGAAACCAAAAGACCTCAAATCTGGATGGCAACAAGTCTCCAAGAAACCCATAACTCAAACAAAGAATCCCTCAAAAAGGAGCTCTTTTCCAAGGGTTAAAAACCACAAATGCAAGCGGAATCTACAGAAGAAATCTGTACAATAATGTAGCAAGCTAGTAAATAGGTAATCAAAGATCTCTTACAACTGCAGACAAAACGACAATAGCAAGGATAAAAAGGATGAGTCACAGAAGAGCTATTGCAAAAAAAAAAAAAAAGTGAAGCATAGAGAGGGAAGAAAGAACCTTTTCTTGATAACAGTAAATACAGCTTTTGATACTCCGAGTTTTATCTACATGTCTTCACGCAAAGGGTAAATGATTCGGTATCAAAAGAGAAAGTGATGATCAAATGAAGGGCGTGAAAAGTTAACCAAGGAAAAGGAGGAAAGAAGGGAAAAGAAAAAAGAGAGAATCATGTGAGTGGACGTTGTTAGTGCGGAGAACAAGACAATGAAGCTCGAGAAACTGGCATAGTTGGCAGGCGAGATGCACTCTGTGAGTCTGTGACTGTAAAGAAAAGGAAATAAGAGAAAAGGGAAGCAAAGGGCCGGTCGGTACTCTGGCCGTGACAGTGGCTCGAGAGATGGTACAGTTCAGCCTCTGCACAGAGAGAGAGAGAGAGAGAGAGTGGGTGGGGTTAGCAGAGAGAAACCACGCGCACTGGATCCTGATCAAACTTGACGAAGAACGAAGGAAGATATAGAGAGCGAGTAAAATCCTAAAGATTATTTACTTTTTTTCTTTTTTAATTTTATAAATTTTAGAAAAATCACTCATTTTAATTTTTTTTAAATCTTATATTAAACATTAATAAATTATTATATCTAATTAACAGCCGAATCATTATTCAAATGCATTTCCTGCATTTTTTAATAGTCCTTTGTAAAATATTTTATTTTAATTTTAAAAGATAAAAATATATAAAATTTTAGAATAAAATTTATATTAAATTTTGGTTTATAATTTATATTATCATTCAAAATTTTATGTTTAAAATATAATAATTAAATTTATTTTTAATTTAAATAATTATAAAAATATAAGATTATTTTTGTTATTAAAATTATCATTTTAAATAAATTTTTAAAAAAATTGATTTTAAAGTTATTTTTTATAAAATTTTAAAATGTTAAAAAATAAATTGAAAAAATATATATTTCAATATTCACAAATTTTTTAATGATTATAATTTTAATATTTTTTTGTTTATAAAAAAGTTTAAATTAATTGATTATAATTTTTATTAACACTTTTTAAAAAAATAAAATTTATTCAATAATTTGATATAAATATTAAAAAATATAAATCTTTTACTGAAAATTTTAAAAATCCTATTATTTTTGCCAAAATTATTGATTATATTGATTATTTTATTTTAATCTTTCAATTTTTAATTAATAATAGAAAAAATTTAAGCAACATTAATTATTAAAAAATTAATAAATTTGAAAAAAAAAGGAATATAATGTAAGAAAGAAATAGTGACGTGGACATGGCAAAGGGCAAAAGTGAAAACAGTTTCATCTGTCTTAGCGTCGTCGCGTCTACGTCTTGTCTCAAAAACTGCGCAGTCACCGACGCCCAAGCTTAGGCTTCCTTTTTTGAAAATCCTCGACGCACGCGAGTGCCAATCGCCTGCACCAACTCCGATGCACTCGACTCGCTCTTTTAGAAAGCCACGTGGGCAACCCAATCGGGAGTGGTGAATCCGTAATAAAATTAAAGATTATGGCGATATTTTTTTTACAAAAGTGAGTTTCTACAGAACCCGGCAAGGATCCAACAATACCGAGGCACCTCATATGTTGTCCACATTTGATGAGTGTCCTTAGGACACTCAACCAACTTGTTAATATTAAAATAGGGACAAGAAACTTCACTTTTACCATGGTGAAAAAATAGGTAATTTTTAATTTTTGAATTAATTAAAAAAATAAAATATTGGGTAAATTTTGGATTTTTGATTTGGTGCTAAGTAAATTGACCGATTGATTTTGTCGGGTAATGAGTGAATTTGGATTATGCACATGGGGGTATGCCGGTATTACGGTTTAAGGTCAAACATCTGACAAATTGGGGAAAGTCCGATTTGGTATTTGTGATGTGGACTTAGCATATAATGATCATATGAGTTTTAAATCTTATTAAGTTCCAAGGAAGTTAAATTTGGAGTCACATAATGCCATATTGAAGCTCGATTTTCCAATATTCCTTTTTTAGGTTATATTTTTGAATCTTTTTAAAAATTTAAATTTATGAGATAATTAATTATATTTAATTTTTATGAATTGAGATCATGTAAAATTATAAAAAAATATATCAATGAAGTAAGGTAAAGATTCTCTCTCGTCCCTTTATTTGTTTATTACACTTTTATTTTCATTTTAATTTTTATTATTGTCCAAGATATTTAACAAGTAAAAACATTAGTAAAATAATGCAATAAACTTGAAATTATTTACATATAGATTAAAAAATAAAAAGAAGAATTAAAGTATGAATTCAAATTTATTTAAGAAAATTAAGTTTTCCCATGTTTTTATCTTATTATAATTAATGGGTAAGTTATATAATTAATTATTTATTTATTTTACATTTTGTGAGTTAAAATGTTCCGTGTTAAAATACAAGTATGTTTGACCGACACTTTCAACATAAAACTTGTGTCTGTCCATGGATGGTTGGGCATGGATAATGACAAGATCCAATTTAACTTAGGCAACTTCTGTTTCATGTGACTCAGGGAAAAGTACAAAACATGTTAGCTTCTTAGGAAGAGAAGAATCCAACATTTAAAAATAAATGGAAACAGAGATTTCAAATTTTCTGTGAAAATATTTGATTTTTAAATTATGTCATTCATATACACATTTATTTTGCTTTTTTTAATTTTGTTGTGAGACTAATTTATTATTGAAATAGTTTTTATGTTTTATTAACTACTAAAAATTATGGATCTACAACTTATGTTAATTTGAAAGTAAAAAACATCTATTTTTTTTAAATATATGTTTTAAATTTTAATTATAAAGCATTAAAAATTAAATTGGTAGTAAAAAATTATTGAATTTAAGAGATATATTTTACCCATTTTTAATTAAAATTTGTTTATTATTTTTAAATATGAGATAATTGGTTCGATAACCAAAATAAATATTAGAATTTTGTATAAAAATTAAAATTTGAACCATTAATTATTACAAAAATTATAAGTTGTTATGACATGACACGGCTTTGAAACTGTTTGGCTACTGAGAAATTGTAAAAGAAAGAAGAAAATATATCCAAGAACTCAAGGAAATGAACAGGCTCAAACAAATCTGATATAACCGCCCAGTTAAGGCGATCTTTCTTGGTTTTTCCTAGGAAAACAAAGAACTCAGGAAAACTCACATATGATCATCAGCAATCAAATATGTAATCTGATGAACCCTATTGTTAGTCACTCTTTCTTTCTTCTGGAAACGGGAAAGACTGAACCGAGACAAAACAGTTTGGCGAAAGAGACGTTCAATACGGGATTAGTTAGTTGAATGCCATTCTTGTAACTCTTCCTAAGTGTAGCTTTCTGGCAACCCATCAAGGCTGAACACTGCAATGGCTTCATCATCTCTGAATTCTGCTTATGCCTGTGGCCAGATTTCAATAATGGTGTCTGCTTCGCATTTTGCCCAAACCTGGTTGATTTGCTTCGCTGTATAAGTGGTGCAGGACACAAGCTACTTGCATGTTCACGGAGACAGTCCAAGCTACAACTTCGCCTGAACCGCCAGAAGGACTTCAGAATCGTACGCTTCACTTCCTTTGCCCCTCCTTTCTTTGAACTTTCATCAGTGGATTCAGTACTTGTGGCATCCAGGAGTTCATGTTTTGGTGATTGGTTCATCTGTTTTGCAGAAGTGACGATCTTCTTTTTCTTGACATCAACAGGAAGGATTTTTCCATCTGAGAAAAGTTCATCTGCCGAGGAAAAATCTTGGCTGTAGTTATTGCAAACGCAGAAATCGAACTCAAGGCTCGAATCCAATCTCGATGAGCTTGATCGTAGAGGGAGCTGTTCTATCGGAATAGTACCGTCTGATTGATCAAGATCATCAGAAAACGAGATTCTCGGGGGAAGATTTTCCGAGCACAGCTCAACAGCCATTGCTTCAAATTTTCCAGGAAAAACTACCAGGCCTTATAACTGGAAAGCTTTTGTTTCTGTAGTCAAAAGTGATGCACTCAAAAATCAAAACCTAACCTGGAATTCAAACCTTGGAAGTAGACAAGAAAGTTGCATAAGGAGTTTAAATTAAGGGAAAAAAGCAGATTGGAAAAAGAGAATGTTTGTTCTCTCCAATGTTTGACGAAAGCTGGAATTCAAAATGCCGTGAATTTGAAGTCCTGGAAACAGATTGGACAGTGAGGAAGGTTCACATTCATGTTCTTGTTAGCACCAAAAGGTGAAGGAAAAGCACTGTTTGGTATCCTGGAAAGTTGAAGATGTTTAAACTTAAGAAATAGGTGCTTTCAGACATGAAAGACTGGGTCTCATTGACAAAATTGCATATCGTCTATGCATAAACAATAATTTTTCTATTTCTTCAGTAATCTAATTCAGTTCAAGCCCAAATTTTAATTTAATTTGGATGGGCATCAAGCAATGATCTATCAGATCATACAGAGGAGGGTATGGAAGAAGTGGAAGAGATATATAGGTTCAAGGTCGTCCAAAAGTATATTGTATAAATCATAGCTGGAAGACTTTAGCAGTTGAAGATTACATAAAAAAAAAATCAGATGGAGCTAGAGATAGATTGATCAACGTAATAGTTTTTGAACACATAATCTAAAGCTCCAATCTTACACCAAGTAGCAACTGGCACGATCCATTTATTTATTTTGTCAGGTCATTTTCTTTACTTGGTAAAGATTAGCAATGCATTAAGTTAATTGAAGTTTCAGCTCCTGTCCAGTTGGTGACAGCTTTTTCTTATGTATGCAGGCGACTAGTTTATGTCCCTTAGGTTATATTACTGCATTGAAGTCACTCTTAGTTAGTTGAAAGCGATTGGAATTAGATGTTTAGACCTTTCTTCAAGATCACCAAAGAAAATCCTACTCTCCCCCTGTTTATCAGTTCACCTGTGTTCGTTCAAAAGATGGAGTTTGCGTTTGTGAAGCTTCTTGTTGGATTCGAGCTTATCCTCCTTTCCTGTTTGATTAATGAGTTCCCCCCAAATCACAGATTTTGATGTGAAATTATACAGAATTGTATGAAAACAATACCCTTTGCTTGGGATAGCAAATCTGGTAGGATTAATGGAAGCTGCAGCAGGAATAACATAAATATAAATTATTCTTCTGACTTGGTGCATCAAGGTTACAAAAAACCAGATTCTTAATTTGTTTCAGATTTGCAGAGAGCAGGAGTTGGACTCATTAATTAGGACTTCAAAGGCTGCCTAGACTTGCTCTGGCTGCTCAGATACATTATGCTAAGATTGAAATAAACCCTTCTGAGATGATCATGTCATTAGCCAATCCAAGGTTGAAGGTTTTATGAAGAACCGTAACAGCCTTCTTCATAGAGCTTCGCTGCTCCACCAAATGTTTAGGTAAACTAATATTTCTAGTCAATATGTCTGGAATTTTGTAAGTTCTGCTTCTGTCTGTGGTTTCTGGACAAGGAGCATTTATGGTCCTAAACAACTTTAGGATACTACCTGTCTTTATCAGATCAACACTTTTGTGGAACCAGATGTGCCAGGCTCGGCTGTAACGTGATCATTTATTGCCGAAGTCATACTATTCAGGCTGTTGAAGAATTGTCCCTTTGTGTTGCAAGTCATGGCTGCATTAATCTTGGTGTTTGTACATTTCAGACATGGGAGACTACAAGGAAAGAGTGGCAGATGGGACTACACAGGTTCATTTCCTTGCAAAAACAAGTCAAAACCCCCAAATCTCACGGTTTCTCTGCCAAAAAGATTCCAGAAAACCGACAACCAAAGTCTTTGGTTGCCATGTGCTTCAGAAACGTGCAAATACAGATAAATCTATAACCTGTGTGACCATTTTTTCAGAGTGAGGATGCAAATTCAGAACTTCCATTTGTATCATCATTCTCTGCGAGTATCTTCCATCTAAAAATGAAAACAATGTTTGAATTATATGAAGTAAATCAATGATTGAAGTAGGACTCACTAAGGGGAACACTACTGGTAACATCTGCTGTCATATTTTGTCATCAAGCTATCAATTCAACTTCAAATTCAGATTTCTAATTGTTTTTGGCAAAATTAGAGAAAAAAACACAGATAGATCAATTTAAGAACAGAAAACTAAGGACAACAGAGTAATAATTTGTCCGAAGATGACAAAGTTGCTGAATAATTTTTGGGTTTTTCCTTCAATTATTGTGGGTAGGAGCTACTGCTTTGATGTGACGATAAGCTAACTTCAAGCAATAATACAAGGCATGCTTAGCTGCAGCTTTGATTACCTGTGTGCTTTGTTCTCACTAAAGCTGAGATCTGCATAAAACCAAGCATTTCGACTCTGATTAGTACCAAACATACTATAGCCAGAGTTCTTCCAAATTCGGTGAGAGGAGAACATAAGAAAGTTAAAAAAGGGAGAAAGAAAAAGAAACCAAGACTATTAGCCAACCCAGAATTTTTAGATCAAGGGAAGCATTTCAATGGAGATATATCTATCAGTTTGCTCTACAAAAGACAATGGAGTTTCAAAATTATTGATCCAAATACAAACAAACACTCTGTTTTTGTCCTGTTAAGCAAGACAAAAGCTGTTTTCAAACTCTTGGAAATCAAAATAATTACTGGTTAAGAGCAGTAGTTGCATAAGAAAGTTTTGACAACCTCAAAACTACAAGAGGCTCATCTTGTGCTCTACAGCATCTTGAAAAAAGAAAAACTATGCTTTGCCATGCCTTCACCTTCTTCTTATCCATCACTTTCTGTCTCGATTCTCGATCTTAACACAATCTTTACGATTAAACCTCTTTTAACTTTATTCGACCATGAAAAATACAAGAAAACAATCCCCACCCCCCGCCCCCCCCCCCTCTCCCAGCCCATTTCATTGAAGAAGATCAAACAAGTTTGATTCAATCATCATTGTAGAATGAATAGAATATACATGCATGTTAACTATCTAAATTGTTCAGGGTTTTACATTTTCAGTTCGTACTTTTATGAAGTTAAGAACCTTTATTTTAGATTTTGAAGGGGCATAGTAATATTACTTTCTGTATCTGTTCCAGTTTTCAAGAAGGACAAGAAGAAAGAAACCAAAGTCTATAATCAAGAAGAGATTCTGGGCACCAATCACATACAGCTAAGATAACCTTCTTGTGTGTAATAATAAGAAGAAATTGAAAGAGTTGCTTAGATCAAATTATCTGCAGCGAGTGTGAGCTAAGAGCACAAAAGAAAAGCAGATGAAAGAACTGAATAGGACAACCAAGAAAACAATGGCTTGCCTGTCATTTTGCGTCCCCAAAGCATGTGCCATGAATTACATCACATTGCTTTGGCTCTAGGCCCATCACCAATCTCCATGCCAACCTCTTGAGGCAGTTACTTTGGTCCTTCCTATCTCTACTTTGTTCTAGTAATCACATGGGGTATTCAAAATGGAGAAAACTAAAGAGAAAAGAAAAGAAAACCTTCTTATTTTGAAGAAGAAAAAGAAGAGTTAATGTCCAATCATCTCTTCTTGCTCTTATCTTTGCCACTGGAGAAGATTGAACCTAAGCCAAATAGATTCCCAGAAGGAACATTCAGAACAGGGTTGACTCTAACAGCATTGCCGTAGCTCTTCTTCAATGGAGGTTTCTGATAACTTGTTGATGAAGGCTGCAATGCTTTCAGGACTACTGCACCTTGTTTCTGAGAGTTCTGCTTCTGGGTATGGCTCTCCTTTGACAATGGAGCTCGCTTAACACTTGGGGCTGACCCAGTTGAGTTGCTGCGGGATAGAAGTGGCAAAGGGCACAAGCTCCTTCCATAGCCACTCCCACAGTTCAAGCTGCTGCTCCTTTTGAACCCCCAAAAAGACTTCGAGCTTTGCTTCTCCTCGATTTCATTCCCTGATTCGTCCCTCATCATCTTGTTCTGCTTCGAACTCTGTGTCCTTGAACCTTCAGTTCTATCAGCTTCATCATGTCGTGGCGGCAATGGTGACGGGAGCGCAGACAGAACCCCATGTTTCATGGGTTCAGTCTTTTTCTTGATTTCAGTGGGAAGAATCTTCCCGTTGGAGAACAGCTCGTCAGCAGAGGAAGATTCTTGATCAAAACTCTCGCGGACGCAAAAATCAAAATCAACGCTCGAGTTCATGCCCGAAGATTTCGACCTAACTGGTCGTTGCTCAACAGGCACAGCATCAGAAAAATCATGAGAAAATGAAATTCTAGGACTCATACCAGAATTCTCCGAGCAGAGGTCTATTGCCATTTCTTCAAAACTTCACAGGGAAACCAGAAACTCTTCAATGGCTACACGCTTGACAAGGAAAAACCATCAAAACCCGAGTACACTTAGGTTTCAGCAATCAACAAGCATGCCTTTAAACCTAACAACTACTGCATTTAAAAGTCTAAGCAGTTAAAAAAGAGTAACAAAAAGGCAGAGGACCAGAATGAACATCGAATTTTTCTGAGAAAATTTCAGAAAAGAAAAAAGGGAAATGTGAAGTGGGTTTTCCAATGAAAGATGAAGATGATAAGGATGGATGATGGAAAATGTGTCGGGAGCGATGTGAAGGAGATGGAGAGACCGAGTATTGTTGGGTAGTGAAGATAAAGAGACGTGGAGAGAGCTTTGAGGACCAAAAGTCGGCCTCATGAGTGGAGTTGGTTAAACAAGAATAATCTGCTGCTACCGTGAAACAGGTAATCATGTCCCCATGGCCACGGACGTCGAATCAAGTTATCACCAAATCATCTTCTTCATCCTCTGTTTAAAGAATGATTAAGCTAATGATGTTTGGCTCCTAGGAAAATGAAGCCAATATAGAAAAAAAGCCATAACTAATTCTTGAAAAGGAAATATATTATCTTTTATCACATGAGATACTCCTCTTCATAAGTCCACCACCTATGGCTACGCTATATTTATCTTGATTTCATTCATTTAAAAAAAAAAGAAAATCATTTTGACCGAAGAACTACTTGACAAATTATCTAAATCTCAAAATAGTGAAGAGTGCAATGAAAACAAAAGGACACGATATTTCTTTGCATTTACGTGGAATCCATTGAATAATTCTTAATCTTTTAACTCTTAATCCGTCATTAAAGATTAACACGCCTCTTAATTAATGCAATTAAGAGGACTTTGTGGAATTTATTTATCCAATTATTAAACTTATCAAGCTAGTCTTATGTAATATATATAAAAAAAATTGTAGCTTCTTGCATGTAAAAGAGATATATATATATATTTATATTCTTGCATGCAAGCCTACTAAACACCTTTTCATGTTATCTATAATATTGGATTTGTGATTCGTTTTTCTTAAATCAAGATTAGTTTATGTAGGCTGGTGGATATAATTAAGATTAGAGCTCGGTGTCCTAAAAGCTTGTTGCAATCCAAATCTAAGATTAGTGGATTATCTTTAGTTTAATCAAAAAGGAGTTCCATAAAATCATGCAAGTGCTATATGTCCCCATCATATATATAATCACCCATTTCTTTTTTCTTTTTTTATTAATTTTTTTAAATTATAATAAAATTTTTATATAAAAAATTTATTCAAAACGTTCAAATCACTTCATATACCCATAAAAAGTAACTTTTAAAAATAATAAAATTTTTATTTTTTAAAAACATTATCCGAATGACTCAAACTCGAACTTTATCCCTCGTTAATTCATTATTTATCGATGAGACAATCTCATTAGGAGCATTAATAATATATTATGTTTAATTTTTTTATTTTTAATTTATATATTATTTTATTCTTTCCATTATTTTATATTTTAGTGATTACGAGAGGTAACGAGCTCAGGGAAAAATCAAATCCAAGCGTTCACACGGGAAGAGTTTAATGCCGATATATTAGATAAGGAACTTGGAGCTTATCTTATACACTGTTCATAAGTCTCGAATTATAAGTTTGTGATGGGTTGCCACGTGAAGCAAACTTTATGCGCGAGAGAGAGAGAATAACCTAAGTGTGAAATGGGCCCAAGGACCACTGTTTCTGTCTTGCTATGATTGACAGCCCAACTGTATAAGCTGTGGAAAAGAGAATCCATTAAGGCCAGAAAGGCCTAAGAAGACACTGTACACTTTTTTCTCTACTTTGCTTTAATCCTTCTTTTCATAGTTCTGGTTGGGTAGGGTCCATTAAAGTTGCAACTTCAAACGCCTCCTACTTTTACATTTTGTGACTTGAGCCTGTTTGAATCATAATAATTATCAAAGTTGTATCATTAAAGTTTTTACTTTTTAATATAAGCATTTAATCAGATATTGAATAATCTTGAATCAATTTTTATATTAACTATAATTCATCGAAATAGTGTACTACCGGACCTCTCTATTAGGTTAAAAAAATCATATTTTCTTAATAAAATTAGATATGGAATTCATTGGAACAGAAGATGATCCGTGGACAGAAGTAGGAAATAGATGGTTTGTTATGAGTACCAATTTCAGCCACTGGCCATGTGAGCCATCACCCAAAGTAAGCAATATTAAAGAAATGAGAGGAAAATTTGGTACACAGAAAAATACCCACTCAGTGATTTTGATTGGGAATTGTCTGTGTCATGTGTGAGGGCAATGACATAAAACAAAGGTGTGTGGGGATTCAGACAGGAGATCATCATGATGTAGTGTTACATCTTACACCTTCTGATTCCCGTCTGAACAGCCTTGATCTGTCTGAGAGCCGACATACGGTTCTTTGCTCAAGTCAGATGTCAGATTATCTGAAGGCTGGAAAAAGCTGTTTCTATAGTTTCTCAGGTCTAAGTTCTTAAAGTGTAGAGAAATTGAAAGATCATCTGTCTTTGGCTGCCAAGGATGAAGAGTATGTGCACTGCGATAGTGTCCAAAAGGTGAAAAGTGAGAAGGGAGCTGGTCAGGGCATTGTCTGATACTTTACAAGTAAGCCATGAGGAGTTCAGCGAACTGAAATATTCCCTGAAAGGTACCTAACGAGTTCATTGGATCAAGAAAAAGACCTAACCATCTCCATTATTGTAAAGCAATTCTTACATTCAAAGTCTCTCAACTTTGCAGTCCAGAGAGACCTATTTTATTTTCCAGCCATTTTTCTTCAAGAAACTTTTTGAAAGATTGATTGTCATGCCATATCATCACCTACCGCTGGCTAAAGAATTCGTAATGGGATTACCTGTGAAACGCTGATTTTGGGTATTGAAGTGAGGATTGTTCTCACTATGGCCATGGTAAGCAGGCCTGCCTGGAGCAGGAACAACTGAAGAATGATTTGAGAGCATTAACAAGATAGAGGACATGGTTGGCCTGTCTTCTAAGCACTCCTGTGTGCACAACAGTCCTATCTGTATCCACCTCACTGCAATGGCTTCAGGGACAGCACCAGTCGTCTCGTCTACCAACTCCATTAGCCTCCCTTCTTGTTGCAATCTCCAAGTCTAAACAGTGTTTCACTAATGTCAATATACCTGCAATATGAATAAAAGCTAATAAAGGAAACCTACACGTACCAGCTTCAAGATCTGCTGTTCTTCACTGTCAAATTGTGGATCGAAGTTCTTTCTTCCACTGATAATTTCCAGCAACAATACTCCAAATCCAAAGACGTCGTTCTTCAACGAAAGGTGACCTCGAATGGCGTATTCCGGGGCCATATACCCTCTACAAACACAAATATTAAATGCATAAAAAATAAGGGAAAACATTTCAGTACTCATGCATGCAAGATTTGTATCTTACGTGATCGTGTTTACTTACAATGTTCCAGCGATACGACGTGTCCTAATGCACGTTTGTTCATCACTAAACAGCCTTGCCAGGCCGAAATCTGCTATTTTAGGGTTCATCTGTTTATCAAGAAGGATGTTGCTCGCCTTGATATCTCGGTGCACAATTTTAAGTGCAGAATCTTGGTGGAGATACAGCAGTCCCTTCGCCACCCCGAAGATTATGTTGTGTCGCTTCTGCCAATCCAGCAGAGCACTCTTCCTTTTATCTATCATCAACCAAGCAAAATTAACAAAAATTTACGAGCAATCAGATCAGAGCAAAAGCAATTGAATTTATGGTATAGAATGTTACCGAAAAGGAAGTAATCCAGACTTTTGTTGGGTAAATATTCGTAAACCAAGATCATTTCTTCTCCTTGAAGGCAACATCCTAGCAACCGGACAAGATTCCTGTGTTGCATATTCTTCAACAGCCTCACTTCATTAAAGAACTCTTCTTTTCCATTCACTGACTTGGCTGCAAGCTTCTTAACTGCAATTTCTTCTCCGTTACCCGTTTTCCCCTGAAATTACATATTTGCATACAGTTTTTTTAGTTATAAATAATCTTATATTCTTGTTGAGAGAAGACTTTATGCCATACACAAATTAATCAACCAGATAAATTAATTTATACGCAAATAAGTATATGATTGTTTGGCGGCATAATGCTACCAATAAGTATGCTTAAAAAAAAAAAAAAAAGAACCTTGCAGAATGATAAAGAATATAGTATAATGTTTGAGAATTGAATAGAATTTAATTATGTGTGAAAATGAGCAGCCTTGGCTGAATGAAGTTTATAGTCTGAAAATATGTATAATTAATTAAGCAGCTTGCATTAATCGTGGGTGGGCATGGGCCCTTATCTTTAAATCTCTTGGAACTGTGAGAGCTGGCTGCATTAATTTCGCTATCTTCTTATAATAAGTAACATGCAAGTTGTCCTAGGATTGAATTTCAGAAAATAATTATCTCCACCATCATAAGTTCTAAATTTAATATTTTTATACATTGAAATATTACTTCTAATGAACTAAAAATATATAGAGAGAGAGAGAGTTATTTACAATTAATTATATCACTAAATAAATAAAAGCATGTATAACATCTTATCTACTACAAGATTCAGATGTCTAAAATATAATAATTAATTAAATTTGAAGGATTATAATAATTGATTAAAATTTTCCTTGATATAATTTGTGCTACAGAATTTTTTAATAAAAATAAAAATATATTTTTATAATTTATTATATTAATATAAAAATAAAGTAATTATAATTATTTATTTTATTAAATTATCACCTATCACTATCTTTTCGATAACTCAAGTCAACCATATCATAAGAAGATGGTGATAGTGATAAATAGTTTGTTCTTAGATATTGACTAAGAATCAATTTCAATATGAAATTATGTATATATTATGAAAAATAAAAACAGAAGTAAAACGTGGGGAAGATCAGGTAGGTTATTACCTTATATACAGTGCCGAATCCCCCTTTCCCAAGCAAGTTTGAATCTGAAAAATTATCAGTGGCAGCCACTAATACATCCAGGTCAAACAGCAAGCTTCCTTTCTCAATATCCACTGTGCCACTCCCTGGATTATCTTTTGCGTTCCTTCTAATCACCTTGATTAATGCAGCTCTCTTCATCATCACCTTAAAAATGATTAGAGAAACCCCAACAACCAGTAAAAGAATACCCATTACTGCAGCCACAACTCTGATTAAGAAGCGCTTGTTGATCGCTTTGGTACCGGAAACCTCTCTGTCAACCGGCAATGCAGTGTTGGTTTCTGTCTCCGGCGGAGGAGCTGCTGCTACTGGGAGCTGTAAATCTAGATATGGCGCAGTTTCCCAGTCTTTATGCACAGGTTCCATGTGAAACTGGATGTTACAAGTTGGGGTAGCAACCCAACCGGCCCATTTGCCGTAACAACAGGAGCTTATCTGACTAGTTGCGTCCATCAAACAGTTCGTGCAACTCTTACCATCGACATCTCTGGTGCAGTCCACATAGCCGTAAACCGGCTGGTCGTAATCAGGTTCTCTTGTCTGGGCTATGGCGTACCTCTTATCAGATCCGCCCGCAGCAGCTGACAGGTTCTGCATAAGAGCGTTGATTGTGGGGAAGTATCCATCAGGGACTTCACGCGTGTCATATAGCATGAACGAAACTGAGGTGCTGGTATCGTTGATGAAGTTGTGGGAGGAGTACCGGACCATGCAGTAGGTGTACCAGACCTGAGCGTTCGTGTTGTCGGGGCAGACGCGGCGAATGCCTAACACAGCAGCTTCAATGCAGGTCTGGCAATCTGATGAGTTCAAAGTGCCGCGACAGAGAGCAAGAGCTGTGACGGCTGCTGCAGGCTGCGTTGAGTTGGCCACGGAGGTTGTGGTGGTGCTGAAGCCTGTTGCGGCAGTGTTGCTTCGAAGGGTGTCTAGTGCCAGACCGAGACTGGTAGCGAAGGCTGAGGTGTATGTGGCGTTAATGGCACTGTCGCAAACATAACCGCGAGGATTCTCCCCATAAGCGAACGCTAACCGGAGGAAGAAGAGGAGAAAAGAAGAAAGGAGAGAATACAGCATCTCTTCTGGTTCAATCTCCACTGATTTTCAGTGACATAAAAGTTGAAGACGGCGATATCTCCCTGAGAGAAGCAGTGACAAGTACCAGAAAGAATTTAAAGCATTATAAATAGAAGCCTGAGTGAACTAGGCCGCAAGAATTGAATATAAAAATGTCTCCTTATAATATATTATTTTCTGGAGACATCTAATATTTCTATATTTAACCTCTATTTTTCATATTTAACATTTTTGTTTGATTATATTTAATATAAAATTAA
Organism: Moringa oleifera; assembly: GCA_021397835.1. NCBI lineage: Eukaryota > Viridiplantae > Streptophyta > Magnoliopsida > Brassicales > Moringaceae > Moringa > Moringa oleifera. The sequence goes on from JAJFZO010000094.1 coordinate 4,628,255, forward strand.
TGGCATCAATTCAAAATTCAATTAACAGAATTCTATTCATCAAATAAGCCAACCACTTATAAGATTGACTGATATTTTAAGCTTATATAAGAGAGTTTATCAATAATAATAATTTCATCAAAATGATTTACATTTTGTAGATTTTTAAATTGAGACCTAAAAAGGATTATATCATTAAAAATTAAATTTCATATTTTTTTAACATATGAAATAACGATTAAACTTTTGTAATAATTATTTTTATTATTTTTTATATTTTTACAAAATAAATGATTAAAGAGATTATATATCAAAAAAATCATAAATATGTAAGTGATAAAAAATCTATTTCAATTTTTTTTTTAAAGCAGATGTATAAAGTTACAAAAGTGTAATCCTCATTTCATGCATACAAAATTTGAACATTAAAATTAACAAAATTTTGTTGGATGAAAGTGTCAAGTTAAGAAAGTATGAAAATATAAATTTTTAATTAATGTAATTTTTTCAGGTCCCAAAACGAAAATTAGTATAAAACATAAATTATCTAATACATATAACTTTGCAAAAAAGTATCTTAAAATAAGTATAATTTCAAACAAAAATAAAATATTATTAATTGAACAAAATTTAATATCATGAATAAATTATGCTTTTTCGATTTTTAAGAATGTTTAACCTTCTTTTTCTATTTCCAATTTTACAAAACTCTCAAAAATATTTCTTTAATTTTTTTCCTTTTTTTAGTTATTTAATTTGACAAAAATAAATGTTTCATTTTTTTCTTTTTTTTTAGTACTAAGTCCAAAAATAATGAAGGTTTAATTAGTTTGAGAATCCTTATATAAAACATGTGCATGCAATGTCTTCAGTCTCTTTTTATGACTAAGTCTGGCCTCTGTAGGAAGAAAGAATAAAGTCTGGAAGGAAGACAATGTCAGAAACTTGAAAATGCCATTTATAACGAATTAAACTAATCATGATTAATTGTTGAAAGAGTCTTGTCCAACATGGCTGGCCAAAAAATTATAATTACATGGGTTTGCGTTCAATCACAACATTATGGTTTTAATTTCATTTTAATTTTTTAAAGAGTCACATGATTGATAGTCTTCTTAAAAAATTAAAATTCTTAGTTTGTTGATCAAATATGTATTGAGCTTTTTAATTAATAAATATGGGTATTTTTATAATTTAATATATTTATATTAAAATTTTTAAAAAATTGATTAATTTTTTATGATTATTTATTTTATTAATTATTATATTTTAATTAAATGATCCGAATCATCCTTTAGAATTTAAATTTTTAATAAAATAATAATACATGATAATTTAATAAATTTAATAATTAAATTTTTTATTTTTTATTTATTTTTACACTAATATGATAAATTATCAACAATATTTTTTAATTTTTTATTAAAAATTTAACGTCCATCTAAAATAGTAAAAAAAATTTTATCTCTAATTAAAATGAGATTAATTCATTAAAATCAACCCTAAGTATAATGGAAATAATAAATGTGGATAAGTATGTTAACCATCTAATAGCAGATGTTAATTAATTGGAACATATCCATAGAAATTCGAATCTCAGGAGATCTTAATTGATTAAAAACATGTAAATATAACATTGGAAACTTAATAAATATGTATATTTGAGATTTCTTGTAACAATGCTCTTATATATTGTTCATTTGATCAAATCACATGTAAATATTATTCATTTTTTAAAATATTTTAATTTATCACAATTTTTTTATATACTTAAAAATTATTTACAATAATGCATTAAAAAAAATAAGAATCTTATATGTTGATCGGTGGAATTCATTATCATGATATACAATTTAAAAGCTGAATCATATATCATTAACACACAAATTTAAAAATATATGTCAAATTTATAAATTAAAAAAATTATACGAAGGCGGCTAATTAAAATTGGACCGATTGAGTAACATTTTAGAAGTCTCATCCATTTATTACATAATTTATTGCGATTCTTAGTCCAGACTTCATTGAATGGAAATAAATGGAGTTGTATTTTCCAATGATTAATATAAGCAACATGGAAAGACCGTGGAACTCTTTCATTTGCAGCTTGCCAGCTAGTCAATGATGATTTAATTTCTACAAAACAGATAATTAAAATATTATTATTTGTTATACATTTGCACTCTTAATAAATAAATTTTTTCTTTTAATTTTAAAAATTTAAATTAAAACAAGTTTTTCATAATAATTGGGTAATTAACATACCATTGCTTGCAATTTTTGTTTTTTTAAATTTTTAGGGAGATGAAGATTGAGAAGGTAAGAGAATATATGACATTCTTTTATAAAGAGAAGTTCAAGCACTGAAAATAATTCAGTCCTGTGGTAGTTGTTATTAATTAATTTGATTATTACCATTCCGATGGCTTACAATTATTAATATCTTGAAATATATTAAATCTTAATTCTAATCAGACAAAAACAAATGGAATTGATTATTTAATATTTTATCATATATATTATATCTTATTAACTTAAGAGATTAAAACCCCATATTAATCATCAAATTGTTAATTAATTTGTATAGATGACATCATGCACAAGATTTAATTCAGCGTAAGCTTAGTCACCTTAAAAGTCAAGTACAATATTCTTTTAAGTCAGCACATGTATTTAATTAATTTAACTTCAATTTTAATAAGTCAAGTTTAAAGAACTCCGAAGGTCCAAGATTTAATTTATGTAAATTCAATAAATTTGCAGATCCCAGGGTTCATGAATGGTTGAATAACCAATAATATTGTAACAATGCGAATAAATTAAAACATAGTTTTATGCGCGTACAATAATATTTTTAATATGATCCCATAAAAATTTAATCTTTTGATAAAATAAAGCATGTGTAAAAAGTGAAGTAAAATCATTAAATTTGGCGTTGTTCTTTTCATACATGAGTTTATATATATATATATATATGTTATCATTTTTTTTTATATCAATAACGCATAAGTTATTAACATCTGCATGACCAAATAGCATATTAAATTTAAATTCTTTATTTATAATAGTGAATCAAATTTACAAGTTATTAAAATATTTTTAAAATGAATTATATTTATAAGATATTACAATAAAAAATAATAAAATTTGACAATAATATTTTGAGTAGAAAAAACTTCAAAATTATATTGGCTTCTCATTTTACATTTTAAATATTAGTTGGATCAATTATACATTTCACATTTCAATTTAATCTAATTTAAAATTTATTAAAAAGTTAAATATTAAATATTTAAAATATTTAAATTAAAAATTTTATATAATAAAATTTAATTAGATATTTTTGAGAAACACAAGGAGTTATTCAAATTATCATTATAAAAAAATTTAATTTTTTATTAAATATATATAAATTTATATTTTGAGAGTTTGACAAAAATTGCAAAAAAATAGTTTGAGATACGCTTAAAATGAATATGAAATTTATTTAAATCATTTTTGATACATTTTAATAACAATTTTTTATTTTTTATATTTATTTAAGTTAAATTTTAATTTAAATCAAATTAAAAATTTAAGTATAAAATTTATTTAATTAATATATTTAAATTTAAATTAAAAATAAATATAATTTAAATTTTTTTATATTTATTATAATAAAAATCAAAAATATTATTTATGATTTGAATTTTTGTTGCCATAATTACTTTTAAAAATTTACTTATTTTGAAATGTAGGAGGCGGCAAAGAAATCACAAAAACAAAAGGAAAAATATTTGGACTAAGACAAAGGTCCTGTGTGGTTACAACGACCGAATAAACAATAAACATGACCCAGTCTTTCTAGGAGACGTAAAAAGCGAAGAAAGACCTTTCAAATTATTTTTCAAAAAATAATAATAATTCTGTTAAAAAGAAAATATTTTTTTCGTAAAAAAATATGTATTCCTGCAAGAAAGGAAGATTTGAAAATATTTCCTGAATAAAAATATCAAATTAAAAATTGGTCTTACAAGCGAAGCTATTGGCAGTTTCCTTTGACATTTCGCCTGAGAACTTCTCAACATCACGACAAGAGATCAAAGCCAATCAAAGCTTTCCTCTGATCTCTCTCTTTCTTTCTCTTCTCTTCTCTCATCCAAGATACTGGCAGCCTGCTTCGCTAGATTTCTCCGGTGATTGTTGGAGTTGCTGAAATTCAGGAGAGAGAGAGAGAGAGAGAGAGAGAGAGAATGCCGAACTGGGAGCTGAAGAATTGCTGCAAGGACGATCAAGTCGTGTTTTTGGCTATGGTCGGTGTCTTCACTGTTGTCATTCTCGCGGTATGTTTTGTATTCTTTGAACTGTTTTGTTCGTTTGGAAATCTTGAGGCAAAAGAAGAGGAATCCAAGGTTGGAAACATTTTGCTTTATTACTGTGTTTGGTTGGTTTGAAGAATGTTGATGTTCGAGTCAACTCTAGTCCAAGGGGCCTGATTTGGTTCATAAGCATATGAACTGAATTGGAAATTTTTTGTTGTTTGTTGCAATTTCATAAACTGGCTTTGAAGTGAAGGTGGCTTTATTATGGGATAAAGGGTAATGATTAAGAAAAATACTTCTACTACAAGTTATATTGTTTAGCTGATTCCATGAGTTTTTGTCCATTCAAAATTATTTTCTGTTTGCCTATCTTATTCCATTTTCTGAAAACAGATTTGTTGGTCTTCTCGCTGATGATTTAAACAGCACATGCTGTTTTAGAATGAGGAGTTAGGGAAATCGATGGGCAACTCTATTTAGATTGCATTGTAGTAACATAAAAGTACCTAGAAGTTATTTGTTTTACTGATTAGTGGAAGATGCTTGATAATTTTTTCGATTAATGCTATGCAATTTTTGACAGAAAACTTATTTTCAGTGGTTTTAAGTGGTAGGATTAGAAGTAAAATAAAATAATGCAATGTAAGATGTTTTGAAAAGTAAGGAGAGGACAAGAATTAGGTTGGGCAGTACATGTGAAGTGCGGCTTTGTATTTGTTCTGTTTCTTGTATGGCTCATTTCGGGTCAGCTAGGCCATAAATCATTATCCTAAGCTAGTTTGGGTTGTGCACATGAATTCTTCCATCTTTCTTATGTTTATCATACAAGTTATTTTTTTTTTTAAACCCAACAAATGAGATCTTGGCCTCTCTGTTCTGTGGTGGAGAAAGGCCAATTTTAATGGTAAATGTTATTAGTTATGTTTTCAGAATTGAGGTGTAATAGATATAAAAGAAAGATGGTGCTCCTTTTCAGTTTGTGAAGATATATGATAGCCTATGGTTAATTATGTTGGACTACGTATCATTCAGCAAAATAAAATGATTCAAGTAGCTCAGTTTGAAGGATAAGTCAACCTTTGTTGACTTAAGTGTGATACTGGGGTAAATAAATAATTCAATATAATTGCTTAAATTTTCTAAATTTGTCTTGCTGGGACTAATTTGGTGCTTTATCATGTTGTCATTGGGTTTGATTCTTTTTGGTCATATTTGCTTAAACTGCTATTGACATAAAACTTTGTTCATGGTTGTTATAGCTTTGGAGGACAGTGCTACTGACACCCTTTAAGCTCATCACTGTGTTTTTGCACGAAGCAAGTCATGCAATCGCTTGTAAACTCACATGTGGTGATGTAAGGAGCTTTCTTACTTCTTGGCTTGTCATGTTGGGCATTTTGAAATTCATTTTAGCTCACTTTGTAAATATGATCTGTTGGTTTGACTGAATGCACGTTTATCTGTAATATGTTTCCCACAAGCCTGACAAATCAACTGTTACTTTGACACATATTTCTGATTTAATTTTATCCAGCACATTGATTTGTGCAAACAGCTTTTGGAAAGGCTCTATTCGTCTGTAGTTCATCCTTTTCTGTAAGAAGAAAGTCACAATATGATTAATGGGGTTCATTATACGCAACCTTAAGCTAACAGTAAGATTGTATCTTGCACTTGTATAAGATGAAGTAAATTTCTATAAAGGAAAAGTATTAACGTAGAAATAAATTTCTCTAAAATGTGAATAGTGAGCACACCGGAAATACTGTCTATATGAGGGAAAAATATTGACTTCAAAACGTTATTTCTCTCATGCCACCTTATCTCATCCTTTTGAGATTTGTAGGCAAATCAAGGATCAGATGCCCAGTGATTAAGCACACTCTGGCTGGTTTTAGAGCACATTGATTCTAAAAGTTAGGTTCCATGTTAACTATAAATTTTTTTCCTCCTAAGGATCCAAGATCCTTAATGTTGCTGTGGACGGAGGTATATAAATTATTATTATTATATGGTAGGATTAGTTTGAATTCCCTTGCTATTCAATTGGTTTGTGGTTAATTGTGCTCGTTAGAATTAACATATTCTTGAATATGTAGGTTGAGGGAATCCAGGTTCATGCAAATGAAGGTGGAGTGACGCAAACACGTGGTGGCATATATTGGGTGATCTTACCTGCAGGATGTAATGCACTTCACTCCCTGGAAATCTCATTTATATATTATCACATTTTTGTATCCATATTTGTATGCTATGTTCATTAAATGTATCGGGGATAGGTTTAGTAGACAAGGACATTGCTGACTTATTGAAAACACGATATCTAGCTTGGACGTAAGATAGAAGTATGAGATAATTTACAAGTTAAAGAAATTATCTGCTCTAACTTTACTACTTTGCCTCTGGCCCTTGCACATTTCTTTGTAAACCTAATTTTATCAAATTATATAAGCAAACATGTAGACATGTTTGAGGTAATGTCTGGTCTTGTGACTGAGTGTGTGTATCTTAATTGTATTGAATTAGGGATTGTCTGTACCAGAGACGTCATACTCCTTTTAGAGTGTGGTGCTTTTAGGCTGTCATTCTATAAAAGTATTCTATAGGACCTTAAAAATTTTGTTGTGGGATTGGTGAAGTTATTTATTTATGTTTTCCCTCATCTGTGATCTTCAATGAAAGCAGAAACTATAATTTCCTTTTGCCTCCAGATCTTGGCTCATCATTTTGGGGAATGGTTTTGATACTTGCATCCACATATCTCCTCACTGCGAGAATAGCTGCTGCTTGTTTGGCACTTGCTCTGTTTGTTGTGCTCTTCATTGCTAAAAATGTAAGATGTATCAACTTAGATGTTATTTCCTGCTTTTCTTTTTGTTCTTCTGAATGAGAGTATTCAAACTTCTATCGATGTAATCTTATTTTTGTATAACAGTGGACACTTCGTGGACTTTGTATTGGTGAGTGCTTCAACAGTTGCTTCAGTTTTCGTTTCATGTTATCCACTGGCTTTCTTGCTCATGTATTTTTGTTATGAACTGGATATCCCAGGATTCATAGTTTTTCTTGCTATAATTTGGCTTTTGCAAGAAACAACTAAAGTTCGTATTCTCCGTTATGTCATTCTCTTCATCGGTATGTGGCTTTTCTTTTATCTTTCATTTTTTAATGTATAATTCCCAAGCAATAATTTAATATGGCCTCTCTTGAGTGGAAACAGAAAAGTGGAACTTATACCTTGTATGTACATCTGGCAGGTGTAATGAATAGTCTCTTTTCAGTCTATGGTATGTCTGATCTCTTTTTCTTTTTCTTTTTTCTTTATTATTATTGTTATTTTTCCATTTCTTCATCTTTTTGTTTGTTAAATTTACTCGATGTATTTAATGAAATGAATGTTGTTGAATTACAAATTTGACTTTAGCACTTACATTGGTATAATTGGTGTAGATATTTATGATGATCTAATATCTCGGAGGGTCAATTCAAGTGATGCTGAGAAGTTTGCAGAAATTTGCCCTTGCCCCTGCAATGGTGTTGGCTGGGGAGTCATTTGGTAAGTGTATATCCATGTATCTTGGCTACTAGGAGACTATGGATAAGGTGCTTTAAGTTGTGAATAATTTTATCATTCTATAATTATGCCTCCTGACTATATTATTTTTGAACTCTTTTTGCAGGGGACTGATATCATTTTCGTTTCTTTGTGCATCCTTGTACCTTGGACTTGTCATCTTGTCTTGAGGTATAGCCTACTCATGCAAGGTGTTAATCTTCTAATTTCGAGATTTTCATTTCCTTTCATCTTTCATGGAAATGCTATAAATGGATTGCAATATCATTTGCAAAATGGTCATTTTATCTCTCAACTGAATGGGATAAATGATGAACTGTCTGTCCTGATAATATCATTTGAAAAGACTTCAGTTTGGCGCTGGGTTATTCTGTTGAGCTCTCTCTTTATGCTTTTGGCTTTCGAGGTCAACTCGATTGCACCTGTTTCTATATTCTATTTGCTCTCGCTCACTATGTGAACTGTCTTGATTTGAACCTTACAGTTCTGCTGATATATTTGTCAGGTTCAGAAACTTTGGTTCATGTCCTTGATATTGGAAAGGGCACCAGATCTCACATTGTATTAATGATACTTGGAATACTGCTTCAGCTTGTCAGATTGATCTTGCAGCATCCCTGACCTCATTCTTTTAACCCTTTTATTAGGGGTTATATTTTATTGATGATTAGATTGTATAGGAAAGTTGTGTTGATGTATTCTACTTGCTATTAAACATTGACATTCGATTTATTCCATATCAATATAGTTCAGTTGATTGAAAACTTTGGAACTCCGTTTTGTGCATTATTATAGCTTTGAAGGATATTATTCAAGTTCAGATGTCAACGTAACTGTAACGGGCTTATCCTCTGGTTAAATTGGATGCCATCTTCCCTTTTCATGAACCTGAGCTTTCACTGATCTAATCTTTATCAATTTCTCTTTCTGCTTGCTGTTTTCTTCATTTTCTTTTAGACTTTTCTGGTTTTCTTCCCTGTCCATTGGTAGGATGGATCTTCTAGAGCCTGGAAGTATGAAAATTAAAATCTTCCTTCCTAATTTTGAAGATTTATAAAATTATGTCATCTGTGCTCAAAAATGGAATGTATATCGTAAAGGAGAAGAAAGGCTTCAGTGTCCCCCCAGACACTTCCGGCATTCCTTTGTATGTACAAAGCTTGGAATACTGGAAGCCTTTGAGGGAAGTGGAAGCATACTCCTTCACGTAACTCTCATTCAGTCTTTCTGCCAAGGACAGTTATTAGAATCAATAACCCTTGGGTTTATTTAGGGATGGCTATAATATTATCAGCATCATGCATGCTTTGTAAATTACCTAATGGATTTGGCTCACTACCTTTTCCATCTTTGATGCTTCTCTTTTTTCTTGGTTTTATAGAGTGATCCAAACTTACCCCCGTAACAATACACAATTCATTACTCAGAAGTCACTTTCGTATTTATCACATATTATATATTTATATGTGTACGATGCATTAAATATAATTTTTTTTAATCTATTCAACTTAAAAAGAGTTCGTCTTTAATTAATAGTTTTTTTACTAAAATAATGAGTTAAAAAGTATCAATAAAACAATTTGGCATACACAACCACCAAACTATTTTGATGACAAAAAATTAAAAAATTACAAAAAAAATTGCTCATAAATCCACTTCACAAGGTTAAAATTATTAAAATAAATATGAATCATATTATAATAAAATATCTTAAATAAGCTTCGAATGTACTTTAATTTCTCATATCATTATCGTATCAAAATTTTTATTGATTTGATTGTCAAAAATCAATTCTTTTAATTTTTTCTTATAATTTGATCTCTTATCATAAATCATTCATACACTAGTTTCCTTCTATTTTAAACCAATAAAATTAACTAGTTTTTGAAGCATGAGTCGATTTTTTTTATTGCAAAAAGGTCAATTCATTTAGCACATATTCGATGAAGATATTATTGATTGCATTATCAACCGAGCATCATAAATCAATGATTTCATGATTATTCTTCTTCTCCTCTCAAAAACTCAACAAATTCATATCAAAAAACCAACAATTATAATAAGCTAACTCATACATAACATCAAGTACTACATGAAATTGGTTAATTTGGATTACCTAAAGATATTAGTTTAGATCAATGTTGCATTAATTATCAAATAAGATACACCCATCACACATTCAAAACGTGCCTCATATTTGAAGAACTTTTGCCTAAATTAAATACACAGGAGAATAATTAAAGTGTAATGATCTTGGATTGACTTTTCCTATGCTTCAAGGGCCAAGAGAATGTCAACAACCTTTTTTCACAAGAGATAAGCTCTAAGATTTATCTCTGTCATCTCAACCTTATTTGATAAATATATTAGTAAGAAAGGAAGCCACTGTCACATATATATTCATCCATCTTTAACCTCAACTTAATCCATCGCTTGACACCTAAGATTTTGATACATTTCATTTTAACCAAAGAATATATTTGATGTTGTGTTTCATACATATGTATATGTAGGATGTGCATGTGTGGGAGATCCGAATTAATTATTAGTTAAACTAGCTTTCTATTAGTAAGAAATTAATGAACAAAATGAGCATAAGCACCTCTAATCTTTCTATTTTCTCAGTAATCTTTTTATGTTGTAAAGAATAGGGCAATTAAGGCTTGCCATTCAAGTTGCAAAGTTCAGAAGGAAAACTCCAAGATCCTTGTGTTATAGCGAATTATTGCAAGTCAAATTAATACCAGCAAGTTAATTATAACTTCATGACCAAAATGATGAGCATGAAAAGAGGGAGAGATATGTATACATCGATCCAGGCGTGCAAATTCTCAATTTCTTCGCTTATATATAACTTCCATTTAGAAGTAGTGGAAGTACATGCAGAAACAAAGATGGTTGCATTAATGCTTAGCTATAATGGATTAAATGAATTAATACTGTTTTATGTTTAATTGGTTTCTTTTTTCAGATTAGCTAGTGAGTTTGATGACTCTTTCTGTGTTAGGTTAGGAGAGTATACAATCAAAGAGTACCTAACCTTCCTGCTGGCTCAAGCTAATAAAGCTTTTTATTGACAAACAATTCATAGAAAATGATCCCATTTTTGTAAGTCCGTGTAAAATGTATGCTGAAAAAATCAAAAGAAAAAATAGAGAAAATATTAAGACCATAATAAATGCTTTAGATTCATAAACGAAAACAAATTAATGATAACAGTAGAAAAAAATTGTATAACACAATCGACTCTCCATGTCTATAAATAGGCAAATTTATGTATAGATTTTATATTTCTTACTACTAATTTGTTTACTATTTTATAATTTTTATTAATAATTCAAAAAATTTCATATTACTAGAAATCTTCCATTTTTTTTCAACATCTTTAAGAAAATTTACAGCTTATCATATATTAATTATAAACTAATTAATCAACTAATTTAATTTTCACAAATTTCCTTCAATATTAATGTATCAAATGGAGACATTTTAGGTGGTTAATTACATTAATTACCATCCAGGCCGTATACACATGGACATGCATGAATGTGTACAAAAACTAGGGAAATTGCAAGACATGAACATTAGTAGAAATAGAGGTTTATAGCTCAATCAGGAAGTTTAATTATGTCTAGTGCATTGGCAGTGCAGTGCAAGTTAATTAAGGTTGCAGTATTTACAGTCATTATCTCTCTAGCTATAGGCATCTCCACCAGTGCCATTAAATTACCATCACTTAAGCCACTAAACATCCATGCAAGATCACCGCCCTGATCACCACCATGGTCAACTGCCACAGCCTCCACTGCTTCCACGTCTATGGCCGGCAACACCATCCTGATTACATACCAATCTGTTTAGTTGCATTAGGGTATCTATATATCTAGAAGATTAACAGTAGAAATTTCTTTTGATAGTAAGACATACCTCAAAAAAAGCATATATATAGGTAGAAAACATCTGCCAATTACAGACACATTGACTAATGAGATCAGACAGGAAATTAAGTTCTGAGCACCAATTGCAGCCTTTAATTTGTCTTTAATCCAAGAAGCTTGAAAGCTATTAGTAGTTGGTGTGAACCAGAGCTAGATGTAATTCCGGCAGGCAGCCAAGGTACTTACCATGTTGAAGACCGGCCAATGCTCTCTTTGCTGCACAAAATATTCAATCATGTTGTTTTGACATTAAGAAAACAATACCAGGTAGCCTGCAGTGCACATCAGATATATGAATCGGAAAAAGAATGTCAATGGCAAAACATTAGAACTTTTCTAGTAAGCATCAAAAATTTTAAAGGTTTTGACACTGCCTTTGAATGTGATTAATTATCTATCTGCACTTGGCATGCAGTTGCCCTAGTAAACACCCCGATGTACTCCCTACTCCCTAGTGATCCTTACAGAAGAGAAAGCTCTCTCTCTCTCTCTCTCTCTCTCTCTCTCCCCCTCTCTCACACACACACACATATGGGCATGCAATTCATGAAAGCCTAAATGATTGATCCTTCGCTTAATCATTAGATATAGCTCTTGCAAAACCAGTGTCACTCAGTTCTCTGAAAGTTGTAAAGTAAACCCCATAACACTACAAGGTATGTACGTACTCTGCCACGCCGAGCCTCAAAGAGGAAGCCTTCAATGTCCCTCAAAGACTCCCAACATTCCTGCACTCAAACTCGATGTTAATTAGTGGAAATATTGGAAGCCTTTGAGGGAAGTTGGAGAACTTCTCCTACACGCTCCATCTGATCACTCAGAGCCCTACCAATTCACAAGCCTACATCAGGTTTATAAAGAGGACATTACAGTACTCTATAGATCTGGTCGAATCTCACGTTTGATGTTGCCTTCGTCAATTTCCAACAGTACCCTTAATTATTCTCGTTGTTCTTTTGAAGATGGGTTTGCAATTTTTCCCATTATTCGAGGATCTTGATCTGGACAAGTGGACTTTTGAGCTAACCCACAGAAAACTACAGGAAGATCACATGATTTAGTGCTGAACATATGCTGGTTTTGTTCATTTTCTGGTTTTGTTTGCCATTGTACTGATAGCTATGGTGCATCTGCATGGCTTCTATAGCCGAAATCTGTTGGCGAATAAAGTATGGAGAGATTAATGGACTAATCCTAACTTCAAGAGTCAAGAGAATGTGCATTATTTTTTGGGAGAGGAATTTCAACTTTTGCTTGATACTAAACTCATTTTTAATGTTATATAACCTACAAGCAAGTCAAGGCCCCACTAACAACTAGCTAGCAACGCTATTCATCTATTTATGCATCATGGCCTCTGTAGTCTAGCTTGCGAATCCATGGGAAAATAAGGGCTGGTTTCATACTTAGTGAAGAATAAACGCCGTGAATTAAGCCATGGATGAATGCCCAGTGTTGCCATTTGGAATATAGGGCCAATATGAAGTCTTATCTTGGTAAATCAAGAAGAACGAGAAGGTAAAACAAGTAGAAAATGAAGATATGACGTTGATAAAGTTCCCATATATGTAAAACTTGCTTACATGCATGGATACAATTTATAGTTTTTTTTTTTTGGGTCCTTCATGTGGATTGCTAGATTAGTTGTGGATCAAACCCTAATACCTCTCGCCTGTTAAGAGGCCGAAGGTGACCACTGGTCCAAGAGCCTTGCTATGCTACACAAAATATTGGGAACTTTTATCTGATTGTGCAAAATCCCGCTGGGCGAGCGGTCACAGAAAGGCAAGTTTCACATCAAGCACGCCCTTAAGTCCAGAAAAGAAATCCAACTCGCATCTTCAGATCAAATATTCTCAGGAATATTTTGTCCATTAAATCTTACCCCAATCCTAATCTTTTTATCTGTATGCCTGTGAGGGCATGAAAGACAGCAACTGCAATGCATGCATTGTTTTTTTTTTTTTTTTTTCTCTTTTGGCGAACATACATTCATCGGAGAACCAGAAACACAAATACAAGAGGGCCATGCCCCAATTTCACTACAGAAGAAAAAGGATGAAAGAGAACAGCAGCCAGCATGGCCCCCACCAGAATATTTCCATACAAAAGATGGGAAACAAGAAACAGAATAAGACAAAGCACCCATCTGTTAATCTGCAGTGAAGAAAAACCAACTTCAAAAGCATCGACATGGGATGAAGCAAGCCTTGTTTTTAGGTTCCAAAATCCCCCACCCGGGAATTATTAAGTATTACAATGGTTTTCCTTATTTTTTGAGCCAGAAGATCCTAAGTAACAATACAAGTGCTTCTCAATAAAGCTCCTCTTCGGCACATGTGATGACCATATTGCCATTGATTATAGAGAAAAACAGAAGTGAAGAGAAAAAAATAAAAGGATGGAATCAGATATACCAAAATATATTGCCATGAAAAAGGTAATTCTGATAAATTTACACATTTTCTTGAGATAAGTTTGACTGCATGGCAAACCAAGGTTGAGAAACTTCAACACACACATCTTTTTGGATTTCTGAGTGTCATGTATTCCTGAATATCCCAATAGATTTTGTGGGTTCTTGTGCTCATGCTTACCCATTGCACTGATCCAAGTATTGCTATACTTCCAGTCATTTTAGTTTTTATATCCCGATTAAGTCAATGCTCAGACTTCTCAAAATGCTGTACTTGACCAGGATGGAACAATTTCAGTTACCGATCTTTAATTTGTTCAGCCATCCTACAGGAAAAAACATCCATTAACTAATTAACAAAATAATTTCCAAAAGAAAGTCTATTTTCAGGCAAACTACATGGATCACATGCTATGAATCATTCTGAGATCAGAAATGAGCTCAATTATCTCAAATGAGAAGCAAAGCAGACCATAAGTGAATCATTTAGTTATGGATGAAAATATAATTACATAAGCAATGCGGACCATAATCAAAACGAGGGAAATGCTGGGATCCTAATCCCAGCAAAATAATGCTCATATAAAATTTGACTCATTGTTGCCATGAAATTTTGATTTGGGGTTTAGTCAGCAGAACGTCATTTGAAAAGACTTTCATTCAAATCATAATTTAAAAACTGGTACTAAGTTTTTTTTCTTCAAGCTGATTTAACAAAACCATGACTTGAATTTACCAACCTGTGAATACTTGGCAATATGGATAAAGAATAACCAAGCACCATCATATATCGAGATCATCATCAGGGTCTTCATCTGAATCTGGCATCTCATCATCTGAATCACGAAAATATATAATCTTGCCCTTGCCAGAATCCTCATTGGTTTGCAATTTTTCAGACAAAACAGGTTTTGCCTCATTGAGGCTCTCTGTGAGAGATCTTCGTCCATCATAGATTTGAATTGGTTTACCGTTTCCTGGAACAAACAAAAATCCACAAAAACAGGGGAATCCTGCATGAACAAAAGGAAACAAAACAACAACCAGCTCTTTAACCATTCATGTGACGATACCTTGGTGCTCAAAAGGAAGTACAACCTTTGCCCTATCAGTTTGCTCTTTCTTTGAGAGCTGGAGACTGAACTGGACCTGTGCAAAAGAAGCATCATTCCATGACAAAGAACTGATTAGAAGTACTGCATGTTGTTATCTAATTTCCTGTGTATATACACCCGCATGTTTTACTAGTACAAGTGTGTGGCAGAACCAGGAGAGTTTCACTTAAAGCACGAGAAATGACATTGTCCCAAGGTATTATAATTGGTATGCAAATTATTGTGTGCAGGAATACAAGCCTCCATGTGTCTGTCAGAAAGAGGCAAAGAGAAGAGAGAAAGCATCACAAACATGAATGAAGGAAAAGTAGGCTAACTGACCTTTGGCAAGAGGCTTTGACTAATTATTCCACCTTCAGAAGAAACAGATGAAAATTTGATCCCTGATTGGTCGACATGAAATTCTTCAAGCTAAATATACAGTTTAAATATAATACATCAGTCAGCTAAGGCTTCTATAGAGGTAGAGCAAGAGCAAGAAGGAGAGAGAGAAAGAGAGAACCATCACTCTAACACGTCCATTTCTGCGCTTGAAGCGGACATGGAACTTTCCGTTCCCAAAATCCCGATGAAGCAAAGAGACATTTTTGAAATCCCCTGCCTGTCCATTGAGAGGCTGACTTAATGGTTCTAAACTGGCCACCATAGAGGACATATATTCAAGAGCAGCTATGACCCTCGCTTCATGAAGGTCCCCATTTAACAACCAAAAGATACTGGAGATTTGTTCTGCAACCATAGAAGAATGAAAAAAGCTAGAGCATCAAGCAGTTAGCTTAGGTATAAAGTAACCAGCAAAGACCAAGAGGTCTAAGAAAAAGAAGCATCAAATATTTGACGTCCAAATACTTAAAGTGGTAAATTCTACTGTTTTTGGATCAAAAAAGTAGAGGTAGTTAAAAATATTCATCTTTGAAGAGGAAAAAGAGCAAATATTTAACATGAATGTCATAAAAACAATCTTCCCTTCTTTTTGATAAATACAGATAAAGGAGAAGAGAAATTGAAACAACAAACATCAACGCTATTTTCTTATACATAAAATTCAGAGCAAGAAAAAAGGAAAATCTAGGCAAATCTCATGGGACTATTGAGGGGCAAGAAGTTTAAGGGGGTAAAAGAAGATGGAATAGAACATGGATATACCATTACTGCGAAGGCTGCCAAGAAGGCCTGCAACTGATGAAATAGATGTGTGTCTCAACATTTCATTTACCTGGTTAAAGTTGTAAAGAATCCATTATAAACAGAGTAAACCAGCAAGAAGAAACTGGAGATAGAAATTCCCCAAGTATGTGGCAGAAAGAACCAAATAAAACCACAATATAACTTCAATATACAAGAACCAAGCATCACAGTGTTCTGCCATAGTTCAACATTCTTCTTTCACAGAAATGTCAAGTTTATTCAACTTCATAAGTTGCAGGAAAGGTTAAGGTTTCACCAAAAACCCAATTCTAATCAAGAAACTGTGCATCCACTGGCAGTGCAAATCTCCCAAGTATCTACAGATATTTCAAGTTTTCCATTGCAAAGTTTTGCAGTATATTTAAGGCTAAACAGCCATAGCTGAAATGGTATACTTTCTACGGTTTCCTTTTTCAACTAAAACATGGTGGACTTCACCATGTAATCTTCAAGTTATAAATGAACACTAAAATAATAAAACTATGTAGCTCAAAATTTTTAAAATAAGAAGATTAGATAGTGTGTAAGCACTCAACTCAGTTTTATAAAAGTAAATTAAAAAATTATTCAAGTACAAATTCCATAATAACAGCAGGATTTACCATTAAAAATAAAATCATATCACATCTACTCATTAAGATAATGAAATAGATCCAACACAACATAAGATATAACCACATAGGATATTGAAACTTTCAAACACAAGAGAATTAAATGTACAAAGCCATATAAAAACCGTTAAAAAGGTAAAAAAGTTACACATGGTTTTGAAAAAAGTAATTTCTTATCGAGAATCAATATGGTTTGTACAGAGACAATGTCTCAAGAAGTGCATTGGTAACTTAATGTCATCTCAAAATGGTACCAACATCATTCCATATCCTAAATTCCCTTTTACTGCAGTAAGTTTTGCCTTCACAAGAAAATGAATCACGTATCAATGCCTTCGGGAGATTAATCCATGAATATTAATGAAGCAAATTGTCACAGCTTCCATAACCCATGTGAGCATGCCCTGGTTGTCTAAACAGAGACAAAATAGTACTAAATAAGTACATTTTGACAGCATATCTGACATGGGCCACAATGTTCTATATTGCTTGTATATCAAATACAAGAACAAGAACAGCAACCAAATTCCAGCCATTTCAGCATGTGATTCTAGTGAAGTAAAAGAACACCCTAGCAGGCCCACAAATCACAGTTTTGAGTTAGGATATCAGAGATGATAATCCCTTTTCTTCTGTCTGTCGCTATGCCTATCACTCAAAGTATTTTGTTCTTATTCTGTAGTTACATATGAGGAAGTTTCCTCGCACCAACTTAAGATGAGGTAGAATCCTCACAGAAAGCATATATACCAAAACAAAACTTCTTGCACTTGGACCATGTTTGCCATTGAAGCATTACACTGAAAGAGCATATAATTCCCACAGACATTCATGTTCCAAGCAAACTGGCATAGAATTTTAAATATTCACATGACAGTCAAGGTATATAACTCACTGGACCACACAAGTTGCTGATTAAAACTTTCACTGGCTCCTAGTTGAATAACTTTTAGCATGAAAGTAATCATCGTTCTCGCTTAATGAGCATGATTTATGGGATGTAGAATTACCGAATCTATGGCAACAGAGAAATGGCCTTTTCCTTTTCCTACCAATCCTGCAAACAAAGATCCTTTGACAACTTACAAGGCGACAATAGAAAGGTTTCTAAGAGAGAGAGAGAAAAAAAAAAAAAGAGAGAGAGAGAGAGAAAGAGAGAGAGAGGCTTATTGTAGAGCTGTACTCCATTTTTGTTTCCGTATTAACATTTGAAAACCAACCTTAACATCCCCAGAAAATACAGAAATTACCTCTTCCCAGTTCAATAATTGAAGAGTACAGCTTATCCATATTTCTGATGTCCTTATAAATACTAGCTGTAGTTGAAGGTTCATAGGAAACCTCTGTGATATTTCCCCCCTCCACTAAGCGGTCCTTCCAACCCAGTGGGTCCATATAACAGTCCAAAATATGAATCCTGCAAAAGGAATAGCTTTAATGGGCCCCTACATATATTAAGGAACCAAGCTATGGCACCACCACTGAAAACTCATCCAATAGATTTTGCAGATACACAGAGTAAGACGATCTCAAGCTTCAATCAGACAGGAAGGAAATGGAAGAAACACACCATCTCCTTCTCCAGATATAACAGTACAAATAAGATACTTAGATTTCTATACGGCAAGTCCTTTTAAAGAATAAATCACCCTTTCTTACATACAACTATTTAGTGATAGAAAGCATCTGATAAATTTTTTTTTCATAAAAAATCTCCAGTAAGCAATCAATTTATCTTTTTTTCCTGCTTCTCCTATCCTTCCTTCACCTTCTTAGCAGCTAAACAGCGTAAAACTATAGTAAATAGATAAGCATTTTGTAGATTTATATATCACAAACCTAAGAAGTAAAAAGTCTTCACCATTTAGTAGCTGAACCAGCATCAATTCCTTTTCTCTTCAAACAATCCACATAGAACGACGGACTCCGGGAAAACGCAATAAGCACAAGGCCTCTGCAACAAAATTGCAGCATTGCTTAAAAGCAGAAACAAGTGAAATGACAAGCCTGCATAACTGATCAACTAATTAAGTTCAAATTAAACCCGATTGACTGACACTTTGGAGAACGTGAACTACCGCGACTGTGATTTCCCCGCCAAAATGTAGGAGGAGAGTTGGTTGAGCACGTACGCGAAGACATCGGGCCCGAAGGGTGTAGCTATGGTGTCCTTGATTGTGAGAGCTGGCGCATGTTCTCCTTCCAAGCCTCCATCCCTAAGTGCTCTGCATATCGCTTCCGCCATTGTTGATCGTTGTAATGGGAACTTTGGGCTCTATCAGTGGAACAAAAACCCTAGCTTTTCCAGATAGATTTGAGGGGTTTTACACCCACTCCTTTGATTCTCCCATATTATTACTAGACCCTAAAGTTTGAGTATTCACTTTATTTTCATAATTTATTATAGAAATAAATATATATAATTTAATCATTAATTTTATCAAATTATTGTATATTAATATTTTCAAAAAATAATATGATTTAAATCAGTAAACAGTTTTGAATCCTCTTCTTTATCCTCCCTTCCAAAACTAATTTTTTATTTTTTAATAAAAAACAAAAATATAGATGAGAATAAAAAATCTTCCTTGAACAAAGAGGTTTCCAATCTTCATCTCATATATTTTTTAAATGATTAAATAAAAAATTTATCTTTTCTCACATACCCCATTGGATGGCTAAATAAGAATTCTTCATTCTTTATATCTTCTATTGATTATATAATAAGTTAAATGTCAATAAATTTATAAAATTTAACTAAAATTCAAATAAAATATAATATGAAATTTACATATAATATATAACAATATAATTTTTTGAGATTTAAAATACAAAATTTTTAATAAATTATTTATATTAGTTAATTTGTTGTGTTACACATTGTTTAAAATATTTTTGAATGCATTTTAAATTTATTATAAATATATTATATTTTTCATTCATGAGCTTACCATGCCCACCTCATAGACATTTGTCTTAATATTAATTTAATTTTTTTATATAAGTTGTCACAACGTGTATCTTGCGCTATGATTTAAACACTTAAATAATTTCCTTTTCATTAATATCAAGATGCTACATAAAGAGTTATGTTGATACACACAAATTGTGTAAACTTACACGCATTACATATATTAATATGAAATTTTAATTTGCTCAACTTATGAAAAAATGCATTTGATTCAAGACCTATGGACATTATACATTTACTAAGAGATGTATATAAGCACATATATTGATTGAGTTTCGACCATTTTTAATTCCACTTCTTTACTCTCGATTCTAATTTATCTTGAAAACATATAGTGCGAAATTAATATCTTTGAAACACAAATCAATTTATATTTAATATTTTAAATTAAGTCAATCTCTTAATTTAAATAGTTTAAATCAATAAAACAAATTAAAGTGGAACAAGTGGCAAAACTATGTAGTATGTTTTGGAAAATTTTTTAATAAGATAATTATTTTTTATGAGTCGTTTTTGTTTTAATTGATCCAACCTGGTTTAATTTATTAAAAAATTAATAACTTTTTAGATAAATATAAATATAATATAAAATAAAATAAAATAAATTTATTTTTAAAAATTTAAATTTTAATATATTCATTGAATCAATTATTTTAAAAATATTGTTATTTAATTAAAAATAAATATTGATTCTTACAATTATAATATTTTAATAATAAAAATATTCAAAATGATTCAGATAAATAATATACTTTATTTTAAATAAATTTAAATAATTTTTATTATATATAAAATCAATATTAAAAATTTTAATTTTTTTGTAGTGGCATATTATTATACATATATACAAAATTTTAACTCAAAATTTATTGTAAGTTATTCAACTTGTATAACTTATTTTAAAAATGATAATATAGTTTCAATTAGATCAAATTAAAAATTTTTAAATCAAAATTTATTGTATAAAATTTTAATTTGAATAATTTTTATGAAAAATTAATGAATTTTTTTAAATAAAATCAAATTAAAATAGATTATATATACAAGTAAGTTAATCAATATTACAATGTCTAAAATAAAAAATAGAGAATTCAGATTTTTTAAAAATATTTACTTTTTTATTTAAAAAATTAGATTTAACCTAACCCAATGATAATCTTGAGATATATATATTAAGCTGAATTGGCCTTCAAAGAATCATTATATAATTTATTCATAACTTTTTTATTTTTTTATTTAATGAAAAAGAATATACCTTCAAAATTAAAAAGAAAGCACCAAATTTAGATATCCTTCCCACCTACTCTCTTCTCATAGGCTAATACTCCACCAACTGGATGTTTAATATACTCTTTAATTAAGTTTGTTTACTTAATCCAATCATGCAAACCCATTCATTTTCCTATTTTATTTTTTAAATTTAATTTTAAATTTTAAAAAATTAAAAAAAAAATAGAAGATCTAGCACGAGGGAGACGATCTGTTGTAACTGATCTGACGATGTGTCATGGAAAAGTTATTTAAGCGTAAAGCAACTCACACGTGCGTAAAGCTGAAAAATTGTTATATTATTCTTCTCAATCATCGACCGCATAATTCCTCCAAAGTGGGACCAAATTTAATTTATTAATTCTGAGAACAGTAACGTCCGTTACAAACTCACTCCCACCGCCCACTAACGCCGTCATCTTTCCGTCATCAACACGTGATTCCCGTACCTTCTTTTTCTTGAAGGAAAAAAAGGAAAGCTCTGTGTCTCTACGTTATTGCCTTTTTCACTTTCTCACGAGAACCACGATCCCAATCAACCTGTCCTTTTCTTTCTCGCATTTGTTTATTTTTTTCCCTTTCAAATTGTAATATAAAAAATGAGTTATTTATTATTTATTTATTATTTTATATTATCTTTTTTTTATGATAATAATAATTTCGTTTTCTTGTTTGGTTGTCAAGAAAATGAAAGCAAATGACGTAGCCATCCTCATCTTATTTTCCGTCAGTCAAACTAAGAGAGCCTTTCAATAAAAGTAATAGCAATAAAAAGTTATGTTTTCCAAAGGAAGCACCAAATCACATTTAAAAGGTATTGAATGCTACACCTTATCATCTTTTATTTGATTAAAACAGTTTTTTTAATTCACCAACATAATGTATTAATAAATAAATATTTAAAAAATTAAATTATATTTTTTTAATTTATAATAATTATCTATTGATTAGATCAATTATGTAGATAATTTTTTAATTTGATTAAAATTAAATTTTAATTAAAATAATTATTTTTAGTATCTTTTTATTATTAAAGTACTTAAAAAATGATTCAAATAAATTTTGTTATTAATTTTAAATTTATTTTTTATTTTTTAATAATTTTATACTGATAAATTTTTTGAATTGTAAATAGTGTAAATTTAAAAAGATATATTTTTTAATTTCTAAAAAGTTCTAAAATATTTCATGATGATAATTTAAATATTTTTTAAAAATTTGGTACAATTTTTAAGTTAAAATTTATTGTAAAATATTTTTAAATGAATATCTTCAAATTTGATTTTTTTTAATATTAAATAAAATAAATTGAAAATATTAAATATATAATTGATTTTAATTAATATAATGTAAATAAACAGTGAATATAATTTAATTTTTTATATTTATTCCAATTATTTTTTTATTTTGTTTCATCATTTCACCGGTTTATATATATTAATTTATCATGCATTTATATGTGAATTTTAAAATAGTGATGAACTTTTTATGATAATGTTTCAAAACAGAAAATAAGTAATAATATTGTTTAATTTATTATTATAACATCATGCTTATGATAGAATATTCATCATATTGGTATTAAATTAATAGATAAATTGGTCGAAATCTTTTTATTCTAAAGTCAAATAGATCATTTGATTTTGCGAAATGTTCATACTATTGGGATGCAGCCCTAACATGACCAAATAGGTGGTAAAGTAATAAATAATTTTGACCAAATTAGGTGTGGATCAAGCATAGTTCAACTTGGAGATTAACTTTCATATAACCTAACTATCTTTTTTGAAAAATAATAAAAATTTAAAATATTTGATGAATATTTACAATATCGTATTTTATTCGAGATCAAATTGTTTTTATTGAATTGGGTTTTTAAAAGATAAAAATATGTGTTAATTTAATAAAATGAATTATTAACTTTTTATATTAATATAGTAAATTAAAAAAATATCTATTTATCATTTTATTGGAAAACTTGACACAAATAGAGGATCTTAATCTTTTAATTTGATCATGATATTGTTTTGATTTTGAATTAGGTATAGATATGTTTTTAAAGGTTAATTGACAAAAAATTTCATGATTTTAAAATAATTTCATAGGTTTATCAAAAATAAATAATTTATAAATTGACCGATTAGATGATTTTATATAATATAAGTTTGATAATATTAAAATAAATATCACTAATAACTCTTTAGATTTAATTAACTTGATTATGAACCAATAGTATGACATGGTGAGATTTTATTCCACGGTGATAAAATTATTTTAATTTTAGATAACAGGTGGGTTCCGATTTTTTGGAAATATTTATATAACTAGAGTTTTAATGCATAATTCTTAAATTTATGTGGTAATTTAGATTTTTAAACATAATTAGAGGTGTTAAATATTAAAATATAAAGTAATTTAAAAAGAAAAAAAGGGCAAAAGAAAAGCTTGAAAGTTGACTAAATTAGTAAATTAGACATTTTTATGAATAAAATTTCAAATATCTGTTTAAAGTTGCAGTTTCTTTTCTTGGTCTGGTAGTTAGTGCCAGATTGATACTCTGTTTTCTTCCCCTCCTTCCCTACTCTATCTGCAGTTCGTCGTTACTCTCTCTCTCTCTCTCTCTCTCTTTCTCTCTGTGGGCTCCCATCTTTTGTCTGATTCCATTTCCCTCTCTTTCCCAGTTTTGCGGCTCTTGCCCTTTTTATATGAACTCTTAAAAAGGGCAGAGAGCCAACAGCTTCTGGGCATACAGATATCAATCCATCTCTAAGAACATCCCTTACTCTCCTTTCTTTAAACATCCTTCACTCTCATTTTATTTTTTTTAAACACTCCGGTTTTTCCATCACTCCAATAACGCATACTAACCGACACTGACCCGTAGTTAACCATGGAGAGGATCGTTGATGGTGACGGTGACCCGGTGAAGCCCATGCCACTTCTGCGGCTCAGATGCTCTGTTCAAAACTATGATTGGGGCAGAGCCGGGGTCGACTCTCACGTGGCGAGGCTGCACGCGTCGAATTCTGGGGTCCAGATCAAGTTGGAGAAGCCCTACGCTGAGTTCTGGATGGGCACTCACGAGTCCGGCCCGAGTTACGTGGTGCGGAGCGGGGAGGAAAACGGGGCATCCCTCGGGTCCGTGAGCGTGAGCTTGAAATCTTGGCTCTCCGAAAATCCTAATGTGCTTGGTCGTCGAGTTTTGGACAAGTGGGGCTGTGATCTCCCCTTCTTGTTCAAGGTATACAGTGCATATAGATACATACACTTGCACATGTGCGTATTTGAATTTTGCATTTTGTTGAGCTTTTTTTCTTGTTATTGAGTTTCAGGTGATTTTGATGTTAACTTGACTGAGAATTCAGTTGTGTAACCGCACTCACAGAAACTTCTGTGCGTTACTCAGAGAATACTTATGGATTTATGTTTTGTTAGTGATTGATCTTTGTTTTGAGTTGTTTTGAACTTAGCTTGACTGAAGATCTACTTTCTTAATCTACTCTTCCTAGGGCATTCTTCCTCTTTTCTGAAAATTGGAGTTCCTTCTTTTCACTAACACAAAGGTCAAGGTAAAATTTTGTGTATTCTAGAGGATTTATGACTGAGCACTCATAATTCTGTGGTGGTGGCGTGTGCTTTCTTCTTCAACTGAAATCTTCTTTTTTTTGTTTTTGAGTTATTGTCTTATACTTTTTGACTAATTATGAATTCCAAACCGGATATACTGATGGGTTTGAGATTTTTTTGTCCTTTTTCTAAATTGATATTTGAATTTCTTGGATTCTTAAATTTTCTATTTTGTTTGTGGTTTTGTGGATTTTGATTGTTTGGATTGAGATAGGTACTGTCGGTGGCAAAAGCACTGTCAATACAAGCACATCCAGATAAGGAATTAGCAAAGACATTGCACAAGTTGCAGCCAGATCTTTATGAGGATGACAATCACAAACCTGAGATGGCTTTGGCGATTACCAAGTTTGAGGCTCTCTGCGGGTTTATCACTCTTCAGGTAGTTTGCTCATCTTTGCACTTGGTGTTACCTGCATCTATCAATCTTTGGTTTGTCTCACCTCCGTCCTCCCCACCTTCCCCCTTTTTACTAGGGATTTCTTCTGGCAATTCACTAATTATAAGGGCTCGAGGGGATTTTTTTAATCCTTTAAAAAATGTTTTATGATGATCAAGGTAATTTGTAATTTGAATTTTGAGTAGTATTGCTCTCCATATAATTGTCATAAAGACACAAATATTGTCTCTTGAGTTACTAGTGGAAGAATGTGAAAATTTTTCAACAGAATTTTGATCGTAAACCACTGGGAATATTTCAGTTATTGGCTCTTCCTATAAGTGGATCCCACTTATTAGACAACTAGATTAAGTGATGGTAAGACTTGTTTGGAATTTACCCTGAAATTTCAGAGCCATCCGGGCAAAGGTGAGTCATGTACAGTATGAGTTTGTCAATGTTGATATTGAAAAATACGGAAAATTACTGAGTTTTTTATATATTAAGATTAGACATCTCCTTTTCTGTTTTGGGTTTCGGGAACTTGGATGTCGACTTGAATTGTGGGTGTGTATTTTTATTGTCTGGCTAAGACAGCGGAGGCAGATTGTTCCATTTGATAATATGATCTTAAGTTTTCCATCTCTTATTTGATAACTTGTCTTAATTCAACACCTATCAAGAAATAATGGATGCCTTAAATTTGAGGTCCAGGATGTGCAGACAGCACCTTTCTATCCTTTTGAATGTCTACATGGGGTGCCATGGGAGAGTGATTTGAGTGTTCTCAACGGTATGGCCTTATCCTTATGGGAGAAGCTTACCTCAATCAGTTTTGAATATCCAGGAGGATACAATTCCAATTTAACTGCAGACAGGAAGGGTATGAGCCTTGTGGGTTCATGGAGCTCCATTCCCTTGTGGATTAATGAAGTGTAGGTTGGATACCAGTTGACTACAAACCCAGGGATTTAACCCTTTTTCAATTTGTAGAATTAGAAGAAATGCTCATCATAGGAGTGGGTTGTGTGAGAACATGTCTCCTTCAATGGCTCTAACCAAAACCACCATTAAAATATAAGTTTATCTGAAGTGAACTTCCTCAGAGTGATAATTAAATTTGTTAGCACTAACTTGGAACAACTTGTTCTTTCTTCCCAGGAACTTAAGGGGGTGCTTGATAGTGTTCCGGAGATTGTAGAACTTGTTGGTAGAGAAGCTGCACATGAAGCCTTACATATCAATAAGCAAGATGGAGAGGAGAAAGTAAAATCTGTTCTCCAGTCAATTTTTACCCAACTGATGTCTGCCAATGGGAAGATGACGACTGAAGCTATATCCAAAATGAAAAGTCGCTTGCACATGGAGAGTCAGGTCATTTAGCTTTTTATGTTCATTTTTTTTGATATCACTGAGAGGCTTAATATAGGAGTCTTCATCATTTGTGGCATTTTAAACTTTGATTAAATGCAAAAACTAAAGCAGATGACCTCCCTCCTTTCTTCATCTGCTAGTTTGCATCTTAAATCTTCTGTCCCTCTCTGCAAGGATACTCTGACTGGACTAAAGCGAAGCAGAATTTCCAAATCTTACTGTGCATCTGTAGTATAAGTGAAAATCAATCTTGAAGTAGCTCTCACAGCTAGCCACTGCTTATATAGGCAGTTAATCTGTAGATCTTGACTAGCCTGGCGTCTTGTTTATCACTTCTTTTTTTTTTTTTTTATATGTGCGAATCTAATATTAAGGCAACTGTGCTGTGAATTTTCTGTAGTTGCTGACCAGCCAATTATATGCACTTAAGTCACTTCCATATATATTTGCATTTTATTTTCTGGAAAACAAATTTGATTCACAAGATGTTGAGGCTATTGCCTAGTTGTCTTATTTCAGTATTTCCAATGTTGCAACTATTTGCCTGATGCCACCTTTTCCTGTTGATGTCAGGTGAGGCAGCTGACAGACAAAGAACAGCTGGTTTTGCAATTAGAAGAGCAATATTCTGCTGATGTCGGTGTCATATCGGCCTTCTTCTTAAATTATGTGAAGCTTAATCCAGGTGAAGCTTTGAGTCTTGGGGCCAATGAGCCCCATGCTTACTTATCAGGCGAATGCATTGAGTGCATGGCAACTTCAGACAATGTTGTACGGGCTGGTCTGACTCCCAAGCACCGGGATGTCCAAACTCTTTGTTCCATGCTAACATACAAACAGGTAGAACATTCGTCTGAACATCTGATCCAAGGTTGTTGTATTATAGTTATATTCCCTGCCTTTTCTTTTGCTTCTCTTCTATTTTCCTTAACTAAGGCCTATAGCGTGGATATGCTCACTTATTTAGTCAGTACATGAATTATTTGTTGTCTCTTGCATTGTTGCCCTTCCTAGTTTCATGTGCTCTGGTATTTAGTTTCTGCGCTTTCAGTTTATATCCATGATAAAAATTTTATATGATTCAGCTCTTTAAACCTGTCATTTGACACCTGTTCTTGGTTTAGGGCTCCCCTGAAATCCTGAAAGGATTTTCTGTGAATCCGTATACAAAGAAGTACCTCCCGCCATTTGATGAATTCGAGGTTGATCATTGCACTCTTCATGCAGGAGCATCCACAGTGTTTCCTGCAGTGCCAGGACCGTCCATTTTTCTGGTCACCACTGGGGAAGGAACAATGCATACACAATCATTTGTTGATGTAGTGACCAGTGGAGATGTTCTGTTTTCACCTGCCAACACTGAGATTAAGGTAGCAACTACATCTGATCTGCAGCTTTATAGAGCAGGGGTGAATAGCAGGTTCTTGCAAACTTTAGTAGATGGTGATTATTAGCAGCTTTTTCCTCTAGGTTGGTATGTAATTAATTTATTGTCTTTCTATTTAGTTTTGTCATCTTTCTATGTAGTTCTACTCTTTATGTTTTCCTGTATTTTTTGGTTTTCTGATTCTTTTGCAAAATATGTTCTTTATACTGTAATGTAACATTCAATCATATAGTGAAAATTATAGAATAAGAATCCTGGCAAGTGCTCTGATGTTTCAAAGTGCTCTGTTCTCAAGTTTGAGTTTTTCCCCCTCATCAAACTATCAGCACAAAAAGATATCCTGAACATAAACAAGTAATCCAGGAAAGAAAGTTGAAGGACTCAGGAGTTTAACTCCTAACATGTAATTCAAGTATTCAGTTCTGCAGAATAACAGGGTTCATTCAGAAGTCATTCCATCCCCTTTAATAGATTGAAAAAATAGAGGAAAGAAATAGGTCAAGTGGACTCCACATCATGACAATAGCCAATTTGGGTACACCTCAGATGCAATTTAATGAGCTTTTACATGGCATTACATAGAGCCCCATTAAAACTACTGCCCAAATATATAAGAATCCTCAAGCTCAGTGCCTAAATTTGACATCAGTTGACCTTTTCTTTGTTTCAACTTGACTACATCTTGAAGCAAATGGAGCATCCAGGAATGTCAGCCATTAAAGTTGACCTGATAGTCCTAGAACCAGAACAATCATGGAAATGTTGGATGACTTTCCATGCAGGAAAAATACCTTTGACCATATCCTAAAGCATTAACACAGGAATACAATTCTCACCCACTTCAGGTAGTAGATAATAAAGCAAGCAAGCTTTACTTCATGTAGAAGTAAAATGTTCTACAAACCCAAAAATTGCAGCATCTAAAAATGCACAGAAGCAAGAAACTTTCACAATGTCTGTTCCATCCTATATAAAAAGGCATCCATCCAACCAAATTTATGCGTCAAAATTTCAAATGGTACCCTATTCAATGAAATAACAGCAATAAAACAGAACTGCCCATTAAGATAAGCTCTTTAGGCTTCCGTAATGGGGTATTCAAAAACTACATCTTTCCCAGTAAGCTTCCTGTAGACTCCCGTGAATGTCTCCAGCTTGTACTCGGTGTTGTTCCTCTCCTTTGGATCCAAGAAAATCTATACAAGCATGGGAGAAATGCATTAGAATTTCACTTGATTGCAATTGGAAAGATGAAAAGTGAACTGTCTGTACCTTGATAATCTTGGACCCATCAATACGGTATCTGATGCGCTTCCCAACTATCTCAGCGGGATACACAACATCCTCAAGCATAGCATCATGAACAGCAGTTAAGGTGCGGGTACGTGGTCGCTGAACAGCTGAGCCTTTCTTGGGTGGCCTCATGATTCTTCGGGTTGCAAGCACGACAACATCCTACCAATAAAAAAAAGCAGCAATTGACATAACCATGAAACAAACACAGCCTCAATCTACAACTCATATTTGACAAATTTAACCATGATGTGAAACATTGAAGCCACAATTGAAGGATGCAATACCACGGGGAATAAATCAACAGCCAGAGAGGGGGAAAAAAAAATCACTCACAGCTCTTTCAGATGCAGTGGGCATAAGTTGAGATTCATGATGTTTGGAAAGCAATAAAACTCCGGGAAACAGTGGTAAACTTAATTGAAAATTAAAAAATCTTGTAAATGATGAAATACCTTCCCACTGAACTTCTTCTCTAGCTCTCTCACAAGGCGGAGGTGAATCTTGCGGAAAGATTTCCTCAATCTATAGGGAACATAGATAACAACAGCCTTACGGTTTCCAGAAATATCCATTTGACTGCACCATCAAGAATTATATTACCACCAAAGCAGGTCAAACAAAAGGAGGTGGGTGAGGAAGGTAGAGAGAACTGAGAAATCTAAAATGGAGAAAAGCAAGCAATGTTATTCATACGTTGCTGAATTAATGTAAAGATCTTTCAAATCACTTTTTAGCTCTTGGTTGGTATTCTCCAGATCAAATAATGCCTGCAAGACAAGGCCATCATTCTGTTAATTCTCCAGACTGCCCAATAATATAAGCCAAATGTACTATAAAAGCAGGACTTACCTGTGCAACTGTCTCCTCAAATTCAGTGGGATCAGCATCCTTGTCCTTGTGGATCTTGTTTTTCGCGGAGAACATCTTGACAGGTCTGAAAATTAAAAGAGAAAACATTGATGCAAACATGAACAGGATTTCCCTACTTATTTGTATATCTTAACAAACATCACCATCTTCACATTAGTTTTAAAAGTGGCTGCCATTCACAAGCTCACTAAAGCTGAATGTTCATTAAGCAAGTATTAAGAAAGGATCACCATGTAAAGTATCATTGAAGGGTATTACAAGATAAAGGTCTACACAAAACCAGGAAAAAAAATTTAACTGGCAAAAATTTAACAAGAGAGGGAAACAAATTTCTCTAGAAAAATGTTCAGAGCCCCACTAGACTTTCTGGTGGCCCAACTTACATCTAAAACACCTCCATATCACTAGCACATATTTAACAATTAGATATCAACTCAAGTTGCACCCGCAGCAGCATTTTCTCGACAAATTTCAAGGTAAACCTTGTTGATAAGATCATTCCAGCTACAGAGATTAGCAGAATAAAGGATAGGGTCAAGTATCCACGTTTACAAGCAGAAATCAAAACATCAATAAATGGAAAAGCTAAGCAAATTCACAGCTACATAATGGCAGGAATAACCATTACCTATCTTTAGGGAATATTTAAAATATCAAAATTTCACTTACTTCACTAGTCTGCTTTCAGAAATTCATCCATGAAAACAACAGGAAGCTAATATCTGACAAAGTGACGCCAAAAGTAAACACTAACATTAAACATGAATACAAGACAATAGAGACATAACCACTTATCCAAGTCCGCACACTCGCTGACTAAAAATACAATAACTCTTTTACTATTTCCTATCCTCTTTCCTCCGTTTTCTTCGGAAACTAACAAATTAAACACAGCATTGTAAACGATGAAGAAAAACAGTTGCTTTATAGATTACTTTACTGCTTTGAGTGACAGGGGCATGTTTTGATCTTTACTATACAAGCAAAAGATGAAAAAAATAAAGAGAAACCCATTAGAGGACAAGCGAGACAGAGCGCTCATAACGATTATTAACCAACAGAAACAATGGTAACATACAAACAATCGCTGCAATGGTCCCAGATAATATGCACGAGAAACAAGAGAAAACAAGGACAACCCTGTTGATGAAGAACGAAAAGAAGAGAACCCATTTGGTAATAGGGAGCTTACCAAGCAGAGAAGCTAGGATTAAGATCTGTACGGTCAAGGAAGAACCCTACGTTGCCTGCTGCTGCTGCCTCTCCTGCTTTCCGTGGACAGAGGAGAGTCGAGTGGGAGCGGCTATGAGGTTTAATAGTCCCGCAAATAGGGTTTTGAAGTTGCCCTACTTTGGACGGTTTTGATTGATCGAGTATATGGTGTTACGTTGAATGTGGGCCGTTGATTGCTAGTGCTCATGTAAACCCAGCTGCTTGTGCTTCAGAGAAATTAAAGGAGGCCCATTTTGTCAATGTTCCAAATAGTAAGAGAAGCCATTTTTTCAAAATAAATAAATAAAATAAAATAATCTTTTGTGTTTTCTATTTATTTGAGTATATATATATATATATCAAATTCTCATTCAAAATCAATAAATTTTTTCTCAAATAAATAATATAATCTTTTAATCCTTAAACTTTCAATAATTTATATATTTATTTTTTAAAAAATATTAATAACATACTAACAAATTTTCAAAATTTTTAGTAATTTTATATTAAATTACTAAAGTTTACCATGTCTATAAATAAAACATGAAATTTTAAAAATTCATTTATAAATTTTGATTTATTAAATATATTTAAATTATGCTTTAACTCAAAACAACATTAAAGAATTAAACATATTTATAATATTAAAATATTTAAAAATAATTTAAATAAAACTTATATTTTATTTTAATTTTTTAAAATTTCAATATTTTTCATTTATAAATTATTCTCACAATTTTTTAAAAATTTTTATAATTTAGTTTTTAAAAAAAACATTTTCATTATTAAAAAATTTATGAAAATTTTCAAAACAACATTCTTCTATCATTTTAGTTTTTCATTTTTTATAAATTTTGATTTCAATTAACAAATTAATATTTATTTTGAAAAATCTCAAGATTTTTAGATTTTAAATAATATCAAAACAAAACATAAATAAATAAAAAATAAACCAGCATTGGGTTCCCAAGCTGCCATCAAGTTCATTGATTTTGGCTCCTTATAGGCATGAACCCCAGAGCCAGGGGGAGTACAAGCATCAAGCATATCTTACTAGCATTAGTTTTTGAGAAGCATGAAAGTACCCTTAATAAATATCTTCCTAAGAATGGATGAAAGGAAGTTGAAACCATTAAGCTGGAAAAATACTTCATTTATCAATATGAAACAACTGAGTGGAACAGCAAATTTCCAACCACTGCACTTCACAGAAACTGGATTCAACAGCACATTTCCGACAACTAAACTTCATGGAAACTGGATTTGTATCGGTCACGAACCCTGCAAAATGTCAAGAAGCTTCCATGGTTGCTCTGCAGGCATGTGGGGTTTATGGTTTGTTTAAACTATTTAACCATTGTAGTATGACTTCTGCTCCCTTCTCCCATTGACAGTCTAACATCATGTCGTGAGCAACCCCTTCAACACAGACTGGTGACACACCATAGAATCTGCCAGTTTCTTGGAGTCCTTCAGAATCCTGGCAATGTATTTCAGTTTGAATGATTTCAACGGTGTGGATCGATAAGAATCAGAAAGCTTTCTGAAAATAGCCTAAATGAGTATGCAAGTGCTGAAGATCAATTACAGAATGAAGAATAACATTGGTTTTACCACTATGAAGTCATCATTTGCACCCACGACAAGGATTTTGATGGAAGATTTTGGAGCTTTTGGCACTGGAAGTGACGCATTCAGCTTCCTCAGATCGAACAATGGCATCCTAGAACTTTCTTTCATTAGCTCTTGATACCTGAAAGCAAAGAAGAGAAGTTAAAACCTTGCGTTTTACATAAATAGATGACAATCCATGAGATTAAATGAAATACGCCAAATTACTAAATCATCAAGGGTAATAATATATTTGGTTATCCAATGTCAATTATGAAAAGAATAAGTGATTAGTTTATAAATGTGAGAAGTTTCTTGTCGTCTGAATGTATTTATATAGGAAATACAGAGATTAATTGTCTTAATATATGGAAGGTTGAAGGTTTCTGTTGTAGTTCTATGCTTCCATAAAGTCTTTGTCAGAAACTTTCACAAAGCAGGCGTGTAAAGATTATAGGTTATTAGCATTGGTGATTACAAACAACCAGAAGAGAAAAGAAATGCTCGAGGATGCAAGCAGATGGGGTTTGAACAAACCGTTGCACAAGATGATCCTCCATTGTTGACGAGAAAAATGTCTCCCGGCAAAGAGGAAGATCAGTTTGAAAAGCTTTAGCAGCCAAGCTTCGTGTGACCTGCTCAAGGGATTTAACCAGCCTAATTCATCAAAAAATTTACTCTTCACAATTTGATGTGTAAACTAAGGCAAAATTAACAAAGATCAAAGCAGGGCAGTTTTCTATTAGCCTTCATGTATTTTAATGGAAAACATGAACTGAATCATCAGAGGAGCTTCAGCAACGGGAGCGTAAACACTAAAAGGAGGGGGAAACAGGAAGGCAAACAGATTATTATCTTCGAAAGAAAGGAAT
This sequence comes from Moringa oleifera, assembly GCA_021397835.1. NCBI lineage: Eukaryota > Viridiplantae > Streptophyta > Magnoliopsida > Brassicales > Moringaceae > Moringa > Moringa oleifera. The sequence goes on from JAJFZO010000094.1 coordinate 4,662,245, forward strand.
TACCTTAAAAGCAGCTACAGGTTTTGAAAAGAGATACCGCCATACTAACCCACTGAGAAAGGGAAATGGCAAACTCAGCCAATTACTTTCAAATGAAGACAGAGTACAAACTTTAGATAGTATGAGAAGTCACCTATTACCCGAAGGTGGCACAGAGCAGACAAGCACAGCTCCAGCAAGTTCTGGGTACAAATTTACCATTCCTAAAGTCCAATGACAGAGTCAGTTGGGATGGAAACTGCTCACAGAAACCATGAACCCAATACAGACAACTTGAACAAAGAGTAAATGACTTTGAATCTAATTTGAGGGATAAGTGCTGTGCCTCTTGAGGCAAGAAATGCAATTAATTTGTTCACCTTATAGCCGAGCAGAAAGGTTTCTAGAGCACAATTTGAACGTAATTACAAATATTGGTAAAGATTTTCAATCGACAATAACACTATGTTCTTGGTTTTTTTTTTAGGAAGTTTGAATCTATCTTTAGTTACATTATCAAAAGAAGGCAGCATAATCAGAGGAATTTGGATTCACTATGCAGTTTTGCAGTACTTCAGTTCATATTACATCCTCCTAGAGTCTTAAACTTATCCCTCATGAAATATTTACCTGAAGGTTTCTCATTGCTCATATTTGCAACATAACACTGGATGATAAGCCCTCCAAATGAATGTCCAACCAGAACTGGAGGCAAGCTAAGTTTTTTCTGAATGAAGTCGGCGACATTGCTGGCATGTGTCTACTGCAGAATACACAGTTAACAGCAGATTGGATAAGCACTCTACACTAATACCATCCAAAGTGTTCAGGTTAAGGGCTGAAAGGAAAGAGGTGCATAAAACTAGTTAAGCCACATACCTGGAGAGATCCAGCAACTGTACCAGGAGGTCCATCACTTTCACCCTGGACATGCAGAAACAGTACGCAATCAGCACAAGATTCTCAATCAGTGTAAGATTTGCAGATTGAAGTAGTATAGCCAGTACTGTTATGAAGGAAACCCTTTTAGATGCAGATGACTATAAGAAGGTAATAGTATCTCTGTACAACAACTAAGGAGGCACAGACACTGAGATTTGTATCATTCTTCCCATTTTATACCAAACCTAATGCCAAAAATGATTTCTGATTGACTGCATGGGATAGATATCCACTGAGATTGTTTTTCAATAACATATGCTCATCAAATACTGCATTTCAGCACGGGAGCAAATCTCTTATTTAAGTCCTTAAACTCTGAGCTTACACCTTCAGCCATGTTAATGCAATCACTTTAAAGTAAATTTGCTTCTGTATCGTTCCTATCATAATAGAAAAAAGGATTGCAAAATCTTTCTTAAACTCAGAGAAATCAAAACAAGGTAATAGCTAGTCTATAACCAACAAACCCAAAGTTTTTAAGCTTAACCCATCCAGGCATGGCAAACTATTACTTTGCACACGTGGAGATCTCAGCTAAAGGTGAGCTTCAGTTGTGTCAATAGCAGAATGAAACCATTGACAGATAAGTCCTTCACCAAATCACCAATACATGCTTAATTTTCCAGACTGGTTGACTTGCGATGAGTTTCCAACTGTATGCAATCCAGTACACATACTGGTAGAGGTTCATTGAAGACAAGCTAAATGCATCTTCAAGTGAGTGCCTAAAATTTCATGGCCAAGACCAGAAGTGGCAGGTTTTTTTTTCTAACAGACCAAGTCACTCTACATGATATGCACCTAACATGCTATCTGGATACTTAGCTAATGTATATCACCACAACTTATGATAAACACACAAATGGAGAGTTGGAACTCTGTACTTGGATACTGGTGACTGCCTAAGAAATAAGCTACGAGAAACCACAAAAGATCCAAACCAAGGATTTTAATCCTCATTCCCCGCATCCCTAACCAAAAATAAATTTAATACAATGAAAGAGTATAAAATCAAAAGAGAAACAAGGAAAACAACTAAATGCAGCCAAAAGGATCACAAATCACACGCTGTCAACAAACTGAAACCATTTAATATACATAGAAACATGGAGAGAGTGTAATCTGACCTGACCCAACAGGCTGAGAGCATAGCAATCAAACCCAGAAGCAGAAAAGAAAGGTAACCAATGCTCAGCCCAGCACCAAGCTGCATGATAGCTCCCATGAACAAAGACCACAGGCGGGTTTTCACTTCTCTCTCCGTTTTCATCGATGACACTACTCCTTTGCTCAATGACCTCCATGTTCAAACCAGAGGGGAGCTGGTGGAAAAGACGAGACTGCCCCTGCTTAGTAACGTATGTGACTCGCATTTTGTTAGATTTACTAAGGACAGCAAGGGGGCTAATGGCCGCCTTAGGGGAGGACAATTTTGTTTGAAGAAGAGAGGCTGATTGGAAAACGAAAAGCGAAGCCATGGCTGTGAAACTGAGCTAACACGTCTTTGGTTTACAGTTGCATCTTTATCATGTTTGAACTCTGTGCAGTGCTTTCTTGAAATTGCCCCTCACTCTTTTGTTATTTACATCTACGTGTCTTCTGCTAATGACTAAGTAGAAGCTTACAAAATCGGGAAGATCAAGTTTTACCATCCTCATGATGATAAACTTTATAGCAATAAGATTATATTTTCTTGGCCATTAAAGATCATGAAAGCTTAAGAATGACCACTGAATTTTACCCTCTGGTCCCCATCTAACTGTAGCTCTGTTGAAATGTATTTGTGGGATTTGAATCTCTATGGACAGTGACTGTAAGATTGAAAATATACTCATTTGGCATCATTTTACTTGAAATTTCAGTGTTATAGGATTTCATGACATAATCATCTTGACTGAAAGATGCTTAAACTAACAGAAATATAAATCCAATGTTAGTTTTTAATTTTACTACGCTCTTCTCACATGCAGGTCAACTTCAAATGAAGGGATTTACATATGAAACCTACTGGCTACTGCTTTCAGAGCCTGATGAGAAACTGGGTAACTCTACAGCTTTTGAATTTCTGAGACATTGAGTCATACTTATATTTTTTAAATTCTTACTAAAGCAAGCATAATGGTCTATGGCATTTCAAAGGATCTATTTTGGTACTCTATTGCTTCCTTTAGTGAGTTTCCCATTATTTTGGCAAGATTATAAGGAAGTCATATTGATGATAGTGGTTCCTTAATTTCTCTATCTTGAAATTTTGTATGTTTATAAATCAATGATGCCTAAGTTGCAGCCAAATTAAATTTTGAGCATTTCTTTGTTCTTGCGGAGCAAAAACTAACTTGGTTTTCCATGAATTGTAAATTGTAATGCATGTTATGAATATCAAAATCATGTCCAATCCAAGTTAACCAGCTAAGATCTCTGGGGATCATTTATGAAAATGTTTTCCCCAGGTATAAGTGCCTTCTTCTCTGACAAGTTCTCTTTCTTTCTTGGTTGACTTAGACATAGAGCCAAAAGTGAACGAATATGGCAGTAGAATTTCCCAAACATAAAGATGGTTGTTTGCCCCATCATGTCCCACAGATATCAGATATCATTCACTCAAGGAGAAAGATAAAATTTAGAGGTTGACTTACATCTCATGTTTTGTGATTCTAAGCGGAAGCATAGATGTAGTTTTCATCTGTTCCAAGTTTATGCTTGAAGAGATTGCAACAGATCAACATACATTGTCAAGGGCACTTCTTTTTTTCTGATATATGCAATAGTACTTGTAACTTGAAAGGTTTAAGCACATAAGGTCACTATTAAGATCATTTTGGTGTGTCATACCCTTCTGTCCCTGCCTTTGGGAGACAGGACTAGAACCTGTTGTCGTAGTTAATTTGCAAAGTGTCATGATATCGTTCCTACTGAAGGATAACATAAAATATAAAGAACACCACCTTGTGACTTGTTTTATGAACACATAGATCATGGGATAAATTTGGGTGAGACTCGCTTCTAAATTCTGAAACCTGTGATTAATGTTATTCAATGTTTAACTATGATTGCTGGATGAGGTTTCTCAGGGTTCTACACATGCATTCTTGAAAAGGACAGAGTGATCAAGGAAGTGTTACACGAATCTGTATCAATACTCAAATAAATGGAAGTGCTTCTCAAATGGCAGATAAAACTTTTTAGGAAAAGAAAATGGACCTTCAGCAGAATGCCTGATGGAGGCAGAACTAGTGTGCAAGATGTCAGCTTTTCTAAGATTCACTTGCTCATACAGATTTGTCAGCTTGGTGGAACAGAGACTATGACAAATTTAATGCAAGGAGTTCCATCCGTAGATGCATCTGCTTTAATTCCTGATTAGATTATCCTACTTGAAAATTAATAGAAAGCAAAGGAGAAAGAAAGCTAGAAAAGGAAGAGGAAAGTCTGGAAAAGAAGATTGAAAAGGAAAAAATAAAAAGGCCATAACTTTATTATTATTTTCCACTTCACTTTCCTAAACTTTACTATCCTCCATTTAGAAAAGTAAAAAGGGAGAGAAAAGAAAGAAAAGTTTAATAATTGATCAACTCCCCAAATTAAAAATTGTATTGGCTCAAACACTAGATAATGTATATGACATCTTTATGAGGACCCTACCGTGTGAAATTTAGGTTCAGAAAGTGAAATCTCCACTTGGAGCTCCCATGTGTGTTCAGTTTTTACTTGGGTGTAAAGGAAAACAAAGTTACGGAGATACCCCACTTGTTAATGCTCAAGACGCATCTTAGACATGCTGATACATCACTAGCATGGTACTCTATTTATTGCATTCTAATCCCTTTATAATACAAACCATAATAATTGAGGCCTCTAAGAACCTCTGAAACTTCTATATGGCTGAGTTTAGCCAACATGTGCAGAGCTTTAGGTACTACCAGCCTTTCCCTGAGATGGATATGCAGATGGAAATGATGAAGCAGTTTGCAGAGCTGAATCCAAGCCTGTGGGAGAATTTTAGTCTTGCTGGGTGCTCAGTCTTGGACCAACAGCAACAACAACCTGAATTCGCAGCTAGCTGTATTCATGAAAATCTTCAGAGTACTTTCAGTACTACTGGCCTTAGTACAGTGCCCGTTGCTAGGACCATGACCGTGACATCTATTGAAGATCATTTCCTTCAAAGCAGAAAGAGAAAAGTAATGGAACAATCCACCAGCAGTTCCCAAATTCTATCTTCCACAGCTTCAACAACTGAAATTGCTGGAAACTCCAGCACGAAGGAAAAAAATGTATGTATAGTTAAAGGTTACTATATGCTTGCCTCAGTCTTTTCTTCAACTTTTCTTCTTCTAGCAATCTTTTGAATGGCGGTTGTGGACTTTATGTCTTTAGTTCACATATAGTTGATATATATGCTTGCGTTGATGTTTTCAGAAGTCGGGAAAAGGGAAGAGAGGTAGAAGCAGGGAGAAGGAGGTAGACAATTCAGAGGAAATAATTCATGTTAGAGCTAAAAGAGGGCAAGCTACTGATAGTCACAGCATAGCAGAAAGGGTATATTTGTATGTTTTTGCTCAAACATATTGCATAATCAAAATAAATTACTTCCATCCATTTGGGTTTTGATCCATATATGACTGCAACTGAACTGATGAATCAAAAAGTTAAATTGAATGTAATTATTTGTGTATCAGGTGAGAAGGGAGAAAATCAATCAGAAAATGCAATGCTTGCAAGACCTTGTTCCAGGCTGCAACAAGGTAAAATTGTTCTCACTTGATTGTTATGCTTATATCTCTTTTGATATTCATTCTGACTTGGAAGTTTGAACTGACAGACAATGGGTATGGCTGTTATGCTGGAAGAGATTATAAATTACGTTCATTCCTTGCAGAATCAGGTTGAGGTAAGTTAGATGTCAGGAAAGTTAGAGTTAACATCTTTGTGCTTCTAACAGAACTTATGAACTAATCTTCTTCTTTCCTTTTCTTTTCAAAACTCAGTTTCTTTCCATGGAGCTTGCAGCTGCATGTTCTTCATATGACTTCAACTTTGGAAGAGAATCCGTCAAAAAGGAACAGGTGACCCATCAGTAACACAACTGTGATCTACTTAACAATATGTGTGGAAATACAGACATACACATGCATGAGAGCAAGACAGGCAACTTGCCTTGCCTCATTTGATTTTCTTTTGTCCAAACTTATAAAATAAGTGGTGAATATTAATTAAGATACTGGAGAGTTGAATCTGACACGCTCAGTTGAGGCTGTAGAAGCATCTGCAGTCAGATTCATTGATTTACATGTTCTGATGGCTTTGTAGCTTGCAAAATGCGTGACTTAGAACCTTCAATGATGCAGGGGACAAACTCACATGAGGCAGAGGAGATAGAGAAATGGGCAACAGAAAGATATGGAGAGCAGAATGGCTTCCACTCAACATGGCCCCTCTGACTGCACTTTTGGCCCTTCTCATTGTTTATAAAGAACATCAAATATGCTTCACATCCATCATTCCTCAAAACAAACCATGTCTCAAACTTCTGCGGGAGACGTCTACTGCCAGATCAAATCTGCTTCTAATTCCGTGGCAGAAGCAGTACTGATATATGCATTATTTCACATAGAGTTAAGAGCCAAAGTACGAATACTTTGTTTTCTTCTTTATAATTTTTGTCCAATGCCAAGGCTGATCTCTCTTGTTTTGACTCTCTAAAGTAAATTCTGCTTCATGGCCTCCGTATGTGTTGATGTTGTCATACTGCCATGTCGGCCATAGCAGCTGAGCACCAATTGGCCTTGATGGGACTTGACTTTGTGTATTTGATCATGTAGTTATATCCATTTTGTGATATATTTTTGTCAACTTATGGTTTGAAGTTTGGCATTTGGGGCCACTTTCAGAGCCTATTACGCTCTTTCAAGCAGACATTTGCATGTTCTTCGTAGTTTTTTCGTTTACAAGATAAAGAACAAGGAAATAAAATAAAAAAATTGAAAGAAGATGTCCCAAAATCCCTCTTAGAGTATAATTCTAGCATTTATGAAGCATATATCCATATCGTATACTTCAAACATGTTCAATATACAGTTGATCAAAGAGACACTTCAAGTAGGATCACGTGCTCCAGGGTCATACAAATAGGCTTATGCTCATCCCTTTCTTCTATCAGTTGGTCTGGTAAATGCAAGTTTTGATTATGGACACAACAAAAATCCAAAAAACATTGAATTTATGAGCAAGGAAAAAGATTTTTTTCTTACCCTCTACCTGCTTATACTTCACAGACTTAGTGGATATTGTCTTTTTTCTTACAACATGAGTACAAGACATGATTCAAACACTTGACAACTAAAAACCTTATACATGTGGGATCCATATAGAGATCCCTTTAAAACTAGAAGAGTCAGTTTAGGAACATGCTCTCTGATAGGGAGTGCTGTGTCCCTCAAGAAGGCCTGAGTGGTCTAAATATCAGGGTCCCCTATAAATAATGGCCCTTTGCTTTGGCATTCTAGTGCTTGACTGATAAGCTTCTGTCATCTTCAAAGAAAACTTTGATGTAAAACCACCCTAACATGCTTGGATGCATATTCATGTCCACAATAGCCCCAGTTAATTGATGGAAGGAGCATCATCATTCTTTTACTTGCTTTATTATCAATAGTTCATGAACCTTAAGACCTTCACAATAGTTAGTATGAGCTTTTAATCAAACGAAAATGGCATATTGTCTAACTCATTAGTTCCGGTACTCTTTGGTTAATTAATTTCTGAACTAAGTGAAATCTGTGAGCTAACCATATTAAGTAAGATTAGCTTAAGCTTTCATAGAAGGTTTTCATGATAAATAAACAGGATCAACCTAAGATTAGTGAAATGGGTGATTTGGGTGGTGTGGGAAGATAGAATCTGATGGATGTGGGCAATTCATGGAGTGAATGATTGAAATGATGTAGTGCAGAATAACGTTTTTCTGGGGAATCCAAAGGGAAAAATTTTTGCAGGTGCATTGCATCCAAAAACATGGGACTGAGAGAGGACAGCTTGAATGGGCCACTTCATGCTCACTAAAGGTTGAGGCAGTGTGGGATCTCCAATTTCTTGAATGAAAAGGCTATCTATCTTTTTAAAGTTTTCTGCAATCTACTTTGACTCCTTTTTGACAATCTCCACTTGGCATTTTATGGGTGCATGTGCCATTACAGACAGTATTCCTCCTGTGCTTTATGAGTTTGGCTGATATGGCAAGCATTACCACAAAGTCTGTAGTTCTTATGAAACCTTTCACGCTAATAAGTTCCATTAATGATAGTTTGGTCCCCATACAGCTTTTATAGCGATTTCACTCAAGTTTGGAAATTTGCAAGATTAGAAAATAAAAAAAATTCAACACTTAAATTCATAATTAATTTTAAAAATTAAAAATATTGAAAGACTCAGTCGATTACTTTTTGTTTTTACTTTACTCTAAACTAAAGTTCCTTTTTTTTTTTTGACAATTAAGAGTAATAACTAAGTCAGAAAAAACTTAAATATAGAATATACAAAACAGAAATAAGATGGTTTTTCTATCCTTACTGAAATTTGAAGTTTTATTTTATCCTGTGTGTATCTACTTTTTTTCACTTCTCAATATCTTTGATCAATTTAACCTGAATAGTTGGAATTGAACAGGATGAGTTGAATCCTAGAGCAACCCTGTGGGATTTGGAAAAGTCTGATCATGGCTTAATATGTGAAACCATTTGCATAAGAAGTGCTGTGAATAGCAGAGACTGATGGGGATGTACCAACCAGAAGGCTGCCTGCTTTGAAATGACTCCCAAGAAAATGTTGTTCCTGGCATGTGCACATATGGTTAAAGGAATGATCCACCACCTGTTCTGTCTACAGGTCTCTTTGTCTATGCCATCTGCTGCTGCTTCCTGCATTCTTCAAGCCTATCATGTAATTCTGCACCCTCCCACTCAGGCTCACGCATGAGCTGCTCTGACTTATTGTCATGTTCATCTTCTGATTAACTCCGTTCTTCACTGTCTTACAGCACAGGCCCCGTTTCAGATTTTTATCAAAACTTTGCTCGACAGATTTCAGCACATTCCTGAGAATTAAGCTGTTTTTTATTTCACAATTGGAAATGCTGATCGAATCGATTATACATTTAATTTTTAAATTTGATTTAATTTAAATTTTATAAAAAAATTTAAATTATTATCAAAAAAAATTAATATTTTTAATTTTGAAAATATTTTAAAAATTTTTATATTATAAAATATTTAAGATATTCATAAAATTTAATATGTGAGTGAATTTTATAAATTTGTTTAATTGATTAAAAATAGAGATTCATTTGAGTTATTTTTGAAATAATTTAATAATGAATATACTCTAAATTTTTTATAATTAATTTAAATTTAAATTTAATTTATATTAAATTTAAAATTTAAATACTTAATTGATCGAATTAATTCATAAGAGTTTAAATTTAAAAAAAAATGAATTTAATTTAATTTTTATATTTTAAAAAATAAAAGATATTAAATCAACAACATGGGCTGACACCAAATCTATGCGTTAAGCCCATACATTAAAATTCTTTCAATTAACCCGAAAGATTTAGCCCGATAATAGAGGAATGACATTTGGGCCCAATAGCCCATTAGAGGGCGAGCGGAAAGGGCGCGTGTAGGTGCTGGCGGCTCCTCCTTCCACGCTTCCTGAGGAGATTGAACTTGGGTTCTAAGTAAACCCCAGAAGCAGAATAGCATGCATCACGTCCATATCATCGATTATTTAAATCTTCAATTAAGCTTCACTCTGATATGTATTTGTACCACTAAGCTATAAATTTGACAGCTGTTGGCTTAGCAACTTGGTCTCCGAGATGATGTCTCCAAGGCCAATCTCTGAAGATCGAGGATCTCCTCATTTCAGGTACTATTGAACGGAATCCGATTCAATTGTTTTTTATCTTTGTTTTTTGGTTCTTGTTTTGCCTGCAGATTTTGCAAGCCCTTGGTCTGTTTGGTTTTACTAGAAACACAGAATGAGAAAAAGAAAATTTAAAGCAATCTTAACAATGTTTTTCTTTGCTGCTTTTGACTCGTTCGTGTCTAACTGGCGCTGATAATACAAAATGCAGTTTCCTGTTTTGGTATCTTAGGTTTTCTTCTTTGGTTTATTCTTAAAGAGTCGTTTAGTTGTTCCATGAGTTCTGTTTTATTTCCTGAGAAAATTAGGGCAAAGAAATTTTTAGTTGCTTTGATTAATGAGCAAATAAGATTGGAATCGCTTCTGACTTGCTGGCATAATTTTTTTTTTTTTTTGGGTGAGGGGTGATATAATGTCATGGGTTCCCTTGTAGTGTCGGTGTTAATTAGCTGGATGATCAGTGAAATGAGCTGTGAAGACTCTTTTCCTTGCTCATTGTAACTATTAGAGCTTGCTGGCTTGTTTTAAGTTTCTGATCATATATTTAAACTGATTACTCAATCACCTTTTGATGCTCTTTTTCCTTTTTATTGGGACATGGATTGGATGATCTTGGCTTTTAGTTGATGCCCCATTTGACATGCCAAATGATGTTTTCTGTATTTTGATTTAGAAATCAAAATTTGAAGTTGACAATAAACTATATTACCTCTTGTTGTTTATAGTTGACAGATGGGATTGATGTAGCTTATTGTTTTATTGGATTTCTGTTCTATGAATTACTTTGCTCTTGTTTTCTTGTAGGCACACTCCTTTGCAAATAATCCATATTGTTGGAAACCTGTTGAGAATATGGTCGGTTTACTCCATGTATCGCTATTTGACAGATACAGGAGCTTCTGTTGTGCTCTTTATTTTTTGTTGTTTGGTTCCATCTTCCATCATATTTTTAGTCTTGCAAAAGCCATGGAAAGGCAGACCACTCTCTAATCAACAGGTGAAATAGAAGTATTCCATTTGATCTGAAAATAGATGAGAAAGAAAAGAAAGAATTGCTAACATTTATGAGTTGCCATCATCTTCGTTTTTGTAAGTAGTATTTGTTACTTTATAGGTGGTGCCTTCTGTAATAAATGGGGCCATAACAGCTTTATACTTCATATTGTGGGGAAAGGGCCTCAAATCATGTGGACCTGTCAGGTAGATATTTTACTTCTTGCAGAAGATTTAAAGTAGCTTGCTTGAGCTTTTGAAGGGCCTATTCTTTATTTCAAGTCCTATTTCTCATCTTTTTTGTTTATTGGTTTCCTTTTTTTTAATTTTTTTTTTAAAATTTGCTATAGAGCTATCATGTCAGAGTACTCTGGTGCTGTTCTTGGAGTATTATCTGCAGTATTGTATGGACGGAGGAGCCAGGTCTTGAAAAAGGTAGCTCTTTGTAACATACTTAATTGTTAGATGGATTTCATGTTGCTTATGTCAGGAAGTACCAATAATATGAGACAGAGGACTAACTGATGTTCTATTAATATTTCGTCTCAAGTTGAAATCCATGCATCATTCACTTGTTTCATTTTTCTGGCCATGTATAATGTTGGTTAAGGTTGAACCATTGGCTGGTAGCAGGGTTCACTTCTTGTGCAAACATGTTAAAATGAATGCTGTTTTCATTTTAATTAATGTGTTAAATGTACATTGGTAGTATTTTGCTATGAGTGGGGATCATTATTGTGGAAAATGGTAAATATCTTATGTATGGTTGTTTCCACATCTTTTATCAGGTAGGTGGGTTTATTGCAATGTTGGCATCTCTCTTCCTCTTGTCTCAAGGCTGGGCAATGGCATCTTTCTCTCCACTTTATATCCACTTGTACTATTAAGTTGTTTTTTTCACAAAGTTGTATTCAGCTGATAGATTTATGGCTTACTTTTATCTCCTTTGCTTTAGTTTTTTTTTCCTTCTCCAACCATTCGTTCTCCTTCTTGTGAGAAAATAACTTGTTTCAATTGTATTGAGATGAATGTACTTAACCCAAAATTACCCTTCAGAGACAGCCCTGACACAGAGGCTCATACTGAAGAAGTATTAGGTTTGAAAGCAATGGCAGTTCCCATCTTTGCTGGAATCTTATCGGCATTGAGACGGGTGATTGCACGGCGTGTTTCACTTAAGGTGTTTATATCTAACCCTATCTATCTAACAATCAATATTCATGTTCATCCTTTGTCGGCCAGAATACAGTCCCCTCTTCCTCATTTTCTCATTTTTGTTAATGTCCTTTTGCAGAATCAACTCAAAAGACGACTTCACGCCATAACCATTGCTTCTGCAACATGTTTTATGTTTCCTCTCGCAATGTGGGATGTGATCATAGTAAGTGTTGCTTCATGCTTCTAGAACACTATAATTGCCTGAGTACTTAGATGTAAATTGAGTTGGCATATATGTTTCTGGATATGTGATAGTTTTGATCAGTCTTAGATGTAATTTCAGTAAGCATATATGTTTCCAGAATATTATAATTGTCACATTTTTGTTGTATTCTGGTTGAATTAACATTTATTTGCTACTTCGTTCTGTTTTTGTTGGAGCATTTCAGGGATCAACTTCTGGTAGCAGTATAGAGTTGCCATTTTCTGCGTGGGCTTTTTTGAGCACCGTTCTCTTTGGAATCATTTTGATATTCTATGTTGACAGTATCGCAGAGGAGAGGTACTCATAAGATTATCCCTAAATTTGCCTGCTTTACTTATTTAGCTGCTTGCTCTTTACGCTACCATATTTCAGGGCACTACTCTGTAATGGCCTTGAATACGGGGCTTCATCTTTAGGCCATCATATTTCTGGGCACTACTCATAAATAGTTTACAAGAGAAGTGATAACAATCATCAGATTGGCACTGCCTGGCAGAATTTTGCCTTGGTCAATATCTGAGAAATGTTTGGGATGTTTAATCTTTAATTTGTTATTAAGTGGATACACCGAGATATCCTTTTTTTTTTTTTTTGTGTTCATCTCTCAACAGTCTGCTGACATTTTAAAAGAGAAAGAATTCTTAGGTGTTATAAGGGATTGTAGAGTTTTGCTGACCATGCAATTACTGCTCTGGGACTGCTGTACTGCTTAGGTACCATGACCTAAGTTGTGATATTGCATGGGTAATTGGGGGAAACAAAAGAGACGTGGAAATTAGAATTAGACTATATGTACTTGATTCTTGTTTAAATTCTTTATTTGCAAAAATAAAAAAAATAATAACCAAATCATGCATTCCGACCTTTAGAACGTTTGTCAATTTACTAGTTGATTGGCTTCCCCTTTTTGCAAGAATCAGCGTTCTTTTCATTCTCTTGATGTTGTGCAGCCTATCCTCGCTCTGTCTCTCTCTACTCCATAAAACAAAGATGGATGTATTTAAGGATTTGGATAAGGGCATGGACCATTGCATTCCATTTTATCTTTTTGACCTGGATATTTCTAGTTCCTAGTTTGAATTAATTGAAGGACATACATCAAATATTTCTCTTCAGTTAACTACACTTTGTGCTGACTAAGATGAGAGGTGGAAGCACCTTATGATCTCATAAAACATGCAATTTTTGAGTATAACAATCTTGTAGATGTATCTTGAAGCAGATTATTTGCGCTTGGCTTTTCCTTTTCAACTGTTAGTTCATGATTGGAATATACATTTTAAGTATCCTGCTTGGCAGAGAAGTGTTTGAGTTTAGCTTCTTGACAGACAAAATTCATAAGTCTTCTTGACTCAAATTGCTTAACAAACTGCTTCAGCCTTCTCTAGTAATTTAATATGCTGATTTCTGTAAGATATATCTGACCTCAGAGGGGAGCCCATGTATGACATTCGTTTATAATAAATTGTCTTCTTATTTACTGTCTCAGAAGTGACATTTGTCACATTCACTTGTTAATTAGTCATGTCTATGTCACTGCATCGTTGTTCTTATTTCATGATGCTTATTTCAAGCAAACATGTTAATGTCATTTAAGGCCACATGAAATTGATTCTAATATGTCCAGAAATTGCTTAATTTCAAAGTGTCTTAAAACAGTTATTAGAGGTTCTTGTGATGTAGGTTATAATTTCTGGATGACTAATGATTAATGCCTTTTATCCACTTGTAGGCTGCATATGGTTTTCTCTTCCCCAAGACATTTAATGGTCGCTGGAGCATGCATAATTGTCATGGAGCTCGTGTACAAAATGGACTTTTCTCTTCCTGGCTTCTTACTTTGCTCCTTAATTTTAGGCTTTGGTATGTATAGTTTCTTCCAACATCTTCTGGCAGTGAATATGATTATGCAAAAGCTTTCTGGAATTTTTTTATTTGGCCGCGTAGGGGAGGGGAGGGAAGGTGGATGATTTAATCATTTCAGGAAGAAAATGTTCAGAATCTTAGTAGATACTGTGCTGACTAATAATCACAGGATTATTGAAATTTATTGTTAAATTTTAGTTTTAACTATTCAGTATCTCATTTAACTGCTATTGATGAAAAGCATTCCCGAAAGACTTGCAATTTTCTGCACAGAAGAGAGTAGAAGATCATTTTTTTGACTAAACGCTTAGAGAGGTCAAGGATGGTGCATTAGATCTACTCTGGAACGTGAAGAGCTTTTAGCTATCTAGCAGTTTATAGGATTACTAACCAAAATTATCCATGTTTTTCTTTTCTCTCTCTTTTTTTTTTTTTTTTTTTTAAGTTTTAATGCATCTGCAAGTATTTAGAGAAGCTCATTGCAGGTTGGGGTTGTACTTTTCAATAGCAAGTACTCTCCCTTGTTACTCTTAGTTATTCTCCTCACTCTCATTGTCTCATCTTCCCTTTGTAGTCTGAGAATTTTTCATCAAATAATATTGTATGATTTCTACTGATTTGTTGAATAGATGGACAAGCTCTTGTACTTCTCCCGATTTTAGTATTTGTCAATTTTGGAGCAACTAGGGACATCTATCATTCCCTGGTACCAAAAGACTACGTATTACGTCTGAATATTGAATATTAAACTGTTTGGCTTCTTTCTGCACTGAAAATAACCATTGCACGTCTGAGATAGTAGCAGTTGATGAAATTCTAGAATCAATTTCCGTTAATTTAGTTTTCCTCATGGCTGCATTAACATATAGATTCCAATGCCCTGTATACTATGACAGATTTATCCAATCTTATGCAATGGTTGAACATACTCTTATAGAAGATTGTATGTTTATTTTTTTTAATGGAGTCTGGTTTCTCACCAATGAGAAAATGAATCATGTGTTAAGCAAGCTAAACAAAAAATGGAAAATTCATATGAAGCACATGAGACTTATCTTCGTTTACATCTAACATGGACTTTCTATTTCAAGATTTCTTTTGGTGGTTATCATGAGTACTTTTCTTTTCTTTTAATGTGTAGATTGCTTTTTGTGATTGTGCATGAATTTTTAAGGGATATATGAGGCAACTTCTTTGGAACGTAGTAGGAAAGATTCTATTCCAAAGCCAGATCTATCCAATGGGATGTTGGGGGATGAGCTTCAGATGTCTTCACTTCCAACCTGAAGTATGCAATTCCTGTCCTCTCAAAACTTTCTTATGTACATGATACATTTATTTTGACCTTGATTTTATTTTTTGATGCTCCAAATTTTTATGAGATTTTTTTTCCTGTAATTGCAAAACATTATTAGTTCTTATGTACCTGAGAGCCGAAAATGATCAAAAGTAGGTTTGAGAAGCTATGATTTATGAGGGTAATGGGTTTATTAAAGCATGAAAAGTTTCCCTCTCATATGTCCTTTGTATCACTTAGAGGTCTGCTTTGTTGTGCTTGACTTGTCCCACACTTCTTTGATGGTTGGAAAGGGATGGGATGAGTAAGTCAATCTAAGCCATTTGCTGACTACACTACTTCTTCATGCTGTAGTTGTTCAGAGTTGATCCACATCACGAGCAATTTTATGGGCAGGACTAGTTGGTTCTCTTATCCTTGGAATGGAGCAATGAAACTGTGTCTTGAATTGCTTATTAGGGCAGCCTCAGGTACCTTTATTTCTGAAATGATTTGAAAATCCTGAGAAAATGTGGAAGTGACAAGCCCAGGCAAATTTTTGATGATAAGCGATACTTTTAGTAGGTTTGTGACATTGTAAATTTCTTGCATGTTATTCACTGTTTGTAGTAAATAGTTGCCAGTTAAAACTATCAAGCCTTTGCTGACCTGGGAGACAAATGAAGCAATATTGGTGTATTTCACAATTATTTTTTACTAATGATTGACTTCAAATTGTTTAACTGCTATGGTGCTATGTTTGTGAGAAAGGGTGGAATATGCCATTTCGGTGAAGTCAAAAAATCCAGAATCTTAGTTAATTATGTGGACGCAGAGATTGGCCTGGTGATCGATTCCTAAGAGCTTGATCTTCGAATTCTTTGGCAGAATGGAAGGCTATGTCTTCGGCAATTCTATGTGCTAGTTAATAATGTTTTTCTGGCATGCAGGAGATTCGTTTTGCTCTTTGCTAGGCATCATCAAGCATTAGCTGTCTTGTCAGCTCTAAAGGCATCTGTACATGTCATTGTCTAATATTGTAGAAATAAACAAGAATAAGAACCCTTTCTTATCATTCTTTCTTTCATAGTAGCTGAATTATTACTATTATTACTATGAAAACAACTGTTTCTGGAAGTATGAAAAAATACCCCAAAAAACCAAGGTAACGTGAGAGAAAAAGAACACAAATAATTTACTCACGTAGAAATTACTTAAATGTTGAAATCTTTTCAAACTTGGAAGGCTCCCTCCATAAACTTGTTGCCCATAAGAAGAGGGAGCAAACAAAAAGATGAGGTCCCAGCCATTACATCAGCAGATAAAACAGAAGAGATGCAGGCAGTCCGTCCCTCTCTCCATCTTATTCTAAATGTCGCTGTCACTCTCGTTCTCTCTCAATCCCCAGCCGCCACGCCATTCACTGAGAGATGTTTTCAGCCAGAAAGAACAAACCCGTGACACGAATGGACTGGACTTCTTGCGTGACGGCAAGTTGTTAAAGGATTTAAGCACCTGGGGCATTGGTGGTCCTCGCAGCTTCTTTGTCCAAGTTTTTGACCAAGCCCAACTTGTTTCTACTCTCAGGTTTCTCTCTTTTCCTCTGATTTGGCTCGACAGTGTTGAAAGATTTGTTTTGAAATGGAAACATTTATGCCTAATTACTAAAAAAGAGAGTTTGAAGGCTTGTTATGGTGTCAATGCTGAGAATTCTATCCTCTTCTTCTGTTTTGTAGAAACTTCAAAACGACGTCCAGTCGCTTTTTTGTATTCAATTATTGTGAAGAGTCGCTTTGGCCAGAGACAGTGCAAAAATATTTCTATTTTTGCACTTTTTGAATGCCTATGGAAGTAAAAACTACTATGCAGTGAGCGTAGATATGTATGCCTTGGCTGAATACCTGAATTTATTATCAGAATTTCATCCGATTTGGTTGACAACAATTCTCACCAACATCAGATTATACAATTAGAATTACACCAAACAATTGTTCACTTCTTAAAATATTGCAGGTACTGTCAAGATCAGCCAATTCGGTACCTCGTCATTGGTAAAGGCTCAAATTGTCTGTTTGATGATTTGGGTTTTGATGGTTGCATTGTCCTGAACCGGATTGAGTTCTTGGAGAAGAATGAACCTGGAATCTACAAAGTTGGAAGTCGTTTCCAGTTTAATCGATTGGGTCCAATATGTTCTAGTGAATGCTTCACGGGTCTTGAATTTGCTGGAGGAATTCCTGGAACTATAGGTGGAGCTGCTTACATCAATGCTGGAGCGAATTGACAGGTACTTCTGATTATCATGGTGACCTGAAACATTACTGGAAAATGTTTGTAGACGAAGAGGATCTTATGGGTCTGTTATTTTTCTTGGTATATGAAGGAGACTGCAAAATGCTATTGAAAGTATTGACATCCTTACAACTGATGGGAAGTTTCAGACAGGAAGGTTCTCAGTTTTGGCTACGGATCATCTCCATTTCAGGGTATGACCAACTTGGCAGCCATTGTAGCTGTCACATTCAGGTTGCAGAGCTGAAAATAAGCAAGGAGAAGACAACAAGAATACTTAGAAAGGTTAAGTGATTGGAAACAATTCGATGTTTCGTGGAAAATTGTTTATCAGGAAGTGCTTACAGGGTATGTATTCACTAACAGGATAAGATTAACTCAACCGGGAGCACAGCGAAGTGCGGGCTCAGTATTCAGAAATCCGTCAGATTTGGGAGTTTCGGCAGCTGAGTTGATTGAGAAAGCTGGCTCAAAAAGTTTTAGATTAGGAGGAGCAATGGTCTCCGACATCCATGCCAACTTCTTCATAAACTGCAGTGGATCTACTTTTCAAGACATGCTTGATCTCATTGTTTTGGTTAAGGACAAGGTTGATCAGAAGTTTGGAGTGCAACTCAAGGAAGAAGTACGGTATTTTCATCCATAACTGCAAATTTTTTGAACCTGAACAGGGGCAAGTAACTGAGTTCTGTCATGAACATTTGATGAATGTAAAGAAAGAGTTCCTTTCACAATGGAAAGAAGAGACTTGCTACAAAGCAAGAAAATGTGTACAATTGGTGATACTTTAAACCAACATTTGATTCAAAATAGAAATTTCCTGTGTGTTTCTTCTGAGTATCATCTTGCAGGAGTTTGTCCTTACATTTCAATTTTGGTATTTTCTCCTTTTGTCAGTGCTTTTGTGATGAAATGAGTAACAATGCCAACGGGACAAAAGAGCAGGCAAAGAGAAACTGAATGCCGGGTCTCAATTTCATTTTTAAGTCCATCATGAAAAACCTGCCTGTTTCGAGTAACAAGAACAGTCATCAGAAACGGGTATGCATGGACATCTGTGGGGGAGAGAAAGAAAAAGGAAGAGAAAAACTGAGATGAGACCTTGCAGCGAATAGATCTATGACTAACAAGTGAATCCATGCAGAAGCTAGTGTCATCTCGCTGGAGAACATCTTTAATATACCTGGTAGCTGCAATTGGTAGCAATGACAATTGAGTTGGTCTTACTTGGTTAAACTAACTTAATACCAAAGCAGAAGAGCTAAGTTGCCTACCTCTGGAAGCAAGTATTTACTAGCAAACATCAACCGAATTGTATCAGGTGTCCACGAGAGGTATAGTAGATATGCATATAGAAGTCCTAGCACAACATATGGGATGCTACTTTCCATACACTTCTTAGTCTGCACTTTTGCTCATCCACAAAGATACATAGTACTTTCAGAGATGTGGAAAAGTTTTAAAATGATTACAAGATTAAAGACTATGACACTAACAATCCAGTTCTAGAGACATTTCATCCAATTCTAGATCCACAGCAAAGCAGACAGAGAGGAAGAAGGAACTTTATGATGATTGAAAAGTCAAAATGCTACCATGTTGATACAAAAAGAGGATGCAAGTCTACACAGAATTTAACAGATTACTGAACCGTAGAGGATAAGTGCAAGCTACCAAATCAAGAGAAAAGGCATGTTGAAATCATGAAAAACTAACCAGTTGGGCTTTAGGAGCAAAAACCATTAGAGTGTAGAAGGGGAGGACAGCTGCTGTTCCCAAGGTAAAGGCATTACTAGCAACTTGAGAACTTGCAAACCCTGTAGAAGAGATCCAGGAAAAATGAACCTGAGTGATAGACAATAAAGCTTCAAGTGAAGAAAGTAATATGTGTATGCGTGCTCGCGTGTGTGTGATTCCTTTTCACATTCTCTGGGACTATGACAAAAGTGATATCAGTTATAAAGTTCAATAACAATTGATCAGCTGCTGCTCAGTCAGGTTCCATATTTCATAATTTACTGAACTACCACATCTTTATTACACCATAAACCAAAATGGGTGTGAAACCTTTGTGAGTATCCCTGTTGCTGATGTAGATTTTGTATTCTTCCTACTGCAGTGTTAATTTACTACACAAGAAATGAAAATTTTTAACATTTTCTTCATGCAACTTCTTCACTTTGATATTGAAAATAGTGTTTGATCTTTCCTCACAGTTAAGCAACCCCTTCCCATCCCTGGCAACAAACAATTTTAAAACCAAATAGTAAAAGTAAAAATAAACAAGAAACAGAGAAAGGTAATTGAATAGATGAAGCAGCACCTAACATCCTAACATAATGCTAGATGAATAAGATGGAAATTTGAAAGTAATATGCATCAGAACACAGAATATTACATGAAGCCTGTATCTGGGAGCTTTTCCTAGAGTTAGTGAAGGTTAAAACTCTGGGTCTAACGACAAGTCTTGATCCTCCCAGAAACCTCCAGCCACTGCTTAAGTCAGCTCCAACAGATGAAACTGGCCGTGCAAACAGCTCAGTGCCCATACCTTTATGGGCAAAAGTGAATGTTCTATTAACTTGAACATCTCGCTGAGCTCCTAAAGGCAGTGCGAAGCAGTCATTCTGTATGAAACAAGTTCTAAACAGTCAGGAATTTTCTCCAACTCAAACCTAAATAATATGGAATCCTCAATAAGATGGAAGGGATGCAAGTAATTAAATTAAATGCATGCTTGATTCGGCTACATGATGCTTGTACAAATTTTACAGTATACTGAAAGCAGATGCTAAGATTGGAATCTGGCTGACTAAATGATCCATCAAACTTATTTTCAAAATCATATCAAGTAAACCTTCTACAGCAGCCCAAAAAAATTGGATCAGAACTACATTTTCACAAGCAGAGCAGTGAGTATAAAAGTGGGATTGGATGATATTACACCATCTCCCATCTTATATGATAGTGAGAAATGCACAAGGTACCTTAACAAACCAGACATCAAAAATGAATTTTCTTCCTTGTTTTTTTTTTTTTTCTTTTGAACAGAAATCAAAAATGAAAATTCAGGAGAAAACAAAAGAGAAAAATTGAGAAATCCATGCAAATGCCAATGTTACATCTACAATGTAATGTTCACGATGATAATGGCCACTGCCCTGACACTTCCCGGCAACACGATTAGAATTAAAGCAAATATCATAATGCATGCTGAAAATGATGGCCCACCAGAGATGACACAAGTCCAAAGAGAACTACTCATAACTAAGGGATGCCATTTATACAATAGTTTGACCAAGAATTCTAATCACACTTCCCCCTTCATACCACTCAGAATGTACATTCTCTAGATACAGAACCCATGGTTTTTAATGACATAGAGTTTGATAACACAAAGCAATTACCAATAATCATTTATCAACCGAAGGGAATGAACTAAAGACAAACCATCCCAAATCTAGGAGAGAATGAACTGAAAGAACAGCGTAGAATTGCCAGGTAAACCATTCCAAAAATAATGATTTGCCCAAACATCATTACAAAGAAATTTATCAAACAACTTCAATCAGTAAACTGTGGAAAATTACAAAATTTTCAGATAGAGAAGCCAAAAAGAAAAGGATAAACACAAATCCAATTATCATTAATGTCAATACAGAAAAGGAAGAAATAGTAAGATTAACAATAAAAAGCACTGAAAAGTAAACCTTGAGTAAGGTGAGAGGGCGGCAGAAGCAAGAAGAAAAAGCCATGTTTGCAGCAAAACTGAGATATTCTTCAACAAGAATGATAATGGACTCTTCATCAGCTGACAATATCACACTATTAAACTAAAATGCGCCGACCAAAATGGTGATGTGGGGTTTTTTCCACTAAGAGAAAGGAAGCAACGGCTACAGCGACGCAGAAAGAGAGGGAGGGAAAGACGCAAAAATAACGGAAAGGGCAAATGTCAGAAAAGTCCCGCTTAGAGAAAAGTATTGAGAATAGGTGGGGGACATTTATCAAAATGCTAAAGAAGGTGACAGCATTTTGTCTGAATGAACTTATCCTTGAAGAGTTCAGACTAACCACGCGCTTGTCTTCTTTGTCCAATTATGGCAATGAACAAAAAAAATCATACCCTATCCGTCTCTAGCAATCAAATTCCTCCAATTGCAATGTGTCCAAATATGGAAATGGGCCGATCAAGCCCAAAGAAGATGAGATTAAAAGCCCAAAAAGATAGTATTATGTTTTTACTCAGTTTGATGTTGAATTCTACCTTTATGTTTTTATAATTTAATATAATAATGTTAAAACCTTATTTAAATATATTATTGTTTAGATATAATATTTGATACATAAAAAATTAAATATTTTATTTAAATAAAAATTATATAAACTTATACTTATATTATCAATTAAATTTTTATATTCAAAAAGTGATCAATTAAAATTTTAAATTATTAAAAATATATTTTTTAAGATTTATGAGATTAAAAAATTAAAAATTTATTTAAAAAATTCAAAATAATATGAAAAATTCATTTAAAAAATTAAATTCAAAAGTACTTTCTTTCCTCAATTTATATGGGGCAATGCAGTAACTTTAGTCTTTCCATATATTATTTAAAAAAAAAAGGAGAAAAGCGTGGTGTTCACCTGTCAGCAAGCAAGTGATGGCTAAGACCACAAACAACTACACTGAACTAACAAGCACTTTCCCACTCTTTTAGAAAATTTGAAACACCTCTCCCACCATTCTAACATTAGTGTTGAGAAAGCAGGAGTCATTGGCGGGAGGCTCACCGACTCCATAGCGAAAGGCAAAGGGAAACGGGCAGTTTCAGTAAATGAAAAGCCACGAATTATGGAAGACCCAATTTAACTGGACAGCCATCACGTCCACTTTCCTATAGTGTATGAATTTAGCATCGAGAAAGCGACAACGTGTTTTTGTCTCGTCTCCTTTACATGTGGCATATCCTAGCGGGTTACATTTTGGGCCTAAAATTAGGTTACTCATCACTCGCTGGTTTTTCTGTACTGGGTAGAAGACATGTGCCATGTGCCCATGTCCTAAGATTCATAAATTTGCATGTGACCCCTGAGAGCAATTTGTCTCCGTCTCCCAAATCCCAATTTCGTTTCCAATTGCCGGTTCTTATCCTTTTAGTGCACCTCTGTCTGCCTTTTTCTAACCAATAAGGTTTATGAACTTATCAATTATTACCTTCCATGTGGTCAATTCAAATGCCAAAGTATACAAATGGGGAATTTCATGCTACTCTGGACAATAAAATTGCTAGGCAGTAATTAAATTACCTTAGAAATTAATACAACGTTCCAATGCACCATACTAACAGTTCTATACATTTTGCACTGACCTTAATCTTTTTCTCGGACAGTAATAAATGTCACTTATTTCTTTATTGGGTATCCAAAAGAAGAAAGAAAATGAGAAAATGAGATCACAGATTAACTTGGGGTATTTTGACTGTGTTCGTCAAGCCAAGAAATGATATCGTTAAAAACTTGAATAATAATGTCATCTGGCTCACCTTCGAGAAGAGAATGACCAGCATCTTGGTAAGAAATAAACTTCTTGTCCACGCTGCTTGCCTTTGCATACAAGGCTTTGCTCACCGCAGGATCAGTCACAACATCAGCCTCTCCGTGGAGGATCAATATTGGCAAAGAAACCTGAGATCATAGCCATCATGGATCATTTACTGTGTCAAGTATTCTGAATCAACTTTTATAACCAAGTTCTTCAATTTTTTTAATTTTTTATTTTGACTCTGAGCTGAAGCACCGAGGAAATAGCTAGTCTCCAGTGAACTTGAGTCACTGAGAATTCCTTTTGAAAACATTACTTGACATAGATACACAAAACAGTAAGCTTTTCTTGGGCACATGTCCTCAACAAACTGCCAATGTACACGGAGAGAAACACTATGGATAAATAAGCAAGATAAATATACAGGGATTCTTTTTAGAAAGAATGGTAACTGGCATAGTACTAACTTTCCATAGTTTCCATTAATAAATTGCTTGTCTAGTTACATACATCAAAGTCTTAGTTCTATGTAGCAATAAAGACAAAGGCCACCGAAGCAGAAAACTTTTCATTTTATTAATAATCCAAGGAATGTTTGTTCTGCGAATAATATTCACCAGAGTCATACTTTTGTATATGGTATAGATAGGTATACCTTTTCCAATTATGGCTACTTATTTAAGAGGTTATGCAACCCTTGACCTCCAGTATTCAGCAACTAAATCAATTATAACTTCTACCTCACAATAGGATCTAGCATCTGATCATAGCCTCAGTAAATCCAGAAAGAAAGACTAGGTCAGTGGTATATGAGTAGGATCCAGAGGATACAAACAAACAAATCGATTAATAAATGGAGGACAAATTGATTCAAACTTCACAAACTCTAATAAAAGAGGGTGAAATAAATATACCTTTTCCAATTTTTGTTCTATCTCTTCAGTGGTTCGTAGCATCTCCAAAGCAGTCTTCAGACGTGGTTTATCCTTGTAAGCAATAACATTATAGCGTGTCTGCACAGAGAAAAATATAGACTACCATATTTAGTCAAAGAATTGTGAACCTGAAAAATGTTCTTGTTAAATACAATAGACACATGGATCAGAAATGCAACCAAAGGCAGGAGACAAATACACCATTCTTACAAAACAACAAAATATCCTCATCCTCATGCTTAAGCAAGAAACAAACCAGCTCTCTCTTCTTCACATCCCTAAATGCTGCCTCAGCCAAATCCTTCTGTGGAACCAATTTATGCTTTGGTAGAATATTAGCTACACCAATAAGGAGTTTTTTCAACATAGATGGTGGGACCATGTCATCTGCAATCTACAGAATGTTTCTCCGTCAAAGGTAGGTACAAATCAGCCATAAACTTCAACATGATAGGCCGAGAAAAATACTTTGCACATAGGAGCCACTAGAACTGCACCATTCCAGGCATTAGGTTGTTTTAGGTGTATCTTCAAAGCGACAGCTCCACCCATGGACTGTCCAAAGAGAAAGCTTGGTAGAGTATAGAATTCTGGATTCTCTGCCAGCCAAATCAACAAAATGTAAGTGTCAAGAAGATGAGAGTTTTTGGTCATACATTCATTTTTGTTGACATTTCTATCAATGAAAGTATGCCAAAACATGATAACTTAAGTTCAGATCATTAAGTTGCAGATCTATGATCTCGTTTAACCATGATTTAAGAAAATGAACAAAACAAATGCCAAGGAATTTTGAGTCAGTAAGATAGCAAAAGAAATTAAATATATCGAAACTCACTTCAAAGTCCCATATATGATTGATTGATGATCCAAAGTAATTAGGAAAGAACACCAGCACCATTGCTGGTTCATTTGCTCCTCAAATGCAACTTTTTCACAAATGACAAAGGAGAAATAATATTCTAGGGCCACAGATAGCAAGTCCCTTTCTCCCAATTTGCATAGACTCAGTTTCCTCCAACTGATGTAACAGAAATTCAAAGAAACCTTATATGAATATAGCAAATTTAAATGCAGCTGGAGACCCTGAAATTAGCTATGCGGCTTCATCAAATTCCAGGAAGTATTCCACGGCAGAAAATAAAGGTCAGTTACAAAGTGGCCTTGCCAAATTAATCTCAAAAAAGAAAAAAGAAAAAAAAAAGGCCTCTTAGACAAAAATTGGGTAGAACCTATGATAAGTACAAAACAAGGTTATGGACCAGAACAACCTAATCAAGAGTCCTATGAACTTCAAAATGCATCTCAAAGAATAGTGAACACCATTCATCCAAACATAAACCTTCTTGACTCACTAAAGCAGAAATCAATTAGCTCCTCTCTGTAAGAAAACCTAGTCCTACTCCAATAGTGGAACTCCAACATTCATTCCAAAATTTTAACAAAAAGGTGAGATAACTGTATGATAAGACAATTTGGCGAACCTTTGACTTTAGAGTAGTGGTCAATGACATCATCAACAAGCCCCTCAAAGCTGGGAACATAGCAATGAAGACCTTCTGAAAGACCAAATCCTGGGTAATCCATCGCAAAAACTCCATATCCAGATGACGCCAGTTTCCTTGCAATTCCTGCCAAGAGTGCCATGAAATAATTAGTTTTCAGTATTACAACACAGCCCAAGCTCCAAAAGGTCACTGCTACTTGCTACCAGCTACATACCTTCAAAGAAAAATGTGCAAGTGTCTCCATAACCATGACAATAACACACCACTGCTTTGGGCCGAGAGTTTTCCGGAAGCCAACTTTTGGAGAAAATTTCCAAGCCTCTAGAGTTCACCTCGTATGACTGTATCACAAAATCTCAAGTATCATCTTCAGTTAAATGTTTAGCACTTTAAAATTTTCCAGTTTCACATAAAAAGAATTGAAAAGCTATATTGCAAACATTAACAGATGGCCTTATTCACCTGTACTACCAGTACACAAATCCTCCCAGCAAATAAAATAGAAACTAAAAGAGAAATGAAACTTAAGAATGGAGTTTTTACCTCCTTCATGTTAATTCCATGACATGGCATCTGCAGTAAAATCAGAGGTGAATGGATCAGTAATACCAAGAAAAGTTTAAAGCATTAGATGTTTTAGAAACTATTCGATCCTTTACAGTAAAATGGTTTAAAGAATTGAATAAAATATGGAGAAGCAAGACAGGAATTCCAGAACTTTTGACATTTGGTAGTCACATTCAAGTTCTGTTAAGTTAAACAAATGAGTTTGGGCTGGATTGCACATATGCAACAAAAGATACATAGTTTAATTTTGAGAGAAAAGAGAGAAACGTCAAAAAAATGAAAAAAATTTACCCTCCTCTTAGTCCAATTGAAAACTATAGTAGTCTGATTTAACTGATTCCAATGAAGTTTGGCACTGTAAAAAATTAGAACTTCAATGCAAGTTATCATACCAAAGAGCTAAGTGCGGAACTGAAAAAGTTTTAAGATTCTGAATTCAATTTTCCCCAAAAAAAAATAGAGGAAATTAAACAGCTGAGTCCTTAAGTAGTTAAGTTACAATGGAGAGAAACCAGTCTCTCCCAGAGCAGTGGAGCGTGTAAAAAGAAGAACCTTCAAATATACTGAACGAATCACTTGTATTATGTGTGCGTTTGTTGGGTTCCAAAAAGTGAAGTTGGTTACTGACACTAGTTGCCAACTCATTGCACTGACCCATATACATTCACTGGGTAAAAAAAAAAAAAAAAATCCTCCAGTCATTAATTCTCCCAGCTAAATTCCTTTATGAGCTTTTAAAGTATGCAGCGGCCATCACCACCACAAACCCGCAGACACATACACACGCATACATACGCGTGACTGCCACGTCAATCCAATATTATCTGATTCCTCCATTACTCACCGCGGTGTGATATGGTCCAACATGTGAGTAATCTCTCTAATTACGTACACAAAAATCAAATTAAAATGAAAAACGAAAATTTTGGTTTTCAACATATCACAGTCCTATTAATTAGTGTACCTTAAACAATATATGGTCAACGGAAAGCTGAATATCCTTGAATGCCTCCCGAGCTCGCCTTCTCGCAGGCGCCTCATCCATGTTAGCATCCAGAATCCTCTGCAACTCCTCATCTCCACCACCAAGCCTCACCACCGGCACCATGACTCTCCTCCTCTCGCTTTTCCTGAACGTAAACCCTAGCCCAACCAACCAGATCCTCTCGCATTAATCCACAAACCAAAATCGAAGAGAAAACAGGGGAAACAATCACCGATTCGAGAGTGCGGGTCCGGAGAACCGTGAATGAGTGCGTGAAATGATTCTTTTTTATTTTTCGGTTTTTTAAATTGAAGCGAATAAAATAAAAATAAGATAATACCGTGAAAAGGTTGGCGCCTGTAGAGCTTTGCGGGCTTGAAAGCCATCTGTTCTCCTTTCTTTACTTTTTTTTTAAAAATATTATTTAATACGGCAAGTGAAAGTGGCCAAAATGAAAAAATCTGAGTTAAAATCCGAATTATTTTTAATTTGGATTTTAGAATTAGAATCAATTTTAATTTTGTTTTTATTTGTGGTGTTTTTAGTTGCGGCGTGAGACTCCAACACGTAACTTGTTATTCAACGGATTCGAAGCTTCTAAACGCCGGAGGATGGAAAAATGGATGGCATGGGTGGGTGGGATTTCGTTACCGCACTGTCTGTAAAAGGAAGACTGCTTGTGCAAACGATGACACGTAGTCCAATTATGTCAGTTTTTAAGAAATGTGGCAGTTAACTAATGGACCAGTTCAATGTACTGCCGTACATGGAAGAAACCATTTTATAAAGTTTTCATAATTAAAATCAGAAAAAATATAATTTAAAATTTTGAGTTTTATTTTTTAAAATCTAATTTTAAATTTTAAGTTATATTTAAATAAATTTGAATGTTATATTTTGATTTAAATTTATTATTAAAACTTAATAATATTTTCATTATTGAATGTGTAAAATATTACTCAAACGAATTTTATATTTTATTTTACTTTTATTTTTTAAATTTAAATAATATTTAATTAATGATTTATTTTTATAAATTTTTGTAGTATAATTTTTTTAAAAACATATTTTCAATGTTTAAAAAAATTGATTTTTTCATAATGATATCTATATTTACAAAAAAATATATGTTAAAATTTGTAATAAAAATATTATTTAAATATATTTAATTTAAAATGTTTAATAAAATTTAATTTGATTCAAATTAATAAATTAAGATTTATTTAAGTATGTTTTAAAAATCAAATTTATTTGAAAAAAATAGTAAAATTTAAGATTTTAAATAATTTTTACTTTTAAATAAGTTAAATCATTATAATACCAAAATTACATTGGAAGAAAAAAACTTCAATGGTTGATTTTAACTTAGGAGAATGTATGTAATTTTAAACTAACAAAAATGAAATATTATACTTTGATCTAACAGTTTGCTCTTCTTTTGGCATAGTTCTGATGTACGAATAATCCCCAAATAATAAAAATTCTTTGAATTGGTTTATTATTAATTATCAAGAAAATTTTATGTATGAATATTTAAAGGATAACAATATAAATTTATGAAAATATAATATACCAAAATAAACTTGTATTATTTTAATTTTTTAATCAAGTTATTGTAATTTTTATAAAAAGATCAAGTCTTTGTAGCTTTATTTTGATTAATTTTACATAAAGTATTGATTTGGTTCAAATTAATTACAGTGTTATAATTATTTTTCAAAAGAAAAATTCAAATTAAAGATTTTTTGCAATGATTTTTTTGATTTAAAAATTCTTATAAATATAAATAAATATTAATCTACAACCAAAAAAAAAAACTGAGTGCCAAGAAATTTTTTTAAAATATTTTACATGATTTGAAGTTTAAGAAATTCATAAAAAAAATATTTTCATGTTCAAAAATTTTAAATTTTTTTACGATCGCAGCTTAAAATTTTTCACATATATTATAAATTTTAAATCAAAATTTATTAAAAAAATGTCTCAAAATTTAAATCATTTTTTAAAAAAATAAAAATAAAAATAATTTAAATTAAGTTAAAAGCTCATATGGAAAAATTGGTGTAAAAAAAAAACATATACTTAATTAAAAATACGAATAATACATGATTTATTTTGATATCTATTTAAATTTTTATAATAAAAATTAGAAAGCAAAAAAATGAACGTTTATTAAATAAATACAACAATTTTGTAGTAAGTATTTGAGATATAATTAGGTTATTTGATTAAAAAATTATCCTTAAAATTAAGTATTTATATATGAAAAAGTTGATGAATTTTCGTAATTGCTAAATTATAACTAAGATTTTCACATTTTACACATTGTGTATATATTTTATAAAATCGTGAAAATAATCTATGCGATTAACCAATACGCATGAACTTTAGTATAAAACTCAAACCCAAGTCCAAAACATGACAATTATAATTGTTTCTCAATTGTTCATGTTAAACATAAGCATGGATCATAGTGAAACAATGCAAATCATCTTAATGAACAAAAGGACATGAAAATGGCTGTGTAAGGAAAATCAAAGTCTTAGTATGACCATTTCTCTTTCTATTTACTCAACTTAAATGCTTATGTTTAACATTATATTGAACATTAAAATATATTTCCTTTAGAAAATTATATTTTTAAAGATAAATATTATTTCAAATTTGGAAAAATATTTTTTCTCTTAATTTTTACTTTAAATTTTAAAATTTTTCTAAACAAACTCTAATTGACGAAAAATAATCTAATTAAATCTTAGTCCAAACTATTGTAAAAAATAAAAAAATTAAGCATATTTTTATTGTAGAGATGTTTAAAAAATGATTTCAATAAATTTTACATTTCATTTTGAGTTAATTATAATTTCTTAACTCACGAGCTATTTATTAAAATTTTTTACTTTTTATATTTAAATTTTTAATAAATATTTGTAGTACTAAAAAAATTTTAAAATCATTCGTAATCCTAATTTAAATATTTTTTATATTCATAAAAAATTTCAAATCAAAATTCATATGAATATCTTTGATTTTTTAGTTTTTTTATAAGATTCAATTTCACTAT
Source organism: Moringa oleifera (assembly GCA_021397835.1). Classification (NCBI taxonomy): domain Eukaryota; kingdom Viridiplantae; phylum Streptophyta; class Magnoliopsida; order Brassicales; family Moringaceae; genus Moringa; species Moringa oleifera. The sequence goes on from JAJFZO010000094.1 coordinate 4,692,542, forward strand.
TTTTTATGAATTAAGATTTATCTTAAAAACTGAAAGTTCAAGGTAAAAATTAAAAGAAAAAATATTTATTAAGATTTCAAATGATATTTAGAATATTCATTAAGATTTTAAATAATATATATTTTCTAATTTCAAGACACAACAAAATATCTCATCAAATAAAATTGAAGTAAAAAATAAGAACAATATTGAAAATAATTCTAAAACAAGAAAATTTTTAGAAATTAATAATATTTATAATATAGGTTAAGATAATACAATATCTATGTTCATTTAAAAAAAACAATATCAACATGACATCATTTATGAGATTGATGGAATAAGAATAAAAATAATTATATTATATAAGCCAATCTCTTGTTAAATTAATAGTTAATTAGACAAAAATTTACATTTTTAAAGAATTTTCAAAATAGATTTTTTTAAAATATGTATTAATTAAAAATTTACGTTTTAATATTTTATCAATATAAGACTTTTATCTAAGGATTCAGTTAACTTTAGCATTTATATACATAAAATATGAACATTTAATTTTTTTTAAATATCCATGTTAATGTTTAAATGATGTGAATTTTTAGTTTATTTTAAATTTTAATATCTATAATTATAAATTATAAAAATATATTAATACTAATAATTCTATCAACATAACTTTAAATTTTAACTTTAGTAGTATTAATTTTAAAATTTTAATCTTTGATTTTGATAACATTATAATTTTATATTTTTATAATTAAAACATTTATTAGTTATTTTATGAATTTAAATTAACCATATCTTAATTTAATATTTTTTATCAAAATATTTTTAAATTTAATATCCTAATAATTTTAGTGAATTTTAAATTGATAATAATTTAATGATTCATAGTTAAAATTGGTAAATTAATTTTTAAAATATTTGATATTATACAATTTAGTTGATTGTTTTATGTACTAAAAAATAAAACCAAAATCTCACATTCAGAAAAACATTAAAATGCATTTAATTGATGATTCTTTTAAGTTTTATTTTAATAATTTATACATTATTGACAAACTTGTGAACTCTCATCATTGGAAACACTAATAAGATTTTTCTAAAATTCTATTTTTAATTTTATCTTTCATTGGTTAAGAGATGGTCGTTAGTATTTAGAAAAAAATTGATTGAATAATCTTTAAAAGAGAGAGAGAGAAATGGAACTTCATTTTTATTATATTGTAAAAGTCATGCTCAGTAATAAACTGGTCTGACTCAAAAATTTGTGACGTGACTTCGGTCTGATTCATTATTCGATGGACCTTATAAATTAATAGGTCGGGTTAAGTACATCCATATTAAAAAAAAAGGTCTACTCATGAACTTAATTGTTGAACTTTATATGGTCTATTTTGAGCCTTAAATAGGTTTTATGTAAACTATTTTCGAGCTTTAAATAGATTTTATTCAGACATTATGCAGATTTTATGTATATATATGTGTGTGTAAGCTTAATAAGGGTATTACATGAGTCTTAAATGAGTTTTATTATGTTTTATACACATATAAATTAATATTTTTATAAATTATATTAATAAATAATATAAAAAACTATTTGCATATAATATTAAATAAATAATTATATTTAATAAAATAAATAAAATTATAAAAATTGATATGTCACTACAAGATAAGTTCATTCTAACTAAATTAACATCTATTCACTTGTCAATTATATTTATTTTTTAATTTAATTATCTAAATAAGTACATCTTTAAATTAAAAAAATTACATAAATTTATATATATTTTACAACTTTCAATCTTTAAGAGAACTAGTATCATTAAATTTAGCTTGATATATATTGATATTTGCTAATCATTTTATTATCTCTTTTAATCTTGCATTATTTTGCACTCTTTTACTCACAAAATTCAAGTTCTTCAAATATATAAGTGCTTCAATTATAAAAGGTATCAAACTCATTCTCATATTTAACAAATAATGATTATAAACTAACTTAGTTATACCTACGAAAATAAAATTTATTAATGATTTAATTAGATAAACTTAAATATAAGATTTATTGACCTTAATGAGTTGATCTAAATATAACTCATTTATTAATATTAACAGACTGATCTAAATATAGCTCAATTATAATCATTTTTAATTTTAATAGATTAATCTAAATATAACGTAATTGTGATCAAATGATTAGCATTAACAGGTTGGCCCATCAAGGGATGAATGATACGCTTTAAAATTTCAAGCTCACGACTTTGACCATTATTTAAATAAATAGTACTGGCCCAACTTCACTAATAAATGGATTAAGTTAAAGCCCATCAAATTATGAGCCAAATGATGAGTTTGATATAAAAGTAAATTTTTTAACATGAAATGACATATATATCTTGTGTTTTAACTTTATTAAAATTTTTATTTTTTTTCATCTCAACTTCCTTTTATAATTGGATTCTTCTTTAATTCGATCTATTAATCGTATTTCTTATCATCTTAACTTCATTTGTAATTTTCCTCCATCATTTAATTTGTTTATATTAAAATTTTAATAATAATTTGATTAAATATAAAAAATAAAGATAAAGATAAATTATTGATAAATAAACGATTGAGAAATAAATAATAGATAAATCAACTGCTAATAAATCAACAAATAAACAATTGATAGATAAATCGACACATAATATATCAATTATTTATTTCAAGTATACTTACCATTTGTTTCACAACCTCTAAATCTTATAAATTAGTTGATATGTAATATCAAAAATTAATAGTTTCGATAAAAAAATATTTTAATATCTATTTTGAAGTTTCAATTAAGCACCATAATAATCAAAACAAATATAAGAACAAGTTAAAATCAAAAGTACATGAAAATATGTGAACTTTGTTGGATGCTTATACATTCTATTAGAAAGAAAGCACCACCAACTATTTCAAATCAAAATCTTAGATATTGATATATGAACGTTAGAAATCTTAAATAAAATAGTAGATAAAGATTCTATAAAATCATTATATTTATTTCATATTATTCATTAAAATTTTTTATATAAAATTTAATAAATCAAAACTTAATCTATTAATTTAGTTTAAATTAAATAATATTAAAAAATTTAAAAATTAAGAGTATTTAAATTGAAGATCTTATACAATGAGTTTTGACTTAAAATTTTCATAGATGTAAAAAAATATTCAAACTACTATCATAAAAGTTTCATAATTTTTTAAATAATTATACTATTTTTTAAAAAATTTAATATTAAATTAAAAATATTTTTTAGTGCTTAAAAAAATTATAAAAATTTTTATGATAGTAACTTAAATATTTTTTTATATTTATAAAAGATTTCAAGTTCAAATTTATTGGATAAAATCTTCAATTTGAATATCTCTAATTTTTAAATTTTTAATAAAATTTAATTTAGGCTAAATTGATAGATCAATATTCCATTTATCACTTTTTGAACTCAAAAGTTTAATTGATAATATAAACAAATATTAAAATTATATGAAACTTTTACCTTAAAATAATAGATTTGTGACTAATCAAAGAGAAATGAGAAAAAAATAAAAAATATAGAAATGATTTTAACATAATAAAATACAAAAATAAAACTTATATATAAAAGTAATTAAGTTTTTTCATAATAAAAAATAAAAATAAATTAATTTAGAATTAGGATTGAATTTTATTAATCATCTAAAATTTTAATTTTTAAAAATACATTAAGAATATTTAAGATGAATTTTTTTCTTCATCTAAATTATCCTAATTTTTTAAATAAAATTATAATACATAATGATTTAGAATTTAAAATTTATGTTTATATTAAAATGTTTACATAATTTTTATTAGAAAACTTAATATAAAATTCAGATTAAAGAAAACTTTTATCTTAACAATTTAACCCGCAGTGGTAACTGTGTAAAAATTTAAGAGACGGTCCACACAGGAGATTTCACAGGGGCGAGGCGGCGGCAACAGAAATCTCGAAGGTGGTCCACGTGCTCGCTTCTTTAATCTTCAGGGAATCCCAGAGCACCAGCACGTTACGTGTCCGGATCACCTCCTCTTCCCAGATCAGCAGACCAGCTCCACTGTGCTGCACGCCCAATGTAGGAGCCGGACCCACACCCAGGCTGGCCCTCTCCGGACAGGTTCCCTCTGTTCACTGCGCAAATGACGCGCGTGGCTGTAAAGCGGTTTCTGCTTCTGTCAATTTAATCATTCGTTTTCCTCCGGTTGAAAAGTCAACTCATGGAAGCCAGCTATAGATGAGACGGGTTCTGTTTGACTACTTGCTCTCTCATTTTGATCGCGTTCTACTTAGTCAAAAAGTCAAAATGCCGACCTCTTTTTTTTAATATTTAATTAATAAACATAATTTCATAATATTACCAAATAAATACTTAATTGGTATAGTTTATAATTCTTAATTGGAAGCATTGGCCTCGTGTGATATAAGTCCATTGATATGACGTTTTCTTGACGCCAATAGCACATGATGCAAATTTCTTTTTTCTGTATTTACTGTTAGAAAATAGATAATCTGCTAGTTTTATTGTTTCATATTTACTGTTAGAAATTATATAATTATTTTAGAATACAATAAATTCTTACATAAAAAAAAAAACATTGAAATTAACATAAGCTCTTAATAGTGGAGGAGTATGAATGTAGCTAAAATAGGAAAAATAAATAAATTAAATCTAGACATCTCTGTATTGAAAGATGCCTATTTCCTTCTAATTATCCTCGTTATTTAAAGGAAATTAGTTTCACAACTTTCCTCTTTTTTTTTTTTAATAAATTATATCCCTTGAGTCATGGCAGAAATTGAAATCTGGTTTGCAATCAACACGACGTCGTTTATCTTCATCAACTATTATGTACATCTATAAAGTCCTTCACGGCTTTGCGTTTGTTCTCTTCTTCCTTGTGGCACCGTCCTACACTTCGTCTTTTGGAGGATTCCTTCAGGTCTCTCTCTCTCTGTTTTTTCTCGCTAGCTCTCTCTGTCTGCCTCTCCTCTTTCTCTCTCTCTCTCTCTGTCTCTCTCCCTCCTTCCGTTCCCTGTGTGTAGGTTATGTACTTTATGTGTGGCTATGAGAGATTACAGTTAGTTTATTTGCTTTGTAGATCTGGCCTTTCTATTTTTGTTTGGCTACGGTTTTTCTCTTTTATTTTTCTACAATCAACCTTTAAAAATCATGGTTTCTCCTTGTAGCGCGGATCTGGTGGGTTCTAGCTGTTTAGTGAACATATGGTGGATCATTTGAGCTTTTATTCTTGTTAAGTGCCTATAAAAGTGTAGTTTACTCGTCCTCTCATGGTTTAACAGTGACATTAAGCCCCATGGCTTGCAATCCCATTTTCTTGTGTAGCCAAGCGATTTAGTTTTGATTTTATTTTACTTGATTTGTAGGCCTAAGCAGAACTTTTTTTTTGTCTCTTTTCTGTAAGGTATGGCCCCAGATCTGCTTAGATGCCACGCAAATCTTTGTAATAGTTGTTTGCTTGGTGATAAAGTGGAGGAAAATAAGAAAACTGGAAAAGTCGGTCAACAAATCTTCTGAGTTTTTTTTTAATCATTATATTGAATGATAAAGTTTTGAAAATCAACTTAGTTTGGGTTAGCTGTTTAGTTAGTTGATTTGATGTATGTGGTTTTGAAAAGTAGATGCCGAAAATGATCTTTGTACAGGATGCTTAGTATTTATGTCTTCATTTATTTGTTGGATCTAAGTTGTAGTTATGGTGAATTTCTAAAATTCTAGCTTTTGTGTTGCTCAGATTAGGCGTTCTTCTGTAGATCAAAACCATTTCCCAAAATGAATCATTGCAATCTCCAGCAGAACGCCTGCATGCCTTACGACGGAAGAAGAGGTGTGATCTCAATCTGTGACCAGAAGGATCCAGTTGTTTGTCCTAAGCCTAGGCGAGTTGGGATCCTAGCTAACAATCCTATTGGGCCCTTCAGGTTGCAGATGAGGTAATTCATTACTTGTTCTACATCTAGATGATTGCTGATTTAATTCATCATTGTTTTTAAGCACAAAAAAAGCGTCTTACATATTTTCTTGTAACAAAAAAGCTTTTAACATTAGAAGGGTTTGTTTTGTTGACAGTCAAACAGCCGAGTTGTGTGAAATGAAGGCTGGGGCTGAGCTTCTTGACCTCATACTGATGAAGGTATACAAAAATTTTTTATTTTGGCTTTACGGTTTTATTTATAGAGTAGGCTAGGTTAATGTTGACTAGCTTCTGCCTGTTTTGTTCTTTCTCATTACAGAGGTCTTTGGTAATTTTGATAGTTGAAACATATCTAGGCCTTTAAAGCCTTATCTATTGGGCTTTTACATGTTGCTTGTGATTAGTCTATTCTTGTATATTGTTTTGATTGCTTTGTCACAGGGATTCCTGCTAAATCATGATCTTAATTGGCTAATGTTTTGACTACTGCAGGAGGGTTTTGGGACAGGGCCATCTGTGACTACTGTAGCCTCATCGTCACCATTTTTCTGCGGGTCTCCTCCAACCAGGGCTGCAAACCCATTGGTACAGGATGCTCCGTTTTATTGTGGGTCTCCTCCAACAAGGGCGGCAAACCCATTGGTTCAGGATGCTCGTTTCGGAGATGAGAAACTCACTCCTGTGTCAACATTGCCTATTCCTTCCCCTGCGGGTTTACCGTCTCCATCATCATCGGCGTATAAAGGTGGTTGTGTTAGAATGAAGTTTGGCCTTAAGCCGGCTGCAGTTAGAGTAGAAGGATTTGATTGCCTCAACAGGGATCGCCAAAGTTCCAGCATCCCTGCTATGGCTTAGAAACGCATAAAAGGAAAGTGTATATAGCAACAATCTAAATGCCAGCTTAGTTCACAGTCAAAGCAGACTTAACATGGAGGGAGCTTCGAGTAATTTTTTTTCCAAGAGGGATAAGGTGTTCTGATGGTGTACATATCATGTGTTTTTGTCAGCGATATGCTTCAGGAGTGTAATCTCTGTAAGTAGTTTGGTTGAGCTTGAAATAGAAGGGCAAATGTCATGTTCTTATGAAAGTTTGATATGTTGCGGATCCAGGGCTTTTTTGTAATATACAAGGTTAGCATCTGGGAGTCTTTTGAAATTTTTTGAGGATCACCATGAAATATTTGTATAGAACTGATTCGGTGATTTAGTGGGTCATTCGGCATGTAAATGTATGTGTGTAATTGTAATTGTTCTGAGTCATGGTTATTGTTTTCTTTCTCTTTCATTCTACCCTTAATGTTTCTGCTTCATGAGTATTTCTTTGTTTGCATGTTAAGAGGAGTAAGACTGTCTCTCCGTGCTTGATTTAACTTTTTTGAGATATTGTTGAATAGTCTTCAAAAGGAAATTGCTCTGTTATGTTTTTCACATACTTATTTTCTTTCATAATACTGTTCATTATTGATGTCAGGTTAATGGAACCTGAGAGCTATCATGCTGCCATGGTTATTGAGGTTGATCTGTAATTCTACTGCTGTTGTGCAGGTTTCCTCTGCAATGTTTCCTTCAGTTCCAGGTTCTTTCTTCATACAGTAGTTTGTTTTAGATGTATCCCATGACTAGCCTAGATTGGGCAACAGGCGAGTCTGATTAATCCTTACTATAGTAGGTTGGTGTTCTTTTCAATTGTAGAATTTGATATCCAATACAAAGAGGTCACGAAAGTGGCTCTAGATCATCAGATTTCTCCCACTAATGGAGGCCATCAAATATGCAGCCTTGTTTGACCAAAAGTTATGAGTCTTCTGCTTTCACTTCCACAGGTGAATGATAATGTTGAAGATGAGAATTCTGCATGTGCATTCTTTTAATTTTGACCCTTGACCACCGGAACGGTGCGTTTTGGATAGAGGGTAATTTCATCATCTGACTTAACAGTTAATCCAAAAACAATCCCGAAACCTTGACTAGTGTGAATCCGGCGAGAGAGCATCTTTTTGGGTCAAATGGAAAACGTTAAATAACAATAGTAGAAACGAATTAATGACGCAAAGTAAGGGATAAGAAGATGACGTCTGGAAAGCAGAAACCTTTCATTCCTCTCTCAACGGTGGCGTTTCATCCCTTGGGGTCCTACTGAGTTCCTTCTCAGCTTCCACTTCGCTATCACTTCTCCAGGTGGCTTTGCTTCAACGGCCAGGTCTATGCATTATAACACTCACCCAGACGCGGACGTTTGATTCCAAATTGTTTATTTCATTTTTAACATTTTCTTAAATTCCTCAGTATCTAATCGTAAGTCGTTTTCACTGAGATTAATGCTAATTGCAATTTTGAAGTAATAAGTTTATGCCAATTTTAATCTCAATATCTAATCTCCTTTTGATTTCGTTCCTGTTTCGTTAGGTTCATTCTAGCCTTTTGATATTATGCCGACGCCGACGTTTGATTCCAAATTGCTTATTTCATTTTCAACGTTTTCTTAAATTCCTTAGTGTCTAATCATAAGTCATTTTCACTGAGATTAATGTTAATTGCAATTTTGAAGAAATAAGTTTATGCCAATTTTACTCTTAATATCTAATCTCCTTTTGATTTCATTCCTGTTTCCTTAGGTTCATTCTAACCTTTTGATATTATGCCAATTGTGTTGTTTACCGCAATTTTGAAGAAATAAGTTTATTATTTGCGTACTCCTGAAGAGAATCATTTATGTAAGTAAAGATGGTTTTAAATTTTGTCTTCAGTCAATTGCTTGTGTAGAGAGGGAAGTAAAAAAAATGCCTTTAAATTCTGCCTAAAAAAATAAAATTGATGTGCTCATTATGGTGATTGCTTGGGTTTTGCTGCCCAAGAGCTTGAAATCAAAATCACTTTGGTTACTTGAACTGGCAGAATTAGACCCAGAAGCTTTGAATTGATAGAGTACCTTAAGTTTTATGAACATGGATTTTAATAAAAGTATATATATACTTATGTATTTCTATCTGAAGTATGTAGCAGATATTATAGCTTCGTGGAATTGAGAGATACTCATTGGGTGGTCAGGACAGATATGAAGAAGAGAGTTGTTAGTCTGGAGAAGTAAATTTTGGCAACTATTTCGTCCCTGTTTGATCTGAAGTTTTCAGCACTGGTTAGGTAAATTGATGTTTTTAAAAACATTGAGTGGTCTTTTGCTTTTTAACTTAGAAGGTTTAACAAGTTATTGTCATGGTGAAATGTATGATCATGGAACTTCCTGCAAGTTGTTGGTTCACTCTGTGGATGCAGCAGACAACAGGTCTCTTTCTGTGTAGGTAAGTCCAAAAATATTCAACTTTTCCTTTTAAAAATTGTTGTAGAGGATGAGTGACTTGTGTTACAGCCGACTAGTATTTTGCAGTCATTAGTTGGCGGTTTTTTGATAGTGTTTAAAATGATTAGTCTTCTATTCTAAGATCCAGTTGTTTATTACGGCTACATCTCTTTCCATCTGTTTATGCATGCTTTTCTTCCTTACATGCTACTCGATAAACAATCTCTCAGAGTTAGCCATGTGTGTATCTGCAGTTAGTTGGTTAAGTGAGATCATTGACACGCTTTTTCTATGGAAGCCATTGAAAGTTGCTGTTAGTCTTTTATCTTTTCACTTCTCAAAACTGCATTGATTTAAGATGGACATGAGTTTTAGCCACGGCAGTCTTTGAACTTAAGTATTGCTAGAGACCTTTTACTTAAATTGAATCTTTATTTACTGAAGCCATTGAATGCTGCTGTTAGTTTTTATTATTTATTTTTCCCTTCTGATAGCTAGCTTGATTTTGGTTGAACCATGAGATTAACCACTGCTTACAGTTCTTCAACTTGGTTATAGCTCAAGATTCTTACTTAAATTGAGTCTTGTTGGAAAGAGGGAACAATTTCTGTTTCCAAATCAACACTTCGATACTAATATCAACTTCCAATGATAAATAGGGATTTACTTCTGCTATTAAACTTTATATGTAAGTGTTGTGATGTGTCATTATCACCAACTCATGTTTCCCTTCGTGGGAACTTTTGCGAGGGAGCATAGGATGTTAAGATTGTAAAACCTAAGAATAGCAGAATTTGGAATACCATTCAGAAGCTGAAAATGGGAATAAGAAACATTTGGTTGATGCATACCCAGGATCCACTTTTGTAGTGTAATAACATATTGGTGCCAGGATTTCTTTTGTCTTATCATATACTAAACTTTTAACACATACAAGCAATAAATGAAATGACATCTTCTCTTGTTTTCCATATCAGTTTGGGGTATATCAGTATGGGAACTATACGTGATTATCTTCTTTAGGCAATGAACGGGCCTATGAGCTCCATAACCTGATTTGCTTTCCAATAAAATATGGTCATTATCTCATATTCATAACTTCAGTTTTTTTCTATTCCTCTTTCTTTTTAAAACTATGAGCCACTCTTATTGATGCTATGACTGTATGAATTTTACTGTATTGAAACTATATACCCATTAGCTTCATGTTGATGGAGACCATCTTTTCCTCTTCCTTTTATCCATGCATGATGACAAAATCCATATATTCTTAAATGGTGTGTATTGAGGACAGTGGAATTCAGTTTTAGGCCCTGGTGACCGGTGTTCAGTGAATAAGTTGTTCAAATCTACTATTGGGAAGCAATGGTTTTTTTTTAACTCTACCGATGCTATTGATTCTTGGGATTGTAATTTTAGTGCTAAGTAATCTGGCATATGGTTTTGAAATCTATGTAGGCAGGTCTTTTTCCATTGTTCTAAAACGAAATGAATATTTTCTCAAAGTAACATGAGCATGATCAAAAACAGAGCTGGAAGTTGTTTATTAAACCGGTTGAAAATCTTAAGTAAGATATTTGTTTCCTCAAGGAATCGTTCTTTCTTTTCACTGTAAAAAACTTGAGGAATGCTAATACGTTAATGAATATGCACTTCAAACTTCTTTATGTTTTTCTTAACATATTCTTAGATTTAAAAAGTACATTCTTATGTCACCTGTATTAGTATTTTGGGGTACATGACAAGGAATATGCATGCATGTAAGGAATTTCATGACCGTATATCCTACATGCAAGATAATGTGCTACATGCACGTGCAAACTACACACACAGAAGAAGTATATTCCGACTTTCGCACTTATTTTTAACCTGAACCGGAAGTTGAGGGATAAGTCTTTTAGTGATTGGTGCAATGCTACATACATTTTATAGAAATACAGTCATTAGCCATGTATTATCAAATGAAGTTTTTCCTCATCTATGACATTTTTGTTTTATGTGACTGACCTGGCCATCCATTAACAAGATGAGACAGTATGAAATCATTTTACTGCTCCAACGATCTTTACAAATGCACTTTTCTTTCTATCAATTATGTAATAGTCACTTAATCAACAATATTTTTATGGTATTCATAGAGTTTAGACAGTTATGATTCTAGTTTTCTGTGCATTTCCATCAACAATGGAAGCAAACAAACTTGCAGTCATTTAAGTGTGCTCTAGTAATGACTCTTCAACCTGGCCTGGCTTTCTGGACGGCAATCTTGCTCCAAATCTGTAAAGGTCTTAGACATTAATGGAGATATGTTCTACTAACTTCTCAATTAATTTCTCAGCATTTTTCTTAGATTTGGAGGAGTATATGTGAGGTCACCTCATTGGTAGTTTAGATACATTACACAAGATATGCATTCAAGGAGTTACCTGACTGTATCCTAAATGCCAGATTAAATGCAAGGAATCGACAAACCAATAGAAGAATCTCCCTCTCTCATTCTTATTCTACGCACGCAGAAGTAGAATTGTATTTTCACTTGTTCTTACGCTGAACCCAAAGTCCAGGGGCAAGTCTTTCAGTGATTAGTGCCTTGCTTAATGCATGTCATTAAAATTCAGTTCTGGAATTGGTGCCTCTGGCATCTTTAACATTTTCTTTTGATGTGACTGACCCACCCATGCATTAACAAGATGAGACAGTATGAAATCATTTTACTTTTCTTTCTGTCATTTTTTACTGTATGATGTTTATCAAAATGGTCACTTTAGTAATTACAATTTTTTTGGCTCTTAGAGAGTTTGGACAGGCATAATTTTAGTTTTCTTACTTATATCTATAGCTGAAGCATGAAAACTTGGAGGCAGTTAACTGTGCTCTAGTAAAGAGTCCTGAACCTCCTTGGGCGTTTCTGGATTGCAATCTTGCTCAGTCAAGCTTGAAAGGTTATGTCACATCAGTGAGATGTATTCTACTTTCCTTTGCACAGTTATGGATTTGATCATAGGACTTCAAAGGAAAAAAGGAAGGTCAATATTTCTCAGTTTATGAGTTATGCTGTTCTTTAAGTTGATGTCTCGGTTCTTGAAATTACTTTACTTTCTTGCCTCCTCTACTTAAATTATATATTTCAGAACAACTAAAACTGGATAGGAAAATTAAGAAGAAATTTAGAAGAATATCACAGAGGTGGTTAATTAAGAGTTCTAATATAGCAAGGTGGCAAGTGAACTTACATTTTGGAATGAGCAAATACAGTTTAATATGTTTGTCATAGATATTCTGCTACCCTTTTTTTTTAATCAAAAACAAAATCATATTTATATATTAATTACAAAAGGCACCAAGGGTTGCACCCATGTATGCATGTTTAGCTATCTAGAGGTAAGAACATCCATGAACTTTACAAATTAGTTCCACATAGAAAGGAAAAAAAAAAAAAAGAGAAAACACTTAAAAATGGTATGTCTAGTGAGAAAGAAAAGTTTTTCACCTTATCACAAAAGCAGCTCTGGTTCTTGTTCTCATATCTATAACACCATTAGCCCACTCAGTTGCAGTGGAAGTTATCTGGAGATAAATAAAAGAGGCTAATTGTAATGGTTACTGAATGGAGGGTGGATAAGGGATATTCATGTTGTGGACCATGGAGGTGATAATTTGGGGATGTCAAGGGATGGTGTATGATTTAAATTGGCCCAAGTAATTTTATATGTTACCTTCCTTTGCATGTTTTCTCTAAGTTGATCTCATGACTTGCTTCATTTATATTTTACTGCATTGTAGGTACATATTGAGTTTAGAACATAGTGAAGTGTACTGCTACAAGCATCCACCACTTCAAGTATGCTCACTAAGACTTTGATGGCTTTGGCTATTTAAGATTAAAGTGGTCGTGTAGATCACCTCTCTTTAGGATTCCTGGTTTTCTTCTTGTGGCTATGAAATTAGTAACTTTCAAGATCGGCTCAGTTTTTTGTCTGTAGGGCTAGCTACCACCGTTCATAAGCTTATGTTACCTTCAAAACTTGGATTACTTTGGCTATCAAACATCAATTACCCATCCATACTCTCTCTTTATTTTGATATTTTTCTTTTTAAGTGGATATCGTTTTAACATCTTTATATCTCCACATTACTACTTTTTTCATTGCTATGATTACTAGACATGTCATTTCTAGGATGAGTTTTTTGTAATTTTGGGAGGGAAGTGCGACATATTTAGCAAGTTTCAAGTTTCAATGGGAGGCAACAGATGAAATGAGATCTAGAAACTCTAATAAATTGAAAAAACATGGACCAAAAACTGACAAACTACACAAACAGGAAAAATAACATGAGACATTTAATGTTTCCATTTCCAAAATTGTACTTTCATCAGATATAATCTTTGAGATTGTCACTTTGATATGATGCAAGTCAATAGAAGATCTCGGCATCCTTGAAGGAAGATAATTTGCAGTCGTAAATAGGAAACTGGAAAGTAAAGAAAGGTTAAAAATACTCCATTAGAAAAACAAATTGCTCTCCAATTAGAAGAGGTGAAGCAATTAGTTACCTGCTATTTTAAATACATCATCTCTGTAGGAGTCTTGCTTTCCTTTCTAGTATTGTCTACTTTTATGTTCTGTGTACTTTTTCTCGCCCTAAATCAGTAACCTTCTTACCCTTTTCTTTACCTCTTAGCTTCATGGATGATTTTCAGAAGAGCCCTGCTCATGCATTTTTCTTCACAATTCATACTTGAATTATTTTTTTGAAGGGCTAAAAGACGTGTTATTATTACTCGGGTTTCTCTAAAATAATGGTTAAGCATAGACCAATGATATCAATCGCAAATAACCATTTTCTTGTGTGTGTTTTAAATTTTGTTGGGCACATAACGGGTATACAGCTGCGGGGTTTCTTTTTCTACAAAGTAACTTCTAATACTCTTGTGAAGAAGGCCAAGAAAGTTATCAATGCCTCCTTCCTATATGATGGCCTTATTTGTAAGTTTTAATTAAATTCAATCAAGTATACATTTTAATGCATTTTTAGGCACAGTTTCTGTATCTTGAATATTTGTTTTAGTGGAATATCTATGGTGAAAAATTGTTTTCAGAAATACAGCAAATCAATCTTGAAAGTTTTTTGTTTGCCTCTTGTTGTGATAATGCAAGGAAAAAATGCTGAGATAACTGTAATGGTGTTAAACATTACATACTTACATGAAGTTGGTTGCATGTCTCTGTGCAGAAAATAAACTAGTCATCCAATTGCAGAAATAAGAGCAATTTTTAGATGTTTCCAAGGCTAAAGTTGTTGAATTTCTGGTAATCAAGTGAATGTGGCAGCTGATGGACGATTCACAGTCAAAGATATTCTCGGAGTTGTTTGCAATACTGTAGATCATGCAGAGGTGAGCTATAATGTTTTATTTGGGTTTGGCCTAGTGAAAAATGGGGAGAAGTCGATGCATGAGATCTTTGGGGTTCATTATGCAGAAAATCAATGATTGTATATGGTCTATAACTTCTATGTTTCTTCACTTGTTCTGTAAGATGAAACCGTGTGAGTTTGCCCTTTGGTTCCAAGAAAGTTTGTTGCCTATCCTAGTCATAAGATATTAAAGTACCAGTCATGGAAGAAGTCAGACTAATGCCTTCTGTATTTCAAGTTTCTCCTGTTTTCAGAGTCCCTATTAAAATTTATTAGGTCCCTACAGAGTAAAGCAAATACCTAAGAGTTATTTTAATTGATGAAAAAATTGGAGACACATGGGCTGGGAAGTGGCAAATGAATGGAAGTTATGTTGTAGGTTGTATGAGCATGTAATTTTAGTAATGGAAAGGATTTGTTAACCAGTTCTCTGTGGATCTGATGCTTAACTCCATCCAAATAGTTTTCAGAAAAGGTATATAATTTCTTGTAAGCAATTGATAGAGTTATGATGCATATGATGAGGTTTTTCCTATTATTCAGGATTATTCATGCTTGCTCATGGTGTATGGATACTCATTTGGCACTGCCAGTTGAAAGTGGAAGGAATACTGATGTCATGGTTGAATGTTGAATCAGGGGATGGATTAAGCACTGTGTTTCGGTTTCTGGAAAATCATCTGAGAATAGCTAGTGGTGTTAGAGATCTACTTTTCTTCAACTGACACTGGCTTGTCTTGATAACATTTACTTCTGTGGTTGCTGCCTGTGGATGGTTTGCCATGCTTTTGTTGCTGACAGAGAGCCATTGTGTTTTGTCAGTTGAAGCTTCTTTTACAATTCATACAATATGTCACCAGTCTGAAAGCCAAACAGACAGAACTAGAATGAGCCAGATGCTGTCAGATTGCAAGCAGCAGTTTGATTGTTGGATGTATAATGTAAGTATGTTTCTATATTCATTCTTTATCTGCATGGAGACAAGTTTGTCTTATAATTTGTAATATCCGGTACTAGGATAGACAATCTCCCAATAACGGTTATTGTTTCTGACATCTGTGGAGACTGCAGTGATCAATTATTAAAAAAAAAAAAGGTAAAATATCATCGAACATCTCGGCAAGATTTTGCGCCCGTGTTTGTCCGGACGTTGTGATCAAATAATAAACTACCTCTCTTGAGATCTCATTTGAGGACGTCCATGCATGCAAGTTTGCATATACATTTGCATGCCCATGCAGAGCACAGGTGCGCCATTTGTTGAGTTATTTGTAATGTCAACCATATCTAAAACCAAGATGATCTGAAGTTCTGTTTGTTGGTGTATAGAAGCTGATTTGCTTTTATCTAAACATGGATTATTGCATCATATTTGGCAAGAAAAGATTAGATATCAGAATCTTAATTATCCAAACATTACCTTTCTGTGGTAATATATCTTGTTTAGGATTTCCGTCTCCCATTGCATTAGAGGTTGCAAATCTGGACATTTCACTTTACTAGACTGAGAACGGTGGCTGGGGGCACCTGTTTAGGGCCTCTTTTCTATGGTTATTGTGGCTATGGTGTAAACTTAGCCTCACTTTGCAAATAGCATTCCTTTGTTTTCACACTGATTCTCAGGTTTTCTTGTTATTCTCTGAATTGATGATAAAGGCTACAAATATCAGATGTTGACATAGTAGCATGTATAATCTGATATTACCCAAAGCATTCTCATTCATTGATTCAGGAGATCGCCAAGAAAGAAGAAAAAAAATTCATAAATGCTGAATTAAATCTTTGTGAGGCCTAAATTTGAACTGTGGAAATAGGTCGGCCGAAACCTTACACGATAGAAGTCCGTAACTGAGATCAGCTGGATGGGTCAAGGCCTTAGCTCGCTACTGTCCAATATGATATTAACTGTGGTTAATTATGGATTATGACCCGCATCCTGGCTCGACATAGTTGAACCCAAACACAGCTCAAAGGAGTTGCGGTGCGCCATTGTGGCCTTGGCGGCCTGGTCAGCACCAGCCACTCTCAACACTGAAAGAGGATTTTAATTTTGGAGAAGAGGGAAATAGAAAGAGATATTTGAAAGACTTTGAAAAAGGGAGTCAAAGCGTTGACTTCTGCCTTGTGGGTTGGTGGGTCCCTTGTATGACGTGCACATGTATACGTGGCTTCTTATGTTATGTGCATGGCCACCCAAAATGTAACCGAAACTGAAATGCACACAGCAGTTCCTCTCGCGAGTTTTTCATACCAAAATCAATGATGCAATTCTCTTCCCTGGATAATACCGTTTGAGCACATGGTTTTTCTTGCATGGGTTGTATTTGGATTTTCTCGGGAAAGTTATGGAAACCGGGATTGAAACGCCAAACACCACCTTGCCCTGACAATGCTGGCTCTATATAAACCCCTCTCTACCGGCTTCACATTCCACCTTGTGTTCCCATCAAGAAATTCTCCTCTCTCATCTCTTCTTTTCCTCTGTTACAAAAGCTTCACCCTCTCTCTCTCTCTCTGAGTGTAAATGGAAGGAGATAAAGGAACCAAGAGCAACACTCAGGAGGTCCTAACGACCCCCGCAGAGCCACCAAAAATTCGACGCAGAGGAAAAGCGAGAACTTTTTCCAGACAAAAAACTATTCAGACAAGATCCATGACAGACAAGGCACTGGGAAAGGACCGACGAATGTCTTTTGCCCATCTCGCCAAAAAAACCAGAAAGAGGAAAGCGAAGCCAGAAGCAGAGGAGATACTGTCAAGTGAGGTGACGATCACAGATAAGAAAGTCAGTCAGGCTGATTCTCAGTTGGCATGGGTGGAAGACTGGCCTACGCAAATGACCGACGAGGAATGCAGCTGGACGAACTGGATCCGCGAGTTGGACTCCCTGGATATTTTGGGTTACGCTCCTCTAAGCGCAGATGAAAGCATGTTATTTAAGGACGAACTCTGGCAGCCATGGAACAACATGGATGTTCCCCAGAGCCATGATGATATCCCTAAACCTTGAGAAGAAAATGTGTATGCCCAGTTATTAGTTAAAACATGTAATCTCTCTCTGCATTTAAGTATATATGATCAGAGAAAATAGTTGTAGGAGTAGAGAGAGAGAGAGAGAGAGAGAGAGAGGTAGAGATACATGTAAGTCAATCTGTTTTTAATATAAACCAACCGGTTCTGTAATGGATATGAAACAGTTAATTCATCTGTGCCTATAATTCCTTTGTATCCATGGAGTTCATTCAGCCATTGTCGTCTAACCTTCAAGTTTTCCAACCCCCTAAATCCGACCAGAAGTTATTCTTAAATGTTCTCTTTCAGTTCATCATTGACGTTGACTTCTTTAGGTTGCTCGTACGTTTCTTACTAAAACAGATATAGCTCCGTTGAATGCCATTATTACTTCATAAACCCATTTACAGAGTTCAAGTTATGGCAAGGCTGAATTGCAGAATTGCAGATAAATCTTTCTTCAATGCTGCAACTAATATAACTGTCCCCATTAATTGAAAAAAATGTAATCCTTAAACCTGGTTTTGGATTCCATTATTGAACAGGTTCACATTGACCTCTAGAAAATCAAAGAAAACACAAAGGAGAGAGAGCAATCCGTTTGGGCAAGTCTTTGTATCTATGAACTTCCAAAAACTGAACAGTAACGCATGGCGTGCAATAATGGGTGGCTGGGTGTGCGTTACATATTGAAGGGGAGGTCACCGGTTAGACTGAAACCACCGGAGGGATCACCAGTCAGACCAGTGCAGCCTGGCTGGACACTGGGGATTACCCTGGTTCAAGAATTACCGCTACGTTGCATGAAAAACGTGACATGGTTTTTGTTTTTTATTCAAAGAGAATGAGTTGACGCTCTGCTGATCTCAGCAGTTCTTATCTTTAAAAAAATATAAGATATTTTTATAATTTATTATATTATAAAAAAATAAATTACATTCTATTTATTTAATTTATTAACATATCATGTATTAAATATCTCTTTAAAAACGTCAACACTGTTTAAATGGGTCAAAAAAGTTACAATCTAAAACAATGAATTTACACATGCTTATCTCAACTATGTTTATTCTCTTTAAAAAATAAATATATTATTTATAATTAATAACGTTGATATAAAAAATAAAATAAAATAGACTTTAATTATTTATTTTATTAAAATATTATGTGTCAATATTTTAAAAAAATAATATAATTTAAATTAATTAAAAAATACTCATACAAAAATAATTATTTTCCATTGCTCACCCCATGCAAAATGTGAAAAACTCATATGCACAATCAGCAGAACATAATTGTTAATAATTATATATATGGTTTTTACTTTTTTTTATGAGATTATCGAATTAATAAAACACATTGCATTTTGATTTTATATTTTACAATTTTCTTCATATTTTATATAATAACAAAAAAAGAATTAATTCTCTTTAAGCTAATAAACAATATAAAATATTTAAAATTCAACTACTTGTCTACTTTTGTTTTCCTTACAAACTCGATATGGCATCATCTTCCAATATGGAGAACTGGACAAAGATTTCTCGTCCTCATAGGTATTGCTTGGACCTGAGCAGATCCTGATCGAATACTCATACCACAGAGGAACACAACTCATTGTCTTGAGTTTAAGGATTGGTGGAGAGATCCTTGGTTCTTGATTTTCCTGTCTGAAAAACAGATTGAAAAACTTTGGGATGATGGTGACCTCTTTGATCATTAGAATCACAAACTCAATTACAGAAGAAAATTTGGAAAGTGGGTAATCATAAGGAAAGAAAATTTGGCTTGCTATTTTGTTTTCACTTAATTCCAAGGAAAATTGCCGAGAAAATGCAAGTCAAGAATAGGCCATTTTGATTCATTTATTCATGAAAAAGACTGATAACTAGAATTAGTCATGGGCTTCTCTCTTAGTACAAGAGACTGATGGGAAGTTAAATTATTAACCAGCTCATGTAAATATGAACAGTGGAATGATGACAATGCAGAGGCAACAGATCTTATCACCATGTCTATCTAATTTAAGGCATGTCCACAAGTGTAACTATCAAGGGTCCAACCAGAAGATCATGAGCTCTCTCTCACTGATCATTGAACCTGTTAGCTCCAAATCTATGGCTCTGGCTTGGCTCATCTGTTTGTTCTCCAGCTCTTCCATGCATGCTTAAATAAAGTAATCTTAAAAAACTCTTGAGTATATGTAAATTGAATTATCCATTTGAATTTTATGAGACCAAGCTTGAATTCTCCTGTGAATTATTGGAATCATTATGGATTTGAAGAGGTCAATTAAAAGTGAATATACTGTTTGGATTTTTGAAGCTGCTGAAAGCTAATCGTATTGCCAAAGACGAAGAATGGGTTGTGCCTGAAAGATCAGTTTAGCAAGAAAATGGTAATTAATTTTCACTCCCAACGCTGAACTAATGTTAATTTCCTGGAAAATCAGACCATTCTTCAACCCATTTTGTCAACCTTGCTTGTCTTAATTAATCTTTCTTTCGTCTTAGGAGAGACACATTATGTCAAAAAGAATGCTGTAGCCGTACATAGACACGTGAGCTCTGAAACAATGGTAAGTAGTTGCAGCTATGAAGATGGTCAAGAGAGAAACCTGAAAGGAGATACTACTCTTTATTCATCAGTTCTCAACGATTCCATAGGAAATCCGAGAGACCCAGAAACCGAAAACAGAGGAGGATAACGTCTCTGAAAACCAAAACCCAAAAAACCTAAATATAATTTAAGCAAATCGACCCCTTATACAAAAGGGTTTTTACATTTCAACAAATACTTAGAAGCCTGGAGGCTTGTAGGCGATGAAACTGATGCACTGGACTTGGCGCCTGTTGTCGAATCCGATGATTCGGATGAAGGAGTTAGGGTAAGCCTTCTTGCATTCCTCGAGCTCCTTCAACACCTGTGAGGAGTCAGTGCACCCGAACATGGGAAGCTTCCACATGGTCCAGTAGCGGCCATCGTAGTACCCAGGTGACCTGTGGTGCTCACGGTAGACGAATCCATGCTGCATGGTACCCAAAAAGCAAAAACACCCACAATTGTCAAAGTAAACCAGACTTGATTTTTGTGTTTATGAAGCTAAATCGAAGGGAATAGAATAATATAGAGCTAGAAAATGACCTCCAGCTCGAATTCCAAGCAAGGAATCCATCCACTCCTGAGAAGATAATCCACTTCCTTGGCCAAGGACTCTGCAGACAGAGGTGGAAGGTAGGAGAGAGTCTCGAATTTCTTCAGCCCAGTTGGAGGCCATACCTGAACTCAAACGCAAAAAATGATACCCAACAAAGTATGAGCTTCTTCTTGGATCAGGAAGAAGTATAAATTATGTAAAATGCAGAAGGGATGATGACGGGTATGCGTACCTGCATGCACTGGACTCTTCCGCCGTTGCTGGAGATAGAAGTAATGTCTTGTGTCTTGCGGGTGACGGGGAAGGCAGAGGTGGACTTGAGACCGGTGAAGGGTGCGACCATGCTGGCCTGAGCCGGGGTGGACCGGTTAACGGTGGCGACGGTGGCGGATGAGATCATTGAGGACGCCATTTCCTTCTCCTTTCCCTTCTCCCAAATGAATTTCAAGGCTCTCTATTGCTTTCTTGTAATAGTCCCTCCCCGGTGCCATCTCCTATATATAATGACCCAATCAGGCTACCACCCGATCCCATGGTCACAAGCTCATCAACCGTCGGATTCAGGACGAGAAGACGTTACACCATAATGTCCACATAAGAGAGGCTCAATTGGAACGTTAGCCTTATCGTGAGGCACCACTATGACGGTGCCACGTGGAGGAAGCTGGGAGATCTTATCTAATCCAAGGGATGACATGGATGTGTGATGGTGGTTGGTTTAATATTTTCTTGTCAGTATTGTTTTTGTATGATTTTGCTGTGCCCTAAAAATCAGAGGTATGGCTTGGTTTGTCTTCAACCTAGCTAAAACCTTTGACAATTTTCTGGGTTCAAATTTTTCCGGGAAAATTTTGAACATTTATAAAATATGGTTAAAGAGAAAATACCCGCATGGATGAAATCAATTTATTAGAATTTTGTTAACATATACAATTGTCCAAAAGAAAAGTATGAGCCCCAATATTTCCAGACTCCTGAAGAGAATGTAGAGTCCTTGAACTTAGACTAGGATATCAAATAAGATAGAAACATGATCAACAACAAAGAAGACAAGATTAGGCTTTAAAGGTTCATAAAATTTTTGCAAGAGCGAAATCATCATCTTAATGGTATTGTTGGATCAAAAGAAAAAAAATGAAAAAGCAAAAAATAAAAATAAAAATCCATGTGAGAAAGGGGAATGGAAGCGGCAAATCCATCAATGGGAAACTTCAAGTCCCTTACAAGGCAAAATGACTGAGCCATTAGGACCTTAGGTGTATCTCAAGAAACAGAGCAGTAAGTACCCAAAAACTTAATTGGGTGATGTATGTATATATATATATATATATATATATATTGCTCCATAATTTCAATCCCTTCCTTCCTCATTGCATCACATAATTGGAATTCCAATTGAAGAATGACGCCAAAAATAAGACAAGGGAATTTCCTAATTGTTGAGAACTAGAAGGGAAATTTTTTTGGCTTTGAAGAAAATGTTTTGATGGCTGATTCAATCTTTTTCAAGCTCCATTGATCCGTTAGCGAATTAAGATTTATCTCGATTGATTTAATTAATTTAAAATTTATATTATTATATTTTTTAATATGAGAATTTATTTGATACTATAAAATAAATGTGAAGATTTTATGAATTTTTATTTTTTATTTTATTTATAAAATTTTAATAATTAAATATTAAATATTAAATAAATTTAAATTTTTAAAAAGTATATTATTATTACATTATAATATTTTATTCTCTAATATATCATAAAAATATTCATAGTATTTATTTTTTAATTTTTAAAAAAATTTGTCAGATATTTATAATTTATCTTTCAAATAAATATAAAGTTTTTTAAAATAAATTATAATATAATGTAATGTTTAAATAATAAAATATCCTACGTATCTCAAAAGATATTTTAAAGAGTATTTTAAAGTAATCGGTTAATTTTTTAAAAATATTTTGAGATTTGTTTAATATGTATCATTTACCATCAAAATCTATAAATACTTGTAAAGTAAGTGTTTTGAAAAATTTAAAATATTTTAAGAATATGAAATTATATTTTTTATTTCATAAAAAATTAAAATTTATAAAACATTTATCATTTTATACTCAAAAGCTAAATAAATAAATAAATAAATAAATTTTTCAAACATAATATAATATTTTAATATTGAATATCTGAACTTACCTTAAAAAATATTTTAAATTATTTACTTATTTTTTAAAAAAACATGTAAATATATTTAATATTTTCAATTTACCTTAAAAGCTACTTATGGTGATGATTATTTAATAATTCTATTGTATATAAATAATTTATCAATAATAAGTACTAATGTTGACGCGTTGCAAAAGCTCAATTAACTAGAGATTTTAAATAAAGGTCGAAGCTGCATATGATATTAATTTTAAAAGAGTTTTTATTGATTCACCATGCAAGATTCCCCAATAGTCAATATCTTATGTTCTGAACAAATATTTGGCATAGAAGTGGAAAAGACAGAGATGTTTCAAAAATTACATGCACTGCAGTATGAAATCTTATATTGACTTGATGTGTAGAACTTGTACTGAGATTATTGGTAAGTTCATAATTAAATAAATAAAAATTATTAAATAATTGTGAAAAAAATTACTTCACAGTGCTACAATTTATAATAATAATCCAGATTTTTTTTAGATAATTAGCTTTATGCATATTGATTGCGCACTTCTATCTAGTGGATATCTTGCATGGTGAAGTGGTACAAAATCCTTTCAAAGTTAAATAGGAAAGATTGAGTAACTTAGAGTAATTACTCTATCAGAATTTTTTTTAAACAAATGAGAAATAATTGAAAATATAATGTAATGTTTATGTCACAATGATGGTTTGGGTTGCAAAAAAAATTAAAAAAATTCAATGAATTCAAGCTTTAAAAAAATTAAAAAGTTAGTCATTTAATAACTTTTTTTTTTTTTGTTTGAAACTCATCTTTCAGATTTAATAAAAACAAATAAATTATTTTTAAAATAAATAAATTTTTCAAAAGTGAATATATAGATTTGAGAGTCGGTTAAGTAACATTCTCACTAGCGTCCCATAATCAATGCCAATTAAACATTATTATTTTTTAATTTTAAAATTTATTTGATATTTAAATTGATTCTCAATTGTATGACTTTGCAAAATAAGTCTGTATAGATACAAAATAATTTTTATAGAGCATGAAGGTTTCTATTTTCAAAATAAAATAATTTTACTAGAAAATATAAAGTTCTTCATTTATTCAATCGTTCATTCTAAAAAATGATATTTTGAGAATTTTCAAATAGTTTTCACTTTTTTTGTTTTGAAAAATAATTTTTATTGAAAATTATGAACTTATTTTCATTAAAAATATATTTTTTATTTTAAGAATACAAAAAATATTATTTTGAGTCATTTTCATCATCTCAAAAAGAAAAAAATTGAAAACAAATTTTTATGAAAAAAATATGAAAATTACTCTCTTACAAACGAAAAATATTTATTTTATCTTTGAAAAAATTATTAAAAATTATAAAAATTACTTCTTTGAGTCATTTTCATAACCTTAAGATATGATATTTAAAAAAAAAAAATTATTACAGATCATAAGATACTCCCTCAAGTCATTTTCATAAATCTTAAAACATAATATTATTTATTTTGAAAGAAATACACTAGAGATTATGAAAATTACTCAAAATAAATATTTTTTTATTTTTTATTTTAAATAAAAATTATGAAAATTATTTCCTTGAATGATTTTCATAATCTCAAGATAAAAAAATATTTTTAATTTATTTTTGAAAACAAAATTTTTATTAAAGATTAAAAAAATCACTCTCTTAAGTAGTTTTCATAATTTTAAAATAAAACATTTTTATTTTTAAGAAAATTATTTAAAATATAAAAATTACTCTATTGAGGTGAATCTACAATCTCAAAACAAAATATTCTTCCATTTTTTTTAGAATTTTTTATGAATACTATGAAAATTACACCGTAATTTGAGTTATTTCTATAATCTCAAAATAAATAAAATATTTTTTAATTTTTTAAAATAATTTTTATTGGAGATTATGAAAATTAATTTTTTATTAATATTTTATTTTAAAAATGATAGTGATTATGAAAATTACATCTTTTAATCATTTTATAATTTTAAAATAAATAAAATATTTTTATTTGGAAAAAAACATATAAAGAACATTTAGGAATATCATCTCATAACCAAATAGATTTTACAAGATATATTTACTTCTTTTTTTTAATTCTTAAAATTTGTAAGAAATGAAGAAAAAATCATAAAATAGTAATGCAAATCAAACTTAAAAATGGATTAGTTAATCAAATTCTGGTTTTAATCCGACCTTCCATAATTAACTAATTTAATCCTATGCATGAATCAAATAAATCCTAGCATGATTTAAGTATCAAATATTGCAATGGATCCTTTCTCTCCATAATCATAAATACAAAAGGGAAAAGAGCAAAAACATTAAAGTTGATATAGTAAAAGCATACCTTCAAATGGCCATTCCAACGTTATCTCCTTTTTTTCTTCTTTTTACTTCTTCAAATGATCAAGAACACTCTTTCTCTATTTTTTTTTTCTTTTACCTTATTTTTTACTAAAAGAAACCCTTAAAGCCTACTCTACAAAATCAAAACTCTTTCCCAATTTTTTTTTTTTAAAAAAAGGTTCTTTTTTTTTAAAGTTCCTTTTCCTTTTATATGAGTTCTTTGATCAGTTATTTTACCACTCAATTTTCTCAATTGTTAATAGTTCTCTAAAAAATATGACTTTTAAAGATGAGCTAGGAGGTGGATACCTCCACATGATTTTCCTATCCCTAAAATCACTTCCTCTCTCCCTCTTTCACATCTCTTTTAATCTCTAACGTACAAATTTTTTAATATAAAAAATCTCTCTGTTTTGAATTTAAATACTGAGAATTTCCTAATGGATTTATCTTTTTATTCATACAATTTTATTAAATTTTTTTGTCAACCGAGTCTCCTAAATAAAATTATGTAATTATTTATTTATACTTAAATTTTTTTCCCCATTTAACCGCATTACCTATATGGTCTTTTCATCCCTAAAATCACTCATTCTTTTCTTCCTCTATATTCTCTTATTTTTTTTATATAACATATCATTTATTTTTAAAATCTCTATCTTTCACTTTTGTAAAAATAGTTCCCAAAAAAAAAAAAAAGGTGCAAAGTAAATTTATTCTCTAAGAAAAATTTGAATTACCATTGTCCGGTCCGATCATGAAATCTCGTAGCAATTCAAGAAAACTAATATCATAGCATATAAAATGGAGCTCAATTGCCTAAACAGCAGTGATAGAAACCCAATGATCGTAAGCAAAAAACTACATGGGCATGTCAATATGGTAGAGGTAAATTTAACGTTGTATTCCGATAGTTACCATTATAGTCTCTTTTAATCACCAAATAATATCATGATTTTTCATCTATTGCTAATTACCATTATAATCTCTTTTAATGACAGATAATATCATGATTTTCATCTATTGCTAATGCTACTCTATTTCAATTCACAAGCCTCCAATACTCACATACAAACTAGAAACCAATTAAAAATTGGAACGAGCATTCGGTAGTGCAGCTCCACTTCAATTCACAAGCCTCTAATCCTCACATACATATAAGAAACCAATCAACAATTGGAGCAAGGTTGTGCTTACCAAAGCAAAACACTGATCTTAGCAATTCTTAATTGACTTAGCCTCCTGACGTTTCATTAGATCAAACATCATCGTTGAATAACATGCATGAATTCACGCATATATGCAACACCCACTGGAAGAGAAAAAGAGAGAGACGGAACAAGTTTCGAGTATCATGAATTAAACAATTGCACACAAGTGTGCGTACGTATGATCGAGAAAATCTACAGTGAGAGATCAAAAGTTGTTCAGAGTGACAGATCTCTCGCAAGATCAGCAAAATCAACGTATATTATGCCAGCCAATTTAGAGAAGAAAAGATTGGAAGAACAGTGAGAGAGATGGAGAGGAGCAGATAGGTGAGAGAATTCATAAAAATAAATTTATCCTAAAATTTTGTAAAACATAAAATTTACACAAATCAATTGAAAGAAATAAAAACATAAACTGATATTTTAAAATAAAAAATCATAATTAAAGTTTTTATGATCTTCTAGATGGCACCTTTGAAACTCATTTGCTCAGCAAATAGTAATAAATTGTGATCTCAATCATTTTCAACAGCCATATATTAGAATTAATTATTTCCTACACAAAGTAAATTAAAAGCTATATATATATATATTAAATTATATTCTTTTTTATTTTATATTTTAAAAAAATTAAAACCAAAAATATTTAAATTAAAGATATTATATAACAAATTTTGATTTAAGATATTTAAAATTTATAAAATTATTTCATGAAAAAAAATTCAACTTTAAAAGATAAAATCGTAATAGAATGTAATTAAATTATTTTTGAGACACTAAATAAAACATACCTTTAATTTTTCATAACAGATTAAATCAAAATTTAATTTATATCAAATTAATAATTAGATAACAATCATCTAATTTATATATATATATTTACCTTCAATTAAACTATTTCAATCATTTAAAGTAAATTTTAATAAAAATTAAATCAATATATTTTTTAGTTTATTTATATGATTTAAAAAGTTAAATTTTTAAATAATGATATATTTTATCAGCTTCAAATAATGTAATATGACAACAATATTACTGTGATAGTGAAAAATATTAAAATATAATATTTTTTAAATAATTTTATAAACAAAATATGAACATGGTTTGAATTAAAAATAAGCTTTTATTTATATAAAGATTTATATTATTTTATATTTATCAATAATTAATGGGCCTTGTGTCAAATTTGGGTTAGGTCCCATATTGGGCTAAAATGAGAACAAATTTCAGATTTATTCAGCAGCCCATCTTCCTGTGACTATTATGTAGAAAGTGAAGATCTCTTTCAACACTGTTTTAATTAGCACACTTTAGGATTCACAGAAAATAACAAAATAGCGCGGTTTATTAATAACCTTTCCATACGTTAAGGAGAACCTTGAATCACTAATTTATTAGATATAATAATATTTATTTAAAATAAAACTTATATAAAAATTTAATATTTATTTTAAATTATTAAATAAAAATTAATGTAAAAAAATAATACATTGAATCATAATTTATCAATTTGAACTAAATTTAACATTGTCAAAAATTTTAAAAATTTAAGATATTCAAATTAAAACCTTATAAAATGGATTTTCATTTAAAATTTTCATAGATATAAATAAATATTTAAGTTTACCATCATTAAAAAAGGGAGAATTTTTTTAATATTAAAAATATTTTTAAAAAAACTTATACTGTAAAATTTTTAAAAAAAATTAAAATAACTTATAAATTGACAATAATTCAAATTTAAATGATAGATTCAAAATATAATGTGGAATCTATATAAGTCATGCTTTTTTACGTATTTAAACAATAAAAATATTATGATTTTTTTGTAATCATTCGACTTGAAATTCCAACTTAGACCAAAATAATAAATAGAAGTTAATTTATCACTTTTCAAAAATTAAAATTTGTTTGATAACAAAAAAATAAATATTAAATATTATAATTTTTTATATTTTTATTTATTTTATATTTAATAAACTTTTTATTAAAAATTTTAATTTGTGATATTTATTTTTTTATCAATAAAATATATACACACGACCATGCTTTTTAAATTTAGATAAGCACATGAAAAAGAAAAAGTTCAATCCCCCCAGGACTTTATCTTCAAATTTCAGCTATCAAAGCATGGACCCACCGTTGGTGTCCAGCTGCTTTTGGCACCTAGATTAGGCCCATACCCAAAAGGAGGCAAGCAAAGTCATATTTGATTGGTAATGACAATAATTTGGAAATTTCCAATTTTGTGGGTGAGGATCCCTTTTTTTTTTTTTTTTGAAATATAAAAATATGTTAGGGGAATAGAAAAAGCATACAGTAAAAAAGGATAATTATAAGATTTGTAAGATAAGATATCAATTTTATGTGACACATAAATGTGACATTATTATTAGGAGATGCATCGGGACCATACTGATTAGTTCCAAATTACTCTCACCTTCCTAAATCAAGCTAGTTTCCAAATTTTAAGCGGCTGCCCATCACCCTCATCCTAGAAAATAGGGATGTAAGCCCAGAACAGTGAAATCATGATGATATTTTGTCTTCATTATTTAATTTATGCTACATTTTATCATATCCTTCCATTATTTGATAGAATCGTGATATAAATAAAGGTTTTTATTTAAAATTTTAATATAAAATAATAAAATAAATATATAATATGTTTTATTGAACTATAGATTAGTTTTATTATATCTATAATATTTTTCTTTTAATTTAATCTACATTTATTTTTTAAAAAATAATATATATATATTAAAATTAAGAATTGTATGAAAATAATTTTAATTTAGAATTTTTAAAATATTTTTTAATTTTATGCTGTAAAAAATATAAAAAAAATCGATTAATTTTAAAGAATACACTTAAATAAAATGTGAAATTTATTTAAATTATTTATTAAATATTTTAATGATAAAAATATTATTTATTTTTGTAATAATTTAATTTAATTTAATATTTAAATTTAATCAAATTAAAAAATTATGAATATAATTCAATCAAATTGAAATGTTAAAGGCATAATTGAATCAATTAATATTTTAAGATTAGATTTTAAAATAGGTATAATTTAAATTTTTTTAAAAATTATTAAAAATAAAATTTAAAATGTATGTATTGTCAAGAAAAAAAAAAGGACTTGAATGAAAGCAAGTTCACATGGTCGATTCTGAATTAGGAAAACCTTCACTTCAAGCATCTAATTTAGGCAAATTAACACCACAATTATCACATTAAACACACGTATTTATTACCAATTCGGTACCTGTCACTTCGATCATGGAATCAAAAGACAGCCAGCACAAATATCTCGTGCTTACACAGTTGTTTACGCAATACCTTCCCATAATCCATCCGGTCAAAGCTTCTTCGGCGCCTGAAAATTAAGACACTAACCCCGGCTAGTAGACTTAATTAAACCAAGGACGGCGCCCACGGTGCCGAATCTAAACCCGGAAACCAGTCGCCGGTTTTTACCCAAAGCGGAATGAGTTCCCAAAAACCGGGAGCGACCCGAGTTCTTTAATTCACCAATTTAGGTGGATGAGTGGAACACGCTCTCACAACCGCGCTTAAGCGAACACGCGCCTTCGTTCCTACCTTCTTTGCTTGTAAGCCACATTTTTCGTCCTTTCCCTAAAGTCTGCCACGTGTCGTGTGGCCTTTAACTCTAGGTACGTTGTTATAGGTACTTATGATACTTTTGAGATTCTTCATTGAATAATCTTTAGACTAGTGGGATTGCGTTTTAGACAATATTTGATTGGTTAGGTAAGTTGAATTTGGACTGAATTTAATTCATTATGGAGCTGTAAGTGGAGCCAAAATTCCCAGTCATGGGTTGCCTCAAGCATAGCATGAATTTTAATATTCGTAAAATAATTGTTTATTTTTAATGATATTTTCTTATGATTAGTTTTAATAATTATTTAAAAATTAAAATTTATTTTTTTGAAATCTTTCAGAAAAATGAAATTTAATTAATATTCTTTTACAATAACTGGATTTGATTTTTTATTTTTATCAACTCTTCCATGTCCTTGTAAATTCTGATCTGACCGATACGGGTCCCACGGTGAGATGGGATCTAGTCATCCACTGCCAAGCTTATCAGATTCTCAACCAATTCAATGTGGGGCCCTTGAAGTGTGGTTAGCACCCTAGTTTTTGCATCCCTAGTCAAAAGGAATAGATATCCTTGGGATGTTATTTCATAATTTATTGCATAATTTCGTCATAAAGAAGAAAATTAATTAATACAAATGATAAAAAAAATTATAAAACAAAACTTTGTCTTTGGGGGTAATTAAAATCTTAAACTTTATTTGATTTGGTCCATAAATATAATTTCTATTCAATTCGAAATTAAAACTTCCATCCCATTTTTTCCCCCTTTTTGATCAATGAAATTCTAAAAATATCACATAATTCCAACAATAAACTTAGTCTTTGAATCAGACTTTCGGTTTAATTTGATAAAAAATCATAGTAATTTTGAAGTGATAATGAACGTTCATGTGGCATTAGTCTTGTAATTAAAATTAAAACGAATTGTACGAAGGTACATTTGTATTAAATTGGACCTACTTCCAATTGGCAAATTGGGCATCTTTCTTTTTGGCTACCTGAGAAAAAGGTTGAATATATTGTAATGTTGCTAGGTACCAATTAGATTCCTTAATAGGTCGATAATGTTAATGTTATCAACTAGTTTGCTATAATTTAATTCAATCAATTGATAAATTTTTTTTTTAAAGGAACACATAGTATTTTTATACAAATAACTAAATAAAATGGTGAGAAAGGGTATTCATGTAACTTAATTTCAATTATGGTATTGATTTGATTTTTATTGTTTATATTGAGAAATAATTAAAATTTTGATTTACCTTCGTAAATATATTTTGAAGATGTGACAGAAAAATATTTTTAATAAATAAAAAATAATATAAATAAGATATACAACATCATAAAAATAAAAGCAATTCAATATGCTGTTCGAAATAAAGTTAAATATTAATAAAATCACAATGTAAAAATTGATACATAAATTTATATATATATATATATACATAATTCATTCAATATTTACGTAATTTATATTAAGCGTGTGATATCATTATTATTAAATAAATATTTCATAAAATTATAATATTTATTTTATATTATTAATTAAATTTTTATATTTAAAAATAATAAATTAAATATTATCCATTAATTTAGTGTAGATTAAATTTTATTAAAAATTCAAAAATTAGAGATACTTTTATCAAAAAATTTATACAATAAATTTTGACTTAAATTTTTTTAAAATTTAAAAAATATTCAAACTATGATTATAAAAAAACTTATAATTTTTAAGTATTAAAAATATATATTTCAAAATTTATATTATCAAAATTTTGAAAAAGTCATAAAAAAAGATTTTGGATCTCAAACTATTAAAATTAAAAAAATAAATAAATAAGAGTGATTAAAATTCATTAAAATTATTTTTTAAGTATTTCAATATCAACAAAAATTTAAATTTTTGTAACAATTTGGGGTAATGTCTAATTTGAACTAAATAGATAAATTAAAATTTAATTTATCGTTTTTTTAATATAAATATTTAATAAAAATAATAAAATAAGTATTAAAATTTTATGTCATATTTACCTTTAAATATTATATCAATACATTTCAAAATATAATAATATTAAAAATAAAATTATATTAACTTATATCACATCATAAATACTGTTTATTTTAAAAGCGGCATCTTATAATAAACAAAAACAAAAACACATTAAACATTAAACAATTATTATATTTAAATAATTGTAATTAAATCACATAAAATATTTAAAATTCTAATTGACGAAAAGATCCACAGGGGTTCCACATTGAATTGGGACCTTGTGGAACTAGCAAGCAGTTGCATACCTTGAATTCCAGGATTTTTGTCGGTCCAAAAGCATTTTCCGTGTAAGAATCTTGGAACCCAATTTCCCGAACAAAAAATAAATATTTTTTTTTTAAAAAAGGGGGGCCCACAGAAGTGGTCTAATCAAATCAAAACCATTGAAAGCGGCAAATGGTTTCGATGAAAAAGCGGTATTACTTTGGTGGGAGAGAGAGAGAGAGAGAAAGAGAGAGAGGGGAGCTCTCTCCCAAAAACATGGAGCTGATTGATTGGAGAAAGATGGCACTGGGACTTGTGCTTACGTGGCAAAAAAATAAACGTGGCTGGCACGCTCTGCCTCGTCATGCTTGCATGTGTTCAGGCCGACTTCCGACCCACTTGCATGGCTCCATTACCTACTTTTGCTTCTGTGTCTAGCCACATGGACCCCACTTCGTAGGCCCAGAGGGATCAGAACCTTCTCTACCATCAACATTCATGTACCTCACCTGTATCTAATAAATATAATCATATATGAAAAGGAAAAAAATTTAAGAATCATAGGTCCAATGAAGGTTTACATAAAAAAAAAAGACGAAAAGAAATTATTATATTTAAAAAAACCGAGTAATATTTATCACATTTATAATAAATAATTATTTTTAAATACAAATAATATCAAAAATAAAGATAAAAATCATATTTGAAAATAAAAGGAGATTATAAAAATTAATTTTAATTTTAATTTTAAATTTTTTGATTTAACCAAATCTAACTGATTTCTAACCAAATCCAACGGAACAGAATTTTAAAACATTGGGTTTTGTTGTGTGTTAAATACGAGTTAGGCGGGTTGCGTCAGTTTTCAAGCTACAAGGATTCCCGTGGGGTCAAGGTTCGGGCAGGCTGATTGGTTTAGACCCTAATTCTAATAAAAAAGCTTCTTTTATATATTTATTGATGATGTCATGAAAGTTTGAAAATAAAAAGTGTTTTTTTAAAGTGTATAATGAGTAGGGGCCTATAAAATGAAAGGCTCAAAAACATAATTTTTATTTTAAAGTAAAAGATTATTTAAAATTTTAAATTATAGGTTAATATGTTAAATCAAATTTTAATATTTGAAAATATAAATAAAATCATGATTTGTTATTTTTATTTAAATTTAATATTAATTTAAAAATTAAAAAGTAAAAATATATTTTATTAAAATTACTTAAAATAATTTAAATAAATATTATGCTTTATTTTGCATCAATTTTTAAAATTTTTTAATTTTTGATGATGCAACATTTGTTAGAAAAATATTTTTAGTTTAAGTTTTCTTTTATAATAACTTGATTTGTTTTTTTTTTTTTTTTTTACAATTGTGAAGATTTTATTTTAATTTAATTTGTAAAGGCATGAGTAATATATGATTTATTTTGGAGTGTACTTTTAAATTTTGGTTGTAATTCAGAATGTGACCCAATAAGTAAAGCTGTAGCCCCTCCTTTACTGTCTCATATACATCAAGTGGCTCAATCGACATGTGAACAAGGCATATTGTAAGGTTTCAGGTGCAGCGATACAGATGCAACAAATATTCTCCACTGTGATACCTTGATGGATCAGTGCCTCCACAGATAGGCAATATGCCTTGCAGCATTGATTCGCCAGCCAAAAACTTTGGACCTCAGGGGGTCAAAGTTGCCTTCCCCAACAGGTTCCATCTCAGACCCCTCCCAGCAGCTTGAAGAGCCTCTTTGTGTAGTATGAGGAGTTGCATGCATAACATCCAGCCAATTGCTTCGTACTTGAGATATATTAAAGATTATTATATATATATATATATATATTAATATTTAAAGATATAATTTATATATTAAATATGTAATATATATTAACAAGGGAAAAAAATAACTTATCACTGTGAGTACAGTGCACTTGTTTAATATATTAATAATAGTTTAAAATAGTGAATTAATTAATGTGGTAATAATAACAATAACAATTTTATAATTGTAAAGAAAAAC
Organism: Moringa oleifera; assembly: GCA_021397835.1. Classification (NCBI taxonomy): domain Eukaryota; kingdom Viridiplantae; phylum Streptophyta; class Magnoliopsida; order Brassicales; family Moringaceae; genus Moringa; species Moringa oleifera. The sequence goes on from JAJFZO010000094.1 coordinate 4,727,042, forward strand.
ACAATTTTTTTTTAATATTTTCAATCACTATTGATTTATCATTGATTTTTTTTTCCAAAAAAGATATTATATTGAGGATTTTTTTGTTTAAATTGTGGATAACATTGAAATTGGTATGAAAATAACAAATGTAAAAAGTATTTTCGTAATCAAATTAATTAGTGTAGAATATTGAACATAATAGTTTCAATAAATTAATTTATATATTAAGATTGTCAGGATATATTTACCGGTCTAGCCCAAATAAGTAGATTCAATAGCCTAACATGTACGACATGAGTTTGACATAGGTTCCAGGAACATCTTGCTGTATATATGGAAACTAAAGTTTATTTTGCTTTTTAAAATTTTGAGTTTTATGTATTTTTCATTATTTAATATTTAAATTATAAAATAAAAAAATTATATTTCAAATCACGAAATTTTTTTATAAAATCTCATATTATCAAATAAATTAGCATATTTAAAAAGTGATAAATCGAACGCTAATTTATTAATTTATATTAAATTTAATTTTATTAAAATTTTAAAATATTAATAATATTTAAATAAAAAATCTTGTACAATAAATCTTGATTTTAATTTTTTTGTAGATATAAAAAATATTTAATTTATCATCACAAAGAAGTTTGTAATTTTTTAACACTCCAAATATTTTTTTAAAAAATAAATAAAAATTTCATAAAAATAAATTGTAAATGAAAAATTATTCAAATTTAGAAAAAAGTTAAAATATAATGTAAAAATTATTTTAATCATTTTTAAAGTCTTTTAACAATTAAAATATATTTTTTATAATTGTTTGAGTTTGAAATCTAATTTATATTAAATTAATAGATTTTATTCGATTTTATTATTTTTTTAATATTTAATATTAAAATTTATAATTAAAATATAAATATCAAAATTTATATAACTTTTACTTATAAATTTTGTACATTATATCTTTAATTACTTAAAGAAATATTAAAAAAATAATACGAACCGGCTCATACTTTATTTACTAAATAAAGATAGTACCAAATAAGTTAGTGCACATTAATTTGCGCAACATGCCATTAATAGTATTCACATTTTTTTTTCTAATTTTATAAAAGATTGATCCTAAAAGAAAACATAAAATAAGAAACAATTTTATAAAGATGGAAGAGATCTAGCAACTCCCTAATAGATTCTCCCCCATTGATTATAAAAAATTATAACGTTACATAATTTAAATACAGCTTAAATGTCTAAAAGATGGTGCGGGGATAAGTTAAGAACCGACTAAGGTGTTGCTATTATTAATAAATTTATTAATTAATTCCTTCAGACAAATTATTTGTTTGGCGGTGGAGTTCATTATAACTCAATGCAAGAAATTATTAAACTACATGTGTATGCACAGAGATCAAGCAAAGTGAACTGCCATTTGTCTTCCAAATTCTTAGCCCCCAGAAAGGAAGGATTTAAATATTATGGAATTATTAAGAAATAGTGTATTAAAATCCGATAATTAGTGTTAAGATTTTTAACCTAAATGATTTTATTTTATTCAAATATTCACTCTATTAATATGAATCGTTAATATTTATTTATTATTATAAATTATAAAAATTCTTTAAACTTTTTATCAAATATTTTTTTCTCAAGATTGATGGTGATACTAGTGTTAATGTATTTGGCATCATATTGTAATTATAAAATTAATTATTTATGATTCTAAAATATATTTATAAAGTAAAAAATATTATTTAAATTTGAAAGGATAATTTCCGAATTATTTAAAATTCAAAAAAATATATTATCATTATTTATGTTATATTGTATTATCATATAAATAATTAAGCCATTAACAACCTTTGTGAAGGGTACCAATCACATGTATTGAATTTTAGAGATTTTTATTTTATAGGTCTAAGGCGGCTTCTTTATGAATCAAGAGGGAAAACTTTTGTCAAATAAATGTAAGGGAAACGATAAAGCTATGGACTTTGGACCGACTGATTGTTTGGGACATCTTTGCAACATTTGTTTACTTTTTAATAAAAGTCTATACTATAATTTTGTACCAAATTAGACCAAATTTTGGACCGCGCATTTACAGTAAATTTAATCCACTTTTCAGAAAGAAAAATTACCATTCAAAAGGGTATATTGGGATGATAATTTAGTATCACTATGTTTTTTTTTTTTTTATAATTTGACGATTGTTAATTTATTGGCAATCAAGGTAATTTAAGAGCATGATAAGGACAACTTGGTAAATAAAATAGAAATCCAAGAAACAAGTAGAATAATATTGTACACGAGAAGCCTTGTGGTTTTTTTGGTAATTACAGGGACCTTGACATTGAAGGTAAATAGTAAAAATAATATTTTATAGTTAGCAAGGATTTTAACTTAATAAAAAGTGGCAAATTACCAGAAAAGGTAATTGCCAAGTAATCCCAAATTAATTAGCTTTTAATTATTTTAATCTCAAGTTGAGATCCTGTCTTAGAGGATAAGCATGAAAGGAGAACAGGACTCCAAAACCGTTGGCTAATGGGTCCTGTAGTGCGCCCACAGTACCAAGCCAAACCCGGAAACCGGTCACCGGTTTTGCCCATGAGCGGTTTTGGCCACACACAAACTTCCCGAAAACCAGGAGCCTTTTTATTTTATTTTTTCTTATTTTATTTTTTTAATCATTGAAAAATAAAAATAGTGGAAAAAACCGGGAGCTCCTTGTGGGCCCGCCCTCCACTTCCCTAATATGTGGCGATTCGACCGCACTCTGACACCTGAACGTGACTGCCACGCGCTACACTCTTCCAGTCTCAATTTTTGGACCCACTTGCATGCCACTTCTAACCTCTTCTCCCAGCTGTCGTCTTTCTCCTTTTTCCCAGTTTACCCTCCCTTCTTCTCGGCTTTTACCCGGAAAAGCTGCAACTTATGAAACTTTTTGAGGGTAATTGGGTAATATCGGGAGGCAAGTGGGCTTTGCTTCCGTTTCATAAAGAGGAAGCTTTTGTTGCTTGTGTGTCGTCACGTAAGTGCGAACAGTACACGAGGTACGCCCGGTGACAATACCAAAGAGGATTCAGCTATAGGGGGTTGGCGTCACGCGCTTTTGATGAAAGTGGTGATAGTATTAATTAGATGATTTATTTTTTGATTAGTATTATTTAAAGCCCCCAAAACTGGCTCAAGCCTCAGCCTCCCTGAATGTGGAAACCAGTGTTGTGGAGATAAAAACAGCTGCGTCCCAGTACCTGAAACCCAGCGGCTCATAAGAACATGCCTCTCTCTCTTGCTCGCTCACGTTTTCTCACCGTCCCCTTCTCTTAAATACCCACTGCTCACGTTTCTCTTCTTCCATACAACAATAGCCATCTCCTCTCTCTTACTCTTTCTTTCTGTCTCTCAAAGATTTTTAACTTTCTTTTGTTGAGGCAAAATGCGCATGAGTTGTAATGGATGCCGGGTACTGCGCAAAGGGTGCAGTGAAAATTGCAGTATCAGGCCTTGTTTGCAGTGGATTAAAAGCCCTGAGTCTCAAGCCAACGCCACCGTTTTTCTTGCCAAGTTTTATGGCCGCGCTGGACTCATGAACCTCATCAACGCCGGTCCCGAACACCTCCGTCCTGGTTAGTTCCAACTCCTTGGCGCAAATGGTCAAGAATTGCTTTCTTTAGTCTATGTTTAGAGAAATTTAAACAGATTAAAATGACGATTTATTTATTTATTCCATGGTTTCTGGTGAACAGCAATTTTCCGGTCTTTGTTGTATGAGGCATGCGGGAGAATTGTGAACCCGATTTACGGGTCGGTGGGGCTGTTGTGGTCAGGGAGCTGGCAGCTCTGCCAAGCTGCCGTGGAAGCCGTGCTAAAGGGTGCACCTATCATTCCGATCGCCTCTGAAGCCGCCGCATGTGGCCAGAGCCCGCCTCTGAAGGCGTACGACATCCGTCACGTGTCGAAGGATGAGAACTCCGCTGCCTCCAACGACCACCACCGAGTGAAGACTCGATGCCGAGCCAGGCGAGTCCTGAAGCCGAAAGCCAACAAGCCCGAGTTCGCCTCAGTTGCTGAGTCGGGCCGTGAGGAGGACAAGACAGCAAAATGGGGCGGGTGCTCGGTCGAGGAGTTGAACCGGTCTTCAAGTCACGAATCTTCTCTGAGCCACCAGTCGGAGGCGGCGGTCGTCGACGGAGAGAGCAAAGAAACAGAAAGCATGATCTCCGTGGAGACCGCTGAGGCCTCTCTTCTATTCCGAGCGGAGGCAGAGCCCGCGCAAGCCAGTGATCGCCCACAGGATGGCGGGGAGATCGGACTGGAGCTGACACTGGGGATTGAGCCTGCACCACGTGCTCATCACGTGATGCCCGTGAAGAAGAGGAGGATCGGAGTGGGCGATACGTGCGAGGCGAACACGTGTCGGATGGAGCTGGGCCTGTAAACCTCCGGCTTGGAGGAGTACAGCCCATGGTTTGCGTATGATTTGTCGTCCAGTTTTGGCGGCTGAGTTCGGCTTTGTTCAGTATCATAGAGCAGCTGTGACTTTCTTGTTTTCTTCGGGTTTCTTTTCTTTTTATTGTTCTTTTCTTCCCTTGGTGAACAGAAGAGAGTTGTACAAATGTGGTTAATATGAATAGAGACAGTAAATTTACAGAGGGAATCACAGTAATTCAGTAAATAGTTGTAACGAAAGGGTAAAGGCGAGAAAAGCAAAGGGCGTAGTGGTCGTACCAAATTGATTGGGTTTCATGGAACCAAGTTTCCGGGAGAGGGCGAGCCATGTTAAAGGCGGGACCCGAACCCGAGGATGCGAGGCAAGGTCCACTAGGCTGTACGGTGAGAGGAAAGAAGAAAAGGGGGAGGGGGTGGAGTGTTCCAGTACTTCCAGGTCCCGTAGGCTGTACTCTTGTGACTCTGCTACTGTTTGATTGATGTGGCATTCTGATCAAGAGGATAGTTGTCTACTTAAAAAGTGACAAAGCGGCAAGGGGAATCATCCAGGGACGGACGGTCCTGAAAAGGATTGCTTTCAAATCCACATCTCAAAATTATCAAAATAAAACCAAACCATATTATAAAAAAAACATTCAATAATCTTTTCATCATGTTATTTGTCTAAATCACTACTAATTTGATCGGCTTGTTATCATTGTCAACTTGATTGTTGAATGGATCAATATTTTTCTTAATGATATTTTACTTTATTTAATTAAACTTATTTACATAATTAAGAATTATTATATATATTGAAATATAAAAAAATTAGTACAGTGATATATAAATATATCAAGTCTGAGAGTAGCCAAACTCAAGGTGGGTAAATTATATCAATTAAACTCGTTACAGCCTAATTTAAAGAAAATACAGGTCAGATTATCAGGCTTTTATTAATTCTATCAATTGGGTTGTCGTCAAATTGAAAGTGGATTAAATCTACCCATGAGGCCTGGGGGCCTGTTTTAGATGTATGTCATACGAAGTCGTTTTGTACTGGACTCAATCTTTAAAATCCACCCCATGGAGGTGTCAAGATTTAAGCACCCAAAAGGCCACCGATTGACACGTTAAGAATGGGCTCATTGGCCTATGGGCAGACAACTTCAATGCCTTGCTCAGTGATGATGGTCCAGCCCATTTCCAATTTCTGCGAAAAAGTTGACAGAAAATGAAAGCAGCACAGAAGCGCCGAGACCCCTATAGTCACCCGCTCCAGCCTTCCCCCGCCCCGACCTCTCCCTCCAGCACCGATGGACAACTCTCCACGACCCTCCAAACGGCAATCAGTCTTCTCTTGAAAACACACTCTCTGGCACACACTTTGTTTGCTCACTCTCTGCTACTCTCTCCTCTCTCAATCCCATCTTTTCGTAATACGTACTGGAAATTTTGCACATTTCTGTTTCTCTCTCTTGGTATGTAGGCTTTTCTTTTTGCTCTCTCCTCCATTAAATTCGTCCGTGAAAAGCCCTAAATTTTCTTTATTTGTAAACGAATTGTTTACAGCTGATCTTTCCTGGAAAGTTTTAGTCATCTCTAGCCGGCGACTGGATTGAATCGTCCTTCAAATTCTTTCTCAGGAATTGGGTTGATTTTCATTCCTTTTACTTCTATTGTTTTCCTAAATCCTTTTCATATCATGTATTAATATTTAGGATTTCGCTCAATGTATCAACATCCTATCAGTGCATATACATATATGCCAATGAATTTGATTCGCCTTTGATACCGAAAGTCAGCTCTGCCTTTCAACTGTGAAAATGAAATTTCATGGCTTATTCTTTGTCATAGAGAGTTTTAAGATTAACAATAAAGCAAAATCTTGTTGCCTTGTTGGTGGAAAATTTAGTTGAATTGTGTGTACTTGTGTAAGCACTGGTTACTAGATTAGACCTCTCCTTGTTTTGGCTTGGGTGGGGGACGGGACTTTAAGAGCAAAATTGGGCAAGCTTTTCTGGAGCTTCATGAGACATTTGTAACCCCTTGCTGTATTCTAATCCCATACACATATGTTAGTACAAATCTGATTGTTCTACTCTTTGTGCTCAGTAGTTGTAATGGTTTTGAATTGAGGATGAGCATTGTGTCAACAGTTTGAGAGAGCTGCCTTCTTGAGGATGAGAAAAGTAAATATAGTAGATTTTATCATAAAGTGAATGAGGTGAGATAGAGAGGCTTTCTAAAGTGATATTGATTCTAACTCTCTGTCTGGTTGTTGAGAGAACTGAGAGAGGAATATGAAATAATATAAAAGGTTACCGTTTGGTCTTGATTTTTTTTTTTTTTTGGTCTCTAAGATTTTTAAAACATTTATCTTAGCAACTTTGATGGGTTTAGCATGTGGATAAGCAAGCATCTACCTTTTAGGCTAGCTCTAGTGTTCGAATCCCCTCATCTCTTGCTATTTGTATGTGGAAGTGGGTCTTTGTGGGTGTTGTTAGATTCTGATAAAATCTTTTATTATCTTCTGCAGTTGTACCTTTTCTTTTCCTTTAATTGATGGATTTTAATATGGATTTTTGTTTTGATAAAGAAAGGAGGAAGAGCTATATTTTTCCGTTGGATTAGGCCAGATGGCAATAATGATGGAATGGATGATAAAATTTTTTAGCAATTGTCGGCTGCTGCAAAATTCTTTGCTTTGCTCTGAGTTGCTATCTTTTACATCTATTATCTTTTGTGTTATGCATGTATTCAGAACAAACTAGTCTGGTGGCTCCAAGGCAATAAAGTTTTCTATTTGTTGCAAAGCTAGTTTTATCATGTGCATGCTGCATTGTTGTTTTCATGATACTGATTTCTTTTAAGATTACCTTACCTAAAATCGATGGTGTATTACTAGTGTACTTTGTGGCGTTATGGATGGAAACAAGCGAAACTTTTTCAAGAAACGTCCAAATAACCAATTCAAGAGAAAAGGGGTTAACAAGAAAGGAAAATGGAATCATTCCTTTAGCTATGAACAATCTTCTGGGAATTCTGAATCTGTTGAAACAGTCTATCGCATACTTTGTCCGTCTAGAAAAATTGGTGGTGTTATTGGAAAGAGTGGTAGCATAGTCAAAGCCTTGAGGGAAGAGACAAAGGCAAAAATTACAGTTGCTGATTCTGTTCCTGGTTCAGATGAGAGAGTAATTCTTATTTATAGCTCTCCGAAAAAAATCTCAAGGAGGCAAAGTGATGATGAGGATTCAGCTGCTGAGAATGAACAAGAGGTTATGGAACCACATTGTGCTGCCCAGGATGCTCTCTTAAAAGTTCATGACCGCATTATTAAGGAAGATCTTTTTGGTGGAATGGCATCTGATGATGATAATGAGAACACTGTTGTTACTGCAAGACTTCTTGTTCCGAACAATATGGTCGGATGTCTTCTTGGCAAACGTGGAGATGTTATTCAAAAATTACGAAGTGAAACAGGTGCAAACATTCGCGTTCTTCCTGCAGAACATCTTCCTGCATGTGCTATGAGAACTGATGAATTAGTGCAGGTATGTGTTATATTTACTTTCTTGTTTGCATTTCTGCTCCCTTATCCATCATGTTCATCTGAAATTAAATGAATTGGTAAAAGTTAGGTTCCCTCTAATTTTAACTATATGATGCCTTATTTCTGTGAATGGTAGCATTTATCTGAGAGATCCACAGGCTGTAGCTTTTTTCTTTCTCCTACCCTATCCCAGCTATTACTCAACAATAGAAAATTTGTGTTGTGTTTTGGTCATATAAATTTGTATCGAAATCTTCTATATCAGGATATCATGGAATTTGATCCAAAAATCTTCTCGAACTTCTTGGATATGAATAAGTTCTGTATTGGATTCTTGGCTGTCTTCTGTCTGTCTCTCTATCTTTCTTTCTATCTAATGAATCAGGAGTCGGCTTTGGAATCATTTTTTGTGCCCTGCTGTGTATGCTTCAAGAAGAGTTACACAAGAGTAGAACTTTTTCTTTTCTTATGGACCAGTACATTCTCCTTTTCTTTCTCGGTAGTAGGATCTACCTTTGTACCCACAAAAGGGTGAAATCACGTCACTAACATATATAGTAAGGCTGGCAGGATTTCCAAGGAATATAAATAACCTCTGGTTTCAGTGAATTCAATCGTTAGAATTTCTGTTGATATGCTTTTATCTTTTCTCCCATGAGATGATATTTCATTTGATAGAATGGATAACAACATGCCTCTGCTGAGCTTATCTGTCCTCCGGAATTTTGTGACATGATAACCTTTATTAATTGAGTTCATCTGTTTGTCACTTCTTTGAACCTATCCTATCATGCATGTATTCATCCTTCCCCATCTGCGACCTTCTTGGTTTTATCATTATTGATGAAATGGAGATACATTCACACTATCTCTTGCTGCTTCAACTTTCAAACAATGTTTGCTGGGGCTTTGTTCATACTGCCTCCACTCTACCTCCTTCTCTTCCGTTGTCACATCATCATCAGCTGAATTATGTTACTTAAATTTCTTCCTTTATTGTGCTTCAATGTTTGGAAAAAAGTCTGATCTAACTCTTATTCACCCTGTCATACTATTGTTGTTCCATCTTTTAGCAAATAATTTGTGAAGTAAAATAAAAGATTTAAAATTATTATTTGGCATCCATATAGTGACTATTGAGCATCTGTTTTAGACTGAGTGACCTGCATGTGCCAAATTCATGTAAAAAAAAGCAGTGCAAATTCTAATGTTACGATTAATGCTGAAGTAGAATTTTCAATTGTATGTTCTACCATTTAATTTATGTAGAATGGCCTGACTAAGACAATGCGTCTCTAGTAGCAAAATGGAACTTCGTGAATTGTGTTGTTCAGGACTTGAGGATATGCTGAAAAGTTATGTCCATTAAGCATGATATTGGTGCTGCCATTTAGCATATAGGCTTTTGAGTTTTCTAGTGGAATGGTTATCAAATTGTAATATTTTAACTTAAAAAGGATTTTCAAGCTATACTCATGTTAGTGGACATGAATAATTGGATATTTGCTACTTTGTGCTTTTGACATCTTTTTCATTTTGCCCTTGCTTGTGTAAATGGCCAGCTTCCAAGTGATCTAATCACTGTGGTATGGAATTTTGATCAATATGCTCTGCTGTTAGTTGAGCAGTAATTATTGAGTTATATCACTGCTTGTATGCTGCCTGTTCATTTTTGAAGTAGGTGCACTCTGAATGAATAATTATTCTATTCAAAACTTCTAGAAGATATTTAGGCCAAGAAAAGAAGAATATTTTTTGACTGGTTATTTTTGGTCTTGGGTCTCACTGAATTAAGCTCTAGAACATTTTGCTAGGTTTACAGCCATTTAAAATTAAGATGAAGCCTACACCAGTTAAATTGCAAAATGACATGTGGACCAGTTTATCTTCTGGTGCTTCAGTGTGTTCTAAGATTGTATTTGCTATAGGAAGGCAGCTGAGGTGGGCTTAGGTTGTTATTTATGCAGTCATGGGCATCATGATCTTGTGGGCTTTTCTATTTGCAAATTGTTGATAGCCAAAAAGTGATCTTGGTTTGAGAAAGTCCTTTCCACCCCCCCCCCCCCTTTTCATTTTTGGTCTATAGTTTCCCTTTTCTCCTTTCTTTTATTTTCTTTTTCTTACTTCCAAACCTGAGCCGCTTACTGCAGCACAGAACCTGGAAGTGTTTTTCTCTGCAGTTGTTTGTTTAATTATAGCATTACATTTAAGGCAGCATGCAGAAATGTGCATATTCAAAAGCTTTCCAGAGTTTAATTGTGGCTTTTATTTGTTTATTTATTTATTTTTGCCTCCTTAGGAAGGGCTAGCACCCTAATTACCTAAGAAAGTCAACTATGTTTCTTCCATTATATGTCTCCCAAGCTTTTGGGGATTTTAAATAATTTTTTTGGTGATAAATAATTGAGATAGATATAAGGGAACCTGACAAATGAGGGCTTTGATTGGAAGAGACTTGGAACTAGTGAAGTTAGGCTGATACCTGACGTGAAAATGTTGGAAGAGGACATGTGAATGGTTCTTGTATTTCAAGGAGACCGGTGCTTTGGCATCTTACTTTGTCTACTTATTTCAAACTTTGATCGACGAATTTCTCACAAGAGTTATGTCTCTTGAACCGGCAAAGGGGAATGCAGGTCCATTTATTCAGATGGGCCTTCCTTTGCTGTGCTTTCATGAGCTGTTCAAAAATGTCCAAGTGGTTAATTGTGTTTATGGAGATAGACATCCATACCAGGTGGATTAGCTACTTGAATGAATGTAATATGCTTCAAAAGGAAGAGCTGTCCAGGCTTAAGTATGACTTGAGGAGACGGTTGCAGATATGTGAATGCACCTGGAGGTTCCATGCTTACTTTGACGAAGTGGTGGCTGTTGCAAAGGATGAGATCAAGCATAGCTTAAGAGGTGGGTTGAGAGACTTTTGCTTAATGCATTGTTATGTTGACTCCAAGGGAGAGCCTAAATGAATGATGCTTCTTAGAGAAAGCACTTGTTTATTCGTTTTCTTCTTTCACTTTTCGATTTTCTTTCTCCTGCTTCTTTTTCTTTGCCATTATCTTCTTCTTCATTTTCTTTACTATATCTTCTGCTTTATTTCTTTACGGTATCTTGTGCATCTTACTATCTCTTTAGCTCTTCCATGGTCATTTATAAGTAGACAGATCGGATTTTTCTTATTTCTGCTGGAATTGCATACCCTATTTTTTTTTTCCAATTCTTATTACTAAGAAAAATCATACTGCTCTCTCTCTCTCTCCCTTTCTCTCTCTCTCCCCCCCCCCCCCCTCTGCTTGCTCCAATGGCAAATAGTTGTGCTGAAATCTGTGCTAGTTTTAGCATCTGTAAAAGAACTTTTAGAAGTTTCATGAATGCTATTTCCTGAGTAGCATCTTGTCTTGGTGGCAAATTGTTACTTAAACTATGCCACCAAATTCATGACAGACAACCTGGGTGTTAAATGGGTGCATAGGAAGTTGTGGTAGGTTTGACATCAAGTGGTTAGGTTCAACATCATAACTTGGTGTGGATGGTCAAAAGTTGGTCCCATTCTGAAGTTTAAACACAAGAATTTTATTGGAACTCGAGTTGATTGACATTGGTCCTGAATGAACAAACCTAACTTGGCTTTATTGGCTTTAAAGTAAATTTAACTAAGCTACTTCATGGGCTCTCTAGATGGTCCCATGCCCAAGACTTTAGTCTGACCCTCACTAGTTGCATTGTTAATGTCACTCACAGTGGCTGTCAAGTGGGTTCTTATCACTAATTTTAAGGGATGTTAGAAGTTTGACCCAGTCCAAGCAAGGTTGGTTGCCATAATAGACTGGAACTTGCGCCAAAATAATGTTAAGCATGAAACTTGCTAGTCATGAATCTTAGATGAGGGACTGGGGGCTCTGTTTTTATTTTTGAAGGTTTCCTGTGCTTATTTGCTATTTCTTGATGCTATAAAGAAGTATGCCTATAATTGTGCATGCATCTTTCTCTATTTGTTTGCTGCATATTTGACTTCCTGCTATGATGTTGTTATGGTGGATTGTAATTCTGCGGCATCTTGTAATGGTCACTAGGGAGTGTCTTTTTTGTGTTGATGCTTGTGCCTTCACTTTGAACTTTGAAGTGATCATAATTTGGGGGAAGCTCAAGGCGAGTCAAATTTTTTTTTTAGCAACTTCCAAGAAGCTGTAAGTTTGGGAATTTTATTGCAGATATCTGGAAAACCGAACGTGACTAAGGTGGCACTCTATGAAGTTTCCACTCTATTGCATCAGAATCCTCGCAAGGACAGACCTCCTCTGAATTTTGCGATGCCTTTTGGGGGCCCAGGTTTGCATCCTCGTGGTTCTTTGACTAATGTGCTTCCCCCAGGAAATCCAATGTGGTCTCATGGGAACTCTTCTTCCCATGGTATGCCACCAATGCAATGGATGGGGGGGTATGCAGACCAGCCTTCTGGAGTTGGGCCTCGTGGCTTCAACGGTGTTCTTTCTGGACACGGTGTGGAAGCTTCAGTTGAGTTTTCTATGAAAATCATGTGCTCTGCTGGAAAAATAGGTGGGGTGATTGGGAAGGGGGGTTTTAATGTGAAACAATTACAACAAGAGACAGGAGCCAGTATTCATGTTGAGGATGCATTCACTGATTCTGATGAGCGTATTATTCGTGTTTCTGCTTTAGAGGTCTGCATTTTTCTAACTATTTCCATCTTATATTTCTTATGGTGTGGGAGCACTATAGCTATGTGCTGTAATCCCCAAATAGTTGAGATTTAGGCTTAGTTGAGTAAACTCTCTGAAGTTGTAGGATGTTTCGTATTTGTTTTGATGATAATTTTTCAGGCTCTTTGGAACCCAAGATCCCAAACCATTGAGGCAGTTCTTCAGCTTCAGAGCAAGACAAGTGAATTCTCGGAGAAAGGTTTAATTATTACAAGGCTTCTTGTTCCGTCAAGTAAGGTTGGTTGTATCCTTGGGCAAGGAGGTCATGTCATCAATGAGATGAGAAGGAGAACCCAGGCAGATATTCGTGTATACTCGAAGGATGACAAGCCTAAGTGTGCCTTTGAAGATGAAGAACTTGTACAGGTAACATGGTTGTAGTGAAATTCAATATGGATTTTGTTTATACTGTTCTGATTAGGTTTTGTTTTGTTCAATTCCTGAAGGTCCACTATTTTTCTCAGCTTCACGATTAACTAATATAGGCTTTTTGGTCATTCAGATATCTGGAAATTTTGCTGTTGCTAAAGAAGCTTTGTCTGAGATTGCATCAAGACTGAGAGTAAGAACTCTGCAAGATGCAAATGCTGGAGTAGAATCTGCCCCTGTTCGGCCTGTCTATGGATTTGGCCCCACAGGAAGTGTACCAGGCAAGGGACACCCACTATCTGGTGCAACCCGAGCTGGCAGCTCTGGCGGTTACGAACATCTGAGGGTATTTATCTTTCCCCTTTTTCATTTTCTGCCTTTATTTGGTGTCTTATGTTTGCACCAAAGGCCAGATTTAATGTTCAGTTACCTGCTTAGTCCTAGCGTTAATGACGAATGAACAAATAGGTACTGGTTTTAGTTTTGGAAGCTATTCTGCTGTATACTTTTATAATTATTCATAAAGTTTATTTTGTTAGCCTATCTAAACAGCTTGGTTTCATGAGTGTCTTTTAGCATTATTTATGATGTGATGAATAATAAATCCACCTTACTGGCAGATGAAGGTACATGCTGTTTTCTCGTATAAATGAATGCTCTATCATTATCATCTTGAATGCAACTTCTGAAGTAATGCAAACTAAATCGACTTTATAATCAATGCTCATTTTGTATGCTTAGTCAATATTTTATATGCTTAATGAATTTTTTGTTTACATGAAATTAGTGAGGGAACTTGGTCAGATGATTAAGAGTTTCAATTTGTGCTTGGCCTTTAGTCAAAGCAGCAATATGGTTCCTTCTTCCCACTTGGCGCCACTGTTACATTCGCCTGCAGAATTTATAGTCATAACAATCCCCGTATAATCAATTAATGAATGGACTGCCACTGTCATTGGCAGCTAACTCTTATTAGGTTTGCCATGTTTTCCATTTTATTAATAACCGTTCCATTAGATTGTTGTTCATGAATGATGAATAGATGGTCGGATGGGTTTGGCTAGCCATAAAGTTGTTTGCACTGATCCTCTGTGTAAAATATTATTTGTAGGCTAATCTTTTGTTTTTTTTTTTTTTTGTTTTCTCTTGTTTGTCTCTAGATGGATGTTTGGAATTCACGATCACATTGTGTCATTATTATTTAGATGTTACCGATGATAACTAAACAATTTTACATGCTTTGCTGAAGGGTGGAGGAGGTGAATACGACCCTCATATGTATCCTGTTCCTCCAGCTGCTACTAGGTACTAAACAACTAGTTTTTTTTTAAATTTTTTTCCTTGTGGTGTTTAGTTGATGATGTTGGTTTTACTTTGGGTGCTTTACTGTCCCAGATACCCAAATATGAATAGTGCTCTAGAGCGAAAAATTCCAAGCAGTGCAGTAGATTCTCATATGGGAGCTGGAGGGAGCAGCTTTCCCAGTATGGGTGAGGTATGCTTTTCACTTTAATTGAAGGGGTAAATTTTGACATAGAAACAGAAATCTTCTGACTGGCCACAAAGTTTACCCCTCATATTGTTGCAAGCATTTATCTGTGGACTATGTCATGGATGTTACCTCCTTCCTCAAGAACAAAAGACAATAAGAAAAAGGATCTAAATTTCCTGTCTTAACCATCAAAGCTTTTGGTTACATTTCGCAGTGTTCTATTTTCTGTTTCCTTTTCAGGAAGATGATTGCTTTATTTTGTTTCTTTTCATTCTTCTGAACACAGAAGACGTGTTAAGACATGCATAAAGTAGAAACAATTTGACGAATTATGTTTTTGGTAAATCAAAGAAAAAAATTCTAATTATATTTAGTTTAAACTTCTAAGGATGTCCCCTTCACCAGATCATCTCCCCTTCATCTCATGATTCAGACCTTAAACGTTATCAGAACTAACCCTTCTGGAAAAATTGCAAAAGCCTAATGGAATTCATATTTGACAATAGTTTACCTCCTGTTTTGATGTGTTATACTTATTTCTACAAGGAATGATAAACATTTGTGTTAAAGTGCTTATAATTCCCAGTGGATTGCTAAATCTTTTTTTTTTTTTGCCATTTAAGGTTGCTGTAGCTGGGGTAAAGCTTCAGGATCCTCAACTAGGTGGCAACGAATCAATCTTTGATCAACATGGATCATCTGAGCATTTACCTGCTGCACAAAATATTCTGCAGGCATTTATGACCGCTGCTGTTCAACCCATGGTTGCCCAACATAGCTCCTATCAAGACTTGAATACCCATCAAGTCTCCTACCAAAACATGAATGTTCAGCGAAGCCCCTATCAAAACATGAACACCCAAGAAAGCCCCTATCCAAATGTAAATGCGCAGCAAAGTCCTTATGACAACACAAATGCTCAGCGAAGCCCCTACACAATGAGTACTCAGCAAGGGGCTTATGCCAACATCAATTCACAGCAAAGTGCCTACTATAACAATATTGGTGCATAGCAAGGTACCTACCAATACTGATTCATGACTTGGGCATTTTTGTACCATAGTGTGCAGTCATGTTTCTTAATTAGATCATTATCATGTATGTTAGCTGGCTCAGAATATTAGGGATTATTTCAGCTGTTACATGAATTTGAGCATATGTAGATCTGAATTAAAAATGTAGTCGGCCATGTTATCTCAGGAAAATTGTAAAACATCTTCCATAATGCAAGAATTTTAGTTTTGTTTCAATCTCTTTCTGGTCTTCCGCATAGATGGATAAAATATCCATGGTCTCTTATGTGGAAACAGGCTTATCAGTTTGATCTTCAATTTTATCTAGCTAGAATTTAAAGAGATGGCTCAGTGACCTGGATTCACCTATGTTGGTGCTATGCCATGTTGTTTTAAACCCTTTGAACAGAAAAATCTCTCGGGGCTGGTTCTGGCATACTTGAAGTATTTGTTTATTTTCCTTTGCCTGGCATGGTTTCAAGGGATAGTAGCTTGAGAACTCATAGGGATAAAAACAATCTTCTAAGATTGTCTGTAATGAAGATGGGAGAAGGCCTGTCTGTAATGAAGATGGGAGAAGGCCGTTTTAGGTATTTTATTTTTATATTTTTTTCATGGTGTTTTATTTTTATGTTTTTCTCTTCAATTAGATGGTATATCTGTTTCTGCATTTTGGTACTGAATTGTAGTAGCACTGAATGTTTTTTTAAATTTTTATATTAACAGCTTTTGTTTATTTTTTTACTTATTATATGTTTAAAAAATAACTTTATATATATTATATTATTGTAAAAAATTTACGTTGTTAAAAGATCTCATCAAAAACTTCAAAATTAGATTAATATTTAATATATAAGTTAATTTATTAATATTAATTAAATATTTAATTAATAATAAAATTAAATATAATAATAATTTATTTAAAATAAATAAATTAAATATTATTTTAAATTAGTTAATATTATGAATATTATTTATTAATAATTATTATTTAATATTATTAAAATAAATTTTGTAGCACTTATTGAATGTAAATAAATTATAAATAAAAAATTTTTGATGGTGAAATATTTTACTTTTTATTTTTTAAAATATCAAAATGATGTTAAATTTGACCCCATAAGATAAACATAGCCTAACTTTAGGATGGTCTATAATTTCATATCACTATTAATTAATTAACTAATTTTTTTTATTTTGATTACCTTCTAATTGAAAGAGCATGTAATCATTACTTCTTAAGGCTCGAATAAGACATGCACTTGAATTCCGTAGCAGCCTCGAAGATCTTTCCGTTATTGGTATACACTATGAACAGGCTCCCCAGAGATCAGGTAGTGGCCCTCATCCCTTGATCAGGTTTAAGTGTATCTCCTCAAAAGTAGAAGGCTTTAAGCAGTTATTATAGTAGCGAGTCATGGAGGTAATTAATCTGTTGTTGGCGTAGCAAACTTAAAAAAAAAGAGAGGAAAACATTGAGTCTTAAGGATTAAGACTTCATAATATGTTTATGTAAAATACTTAAATATTCTGATCGTTGATGCCACAAAGATCAATAGCTGGAGTTATGGCCACCAATTAGAATCATATCAAAACATTCAGCTTGTGTATGGAGGCTCATACATTATCCAATCACAAATACATCAAGTCGCCCTCCTTATCCTCGGAGCCGTTAACATGAGCGATGAAATAATTAAAATTTGAAGCAGGAGATTGCATTATTGCATAACTTTGAATTGGTAAATCTCTAGAATGGCACTGATTGAGGCTCCCAAAGAAAGCTTTCCACGATTTTGCACCAAGTGTGCTTCCAAGTTAAATGCCAAATTGCAACCGAGTGGCGTCCTATCCACACAACTTTCAAAAAGGACCAAGCGTGTCTTCATCCATGATTGACCTCTGGTTTTCCATTTCCATTTGGTACAGGGGAAGTACAATGTTGGTCTATTTGTCACATGCAAATGCAATACCCAAATGGATAAGCCCACAATGCGGCAGCAGCCAACAAAGGGTCCTCAGGTAGATAGTCACTTCACTATTTGAGCAGGCACTTCAAGTGCTCCACCCACACCACTCAGGCCACTTGTAAGAGCAAATGCTGCCTTCTGTTGAAAATTTCATGTTGTTTTGCCTTATCACCCCAATCTCATCCTCTTTCTTACTCACCAGACCCTATTATGCTGTACTATTTCAAGCTCTTACGTCACCACAGAGAGCATCACCCACCCTCTGTGGATCATTTAACAACTTGGCAGATAATGCATCTACTAGATTTATGGAGATCAAAAGCACTGCCTTGCCTTGCCTGCCCAAAGCACGGCAGACTTCCTTCTAACCCGCCCTCTTTTTCTCTTCACCTGTAAGTTTTCGTTGCCCCAAGACTTCATTAACCCAGTGCCACACTCACCCTGACACATAAGTGTCACTCACTATACTGGTGATCCTTCTGTCAGCATTTCACTTGACTTTCACTGGCCTTTCTGTGAGCATCAACCTTGTATTCTGCTTCACATCCTTTAATTTTAACCAGCTTTTAATTTATTCGGTTTTCAATCCAAAAACCCTAACTTACTATAGAAAAAATACTCTTTTCTTCGTATAAATTTTATATCCCATCGAGTCAAATATGATGCAAAAATTTTAAGTTATAATTCATGTGAAATTGTGAAATTAACCTTTGCAACACGAGTTTATTTATTGCCTAATTTTCTTTGTTTCATGGAGGTAAAATGTTGGTTATTTAAACATAGTATATGATCGATAAATTGACTTTGGGTGTAATGAAGTGTAAGCTGAGGACTGTCCAACATGGGCCTGCAATGAAAAGTCAACCCTTTTGCTGTAACACTGTGTTGTTGACTATATTGTGAAGAGAACAAAATCTAACGTGCTCCTCTATGCCCAGCAGGCTTCACAGTGCAAGGCCATGGTCGCCCATTTTTCAACATTGTCACAACAATTATTCCACCAAATATTCTTCATATCTAGTGTCTCATCAACTAAACCCCATATATGTATCGACCAAGTATTGGTTAAATCAAAATCATCATACCCTCATGGAGATCGCTTTCTAGTTTGTGTGCATCCACCCCTCTCCCATCGCCCAAATTAATGGAACAGTACTTTCCATGTGTCTTAACACTTTTTTGTGTGTGAGAACGAAAGAGCATTACTTTCTTTAAAATGCAAAGACTCATATACTGCATGCACATGTATATGTATATTGCATGCCGGAAATAATGCATGGCAAGCATTGGATCAATGGTGATGGTTCTATGTAGACCGCAAGGAAGGTAATGGTGGTAGCTAACATGGGTCATGTCAGCGAAACTAGGAAGAATTATTTTCTTTAATTTGATGTAAAGTGTGAAATGGAAACTATACTAATTGCCTTAAGAGGTCATCATGCACTAAACAGTTGGTTATAATGGACAAGAGAATCGTCCTTTCTCCTGCTCACACAGCCTACTTGATCGACCAAGAAAAAGCTACACAAATGCTTTTGATCTTCATTTTCTTTTCCTTGCTTTTGAATCAAAAAAGGGTAAAAGTATAGAGTTATTCTAATGCTTAATTATGACTTGTGTATATCCTGTTTAAAGGGTGTACACAGAAGGTAGAGTTTATACGTTGTTATAATGAGTCATTAAATCATGTTAATATTTAGGGTTTATAGTTTTAACAATTGGGTTAGTACCTTTTCTTAACCTTTTTCTCTCATATCATACATAGGTTTTAAATCAACATGCGATTCATATGATTCAATCAATGGAAATGAAATTTAAGGATACTATGTGGGCATGAAAATAGTTCAATACCCATATAATTTTTAATTTTAATTTTTTTATTTTTTAAGGAAAGAAGGTTGAAATCAAAATGTAATGAATAACTTTTGAAGCAAATCTTGATGATTTGGTTGATTGGTTGGTGGAGATACTGATATTCTCTTACATCAGTCAAACAAATATAATCTAAGATTCACTACAAGATCTTCCCATATTTGAATTAATGGATTTACTTAAAAAAGTCATTTTGTTTTAGGTCTAGTGGTGCCTAAAAAGAAGCATGCGGCATCTTGAAAGTGGAAATTCATTGTTCAAGATTACCCAAAAAAATAAATAGTAATAATAAATATAGGAACTATTAGACAAATCAATGAATATTCATATAGATATCTCTCTCCCTCCCTCCCTCCCTCCCTCCCTCTCTCTCTCTCTCTCTCTCTCTCTCATGCATGCAGAGCTCACCACCATTTTCTTTTCCTTTTGAAAATCTCTCACCTTTAATCAATACAAGTTAAGTTTGTCAATATTTGAATGTCTAGTGATCCACCCAATATGCAAAACTATACCATTGCTATTGCACTGTTATAATTTTGTCATCAACATTACATAAGATCATGAATACTTATTTTTAATCTGTGGTTCTATAAATTAATTAATATTTGAGATCCTATGTAGAATTTCAATTCATTTAATTTTGTATAATTTACGTATCTTAATCAATGATAAACTAAACTTACAAACTTCCCATTTATAAACTAGGAGCTAAAAAAGCTGTATAAAATTGATTTTTTTTTCTTGCTTTTTAATTCTCTCATTCACTTATCTTTAAGTATTGATTCAAGTGTTGAAAAAGTGGGTTATAATGGGCAGTAAAAGTTGCTGTAGAAATTTATGAAAGTCAATGCAAAAAGTCTTGATGAGAGAAGAATATGCAAATACACTTTCAAAAATATATAATAAAATTTTAAATTTATTTATTTGCATCATATATTAACAAAAAATAAAAATAAAATATTTTTAAAACACAACAAGATTTCTAAGTATCAAATATTTATTTATAAAATAGTGGATTAGTGATTTTAATTTTTAGAAACTATGTAAGTAGGAAAATTTTTATTTGCTAAAAAATGGTGTCGGATAAAAAACTTTTTTGCTTAAAATTAAGCTTAAATGTTTAAATGAATGTATTTCAAATAATCGTCAAAATTACTTCTTTTTTTAATTTTTTTTAACGATTAGATTTTAAAACTAAAATATTTGATCAATGATCTACATTTAATTGGTCATGTCATTTTTCAATTGATGTAATTCCATTTAAGTGGACCATCAATACGTAATAACCATTCAATACATATTGACATATATTCTTTAATATATTTTTTAACATATTTTTTATATAAATTTTATATCTTTATGCATCAAGAGTATCCACTTATCACTGCTATTTTTTTTTTTTCAAAAATTCTCCGACATTAAGTGTGGAGAGTTATTTTAATCAAAGTACGCTGATATTTTATTCTTTGTTAATTTTTAATATCACAAGCATATTCCAATTATAGTTGCCGCAATATATACATTTTTATGAATTGAACCGGGAAGTTACACGTGTTGTGATGTTGTAACTAATTAGTGACTTGATACGGAACAAGTATAAATGTTTGCAAATTAATTTGAATATTTCTTGAAGGAACTTGTTTATGGGAAGGCCATTTGTAGGCAAACAAACGACCTCAAAGAAATCATAATATATATGTATATATATTCTTAATTGTGTCCAAAGATTCAGTATATATGGTCAGTACCTAAACCTCTTAGTGGAACTTTATGCCGGCCATGGACACCCTATTCATGTGTCTTATGATCCTCTTATCATATCATCCATTACCCATTACAAAATCAAATGAAGAAAATAGCATCGGTTGTTTAAGCCAAAGTATTTTCTTGAGGTACCTTATGAAATTAGAATTTTAATAACTAATGTTATCGAAATGTATGCATAGAATGCAAAATGTTGATTCTCTCTCTTTCTATATATATATATATATATTTATGTGTAGAATTATATGTTTTTATGATATTTTTGAATTTACTTTAATCGATGTTCAAATTAAATGTATTTTTAATCCGAATTGTAAAGCATGTCTCATTTAAACATATGATAATGAAAAATGTTTAGTATATGTTATGTTATTCGGTCATACATCAAACATCACATAAGTACATAAGTGTTGTTTTAATATTACATCAAATAATTAAGTGCTTATCTTATCTTTTTTATTTTATTCTTTTATTTTCTTTCATTGCCCAAAGAAGCCTACCTAGTTGCCTAAAGATCATAATCACAAAACTTTACCTTATTTTCAAATCCTAAAAAATTCTTAAGTACATTCTTCAAACGTCTTAATATCGCAAAGTTTGACAATTTGGCATCGGTAAAACCTTAGGCTGACTTTACAAACTTAAATCTCTATGGAAATTATTAGCTCAACAAGAACCTTTTTTTTTTCAAAAAAAATTATTCTTTTGAACAAGGGACAAGAATGATAGAATCGAGACAGACCCTTTTTCTTGAATATTAAATTAACTAAGCCTAACCCACAATATCAAATCATGATTTTTATATAATAAACACAATGATCGCACGAGGGCATCACTTAATGATAATAATGGTTAGCCACTTGACCCTTTTTTTCAGAAAGGAGAAAGTAGATTAATATCATGAACCCTAAAGTCATATTTTTTTAAGAACCTTTGTCCTTTGTTAGGCATGTAAAGCTAGCAAAATGAAATGGGGAAGCACTTGAGAGATTAGACTCATAATTAATCTTAGCAGTTATGAATGCCTTTTGAGAAGGTGATGGCGGAGAGTGGAAGGAGATGGTGGCGCATGATTTGATGTCTATACAGATTATATTATGTTTGGGTTTGGGTTTGAGTTTAATTTAATCGGAGTTATATGCTTAACATCTGTAACTGGTTGTGTTTAATTATCTTAGCTTTGACTCTCTTTTAAATAGAACTTATATACTTAAATTGGGTCATACCCATAACTTAAATTTTATGTTTTGTCAGTCATTGATGAGATTTAGTGCGGTATGTGTTGTTCTAAAATCTAAACCACCGCTTTTCAGCCACTTAATTAATATTCTTACAACCATCTATTTATGTATACCCACACTCGTGTGAGATGGAGAAATACCAAATAATTAAATGGGATTTGTCTAATGATTATTTGAAGATAATCTCTTTTATTAGTTTCTGTTACTAAAAAATGTTGGAAGGGTACATGACGTATTTAATTATTTCGACACATTATGCTAGTATGCTTCGCATACTTCCGGGATGATTTTAGGAATGAGACCCGCCAACAATTGCAAGATCATCTACCATGAACATATTAATTGTGTATTACTTTCAAACTATTATTGGTTGGCTTTTACATTATTAATTTTCTTCAAAATTTTCTATGCAACGGAATCATTGGAATCGATTTTCATGAATAATTAAAAATTAAGTATAATTACCAAAAAGGTAGCATTTGTATAAGTGGTATATTACACTTATAGTAGGAATATAAACATCAAGACTGATTAATAAAGCAATTAAGGTCCCACTTCTCATGATTTTTGTGCAAAAGAATAATATCATGATAAGACAATTAATTATGCAAATGCCTACCATGGAAATCAAATCGATTTAATTCAACCGAGCTCTTTTATGTAGAATATGTTCTAAAGGGTGGTCTCAACATGAATATCCAAATCATTTCCAAACACAAGCACAAAGCTTCAAAACTTAAATAAATTAAGCACCCTTTTTCTTTTTTACAATTTCTATCTTTAATTAAACTTAATTTGCCAATGAAAATCAAACATAAATATGGTATCCATCGTCTAGCTATGTATAGGATCCATTAGAGACACGTAGGTCATAGTGAGTTGCAAAAGTTATTAGAATGTCCCCAAATTTTGCGTGCCTTAATTTGACTAAACAAAGCTTAGTGGTGTGCAAGCTATTTCCCATGTCTTTTGGTATTAATAAGTCATGAAAGCAATGGCCACCTCTATGTGTGTTGTAATTCTCAACTTTTCCTTTTTATCGTCTTCTTTAATTTCCTTCTTTC
This sequence comes from Moringa oleifera, assembly GCA_021397835.1. Lineage (NCBI taxonomy): Eukaryota > Viridiplantae > Streptophyta > Magnoliopsida > Brassicales > Moringaceae > Moringa > Moringa oleifera. The sequence goes on from JAJFZO010000094.1 coordinate 4,750,517, forward strand.
ATACTTATGAATTTCCTTCACGTGTGTCACACTTCATTCTCTCATCTTTTTGCTTGCTGAGATCCATCTCTAGTTTTGCTTTTACATTATTTCTCTTCTAATTTTTTGCCCATTTGAACTACAATTCATGAAATCGGGCGAATTAATGTTTAAAGTTATATCTTAAAATTTTTCAAGTTAATTTTCAAATAAAAAATTTAGTGTGTGCTCAATTTTTTTTAACGTATGTGTCGTATTTTTTTAAAATTTTTTTTTGAAATTAATTTGTGAAAGAATTAAAAATAAGAAGAAAAAAACTTTCAACGATTAAATTAGTATGTATGATATTGATAGATTGAATAATTTAATTTATTATATAGTATCACATTTTATTTTTTTATGGGGTTTAGAGCTGCAGGTTAATTAAAATACTGTTTTTATTTTTACACTCTTATGCTCTTGGATACAATAAGTTTAATTCAGATGATGAGATCTTAGATTTTAATTGATTGAAAGTTGGTTTAATTTGAGTGATTAAGTTATTTTTAGTTTTTACAAGCACTGATTTAAATTTAATATTTAAATTATTATTTTGATTTAGGCGGAACCAAACCAAAAGTAAATACTTTAATCATGTTTTTGCTTATATTATATTATACATATTATTTATTTTAAAATTATTTTATAATAAACTTTTTTATAATTTTAAAATATGTTTATCAAGAATATATAAAGAACAAATATCAATGTAGTTTAATAAGATCTTTTTCGAACAATATCATATTTGAAAACTCCAATCATATGCTATCGCTTCTAATATTTATAGTAATACATTCAATTTTTAAATATGATATTTACAACAAAAATATAAGTCCTTTATGACAAATCAATTCAAAGATTATATTCCTACTTAGAAATTAATCATAATCCAAATACAATGCACGAAAAATTTGAGGTCCAATTTATCGGCAAAGAGAAACAAAATTCTACTAAGCTTACATTATTAATCAACTCATTCACATCATATCCACTGTCCTTACCACTTATATCTTCCAACAAGTGGGTACCCTCTTTTTGAATTTATCAACACTTTTTTGGCTTTTTTCGTGATACACGTTTAAAATATATAAAGTTTTATATTTACAATAATTATTTTTTTAAATTATGATACATAATAATTTAATATTTTTTTTAATTTTTCATGTTATTATTATGATTAAATTAAAAAAACACATTTTAAATTTTAATCTCAACACGAGTTTATTAGCAAAAATATGTCCTTATCCTTTTGTGGAAATATATAGTTTGATAAATAAATTATTTCTTAGTTAATAATGAACATAAAAGTTATGTTTCATTAAAATTATAATAAATTCGATTCATTTTCAATTAATTAAATAATTTTAATTAAAAATATAAATGTTTATATAATCAAATACATACTATGTTAAACATTAAAATTTTCCGTATCAGTACTCAAATTTTGTTGGTTCTACAATTTTATAAGCATGTTGTTTGATCATGCTTACGTTATCGTGTTTATATGTAATGTAAATGTGATAGCGTGAGTACCTTATCAAATCTTGATCCCCGTCGCAGCAAAAAAATGAGAAAAAAAAATAAAAATTAAAAAAAGCAGAAAGGCATATTTGGAGTCCGCAAAAGAGGGCATGGCTTAGGAATAATTTCTCGTAGTAAGTGAATAATTAAAATAAATTAATGGTAGCTATGGATCTTGGAGGAGTACCCCATCCTTTCTAAATACACAAGTTGGCTATTTTTCAATGTTTAAAACTTAGCACTTAGTTAAATCAATTCCATATATAAATATAAAGGAGAATCCAAGTGTCATTACAAGTGTCATGGAACCACCCATCAGTCCTACTGTTTTGGTTTTTCTTTTAAAAAACAATGGGCATCTTAAGCTTATCTACAAAGAAAATTCCAACCAACATTAAGTTATTTTATTTTATTTTATTAAATTTTGATAATGATATAAACATGCAATAATTTAATAAAATAAATAATTATTTATTTTATATCAATATAATAAATAACAAAAATATAAAAATATATATATCTTTTTATGTTAAGCATAAAATCGGATCAACATTGAAATTTTATGTAGCAAAACCCTGTTGCCTTCTAAGTTTATGCAACAAAATTAAATAGAATTCTTATCTTCTAAGATAAAGAAAGTCTTTGGTTTTTTCCTTTTTATTGATTATATAATTACTGTTTTCTTAGTTTCAGTACAAGCACAGCATAAGCTTTGTCACTCCCTTAACTGTGTGAGGAAGAAGACGGTCTTCATGAGCTTACTTTTCGGTTCCTCTTTGAGAGCATATCATCACTATCTCGAAAAAGAAAAAAAAAAAAGGAACCCAAGAAAATAAAAATAAAATAAAACCGAAGAAGGATGATATCTGTAGTTCAACAAAAACTTGATCTGAAGTTAAAATCTTTAATTCTCTCAAAATTGGTCAGCTTGCTCATGAATCCAAGGGCTTCAAGCAAACTTGAACGCCATACTTAGGTTTGATGGTGAGGACGATGACCGGAGCATGTCGGTAACTATCAGAGATGGTGAAGCTAAAGCGAGAGATCAGCATGGCGAGTATAATCTTAGCTTCCATCATGGCGAAAGACTGGCCGATACAGTTGCGAGGGCCGGCGGCGAAAGGGATGAAGTGGCGGCCGGGGGCGAAAGTCCGGGAAGCGAACCTGTCGGGGTTGAACTCATTGGCATCTTTGCCCCAGAGTTCCTCACTGTGGTGTATGGCGAGCATTGGGATCCAAATAGATAGGCCCTTCGGGATCAGCAGGTCGCCCAGCTTGATGTCTTCGAAGGCCATGCGAGGCAGCACTGTGGCTGGTGGGTAGAGCCTCAAGGACTCGTTTATAACCATGTTCAACTGAAAAAAGAAAAGAAAATAAATAGAATTTCTTAGTAAGAAAATTTCTCTGATTTTTGCCAAACAGAAAATGAAATGAATTAAGACTATTTAGCTCTAATTAAATTTTAATTAATTTACTTTTTTTGGTTGTAATCACTGAATTAAAAAAGTTAATTATTAGTGAAGGAAATAAGGTCACATGGTCAGTAGGTCAACTGACCATTACTTAGTGGAAAATGTGATCTGCCCTTTTTAAGGTAATTTCCACCCAAAAGGAGGAAGAGAAATCAAAGTTAAATTAAACAATCACAAGGGTTGAATTAAAACAAAAGAGAGAATTTATATTTCGGGAAGATTCGATGCTTGAAATACAATAGTTTTGAATACAGACAATGGAATTTCTTTAAAATTATTAATTTATCATAATGATAGATAGTGTTTGGAAAGTATTTTAAAGTAATTCTCAAAATTAAGAATGTGAACCTCTAAGATTCTAAGTACCCAAAGAAGAAAAATGGAGGAAAGACTATTGAATTGGGGGCTTACCACAGTGAGTTTGGAAAGCTGGTCAACAGCAGGGGTTCCACCATTGCAGACCTGCTTGACCTGGGCCCGAACCTTGTCTTGCCAAGAAGGGTTGCTGGCTAAGAGCATGACAGTCCAGGTGAGCAAGAGAGCAGTGGTTTCATGGCCGGCGAAGAAGAAAGTTTTGCATTCGTCCATGATCAACTGCAGGTTTAAGCTCAACCCACTGCCTGATCTCTTCTTCTGCATCTCATTAAGCAGCATACCCAGTAAATCATTCCCGTATGAACTACTCCTACCGATTTCCACACAGTCCTTTCGGCTCTGTATGATCTCCATCAGCAGCCTCTCCACCTCTAACTTCAGTGATTTTATCTCTCTGTTATACTTACTCGGGAAAAACCTGAAAAGAAAGCCCAATTCAGTGATCCATTTTATGGATTATGAAGGATGTCAGTGGTATCACAGAGAGAGAGAGAGAGAGAGAGAGAGCTTACCTGCTGCCTGGAAAGCAGAGGTGCCTGCTGGCTTGAGCGCAGAGGCCTTGGAGGACAGTTAACAGACGGAAGATTTGCTTTCCTTTCTCGTAGCTGCTATCGAATTCAGTCCTGGAAATGATATCGGCAGTGAGCCTTGTCATGTACCCTCCGATTTCGAACTCTGTTTGGCCTGATTTTACAGCATTTTCCAGTGATTGGATCATCTCCTTAGTGCACTCCACCATGTACTCTGCGTAGCTCTATTTAAAAAACAATCCAAATCGACCAACAAATCAATTTCTCAATGTACGATGACAACTAATTAATTTCAAACAGTACCCAGAAAAATGAAAAGCAAATAAAAGTTGAAAGCAGTATAAAATCGTAATATAATACATATATGTATACCTTGAGTCTATCTCCAGTGAATGCCGGAGCAACAAGGTGGCGCTGATGGTACCAGTCTTCGCCGTTGGCCATTAATAGGCCGCGGCCGATGAAGTGCTTTGATCCCTGTTGTTGCAGCCATGATTTGCCCGATAAGGTGCTGTACTTGGACAGAAGTTCTTTGATCATTTCAGTTTCTGTTAAGCACATCCTCGGCTCAGTCCCGTTCCAGTATACAAATCTCTTCCCTGTAAAGAAAAAAAAAAGAAAAACCCAATTTTGTTACGTGAACCAGGACACTGTTTGGTTTCTGAGAAAATCTGCGGTGGGGTGGCGTTACGATATGGCAAGATACGCATGAAGTTAATTTGACCAAGAATTAAAGAGTACCGTATTGCTTTGACCAGGTGACGTAATGCGGCAGAAGACGACCAACGATGTCATGATGGATGGAGTCCATGTCCTTAGAGGTGGACTGAGAGATCAAGGAAGCCATATCGGGGATGTTGCCTGTCATCAGGCGGGGTTTCGGGCCACGCACTCCTTGCCTCTCCATCGTCTTCATGATGCGTCTGGGTGTCAACCAGTAACACGAGAAGGTCTCGTAGGCCACTTTCAGCACCCAAGACAGAACCACGACTAAAACTGCCGTCATCACCGCCATGGCCATTGTCGCCACCGAAACACGAGGCTCTGCGACAGACCGATAGAGAGATACAGAGAGAGAGAGAGAAGGCCGCTGGTTGGTTTATATAGAAGAAAGGCTTGTTTTCTAACTGGCTTCCGGATATTATGAAGCCATATATAGCAACTAAATCAGACCAGCTTTGTTAGGGCAGTTAACTCAATCAAATTCTCTGGGTAGCAAATCCTGCTAAGTTTGTCAAGTAATTTATATAGAGGAAGCTCTGGCTACACTACTAGTATGATTTATTTTTCTAAATTTTGTATAAATTATCATAATATTAACCAAAAACGGGGGGTAAAAAAGTAATTTCGCGAGTTTAAAGCGGTGGTTGCTCCGCAATGTGAGTGCGGCCATAAATATAGAAGAACAGATTCTTAACAGAAATAAGGTTGACAACAGAGGAAAGAATTTCAATGGAATTAAACATCATAAAGACCAACAGGACGTATTCTAGAACAGTGAGGATTAAATGAGTTACATGAGTTGACTTTTTTGAAAATATAAAATATGTCTAACTTATGTTACAGTTATATTCATTGTTACACTTAGGATTTTTTTAATTTTTAATAAAATAATTTAAAATTTGTATTTTATATTTTTAATCAAATTTTAATTTTTAAAATATTTTGAAACAAATTTTGATTTAATGATTTTATTCAAATTAAATTTTAATAAAAAAGATTGTGAAAGATCAATAATGTTTTTGTTATTAAAATATTAAAAAATTATTCTATACTTCCTTTTGATTTTATTTTTTAAATTTGAATAATTTTTAATTAGTAAAACAAGTTTATAATTTTTTTTAAATTTCTAATAATATAATTTTTTAAAAAAATTATTTTCATTGCTAAAAGAATGCAATACTCACATTGTATAGTTAAATGGTATAAGATAAATTCTTTAAAAAAATTGTAATACATATGATATCTCATACTTACCAAAGATTCAATTCAATGCAGTTATATTTATTATAGCATATAATTGGGGCAAGAGAATCCTCTATTGATTTAATTTTATTATGCATATTTTTTTTTCTAAAAATGAATTTCTTTTTTAAGTTATTGGATGTTAATGTAATTAAAAAATTAATATATAAAATTTTAATTATTAATTTTTTTAAACTGTTATATATTAATGTCTTTTTAAAAGATCAACACAACTAAAATTAGCAGAGGATCCAACTGAAACAAGTTGTCAATTCTTTTTTTATTAAATTTGAGTTTAATTTGAGACTTTTGTTTGTTAATTCGTTATGGATTTTTCATTATCTTTTTGAAATTTCAAATTAAAATTACTTGAGATTAGTTGTTTTTTAATTATTTTTATTAAAATATCCAAATAACCTTAATTAGGATGATGTCTACCCATCTATCTGTTCTTAATTTATACAAGTAATTCTATAGGTATAGCAAGTACAAACTATATGGATGAATAAATCAATTTTTATCAAAGATAATAAAACAAAATTATATAACTTAATATAAACAATAAAATAGATATTAGATAGTTCTAACGGGTCAAATAAAAATAAACATATTATATCATATATAATTTAATAATTTAATTAACAATATAATAAAAATTAAATATTATAAATCAAATAATGTATTGTTTCTTAACAAGACTAATATTGTAGAACAATAAATAACTACTCAAACATGGATTGCCGTATTAGAATGGATATGTTGTTTTTTAAAGTCATTAGTATTCATATCTATATAAATTCAAATTTTTGATTGAAATAGTATTTTAGTTTTTATTTTTTCATAATACAAAATTTTATCGTATCTGTGTAATAGTATCTATGTAATACTTTTAAAAAAACTTGAAAATTTCATTATAAAAAATAAAAAATAATAGTTACAATGTGATAAAAATCAAAATAATAATCTAAGTCTAATTTAAATTTATTCTAATTTCATTTCTTAAATATGAACAGACATTTATTTAATTTAGTGGTTTAAGAAAAACAAAAGGTATATATTTAATTAAAGTTTAAACATTATCATTAATTAATTTACCAACCAAGTAATAAATGTAGTTTTTACTATGGTTACTCATAATGTTACTCATAAACTGCAATTTGAGTATATAGACTTTACTTTAATTAGTCGACATATATATTCCTCATCTTTTGACCACTTACCGATTTATTTGACATCTAACCATTTATTTTCAAAAATAATTATTATCTTCAAAAAGATTCAATTTTTAAGTTTAATGGATCATCTCACTTTTGTTTTTTTCTTTTTTACCAAGACCGACTTATTGGCAATTAATTCCTCATCAATATGAAAGGAATATATCGCTCTGAAAAGCATTGATTTTTCCAATACTAATATATATCTATAATTTGACATTCCAACAAAGAAGCGGGTACCTTAAAAAAACCCATATCTCTTTCTAAAATAACGTTGTGCTCCAAATGTTCTTATCCCAAAATTAACCAGATTATAAATGTAAGTATCTCGATCATTACCGTCTTTATCGATCTTTTTTTCGCATAAAAAATGTGATCCGTTTATGCCACTTGTTCCTAAACAATCCTATCTCCCTAGTTCTTTCTTTTCCTTTTGTTATTTTTTGTTCCTTGGACCCTCTTGATCTCCTATAGTTTTCAGTGAAAAGAAGAAGGAATACCCATTTGTTTTTATATATATATGATGCAATGGAGAACTTTTAGGCTGTCAAACATATGATTAAATTTTAGTGAATGGGCATCCAAATTTAGATCTGTGAGACCTTGTGCGTACTCAATGGCCATTGGTTTCTTGAAACGATTATTTCCTAAGGTCGTTCATGGGGTCGTGGGATTCAGTTTCAAAAGCCGAGAAGATGCCTGATTTTGTTGTTTCTTTGACCTCTTTATATCAGCAAGTCAACTGATGACTACTTGTTCTTTCTCCTGTTTCAACATTAAAAATTAGGGTTCTTGATGGAAGAGAATCCATAATGCTTACAAAAATGTTATTTTGGAAACTTGTGATGAGATAAAAAAAATAACAATAATTTGTTTTTGATCGTGTGGGATGCATGAATTTCAGACTGCAGAGTGTTTGTGATGAGAAGGAACATGCATGAACATGGTATTGCTTTTCTGTGGTTATCGCATTTAATGGCTGTGTTCTCAGCTCCATGCAGCTTTGTCTGATCACCATCTTGGCTTGCACATGCTCACTGTTAGAAACTTTGGTTTATAACTTCCGTCTTTGTAACCACGCTGTTTATAAAAATTTAAAATGTTATTGATATAATTGAACTTAGGTTTGATTGATATAATTTGATTTGTTTTAATTCTAAGTAAATTTAAATGAAAACATTATTTTTTATGTTCAAAGATAACGTTATGTTAATTTACAATTACAAAACAATTTATGTTTACCATTATAGTTTTATTCAAAAATTATGTCTTATTTATTCATATTTTTTTTTGAAAAATAATTTACAATGAGAATAAGCCGAGCAATAACTTTGGGCTACACCGGACACTGAAAGTCAATAAAACGTAGTTAATTAGAATCCTAGCCGAAAGTTAACACTAGAAACCCCGTCGTTCTTTATATTGTAAGTCAAGCTTGCTAATTATGATCATAAGCATAGTTAATTAGCATATGATTAGAGTATTAATCAGCTTTGGATATGTTCCATTGACGCGGCAACGACAGCAATTGGTGAGTCGGTGCGTAAAACTTATCCGGTGTACCCTTATTGTTAAAAACATCAAAAAGTTACTTTAATTAAAGATAGTATTTGTAGTTTCTGAAAGATAATATATACTTGTTGTCTGTAACAAGTTGGCTGAGATATATTGACAGTTGAGAAGAAGGATGGATTAAAAAATGTCACGGATATTGGAAAGAGAGCATTAGCGGAGAGAATCCTAATCGGCTAATGATTAAAGGCTTGGCTTAGATGCAAATTTCATGTCATGAGAAGGAAAAAGGGAGTTGCTCAAATGAATCAGTAAGTCAAAAGGAAAGGGAAATGGGGTCATGGGCATATGCATTTTAAGCTTATAGTTAAGGGAAGTGTCCTTTGATCAAAGTAAAGGAACATATTCTTTCGTGGGTTTTTCTGGGTATCCCTTGTTAAGGGCACTGTGGCCCAGAAGGCCCATCCAATGGAGGACACATCTAAGAAGTTCGATCATGGCCTGGATCAATCAGAGAAAGGTTTTGTGGGTTAATGCTAATAGAACTTATTCTTGTGATTAGGTTCAATTAATGTTAAGCTCGAGCTGCAAGAAGTAAACACTAGAGATGGAAAGGATGCCATTTGTTTACCCAGCAGAGCCATTCATTCAATTATCCTGCACTTCAGACACCTTGTAGGTGATTCCAAGTCATAATCAAGAATGTTTGCCCTATGCATTAGGTTTCAAAATATGAACCATTTCTTTCTACTTTCCCTTTTCGGTGGCTTTTCCTGCTATCTTGTTCTACTGACAAGTGTAAAACCAGTTCATTTACCTTAGAAAATGTGTTACCTTCCAAGAGAACAGTACTGCATTATATCCACAAACCAATCAATGAAAGAATCCTACTCAAAAAAGAAAAAATCCAATTTCTGGGTAAATTCAGTGACTTGAAAAGGCCAGTCCAGCACTTACCGTTCCTGCTCATCTGGTCAGCAATCCCAGCAGACAAATGGCTTGAATAATCAAAAAGAGATTTACCAAAAGTAAGCAACATGTTAATTATGTAATGGATCATGCAACATTGTTACGTCCAATTCCCTGATATTGCGTGATTCCTCCTGTGAAGTTTAGAAAATGCATCCCCATCTTAGAATTTCTAACTGTGCTACATTCTTCGAATCTCTTTACTCAGCAACACTGCCTTATTCCTGATCACAGGGGAAATACAAGATATTTATGTCGGCATGTTTAATAAACAACACATCCAATATTCCAAAGAAGAAAAGTGCCTTCGCATCAAAATATTCCACTTTTCTTAGCAGATAAAGCCATTTTGTATTCACTTCTAGATGACAATATTGAGGTCATATTTGGTTATTTCATAAGGATTATGAATTTCCAGGAGCATTTGGCTGCAGTACCTATTGTGATGAGTTATACGCTTGCTGCTACGCACCTTCCGTCTCCCCAGAGAATATATAGATCAATCACAAAGTACAAATGAATATGAAATACTGAAGCTTATTTCAGCTAGCATGGCTCAGGTCAAAATGAACAAAATAAAAAGCTTGTCATAGTAACTGATAGTTTCTTCAGTACATGTGCATTAGCTCGCATAACAATTAGTTTCTTCTCAAAAGAAAAGCCAAGCAAAATCCTCAGTATCTAAATCTAATGTTAGAAACACAACAATCATAGAACTTTCTTTTCTTTGTCGGTGGATGTAGGAACTCTTGGCAACGTCCACTGCTTTAAATTGGCAAAAAGAGTGAATAATGTGAAGTGACCGAAGCAAAGAAGCATAATCACTGCTTCAAAGAGGAAAGGATACTTCTTCGGAGGACGTATTGTCAAGTAAACAACATGAAGGACAATGGAGCATAAATACAGGATATCAAATAAAGTTGCGAGGGGAGGAGGGAGACTTGCAAGAAAATTAGTATCGTTGGTATTGCGTCTTCCAACAGGTCCACCAGGTGCATGATATACAAGAAAAGAGAGAGCAGATATAGCTATATATGGCAGTAACAGTTTGTCACGACAGAGAAGAGGAAACATAGAGAACAAGGCATAATGTGTTAACCACCTGAAAGGATGAGGAAGTTTCAGAGCCAATAGGCTTGCAGCGAGAAGAGGCAGCAGAATGGACTTCTCATGCACTGCAGAATTTTGGACACAAGCATTGATAGAAAAACTAGTTACAGAAAATGGAAGGCAAAAATAGAAATTAAATGGAGAAAGGGAGGAAAGTGATTCACCTTGGAAGGAAAATAAGTAGAACGCGAAAGAACTATTAAGCAACCCATAAAGGAAACCTTCACTGCTTGGAGCCATTACTTGGTGAACCATTGAAGGTAGACAAGTTAAAACAGTGGCAGCTAAGCTGAGAAACTTCAGTGATTGCATTGTAAATAATCTCTTCCACTTTATGAGAACTGATGTGGAGCACCAAAAGTTAGCTACATAATCCTCATATATCCCTCTTTCAAAAGGAGCAAGACGGGAAAGAACCTGCATCAGTCACCAACATTGTAGCAAACAGCAATCAAGATGAATCCAACTACTCAGCACTTATCGTGATCCATAACATTAAATACTTAAGCGTAAAAAAACGTACTAACATCCTTGGAAAAAAACAGTTGAAATTTGTCTTCTCTACCATTTAAGCTACACCGTCTATCTACCCTAGTAGAATCACCCATTTAAGATATTCATGATATCCATCATGCTCAATGTATTGATCTTTCACGTAGGGGAGGATCCACAATGTCCATATGTAGTCCTCTCAAGGAAGAAAGCTACTGGATGAGAGGGATATGAGGGTTTTGGAAGGCATCATTTTCTTAATGGTAAGTAGATTTCATACTTTCCAGCTGTATGAGTTTTCTTTGCCAAAAACATCGTCTATTTGCTGCATCATCATGACATGGCCATAGAATAGGATGGGATTATTTTACACTCTGAGAAGAATCACCCAGAAAAACAAGTACACACTAGCAAGTCCTCGTAACATAACCTACATAATACTTGTACTCAAAAGCCTACCCCAACGTTATAATATTATTGGCATCTCCCGCTTATTTAGGAATTAATTCAAGAAATAAATTCTTTTAAAATGCTATCAGACAAGAACAAGGTTTATTTCCAAGAGTGCCACCCAAAATATTCATCAATTGAGTGCAGAAATGAAATTACAAGAAGATAATGACTAGAAAAACAAGAATAAATAACAACCAATTGAAAAAAAAAAAAAAGATAATAACAGAAGTTTCTAAGAGGATAGAAAAATGAGTTGTTTACCTCCAAAAAACCATCTACTGAATGAAGATATGGCCACCAAACAACAGCAAATGTTATTACGACTGTCAAGCCCAATTTTGCCACCTCGAGAAGTGGATTTTTACGCTTTAGGCATTTACCCAATAAATGGCTGAAAAAGGCAGGTGCAAAATATGCACTCATCTGAAATATACAAAACAGAGAAATATATATCGTAAAAGTAATCATTAAATAATAATGTCTACCTTTAACAAAAAAAGTAGATTAGATAAAGAAAACTTTCAAGCAGCAAAAATAAATACCATCACTCAACATACTTGCAATCGTATGTTGAATTACCCACAAATTCTCTCTTAGCAATCCTCCGTTACAGCATATATTCAAGTACAGCTACACAAGCTTGTGAACTGCATTGTCTACAACAATGAGAGCCATACAACACTGACAAACAGAGCCAAGTAAATGATCTTGAAAAGGACTTGGTAATTTACTCAATCAGATCACAATGGCCAAAACCAGCTCATTCTTTCCCAAAGCCATAGAATATGCTGCCTATATCTGTGACATGAGCTAAGGTTTTCCAAGAATCCAGGTACACCTCTCTCATTGCTTTCTTGCCAGTTCTTTTCTAGTGTTTTTCCTCCTGAGTATATCTTACTAAACTGCTGATTTTCCATGTTTGACGGGATCCTGTAATCATCTCATTAAAGGTGCCATGCTCCTTTTAGAAAAAAGAAAGAAACAAAGAAAAAAGATCATCAAACTTATTTCTCCAGAAGACCTTGACAACTTTCTCATAAAAGGTCCATCAACGAGGTTGCAGTGTTTACAAAGGTACTTATTGCAGTTAGCAATTCACGCTGCAGGAGCACAATATTGACAAACCTAAGGGACTTCTTCTCCAGACAAAAAAGCAATCAGAACAAGATACTCAATTCCTATACTCAAGTCCACCAAAATATTATATATACACTGAAAGAAAATACATGAAATTATTATTTTTAATGTGAGTTTATAGGTTGTGAGTCTCAAATCTAGCAATATTCTATACTGTGTTCACTACACACTATGCTTCTGCTATCTAAGTCAAATTTAAGACATTCTTCAACTTCAGCCTATTTTCTTATCTTAAACTAAAACCAAATAGCAATCGAACTCTTTCTTAAATTGGATTAATAACAATCTCCAAGCTAAGACGAAGACAACTTGACATTTGATTCATTATTGTTGCACATAATTGTCATCAACATTGCATGAAAAGAACACCACAAGGAAAGTTCAATTATTATAGGGAGAGTACAAAGTCAGACCAGCTGAAAGACAAATAAGAAGAAGCAGAACAAATAAATAGCTACCTAGCATCCTGGACTCAAATCAAAGATGGAAAAATTCACTCCTCCAGATACTGAATTACGTCTCCAACAAGCCACTGCAAGCTTTCCTCAATTTGATTCATTATCTTTATGATTAGGTATAGAAAGGACAGTTCGTAACTTCAATCAATTAATTTCTTACAACAAAGAAAATGTATTAATGAAATATTCCTAAAGCGAATAGTGATTATATGTACCATCCCTAGTCTTGACAAACTTCTTGTCTAAAACAGTTTTTATATATACAACTGCATCTATTCTATTCGGAAATATTTGCAACAATTGAGGTGTTCAAGTAACGAAAGAGTCAACAAAGAAACTACTAAAGAGCTACTAAAACTGTTTCAAGCAAGACTTTGGTGGCCACGAACATCAGAGATACATTCTTCCATGAAACATTTACAAACTAACATCCCTCCAAGGGATATGCTACAGGCACCTTTCAAACTCAGCAATACTAAATGAGAAAAGAACCACTCTTCAGCCTTTTCTGCACATATTTACAAACAATAAGAAGCCAGTGAAGCAATTACTAAGATTGTAGTTATTTCTTCCAGAGCTCTATGAATGTGATCAGTTGGTGGAAGGATAATCATGTTATACAGTTCAAAGGAAAATTCTGTTTAAGCTATTCCTTGTGATAGAAGTGCAAAGAGGAGATGTCTTGGTTGTTGAAGCACCAAAAGATTGAAAATTTTTTTACACTTTTAGTTATGTACTTAGCCAACCATCTTTGACAGTAGACATCTGTATTTTGCATGTCAGAGAATATCTCAAATGCAGGCCATCAAATGGTCTCTTGAAGCAGAGTAAACCATCCAAGCTATTTATTGTCTCTCGAGGAAACAGAACCTCAAAACACAGTTTAGATAAACCTACTAGTCAGTATCCTCTTCTTCATCTACTTCTAACTACTACATAGTTCCAGTATATACAGAAATAAAATTGTAAATAATTGTAAGCATAAATATATCTTCCTCCTCCGCAGATTATATATTATCCACCTAATTTAAGGTCACCCAGGTTTTGTTAGTTGTAGCAAAAGCTTTGGTCCAACATCTGCTCAATTCATCTTGTTTTACAATAATATAGTCGGGCAAAGGATGGAGGACAATAAGAGCCTTCTAGTCAATTACCGGAGATAAGGCATAATCCTGCTGAAGAAACCAGCTTGTTACAGTCAGTAGTTTGTAATTTTCACAGGGACTCAATTCTCACTCAGTATAGAAGCTATTTTTCTGAAAAATTCTCTCCTTTTGTTTTAAAGCCTCACTTTCATCAATGTATTGGTAACATACGTGCAGCACATGTGACTTTGGTTAACATTTAAGACATGTGAGTAACCAATGTCGAAAGGGAAAAAGGCTCTTGCATCCAATTGTAAAGATGTTAGTAAATGTACACTGCTGCTCAAGTAAAAATAAACAACAAACATGGTCAGACTTGAACACAAGACCCACTAGAAATTAAAGATATTCTAGTAAGAGCTGGACAAAACTCCATTCACCATCCATTAAATTTGAGCAGATAATATAAGAACTAGGATTGTGTTCCTCGTTGCTCTTTAATTTGCCACTACAGGTACTTAACGCAGATAAATTCATATATGTAAACTAAACAACCTGCAAGATAATGCAAGTCACCAGCAATATGACTTGAAAAACTTAGAGAAAAAAGGAAATCAGCACACAAATTCAGGCAATAAAGATGTGATTGATTGGGGTGACTCCCTATTTCCTTAATTTGTGAAGAAATAATCAAAAACTTGATCTTGATCATTGAGCAATAATTTAGTAAAGCTAAGATGGCAAGTTTTTTTGTGCTTGCACAAAAAACCCCATATGAGGTACACCATACACCAGATCGATCAACATCTCATTTAGAAAGAGAAATTTGAAAACAGTATATACAAAGCAGTGCTGAATGAGAGGCACCTGCTTGTGATTGAGGGCAAGACTGAAGAGGACGCAAGAGATAAGCTCCTTATGAGAGAGGACTGCAGCAACAGCACCAACTGTAAGGCCCAAGCTGATACAATTATACTGAAAGGAAACCGTATACAGATGAGAACTAGAATAATATACAATTGAGCATAAAGAAGACAAGCAAACAGAAACCTTCTAAACCTGAAAATGACCATGATCAATTAAGATCAGACATGGATTCAGCAGAATCATTGCAATGTGCCATGCTATATCCGTTTTAGGATATCTGGGGCGACTGCCATGATACACTAGCACAAAACAAAGAACTGCAGGAAAGAATATCAGCGCATCAGAGGATAAAACCGTCCATCTCATGAGTAGCTTTCTGCGGATAAAGTAGAAAACAAAAATGAGAAGGTGAGACAGTCAGCAGTCAAGAAACATGCAACTCCAAAATAAAAATAAAACAGGAATTGAAGGATCTCAATGAAAAATGGAAAAGATTATTATTTTTCAGATAAAAAGGATAAAGAAAAGAGTTTATGATGCGCACCCAAAGTAAGATTCATGGCCACGGGAAGTAAACAGAGAAACCGATTGAGGATAGAAGGATCTGAGAAGAAGACCATGAATGTAACTCTGGTAGGCAGTGAGAGGAGGGTAATCGAGTCCCCAGTAATTGAGATCATTGACGGTGCTGTTCCGGTACCACTCCTCAGCTGGAAGATTGATTGTGATCTCCATCCAATGCCTCTGTGCCTCATAGTCCCCGAACTTTGGAGGATTTCCAGCACCAGAGTAAGAATGGAGGGACACTGCCGCCCGCACCAATAAAGCAAACACGGAAATACACATAAATGAGACAGTAATGCCTTTGTGAACCAACCACCACCAAGTCCTATCATCATCACCACCGTCATCAACTAATACCTTCTTTTTCATCATCTGTCCTCCCTCCTTCTTCCCCATCTCTCTCTCTCTCTCTCTCTCTCCCTCTCTCTCTCTGGTTTTAGTTTCTTATGCCCGGGGGCTTTGGCCACGAGGACTTACGAGTGGCAGAAGTAATACGGCAGCGTTTACTGCTTTCAGTTCACTGTTCAACCCTGTTTAATTTATTTTTATTTTTTTAGTTTTTGTTTTCTTTGATGCATATGCTTTTATATATATATATATAAGAGGTCATCCTTATTCTTTTTATGCCCTTTTTTCCGCCTAAACTAAAGCACTACCTTATTAGCAATATTATTTTATCTAACATTATTTATCAATAATTTTACAAATTAATATGATAGATTAAAATATTTTAAATCTTAAACTATTATATATATATAACATATTTATAGTTTTTATATTGTGAAAAAAATTGAAATTGGGAGAAACACAATTACTGGCAAAATATTTTATACTCTACAAATACTAATTAAATAGTTTTTAACAAAAATTTACAAAATATTTTTAAAAATTATCATAAATTTTAAGACATTTAAATAAATATTATTAGTGCATTTTAGCTAAATTAAAATTTTTGATTAAATGATGTCAATTTTTATCAATATCCGATTGTCTTATATATATACATAATTTTTTAAAAAAATTAATAAAAAGATGATTAAATTGTAATCTAAAACTTTATTTATTACATGCAAGAAATTCTCAAATTTATTTAATTTTTAAAACTAAAAAATAATTATATAAATGAGATATATATTTTATTCATAATTGTAAATTAAAATTTATAAAAAAATTACTTTTATCATAGATTTATATTTTTATTGAATTTTTTATAAAAATTTTTGCATATAATTTTATTAATATTAATAATTTTACATACAAATAAAATGTGTATGAATTTTTATTTATGCAATTATTCAAATAGTCATTTAAAATATTATTAAAATAAAAAATATATTTTTATCAAATTTAATAAGAATATATTAATAAAAATATGTTATTTTTTATCAAATAAAAATATGTTTTATTTATTTAAATAATATTAAAAAAATATTAAAATTAATTATACAAATAAAAATCACATATACTTAATATGTGTATATAAAACTCTTAATATTAATAAAAATTATAAACAAAAGTTTTATATTAAAAATTTAATAAAAATTTAAATCTCAAATAAATATAAGTTTTTTATAAAATATAATTTAAAAAATATAAAATTTTTATATAATTAATCTAAAATAAAAAATTATAAATATTCACACCAATTTCATCCAATTCTTCCAACTCTAAATTCTTCTCTCATGTAAGCTCTGTTTGATTTCATTGAAATGCAAGCACATGAAGGATAAATCCATGTCTGCCAGATTTTAAGCAGTAATTTTTTTTTTTTTAAAAAAAGCCAAATGATCTTTTCTTATTTACTTTTATCAATGTTTCTTGTTTGAGAATTGGTAAAAAAAAAAAAAAAAAGCAAAATAGAGTCTAAATTAGTGTAAAAAATACAGTAATTTAGATTTATATAGAGATCAAAATTCATAAATTTTTAAACAAATAGATTTTTTTTTTTTAAAAAAGGCAAATCCATTTCATTTCCAAGGACATCATATCATTTTAATACAATTTATCAAATCAACCAATATAAGCTGATCCCAAGAGAAAAAAAAAATCAATTGCAAGATTCAATTCAATTATTTTTAATTAATTAAAAATTATTTGAATGTGTTTTAAAATTAACAAGTAGTTTTAGAAAAAATATATTTTTTAAAGTCCAAAATCACTTGTAGTCTAAATTTTATTTAAATTATTTATTTTTTTAATAATGACATTCTAGTTTTTTTTTTTTGATCTACCCACTATAAAAAAAAAAAAAAAAAACCCTAACATCTCACATCTTATTTTCAAGTTTTAAATATATAAAAAATAATAAATAAAAATTTACAACCACCATTATTCAAAATAGACAAATTCTATAACATAATGCAAATTGATTTAATATAATAATACATTCAATCATACAAAATTAGAATATTATGCATTGTGTATTTCCTATTATAATTGCATATTAATTGACTATCTTCGATAAAGATTTGACCGATAAGTTAGAAATAATCTAAACCATTGCGTATTTCATATTTAGTATTATGTCACAGTTAATAAGTTACTTCATACTATTTATGGAAATCTCATGACAAGATGTTACTAATTTGTCAAACATATTACTTAAGAAGAAACTTCAGTTTATAGAATTGGTAATGAAATCAAAATGTTGAATTTGCGGGAAAATCTATTTAGTTTATAAAATGATTTCAATATGAATATTTTAATTGAAAATTTTCACATGAAATTTTTTTTCTATTTTTTGATAGATAAACGTTAGAAAGACAAAGGGTAGGTATCAATTTTCTCTAAATATATTTTTTTAATTTTTTAAAATTTATTGATTGTGTTTAAATTAGATTTTGATTTAAAATAGTTTTGAAAATTTATTTTTTTAATTGTTGAACTGCTTAAAATATAAATCAAATTAATTAATTTTTTATTTTGATTTTATTAATCAGTTTTAGTAATTATTTTATATTTTTTAAAAAATTAGAGAATATTTTTTAAAAATATTTTAAACAATTTTTGTAATAATATAATGATTTAAAAAATTTTAATTTTAGAATTTATTTAATTTTTTTATAAAGTTTAATTTTATTTAATTAATAAATTAAAATTGTGTAAATATCATTTAAAATTTAAAATTTTACTCTTTCTCACCAATCAAATTTTTATTTTAAAAAATTATCTAAATAAATCTTAATATTTTAATTTTATCAAAATTAAACCTCATTGAAAAATTTAAATATTAAAAATATTTAAATTAAAGATATTTTATAACTAATTTTGACTTATAATTTTTTATGGATGTAATAAAATATTTAAGCTATCATTATAAAAAAGTTTAAAAATTTTTAAGTACTAAAAAATATTTTACTATTAAAAATTTTAAAAATTCATAAAAATAGTTAATTAGTTAAAAAATCTCAAATTTGAGGAATAAAATCAAAATAAAATATAAAATCTATTTGAAAAGTTTTTAGTTATTTTTAACAATAAATAAATTATTAATTTTTTATAATCTTTTTAAGTCAAAGTTTAATTTATATAAAATTAATAAATTAAGTTTTTTTTAGATACATTTTAAAAGTTAATGTTTGATTGGAGAGAAAAGATTAAACTTGAAGTTTTAAATAATATTTATCTGTTAAAATTTATTTAAATATTTTTAAAATTAAAATTTATTTGCAAAAACGTATTAACCTCATTTTTTTATGTTAAGTTTGCTATAACTAACAGTTTGATTCGATTATTTTTAAAAAATAGAAAAATTCAATATTCTATAATTTGCTGGATGCGGAATTCTAGCTGATTCCAGTTCTGATGCTTAATTCCTGTTTACGCAGCAAATCCTCTCTTTTAACGACCTCTTCAACCCAGCCAAACAGCACATGACACGTTTCACCCATTCTCAACGTGTCGTTTTCTCATTGGTCTTTGTACCCATAGGTCGAATATGCTCTGTTACGTGATCATTTCATACCTCTAGATACATAAGTGAAACTTCAGGCCCCGCTAGCATTTCTTCTCACTGACTTTTGCCCACCTCTCTTTTTTCCTCCTCTCAGTCTTCTTCCCTCTCTCTTCTCCCGTGTCTCCGTGAAAGGTTTCGCCGGCGGCGAGCGGAGGATCGGACACTCGCCGGAGAATCCAGGACTATACGGAAGAGATTTTGCTGCGAGAAGATGAAGGTTTTTGTCAAGACTTTGAAGGGAACTCACTTCGAGATCGAAGTGAAACCCGAGGACTCGGTATAATATGTTAATTTAGCCCTTAATCATTGGATAAAGATTGCTTATATTTTGTTTGATATGTAAGCAAATTATGTATGGATCATTAGGGTTTTAATTGGGTATTAAGCCCCTAAGATTAGGGTTTTTTTTTGGTGTTACGGTGCATTTTCATGGTTTAAATTCGAGCTACTTAACTGTTTAAGTTTCTTAGTTGCTTTTTCTGTTGAGAATTTCAGTGAACGTGTGATTTGATTGAGAAGAACTTTGTAGTTTTGGCTTGAATTGGCGGAATTGTTTACGTTAACTGGCAGCGGATACTTTTTATTATTTTCATTTGACTCATTTTTTACCGCTGTATTTAATGTTTTCACCAATATGTGGAGGATTGGTTGTAAGTAATACTTTTACTGGCAAGCTTTCACTTGCCATGTTGTAGGTGGTGGAAATTAGACTGACTATAGTCGCATACTTTTGTTTCTAAGCTTTTTTACTATTCATTATATCAATCACATTAGCGAGAAGGATGACTACTTGTTATGATTTTTGCATTATTCCATCAAGAGCGTACTTTCTGATGGCTAGTTTTAAATTGGTGTCTTGTTTGTCTCATTTGCTTATTTGTGCTTCTTCTGGGTTTTGAATTGTACAATTCTACATTTTTATTCGTCAATGCTTGTTAGCTATTAAGTTTATTGCTAAAACTATCTCCTTCTATGGTATCGGCTTGGTATCCAGATATCTATATTTTGTTAAGTAGACTCATTCATCTTATTTACCAAATTATTTGCATAAAAGGTACCAACTTAGTGTAGCACTCTTCCGATGTGTTGCACAGCTCATATTTTGACACCTGTTCACATTTTGGAGTCTCTCGTAAAAGCTATTTCACTTACCGAATCTATTGCTTAGTAGTTACCTGAATTATTTTGGTAGGAAAATATATGTGAACGAGTTCTCATATTGGTAAGGTTCTGAATAATAATTGCTTGCACTATATACTGTTTCTGTTTGTGCATTGGTAAACATGCTGATAGATAGCAATCTTGCTTTTATGGGCATACGACATATATTGGTCAAACTTTAGTATGGATGTGTATTTGAGGCAATGGCTTTCTATTTGAATGTTTGTGTCGGCAGGTTGCTGATGTCAAGAAAAACATAGAGACAGTGCAGGGTTCCGATGTTTACCCTGCCACGCAGCAGATGCTTATTCATCAGGGGAAAGTTCTTAAAGATAACACCACACTGGAAGAGAACAAAGTTGCTGAAAACAGTTTTGTTGTCATAATGTTGACCAAGGTGGGCTTGGATTTATCCTTTGGAAGTAGGTGTAGTATTTGTGATTATTTGAACTGTAATTGAGTAAACAAAGCTTACTGACCTTTTGTTAGATGTCATTGTGATCTAATTGGCTCGTAGACCTCAGAAATTGAAGAAATTAAATTAGCTGAAAATTCATTTTTCTTGGTTTTTCGTGGTAAAGATACATCATATATTGTTGATAGAAAAGGGAAATACAAGGAGAAAAATTAAAGCACTCAACTTTTGTTTAATGGGTAAAGGTGAAAAGAAATGCATTAAAAGGGTGAACTGATTGAGTCAAAGCGGAAGGCATCCCCTTGGTGCTCTGTGAATAACAACACTCAGTATGTAGTTTCTTTCAATTGTTTGTTTGATGATTTTTAATGAGTTCTTAATTGATATAAAGTTTTGATCTTTCTTTCGAGTAGTTTTTAATAATAATAAATAATACTAGATATTATCTTAGTTCTTGTAAACCATGCAATAATTATAACCATGATGTAGGTAAACTTTGTATTTAAGCAGACTTTTTAAATTTATTTCTTTTTCGAATAACTTTATAAGAGATATTTAGCATTGTAGTCTCTTGTAATGTTGTACTGATGTTTGCATACTTGGATAACTGTAGAACAAGGTTTCATCTAGTGGGGCCTCAACTACTTCCACCGCAACTACGGATAAGGTAAGTAAATGAATATGTTCTATATTTGTAACATTCAATTGCTCTTGTTAGCATCATTATCACGGTCAGTATGATCTTTCTCATATTTTATTGTATGTTTTCTTTTTTGCTTGCAAAACTGTTATTCTTCAGTATGTACCTAATTCCTTCAAGAAAACTAAAACTGGGAATGAAGAATGCTAAAATAAAGGCTTTTAAGTTAATTCATCTGATAAAATTGCTTGCATGGGTAGGCTCAACCTGCAAGTTCTGCACCGCCTACATCAACGCAACCATCAGCCACATCTCAGGCTCCTCCACCAACCGTAGCTCCGTGAGTTCGACCTTTTCCATTTTCCCTATTAACTTGGGTTTTTTTTTTTGAGAAATAATATTGTGATTCTTGTATTCTGAGAATGTAATGCAGCATTTATTGTTCTGTTTCATCTTCTGATTTTTTCAAATTATGCAGTCCCCAGCCTACCCCTGAAACTACACCTGCTGCAGTTCCTCCTTCGTGAGTATTTCGTGTAGTTGCTAAATGGATGTAATATTTTCACATATGTATCTAACTGATGAAGATGATATTTCTTACGTGCTCGTGCTTTACTTTTCACACTCGTCATGTTGAGCCAGATCACAATCAGATGTGTATGGTCAAGCAGCATCAAATCTTGTTGCAGGAAGTAATTTAGAGGCTACTGTTCAGCAGATTCTTGATATGGGTGGAGGAAGTTGGGATCGTGATACTGTTGTCCGTGCTCTGCGTGCTGCATATAACAACCCTGAGAGAGCTGTTGAATATCTATATTCTGTATGCCCCTCCCTTTCTGGTTTCTTGCACCCTAGTTAGTCTTGTGCATAACTTGGTTCAAATGCTAGCATTTATTTCTTGCCATATACATGTTTGTTAGTGCTATTAGATCTCGTTGTTACCTTTCTATGTAGGTTCTATTCCCAGCTTTTAATGTTTGTTCTAGTATGGAATGATGTTGAAGCTAAAGATGACTTTGTTAGTAAATAGTAAATATTTTGTGAAGGAAAACTCAAGAAGATGAGCATGTTCCTTCTCTGTTGCTTTCATTTATTTTTTTCAATCCCCAGATCAATAGAGATTTTATGTAATTGTGCAAGCAATATAGTCAATTTAACACAAGAATAATGTGTCAGGGGATTCCTGAGCAAGCTGAAATTCCACCTGTTGCCCGTGCTCCTCCTAGCACTGGACAGGCTGCAAATCCTCCAGCATCAGCTCAGCAACCAGCAGCGCCTCCGCAACCAGCAGCGGCTCAACAACCGGCAGCACCTACTGGTGGTCCCAATGCGAACCCGCTAGACCTCTTCCCGCAGGTAGAGATGTTTGTCTGTGATTTTTGACAGATGGCCTGTGAGGAAAATAATTGGGAGTCTGTAATTTGTACCTCCTTAAGGGATAACTTGACAAATTTTATTTTTTTGGCACCAGGGCCTTCCCAACATGGGTTCAAATGCCAATGCTGGTACTCTAGATTTCCTGCGCAACAGTCAACAGGTATTTGAAATCTCTGCTTGCTGTCAGCCTTTCAGGTAATAATTTCTATTAGGTTCTAAGCATTTGCTATCCTTTCCTTGTCTCAGTTTCAAGCCTTTAGAGCTATGGTGCAAGCAAATCCTCAAATTTTGCAGGTACTGTACGCACGTTATTTTTTAATGCAGCAGATAATCAATATTCAGATCTATGGATTCATGAAGTATTTGTGTTGCAGCCCATGCTTCAGGAGCTTGGAAAGCAAAATCCGCACCTGATGCGGCTCATTCAAGAGCATCAAGCTGACTTCTTACGCCTGATAAATGAACCTGTTGAAGGAGAAGGGTGAGATAATGTTTTCTTCTGGTGTTTGAGTTTGTTTTTTAATCACAATACTTACAAGAATATGGTGATATTTGGGTGATCAATGTGTGATTAGGAACCTACTTGGTCAATTGGCCTCAGCAATGCCACAGGCTGTGACTGTCACCCCTGAGGAGCGTGAAGCAATTGAACGGGTTTGTTTTTTTTTTTTTTTTGTTTTTTCTTGTTTCTGCGCCTTTCTTTCTGCAGTTAGTATATTGTTTGATATGCCATATGGCACATACAGTGGCTTCATGGTGGTGCTCTTCTGATCCTGCTGTTAATTGTAGCATGTTATCATAAAGATTAGTTCAACAAAAATGTGTTTGTATTTTCTTGCTTGTACATTGGATATTGTTTTTTTTTTTTTTTTTCTCGTTGTTGCACCTAGGAGGGTGAGCAACATATGGCTCACACCCCTAAAAGTCCATCTTTTATTGATCTTGTAAGCAACTATCCTTCTAAAACGATGTTGCACCAGATTGTAATTGCCGCTAGATTTAGGACGTGGAGAGATGTCTCTCCTGAAATGAACTGTTAAATAAGTATAGCCACTATTTCATGTTGCAGCTTTGTCAACAATATTGTTAGAGTTACCTGCTTATTTTTGTGAGCCAATCTGTATGAGTCGGAAAAATTGAATGGTAATTATCTGTGGGCAAGAAGTTTTTTCTTTTGCCTTTTTTGGTTAGTCTTAATTTTGAGGAGAACAAGAATAAGGAAAGCTACTAACAAATAGTTGTCTGTTAGGTGCATTGTGAGGCAGAATGACAGATGTTTGTATACAAAGCACACAAAGCACTAGACGTTGATGGAAACATGGTTTAATGTATATCCTTACTAATTTACTATGTTGAATTTTATTTTATGTACTATAATTCTGTGTGCTTCTGTAAGATTTTAGGTTTAGTCTGCCATGATGTATGATTTTATCCTATTTTTGTAAGAGTGATGATTTGATATGTGAAAGTATGGGGTCTTTTGCAGCTTGAAGCCATGGGCTTTGATCGGGACATCGTGTTGGAGGTATTCTTTGCATGTAACAAGAATGAGGAATTGGCTGCCAACTATCTTTTAGATCACATGCATGAGTTTGAGGAGTGATGAAAGTTGCCTGCTTTTGCTTTTAGTTTCACTTTTTATTTGGAACAATGTTTTCATGTTGGGTGAAGTTTTTATTGTTGACAGTCTTATCCCAACTATGTCATGGAGTCTGGAGCACACCGATAAAATGTTCATGTCCCCATTTAATCTATGGACTTGGAGCATTTTAGAGTTATTTGTTACTATCCTAGTACACATAATCTGTGTTGGAATGTAAGTTCTTGGGCCAGGATTTGATCTGTGCTAACTTTTTCTTTTTACATAAAGTCGGTCCCAAAGCTCATATTAAAATATAAAATTTCTGGCAATATTTCACCATGCAGCTTTTGTTAACTACACTGACAAGTCTATTTACACTAGATGCAATTTTTGCTCTTGTAAACCCACTGGTGGGATGACTGTCGCCTGCCTAATCTCCTGCTAATCATTTCCCAAGGTTGTCAAATCAAAGAAAGGATATATTAAAATATCATTGGTAGTGATCTCTGAGCCTGTTCATCCTGTGCTTTATTCCTCCCAATTTTTCAACAGGAATGATTTAATTTTGATTGCAATTTCTTGAGCTTTTGCTGATTGTGAACCTATCTTTATTGAAGCAGCTTTACTCTCTTTTCTTTTTGATGTTTACATATTGCTCTAAATTAAGAGCAACAGGATGCAGTGCAAGTATAAATTCTTCTGCCATATGTTGGTTTGTAGACATGGTACAGTATGTGGTGATACCATTTAAATAGTAAATTTCTGGATGAGGTGATACTGTTGATAAAATGTAAACACTACTTAATTTATTTTTTAAGGATTTAAGTTTGGTGCATTAGATGAACAAAAAGTTAAAATTAATTTAATTTTGTTTCTCTCTCCAATGGAGAACTCACTTATCTCGCCACTTTTCTTATTTTTCTTATTCTCTTTTCTATTGAAGGTATTAAATAACATTGCCTTTTTCTCTTTCTCTACATTTTGTTCACAGAAATAAAATTCTATATTCTTACTTATCACAATATAAAAATAAAATTCATATTTATTATAATAATACAAATAAAATTTAATAATAATTTATGTATAATTTTTTGTTATTATACTATGAAATTATTTTATTGGTACCATTTTTTATAATAAAGTTTTTTTATAACAAATACCATATATTTTTTCAGAAAAATAATTTTTTTATCAAAATATCTTTGTATCAAGATAATTTATTGTACTTTCTATTAATGTTATAATCATGAAATTACAAAATAAATGAACATTAGATAATAAATTTTTACAATAAAAAAATATGCTAAAAAAGCTTAAAAGATAACACAACATTAAAAATATAAGAGTTACAAAGTTAAATTTATTTTTTATTTTTTATTTTCTTAAAAGAGAAAAAAAGGAAGAAGAAATATGATAAAAAAAAATAAAGCTACTTGAAACTATTAAGTCATTAAATCTCTTATGCTATTGCAATAAGAGTTGATTTGCAAATTTAATTTTTATTATATTCAAATAAACTCAAAGATAAATCCATCATAGGAAAAAAATATTATTTTAAACAGAATAAATTAATTTCATTTTATCAAAATGAAGTGCACGCCGTATTGATGAAAAATCAATTTTTTTATTAGCAAATATAAGGGGGTAAAAAAAAATGTTAGTCTTTGTAAAATCAACAAAGATAAAATAAAACATATCTGTTTTTTTCATCAACTAAGAGATGCATTAATTAACTAAAAAAAGAATTTTAAAAAATAAACACACGTGCATTGCTTTTACACGTAAAGGAGTTTGAGAATTATGAAATTGATGGCTTCTCCTATTTCAAGACATTTTTGTTAAAAAAAATTTAATAACTAAATACAAAAATAAAAAGCAAAAAGTAAGTCCAATAAAAAAAATTAATTGTTTCAACTTTGCCAAAATTCATTTACACATACTTTTCGATATTTTAAAATTACACTAATCATCAAATTTAAATTTGAATTATAAATTATTATTGGTCAAAAATTCTATTATTTTAAGATTAAAGTTATCAATAAATTTAAACTTAATTTAAAATTATAAAATATCTATACTAATGATTTTTAAAATATACACAAATATATATATATATATATTTATTAAATTTGATCATATACTGAAATCTTAGACATGCAAATTATTAAAGTTAGATCTTGAAGCAACCATTGAAATCAATGGAGAGGCAAATTATGAGAGTTGCGAGCTGTGAAATAATTTCTTATGGTTGTGGACCATTATATATTACTCTTTTCAATAGCATGTTGTTAAGAATGATAATTTAGGTTTTCTGGCAAGTGCTTGTTAATTTGGCCATGAAAGGAGAGAGCTGCCTTGTTTTAATTTCTTTCAACATTAATGAGAAAAAGGAAAAACTACAGATCATGCTACCGTTGATGAGACGTCGATGAACACTATTTGTTTCTCATGTGAATCAAAGCCAAATATTATATGAATCAAATCCTACTGAGAGAGGAAAAACACCTAATTAAACTTTAGACTCCAACACGAGAAATCAAACTCAACAGGACACACAACTAAGAAATCCACTTCTGAGATTAAACAGCTGTATTTTACTCTGATTTAACTATTTTGTTTAGAAGGGAAAAGGCAGAGCTGCAAGCACACAGACCCTTTGTACCATCTGATTAGCTACGGTGGAATTCGTGGGCTTAGCGGAAGGACCAGCTTGTTTCAGTGATGCGAAAGGAGTTACTGACACCGCAGGTTGAGAAGGAATTGCTTGCTGCGATGATTAATGGCGACCTACCGGTACCACTGGTACTACTTCCTCCGACGATTCTGCTGGCATCACTGATTCGAGGGAACCTGGCTTCTGATCTGGCAGAGTTGATTCAAGAAATGCAGGAATCCCTGATTCAAAACAACCCTGTGGCAGCGATTATTCAACAGATGCAGGCACTGTTACTTCAGACGGACCTGCTTCCTCCGCTTGTTTAGCAGATTTTGCGAAGCTCAGCAGCTGGAAAACAATCGAAAGGATCAACATCAGATTGTTTTATGTCTCTTTAATCATCCAATGCGAGCGAGAAAATGTGTCAGCTTGTAAAAAGAGAGAAACCCGAAAATAGTTGTAAAGCTTATAATGGAGAATTCTATGCCCACTTATCAGCTCCTGGAATCTCTTCCCTGTTTAAATCACATTCATGCATAAGTTAACTGTAAAGCCATATTTGAAAGCACCAACGCTGCTTGTATAATAATTAATGTCTAACAATAATCATGAAAATGAACCTAAATTTGGTAAAAGCATGTGATAAAAATCAAAGATTGGTAGACCGTAAAGCCATAAAACTCAAAACCCTAATTTCTTCCAACTTTGTCTACCATTTATTGCTGTACTCTAGCTGTTGAAGCTTCCTCTCAGACAAATGAAAGTCAATTTTATCTGGGTATGGATCATGGCTGCCACAAATAATACAGCATTGGACAATCCGAATCGTCTGGCAAAAAGAAAAGCTAGCAAGGGAAACAACATGAATTTTGAAGTTCGCTATTATACTTACAGATTTTGCCCAACCTTGGCTGTCGTGTTGCGTGCCCACCCATGAAAGCTTTCATAATGTGGTTGGAAGGACTTGTCCAATAAACCCTGCAATTATATGGTAGAAGTCAACTTCATGATCAGATTCTATAAGATGAATATATACTTACAGAGCAAACGGATCGATATAAATCTTTCTATGATGAGAATTACATTCTCATGAAGATATGAGGAAAATGGAAAATGAAATCATGGCCTTCATTGATATTGGCTATCATCAAACATGATGGATATATATATATACCATTGCACGTTAATTGATTATCGTTGATCATGACAAAAGATTATTTTAAGCATTG
The DNA here is from genome assembly GCA_021397835.1 of Moringa oleifera. Lineage (NCBI taxonomy): Eukaryota > Viridiplantae > Streptophyta > Magnoliopsida > Brassicales > Moringaceae > Moringa > Moringa oleifera. Next base: position 4,779,274 of record JAJFZO010000094.1, read on the forward strand.
AGCTAGGATCATGATAAGTGGTGCCCCACTTTTAACTGAAGTCTCATTTTTAAGTGAATCTGATTTTTATGTGAATTTTATTTATAAATAAGGCTTTATTTTTAAACAGACCTAATTTTTAAATAGACTTTATTTTTAAGTGGTCTGTGAGGTATTATATATCTTTAAATGACTAATGAAGCATTATTTTTAAGTGGCCTCATTTTACTTTATTTTTATTGATTTTTTTAAATTAACAAAAATTATTTAATTTCTTTTTAAATGAAATTTACTTTCAAATTAAGTTCTTTAATGTAATAAGATTAAAAAAAGTAACCCATAAAAATGACAAATGATTAATTTTATTTTGATTTTTTTGATTTTTTATTTTTTAAAATCAATTGCATAAAATGTGACAACATTAATGTTCATCTTTATATATATATATATATAGAGGATTTCAATTCAATTTTTGTATTTTTTCAATTTTTTGAAAAATATAAAAAAATAAATTTACATTCCCTATGATTTTAGGTAAAAAAAATTACGTGATATTACTACTTTAGATTTATTTGATGAATTAAAAATTTTAAAAAAAATTATAAACAAAAATAAAACCACTTTAAATATCAAATTTCATAAAAATAAATTATTTTATAAATACAAGAATTACTTATAAAACATTAATAATAATACTTATATATTATTGTAGAAATAGATTTTTGAAATTAAAATTAATAAAAATTTATATTTAATTATATCGTAAAATTAAATGAATAAATTATTTTATTATCTAAAATTATTATTAAAACTTAAATATTAAAATATAATTATTGATTTTTTATTATAAAAAATAAAAAATTATTTTAAAAAAATATTATATTTTTATAAGAAAAATAAGTGTAAAGGTTTCATAAAATCTTGATGTTTACTCTATATTATCAATCAAACTTTCATATTCAATAAATAACAAGTCAAATCTTGATCTATCAGCTTGGTATAAATTGAATCTTGTTAAAAAATTTAAAAATTGAGGGTATTCAAATCGAAGACCTTATATAATGAATTTTAACTTGAAATTTTTTACAGATATAAATAAATATTCAAACTACTGTCACAAAAAAATTTTCATATTTTTTTGGATACTGAAAAAATATATATATTTAAAATTTTATGATGTGAAAATTTTTTAAAAATAGTATAATTACTAAAAAAATTATAAAACTTTTTGTAACATTAATTTGAATATTTTTTTACATTTATGAAAATTTTTAAATCAAAATTTGTTATATAAGATCTTCAATTTGAATGCTTTTAATTTTTTAATAAAAATTAATTTAGATCAAATTAATAGATAAATGTTCAATTTGTTATTTTTTAAATATAAAGATTTGATTGATAATATGGTAAAGATCAACGTTTTATGAGACCTCTATCCAAAAACTATAAAACCTTATTCTTGTAGTTTTGCGTAAGATCTCAATCAATTTTGAGCTGGCCTATGCTAGTTTAAACAAACATTGCTCCATAAATACAATTAAACTGGTGCATGCCCACACAATATGTATATAAATTTTAAAATATGAAACAAAACCCGAAATAGATACATATCAACAAGATATAATATAAAAAAATTATTTTTAATTAAAATTAATACAAATTAGTAAGAATAATATCAAAGAAATCAAATTTCAAGCATACTCAAAATTCTAAAAATAAAATTACATAAAAAAATCAAATTGATTCATGTATATATTTTGATGTTCAAGAGCAATATCAATTTAAATTTTATTTCTGCAATAAAAAACCACTAAAAATGATATAGATCAATAAAAACATTAAAAAAATTTAATTTTAGCTCAAGTGATAAAAATTAATAAAAATATTTTAAAAATCAAAGGATGCTCAAAATTTTAACTACAAAATTGCTTAAATAGAGACAATCAAACATAATACAAGCAAATGTTTTAATATTCAAGAACAATATCAAATTGGGATTCACTTATCAACGAATAATCATAAAAGAATATAAATCAATAAGAATAATAAATAAAATTTAAGCTTAGTTGAAATTGATGATAGCAAAATAAAATTTAAGGATATTCAAAAGTCTAATTATAAAAGTGCATAAACAAAAATGATCAAAATGATATCTTTTAATTTTTGAAAACAATACCAACTTAAAATTCATCTGTAATAAAATACCTAAAAAATAATATAAATAAATAAGTATAATAAATGAAATTTAACTCTAATTGAAATTAATACAAATAAAATAAAATAATATTAAAAAAATTAAATTTGAAGATACTAAATGTAAAATGACATTTAAAAAAAAATAAAAAATGATACATGTCGGTTTATCATTTTCAAGAGTAATCCCGACTTAAAGTTTTGTTTTTGTTATAAAGACTATTAAAAAGATATAAGTCAATAAAAAAGATACATAAAATTTAACTTGAATTGAAAGTGATATAGATTGTTGACGCCTAATTTCTTTCTGATCAATTTAGATAAAATGCTCAATAATTGAGATTAAGAATTAAAAAATAATAATAATTAGACAAAAAATAAAAAAAAAGTTTCAAGATATTACAGTATTATTGCAATGAAAGAATCGTAATTGCTGTAGTATTCTGCAGTTGTAGTATCTTGTAGAAAGGCAATAGTATAGCTAACTGCATTAAATAAAGGCTTGACCAAGGTCTATAAATATCCACTTTGGCCAAGAATTTAAGGGAAGAGGAAAAAGAGGATTGTCGAGAGAATGTTAAAATTTTTTGTAGAGAGTTTTGAGAATATTTGAATATGAATGTGGAAGTGAGAATAGTGATTTTTAAATATATATATATATATATATATATATATATATATATATAGTTTGAGAGATTTTTTTTTTGATAATGAGAAATTTTGAGGAGAACTTTTTAAATCAAATATCATTTCCTCTTGCAGAATAATGTATTTTTTTTTATTTTATCATCATTTATTTTTTATCTTTTTATTTTTGTTTCTTGTGATTATTTTATTTATTTATTTGTTATATATATATATATATATATATTTGTTATTACTTTTGCATGCATGCACTTTTTTTCCTCATTTGTATTTTTATTTACCTTAAATATTAATATTTTTATATTCTCTTATTATGAGTACATATAATTTTTCATACTTTTATGTTGAATATATGAAAAACCATGTAAAAAAATAAGATGTGTATAAAAATAATGAGAAAAAAAAAAAGTAATGTAGTAAGAAATAGATGGCATTTGGAATATGTCAAAAAAATAAAAAAATGTGGTTAAGGGGAAAGTAGTAATTGTTTGTGTTAAAAAAAAAAGAAAAGAAAAAAACATAAAAAAAGAGAAATATTGGTGTGAAATAAAGAGTAGTTTCTTTAAAGAATAAATTAAAAAAAAAAAGAGAAGGAAGATAAATGACTTTAGAATTTGAAAGCTGTTTTAAAATAATAAATTTATATGATTCATAATGCAAAATTATTAGGTAAATTAAATTTTTTTAATTTTTTTATTTCACTTAATTTTAACTATGTTTTGAAAGAAGATAAAATCACTTTAATGTTATTTTAATTTTTTAAAAAATTTAAAAATAAAAATATTTTAAATTCTTAAAAATATAAAAATAATTCAAAAGAGATTTTTTCATTTTTAATAAAAAATATTTTAAAAATATAAGATATATGTTTTAAGTTTTGAGAAATATGAAAAAATTTTAACAGTAAAATTTTTATATTTTTAATATAAAAATTATTTTAAAAAATAATAAAAATATATATTTTAAGTTTTTGACAATTATGAAAAATGTGAAAAAATAGATTTTCATATTTTTTAATGTAAAAATTATTTTTTAAAATAAAATTAAATAATATATATGTTTCGAGTTTTTGAAGAACATAAAAAAAATTCAAGAGAAAAGTTTTTATACTCTTTAATATAAAAATTATTTAATATTTTTTAAAAATATGAAAAATATCAAAAAAGAGATTTTTTATATTTTATAATATAAAAATTATTCTAAAATGTAAATGTTTTAAGTTTTGAGAAGTATGAAAAATCTCAAAAAAGTGGTTTTCATATTCTATAATGTAAAATTAAATTTTTTAAAAATAAAAATTTATTAAAATTTTTAAAAAATATAAACAAATTTTAATATAGAGATTTTTGTATATTTTAATATAAAATTTAATTTTTCAAAAATATGTGTATATTTAATATTTTTTAAGGAATGTAAAAAGATCTCAAAAGAAAATTTTTATATTTTTAAATATAAAAATTATATGTATTATTTTTTGAAAAATTTATGTTTGAAAATTAAAAAAATCTCATGAAATTTTTTATATTATATTTAATTAACAAATAAAATATAAAAATATTTTAAGAGAGATTTATATTTTGCAATATAAAATTATTATATTTTTTAAAAATATAATAAAATATATATCTCAAATTGTTAAGAGTTAGAAAAATCTTAAGAAAAAAGTTTTTATTCATTTAAATGTAAAAATTATGATAGTTTGTTTGGAATAATAAAAAACTATCAAGAGAAAAATCTTTGTATTTTTTAAAATATTTTATTTATATGATCCTTAATTTACTTTTATTTTTAATTGATAAAATTATGAAATTTAAGTTTAAGGCTTAGATTTAAATAACAAATATTAATTATTTATTCGTATTAAAATGATGAGACATCAAAATTATTTATATGTTTTACATAACGTAGCTATGCATGTGTATTAAAATGTTATTAAATTTGCATAAATCACAAAAAAAAAATTATTTTGAGAATTAGAAATTGAACAAGAGTGAAATATTCATATTCTCCATTATAAAAAATATTTTAAGATTAGAAGTTAAGCGAGAACATCATCTTTATATTTTTTTTTTCATAAAATGATTTTAAGCATTAAGGGTCAAACAAGAGTTAAACCTTTATATTCTTCAAAATGTTAAAATTTCACTTATTTTCATGCTATACATATTCTTTTTGAGATATTTTTTTGAGAATCAATTTTAAAAATCAAATAAATTTTAAAATTAAAGAATAACCGTGATTAATTAGAATTGATTGTTAAATATTATTAAAGTGCTAATCATTTCTCACATATAATTTTTGAACTCATATTTTTAATTTTAAAAAATTAATATTGTCTTATATATATTTTTAAAAATAAATAAATTTTGATATCTAATTATATTATAAAAAAGATTGATCACAATTTTTTTATTTTTAATTTTTTTAAAAATTATCTAAATATATTTTTTAAAATAAGTTCAAGAAATTGAGCACCAATCGAAAATAAGTTGACACAAATCAATAAAAATAACATTAAAAAATAAAATTTAAAAATACTCAAAATTTATAATTATAAAATTACATTAAAAAAACCTAAAGTGCACGACATTTGAGAGAGAATTTTTTTTATGTCATCAATATTTTGAAACTTAAATAATATTAATTTTATTATTGTTAAAATTGTGGTGATTTTAAACGAAAAAAATAAGATAAAAATTTAATTTCAAAATTTTTAAGTAAATATTATTATTAAAGTAAAATTTTAAATTAAATTATTTATATATAAATAAAACTTAAAATCCACGTTAACATGTAAACACTTCAAAAATTCTTTAAATGATTATGTATACATATACCACCAAAAACAAGAATGTCCTCTGCTGATTTTCATCAAGGTGATCGAATGTCCTCTTCCGATTTTCAGCAAGGTAATCATCTTGGTGCTCTTGCACCATCTAGAACACCGTCATGGCCACTGTGAGACGAGCCCGAAAACCAACCTAACGCGGCCAGGTGCGTGTCCTGGTCCATGGATGTGCCTCTGGTCAGCGTTTTTTCGTTCGCTTTCTTGTGTTTCAAAATGCAACAGAGACTATGAGAGAAAGACGTGTAAATTTTCCCTTTCTTTTTGCTTTCTCGTACTCCTCGTGCTAATCCAATAACTTAGAAGCCAAATCTCGTTTGGTTTTCAGAAGGGGTTCAAGCCAGTTGTCAAAGATGATATTTTGAGGTACGTCAATCTACAGTAAAGGGCATGCGCCGGTCTGGTTCATCTTAGTTTAGTTTAGAATTTAACTCAAATTAAACGGAATCATTTTTTTTGTAAGTTCTGTTATAAATTAAATTGAAAGTAACCTAAAGTGTTGATTTAAATGTTAGAGTTAACTTGATTGGGTTAATTGAATTAGATTCGGGATCTATAAAATTTCATTCATTTATTAAAAAAGGTTTTTTTTTTTTTTTTTAAGACGCGTCTTTCTTACTTTAAATACCCAAAAGGTAATATAAAAGGAAAATAAAGAAAAGAAAAGAAAGGGAGAAAGCCTAAGGAAGACCGCATATAAATTTGGTAAACCTACACGTTTTACTTTTCTGGTCCTTGACCCGTCCAACTCTGATGGCCAATAATGGAGTGGTTTCTGTAGCCAAGGTCATATTTGGCGAGGCAATGATCAGAATTTCTGAATTTCTTCCAGAAAATAGAAGCTACTAAAGGCTGACCAGAACTCATTCAACCATGCTACTCTCACCGGTTCAAATCAAACATCACATGCCAAATCTCCAGAAAAAAAGTGTCAGAGTTGTATGCAAATGACACGTGCTTCACTCAAACTTGTCTGTCATGACATATTGTGACAGACAATCTAAGTGCTTATGTTCAGGACTATATAAAGCCTGCTGGAGGTATTGGTCAAGCAGAGACTAGCTAGCAGCAATAAACATGGGTAGGACACTGGATGCTCTGCTCAGAAGAAACTTCAGGACCTCCAAGTTCAAGGCTCTTGTTAACCTTGCCATATCAAGGATTGCCATCCTCAAGAACCAGCATCAAGTCAGGAGCTCCCTTGCGAGGTCTGATGTTGCTGAGCTCCTTAAGCTTGGTCACCAAGAACGAGCTCTCCTTCGTGTAATTTTTCCATTAACCCTCTAGTCTATCTCTCTGTCAAGCTATCATGTTTTCAGGTGCTAAGTTTGAGTGTAACTATCTACAGGTTGAGCAGGTGATCAAGGAGCAGAACATGTTGGATGCGTTTTTCATGATAGAAACCTACTGCCATCTCCTGATAGAAAGAGTTGTTCTCATTCAAAAGAACAAGTTAGTTCCTTAATCAACTATCCAATGAAGTATAGATGTTAACCAATGTCGTATAATGAATGCGTATATGGATATTGCATGTGTTCTTCAGTGTGTTTGTAAGTATCGGATGTTCTTAAATGTGTTTACCTGTTTCCTTGCAGAGAATGCCCGGATGAGCTGAAGGAGGCAATATCGAGCTTGATCTTCGCATCTTCACGGTGTGGAGAATTCCCAGAGCTTCTACATATTCGTGGGATTTTCACGTCAAGGTTTGGGAAAGACTTTGCTGCTCGTGCTGTTGAATTACGTAACAATTGTGGAGTGAATCACAAGGTAAAGAGTTGAATTTGTTGGGTAATCAACTAGTCTTTGTAAAAGTTTTCTCATACTTATACTCTTTGCGGTTTCTAAAGATGATCCAGAAGCTCTCAGCACGAAAGCCAAGCTTGGAAAGCAGATTGAAAGTGCTAAAGGAAATTGCTTCTGCCAATGGAATCATGCTGCAATTTGAGGAAGATGCTCCTGTGGTTACTGAGGTAGTTGAACTCATATTTCATGTAATGAATCCAAAATGTTGATAATTATTTTCGAAACAACTAAAGTTGAAGATGATTACAGGAGGAACTGGATATCAACCAGAAGCAGAAGCAGTCCGAGTCTGTGAGAACGGGCGGCTTGGAGGATCCTGAGCTCAGGGATGATACACATGAATTTCCTGGAGAATTGAACTTAGATGAGAGGTTATCTGAATCAATTAAAGCACGAAAGAAGTACGGAGACGTGGTTACTGCTGCTCAAGAGGCTTTTAAGTCAGCTGCTTATGCAGCAGCAGCTGCAAGAGCTGCTGTTGAACTCTCAAGGTCAGAATCACAAGATAACAATCCAGACAATGGAAGTGGTACTGATGGTCAACAAGGAACTATGTATGATCTCGATGGTTCATCAACTGTGAAATCCCCAAGTGAAGCAGGCGAAGCTTCAGAGAGGTTTAAGCACTCTAAAAAATTGGAGGATGAGGAGATCCACCCAGTTGACAACTTCAGCTCAGAATCAGAACGTGAAAACTTGGCTGACAGCAATCTCACTCTTCCAAAAGCAGTGGACGACAGCAAACATAAAGGGATACAAAAGGCACCATCTGCTTCTGGTTCGGATTCAAATCTGTCATGTCAGAACGACCAATTGAATGGTGAAATAGACATGAACAGAGCTCATGAGTTGGCCTCCGACCTTGAGCCTTCTTTGCCCACAAATGAAAATCAACATGCTAGACAGCATGCTACAGCTGATGGAGAAAATATTTCAGAACTGGAAGGAAATAAGCTTGCCTATCTATCACTGAAGTCGATTCCATTCAAATCTCAGACCGATTCTATGATAAAGCCTGAGGAAGAAAAATCTAGGTTGACAAGCACATACAGCTTGAATTTTGTAGAGCATCCTCGTTCAGAGCATTCAACTATAAACAAGAACTGGGTATCAATGAGGACTATAAGAGCGCCTAAGGTTTGAAGAGAGTTCGAGATTTTTTTATTTATTTAATTTTTAGCTTTATATATTGCTAAGCGACAGTTTTACCCTTTCTGAGATTTAATCACCTAGACCAGATAAATCATTTTTTATTTGTAAAAAGTTCACACACTATGTCTTATGAGATTGAGATTTTCTTTTTCAGGCGCATCAGAGTTCCTTTGATGAGATTAAATTGTTGCAATCCAGCATATATATGCTTCCAAAATATCCTGTTGATTCATAATCATGACCAAAGAGTCTTTCTTATAATTAGAAATTTAAAGACTAGAACACAATTGAGTCCTACAGAGTCACTGCACATAAAAAAAATAGAAATAAAAAACCTCTAAATCCGACTTCAGAGTACTTAATCTAAGTGTTATCTTACTTATTTATTTTTTCTGCTGTTGAAGAAATGTTAAAGAAGAGAAAGAACATAATAGTGAGAAGCAATCAATGATGAACCAGCACAATGAGATAACTAACTCAAGCTAGTTGATACAAGCCAGTATTTCTGATCACCAAAAGGGATAGAAATTTCTGACTTGATATTAATTACAGTATCAAGAAGCAGTGTCTCATAACCACAAACATATCCAATTCACATTGTCAAATGAGTAGTAAAACCTATATTCCATTTAAGATATTTTTTAAAAAATAAAATAATAATAAGCAATACTATTACATAAAAGCTTATAACAAAACAGCTCTAACCTTTTAAGACAGATTGCCACAAAAACAAAATCAAAGCTTTCATATAAAGGGTTAAGACAGATTGCCACCGCTTGCCTGCCACAGATTGATGATATCAGTAGCTTGATTGAGAAGGTGAACCCTCTGCATCTGAGATATCCACCGCTTGCTCTCAAGCAAAACCTTGAGCTCTTCCCAAGCATCTTTCCTAGGCCAAAAGTAGTACGGACTCAAAGGTATTGTGCCATAGCCTGGTATCATTTGGTCCAATGCTATACCAATGTCCTTTTGCATCCAAATGAACTTCAATACAAGTCTAGGTTTCTCCAGTGGCTTCACTATCACTCCAAGCTTCTAAAATATGAAAAAAAAAAAAAATCAAGCAAAATAAATGCTTCATCAACTGATGCTTAGCTTGGAAGCTGAGGACATGCAGGAAAGTAAGTGGAACTATAAAATCAAGTCAAGGCCCAGAATAAAAGCATGTTTTCAATATAATTTTTTTCTCTTCCTCCTTTTTAGCTTTGTTAGTTTCCACATTTCAATGGTAACCAGAGCATAAGAAGATGTAGAAGCTTCAGCTCAATAAACAAACAAAGAGACTGATATTATTCTAACCAAGAAGAAAACCATCATCTTTTTTTCAAATCCCCTGTTTGTTGATAAGAAAATGAACAAACATTAGAAGGAAAACCATATCAAATTTAGGTCAACTCCACTTAACTAGGAAGCCTGTAGGTGAGACAAATACACACACACACACACACACACACACACACACACACACACACACAAACACAAAATTAGAGAACCACCAATCATGCACCACAATCACACATAAATAACGTAAGTATATGATTTCAACCTTTCTACGAGATTTAGTCTCCGCCGACGAATCGGGGGTGGCCCGTTCATCGGCGACAGTGGGATCAATGGAACGTGAAGAAGATGAGACTTTCAGTTCGAATTTGCTCCTTGTTATCGCTGTTGTTGGAATATGACAGACGTTGAGAACGGACGGCGAGTGCAATAGCCAAGGAGAGTTTTTGGGTCCTGTTAAGACTGAGGTTTTGATAAAAGGTTTAAGAATGAGGCCCTGTGAAGGTAAAGATAATGTCGGTTTTAAGGATACATTTATATTTGGTGGTATAGCCATTGATGGCCTTCCTTGGGCTTCAGAGAAAGGAGGGAGCGGGCTGTGGGGGGGGTGTTGTTGAGTAGAGGGTTTATGTGAAAGGAGACATTTTAGGAGGTTTTGCTTCTTTGTCCGGATGGTGAATGGGTCAGGCTCCGGGAAACAAGAGTCGGGCAAACGGATCCGGACATATTATGTTAGCTGGTATGAGATTTCTTGTCTGTATACTGGCATCTGTCTTCTTGGCAAAAAGCTATTTAACTTTGACTGTTTGTGTTGTGAGATTGGTATAAATTTCGCGCAAACAAATGTACATGAACCATTTGCATCTCTAATTCCTTTGCTCAGAAACACAAGACATGAAAAAAAAAAAAAAAATTCTGAAACAACTAAGAGTCCCTGGTAGCCAAAAATGTCAGACATGGAGTTGCTCTTCCAATGTAGTCTTCCTTGTACAATTACACAGGAATTAAGAGATTGTTAGCTAACAAATTCTGTAGCTGTCTGTGATAAGGGAAAAATGGAAACAGGATTACTCCTATCAAACAAATATGATAAAGTTTGAAGGAATTCAATGTGGTAGTTTACATTCCACAGCCAATACTCAGGATTTCATATCTTCTGAAGTGGACAGCCTACCCGGGACAACTCTAGTATTGTCATAGAAGCCTCTTTCTTGACCATGTTACCAAATGGCATGAAATGTGAACTGGAAAAATGCATCAATTTTGATTTTCTATCAATTGAGCAGAACCTTGGATACCTCAAGCAAAGATCGCTTTCCTCTCTGGTAGAATTTCCGGTGACAAAAAAGAATCGAGCAGAGCTTAGGACCAAGCTTCAACATGGTATTTACCAGCCTTTTCCAAAGCCCTAAGCCATCTCACAGCAGAATCCTTGGGAGCCCCACTCTCTTTGGATATAATTTCCTCAAACATTGACATTACATCTGAGGGCATTTTTGTTGAAGATCCTGCAACATAGACAGCAGCGCCATTTATCAGCAGATTCCATATTCTCTCGCTTTGTTCCTGCATTTTGTGCTGCACATAGACCTTCTGTGGTTGGTCTCTTGAGAAGGCAACATAAAAGCCACCACCCTTTTCTTCGGAAAGTACCCCACCACTTTGTGAATGGGAAAACCAAAAATCTCTATACAAGAAGTCATTCTCCTCATTTCGGCATCCAAAGAAGAACATAACGGGAGCAGTTGAATCAGATACACTTTTCATAGCTCTTTCCTCTATAAATCCACAGAAAGGTGCACAGCCAGTTCCGGGTCCAATGAGAATTAGTGGCAGTGAAGGTGATGGGCGGGGAAGACAACCTTTATGAAACCAAGCTGGAATATAAATGCCTACTTGTGACAACATATGAAATTCAGTACAAAGAAAGGGTGGTAATATGATTAAGATATTGAAAGAAACATAGAAATGTCCATCAAGAATCACGTACACATACTTTGTCCAGGACTCAGACTGGCTAGCCATGATGAGCAGAGACCTTTTCGCTGCCTCTTGTAAGGTGTTGTCCATGACACCACATTTACTGTCAAGTGGACTTGATTAGGATGAGCTAACAAGGAAGAAGAAATGGAGAATGCCCTTGTTTTCAATGGAGGAACCAACTGGACTAACCATTCAAATGGCATTTGCACAGAAGGGAAATCCTGTAATACCTGCATCACAAAGATAAAAATTGATTAAGGAACAAATACAAAAGAGAAAGCCTGTCAACAAACACAAAGGAAGAAGTCTGTGAAAGATACAGTGACTAAGCATATCTAAAACTTTCTGGATCATTAGGTTAGAATTTGATACAAAGTGACAGTACAGGCCAGAGCCTTGCCCCTGATATGTTTACCAACATGCATTGTTACAGTAGCATGTTTTTTACAATTTTCCAGAAGTCCCAGAATATGCAAGAGAAGATAGGGATTCTTGTACAAAATGAAAATATGGAACGGAAATTTACCATGTTTCAACTACATTGCTTACAAACTATAGTGTTGACATTAACAAAATGATAAAATAAAGCTCTGCAGTGGCCCATGCCACTTGTGACTTCTGAATAATTCCTCAAAATCTTGCACATTCTATGCAGTACAGCAATTAGAAATAGAATATTAATATTTGTAATAAAAATTAAAGAAATAAGATCACTATAAATTACCACACAGCAGGAAATCACATAATAACTCTAGTATATTCAATAGACTTCACCTCCAGGACAGTTCTTCTTTCCTTCTGGTTATATTGGTAAAGATCATCCCTGCCTTCAGGTGAGGCAAAATATTGAAGTCTCTCCTTTTCATGTTCAGCTTTTGCAAAAAAGCTCATAACCTGGAAAAATGATCTTATCAGCAGGCAGACTACGCAGAAGCACATAGGCGTGAAGCTAAAGCATGAATAGAGAGGAATCTAAAATTTCGCAGATGTCTATCTTCCAGCAAGGAATATCAGAAATATTCATGGATGAGCACAAAGTTCCTTCACGTCTAAATTTAGAGGCTTGTTGAGAGCACAATGTGTGGCACAACTTAAACACACAGCAAAAGAACACGAGCTAAACCCTCATCAAATTACACTATCCTCCTCTATTATGCACACAATCCCCTCCATGAAGAGGTCAAATATCCTGGGGGACTTTTCCTTTCATAACTGAGATACCTTTGTCCTATCTTCTCATTGAAAAGGAGACTACTCATTGGGCCAATACCAGCAATAATTAAAAAAAAAAAGTTCCAATATTTGTTAAGCTAGATTTTCATCCAGTTTATATATATATATATATATATATTCAAAGCAAAAATGCTTATGTACAACCACACTTTTCAGGATTAGATTGACAAGAAAAAAGTTTTCTTACCATCATATTCCATTCCCACTGACATTGAGGGAAGCAAGTGGTTAGCAAGAAGGCAGCAACTCTAGAATGTGCTTAATCTTTTATACTAACCAATATTCTATGACAAATCTCCATCCTATCAACCGATTTATTTCACCAACAGAAGGATTTATTAATCAATCAATTGATTGATTCTTTTGTTTTTTTTTTTTCCTCGTAAGATACTAATTGACTGGTTAATGAAATGACCACAGTACAAAACATTATTGGTCTTCCTCCACATATTTTGTCACTTTTGGCATGAAGTTGTAAACATAGCATTTCATTTAGGGTTACGTGACATGTTAGACAGGGAAAGTGCCAAGTCAGGCATTCAGTTGTATCTGCAGCTCCATCTTCTAGCATATAGTGGGATTTACAGACCCAGTTGGATCCGAAGCTCTATCCTCCAGCATCAAGTAGGACAGCGACATGTTAGCTCAATCCTCTAGCATCCTACTGGGCTAGACAGAGAATGAAGGTTGCATTAGACAGACTACCAAAAGAAAAACTTGTTACTCATATTTTTATCACCATAAAGCCTGAGAATATTCGTTTCTTTTCTTCTTTTCTCCAGCATCCAGGAAAAGCATTTTAGTTTTAGATCCAAGGACCATACACATGCTGGCTGTAAGTTATAGTAAAAGAATGGAAAGCTCAGACTTTGACAGTGAGAACTGGAATCTAGTTCTTTATTTAATGTTAAAAGGCCTGCTCGTTTAAGTTGGAAACCAGCAACTATGTAGAGACACTATTGAAAAATATAAAATACTACCATATTTGAGATGTTTAACAGAAATTATAACTATCATTTTTGCAATCTAATACTCCTCTTTCCACTTGTAGTTCATATTCTGAAATAAAACTTAATAATAATGAGTTACTATGGCCACACAAAAGCACACCACATGACAGAGTTAGGGATGTATTCTTGATACTTGCTTGTGCCAACAGAGAATCCAAATGTCAAAACAAAAGGATACTTGCCTCAAAGAAATAACGTCGTGGGGATGCTGATGCAACATCCATTGTCAGTTCAACAAATGTTCTCAATTTGATGGGGACTGCTGAATTATTTTGTTTAAGTTGGTGATTATCCTTCTCTGTAGGATGAACCTGAAATCAAACATATATTTTTTTAGTACGAGCCATTACAATGTAAGATTATGGTTAAATATTGTTTCTCTGTGCCTGTGCAATGCAGAAAAGATAAATATCAGTCTCTAGTTGATGATACAAGAAATTATCAACGTCGTAAAACACATACACTTTATCAAGCATTCCTGCTCATTGGCCAAAAGTAAGCCATCATAGCTCGAAAGGTAATGTGTAGATTACAACTACAGATCAGATGACTTAGCTCCAACTGAATGGAAATAAACAACTACACTTCTTAAGAGACGATTACAAACAAGAGTGGTGACAAAAAGAGGAAAGAAAGAAAGAGAAAAGTAAAGATTAATGTTTGTATAATAAATTTGTCCTGTAAATACTACTGCAAGACATTTAGTCAATGATGACCACATGAAACCTCTGAAAACATGCATTTATGACAACTAATTATGGCTGCACATGATTTTTATCAAATTTGTTTTAAGTGTTGGGACACCTACTGTCAAAGAGGTACACTTACAGTGATGAATGATTCAGGGTCCAAATTACAGTGACCAATGAAAGCATCAACTGCTGCAGGATCTTGAACAGGGAGAAGCTCAACAACATCACCAACTTCATATTCAGTTGGCTGAAAAACATAGAATGTAACTTCACTCACAAACAGAAAATTAAAATTTAAAAAGAAAAAGGAGGATGAATAATGGATTTTGCCAAATTAGGTGAACTATGCTCAAATTAAAATGGCAATCATGCTGAACAACTTACTGAGGAAACAAACTCAAATTCAAAGTGTCGGACATCTTTTCCACAGCCTGCTCCAGCCAATGGTTGATTCGTGATCTAGATAAGCAAACTTGAACATTAGAGAGAGCAATATAATTGTCAGCTAATGAACCATAATGATATGTGCTTTCAAATGCTTAAATATAAAACATATTAAAATTTAACAACATGCTGGGGCTAGAAAGCCATTTTCCCGAAGGGAATGAAAATGCAGGGAACACAGAGGTAGAAATAGAGTTCACTCATGGTATACGTGAGTTGATGTGCAGAAGAGTTTGAAATTATCAAAAACTTTAGTTTTTCTTGGAAGTAGGTCCAAATTGTTTCTTACAGAATACATTCATGGTCTACGAGGAATCCCATACCAGCGGTTTCAGATCATCACAAATTAGTTGGATCCATCCGCATTTCACTAGCCCTTGTACCAATTATTCTTTTTTTTTTTTTGACACAATACTGCCTTCTGTTCAGTATAAAGAGAATCAAAAGACGAAATTTTACATAATCGCGCAAATCCACTCAGAAATAAGCTGCACAAAATGAAGTCTCACCAACCACCATGTAAAAACAAAAAATCCATTTAGTTTCTTTCAAATATTTTGCTAAATACCCTTTTTTTCTCAATAATGTCATTAGTGTTCAATGTGCTTGTAAGTGTATCTATGCAGTGCCTTAAAATCCATTTTTGTTGTCTTGACAGCCAAAATTTCTGGTGCACAACATCATTTACTGATTGATGCAATCGGCAATTGGTGACATATAGCTAAAAAAGGTTGTATGTGCTGTAAAATAACATGCTGCCATACCATTTTAAGAAAGCAGTCAGGCTTAGTCTTGTCCTGAGAAAATTTGCCCGGAGACATTAATCGAGCTCTTTCAATTTGCATCTCTATACATTTCAAATCTGTAAGAGCAACAACAAAATTTAGTTGTCAAAAGGTTGGGGCAGGGGGAGACAGAGAAGGAGAAAAAACCTACTCTTAAAATGAACTCATGACTAAAATTTCTGTAATCATAGCGGACATCTCACTGAAATAAAACCAAACAGCCAAAGCTTCAGGGATAGCTAAGTTCAATCCGAAGTCCACTCTAATTTATTGTTCATATTTTTATTCAGCAAATATCATAATGTTATTTCTACCACATTAATATATGAATGATGTCAAATTCCAAGTCAATCCCTAGGTTGAAAAAAAAAATATATATATATATATATATATATATATATATCCAACTGAAATCCAGCATAGCTGGAAGTTCTTTGCGGATACTTGCTTAACATTCTAAATTGTTAACAAAAGAAAATAAAATGAAAATATAAATTGAAAATACAAGATTGTACAGCAATAATATATCTAGGTTTCTCACATTGGCAAGTAGCAACAGCACATTCTTTAACTAAGCAGTGAACATCAAATGCAAGCCTCAAGTCTTCTACTGATGTGAATGCACCTTGGGCAATCCTGAGGAGCTGCCAATATGGAGGCTTTAATGAGACTATAAACAAATAATATGCTTAACCCCAACCACAGGAGCATTGGAGAAGGCTTTCTACGTAAAACACCTTCCTTTAAGCTCCACTAGATCCTATCCTCCCCTTCAAAATCCACCCTACCACTGCAACTTCTTCAAAATAATAATAATGATAATAACAACAATGCTGCTCACATTATTTACCAACCAATCTTGCATGTTACAGCAAAAGAGCACCTCCCACCACCTCTCCAGTGGACATAGACATGCATTCTCCCACCATAAGAATCTCTTCCTACCCCAAAAGCCCATCCGTTAGTCTGAACCAAATATCACAATAACAACCTTTCTCAACAACTATCCTTCCATCATAAACCTCCCAGAAGATTTACCAAAAGTGTTGTTCTAGCAAGAGAGATCAAATTCAAGCCTAACTCTCCAATGCTAACTTGACAACAACCCATTTCACCATATGATATTTGTACTCCATTCCCCATACTTCCCAAAGGAATCTCCTTTAAAATCCCCCAGCCATTTTCTATCTTTTGTGGAATAGAGAAAAGAGACAAAGTAAATTGGAAGCCTCTGTAAGTGAAGAAACTCTTAGTGAAAGTCAAGCACCTACAAACAATCTTTCACCCCACCAACATTCCCTCAAATTTCTCAACAATAAGATCCAAACTCTCCCCCCCTTAAGTTTAGCTCCCAACAGTTAACCAAGGTAGGCTACAGGATGGTCACAGCCTTGCGTCCAACACACTGTCACATTGCTCAAACTTTGTAATTAATGTAAACTTTGTGGGCTTGATTGTGCACAGTTTTGGTAATGTTGGCTAAGTCCTCATTACTACATTCGATAAAATACTTACAGGATGACCTCATTTGTTTCATCCTTCTATGTTATTTTGGATAGTGAGAACGTCTTTGCAAGAAAATCTGAAACTCAAGATTGGCATGACAAAGTACTAGAATCTCCCATCGCACTCAGCAAAGCTAAAACCCCGCACACAAAACCATTGACAACATTGATCTATCTTCCTCCGAATCACCCATCCAAATTGGTCACTAATTTTTCATGTATTAAGTCCTAGAGCAAGTTCTCTGGGATGGATAAAAAAGAGAAAGAAACTGATGATTTGCAATGATGTAATACTAGAATACTTCCAGAAGTTACATTGGAAGTTTCCAGAAAATAAAATGTAGATAAAAAAGAATCACTATAGCAGAAGATGATACCTAGCACCCGAATGCTAATAAGATCACTACCAAAATGCAATAGTCATTTTCCTTTATAAAAACTACGCCTTTTGGCAGCGTAACTGAAACGAAACTGTTTTTTCCCTAATCTGTATTGAAATTTCCTGTCAGGCTACAGAAGAACCAGGAATGGATAGCTTTTCTCCAAAGAAGGGGAAGCAAAACATCCATTCTTAAAAAAAAAAATGCAGTCAAACTATTCGTCTTTTGTGCCAAAAGTTAATGGCAACTGAATACAAAAACTTATCCCGGAGGTTAAATTATTCTTCCACCAAGAACCTCAAGCAAAAATGTTACCTGAGGCAGTTGACAAATGGAAATCCATTCCACCTTCCTTATGATATTTGATTTGATATTTTGGTTGATCAATTATTTCTGCAACAGAAATCTCAATATCTGGACCTCTTGGGAAGAATTCGGGATTTATCTGATTCAACAGGTTCCACAAAGATAACATCCAAGGATCCAAAGCACCTTCATACCTGTGCATCAAAGTCAAAGTTTCTATCTTCTTCTTATTCTTTTTAAATAATTTCATCCCATGTTATATTGAACTACAAAGGCAACATAAAGACACACTCTCATCACGATAAATCTTGGAGGAAGTGAAAATAAGAATTAGAAAGAAAATCAAAATAACATTTTATTATTCATTTCATCACTAAAAAGAACAGCCATCACTAGAAAGGTTGTAAAGGCTTGCACCCCCTTAGTGCACTATAAATAAAATAAATATATTTCCATTGTTTCTGACACCAAAAAGAAAAAACAAAAAATATCTCAAATATCTAAATAATTTACTCGATCTAAGAAGACAATTCTTGTAGCAGATACTCAGGAGTTGTTTAGATTAAAGAATAAATCCAGCAGCTTTTTTTTTTTTTTTTTGGTTCCTTCTTCAACCACTAATGAACATTAAAAAAGTTGACCAGCAGACAGAATCTGAGTACACCAGCTGCATTCAAGAGAAGTATGAAAAGGAAAATAGGAACTGGATAGGTTGAGTGAAAGGAAGAAGCCTGGAACTAATCCACTGTGTTAGTCTGGATGATGTCATCATCACTGAGGATTCATCATGTTTAAAGTCAATCACCTAATATATGATGGGCTCTTCAGAAAAGCATATATGGCAGGTAATGTGACATCTAAAGAAACCACAAAAGATATGCAAATCAAACACTCTGCAGACAAAAAAAAAAACTAAATCTTCCTCCAAACTATAGTTCTTTTATTAGTCATACAAATCATACCCTGACTGGTGCTGATCATCTCCCAAACCTCTTTCAACAATGGCTCTAGCCCCAAGATCTGAAAGCCTTTTGTCAAGTTTCTTCGCAACAAACTGTGATCATCAACAAATGAAATCAGCATCTTTCACATTCAAGTATATTGAGAAAGAAACTTTCATCAAACAACCAACTGTCCGACGTCACTAGATGATGCAATTTAATAAAATCTAAGAAACAAGCTACAGGCTCATGATCCACAACACTCAATCCTGAAAGTTGTAAACCAGAGAGGCAATCTCACCGGAGATACAACTATCAAGTTAAATAATGATGGCAAAGAATATTGTTGAGTAGAGTTGTAATTGTTAACAATGATCTACACAATGTATCAAAATGGTATCTGGTCATTGAAAAGAAAAAATATTTTTCTTCCAGATTGCATAGAAACACTTCTGCTTATAATGAGCCCTCCAAGTCATGATTAGGCACAACATTGCTCACTAAGGAAAAATAATTTTCCACTTCTTGAGTGATCCCAATAAATGACAAAGAATTAATACATACTTTTGCTGTCTGCACTTATGAGTGATACTAAAAGGGAGGAGGGAAGTAAAGGTTGTAGAAAAGCTTATCACATTGTGAAATTCCTCAAATACCGTGTAATTCTAGTTCTCATGAAAATCAAGCAACAAAAACACATAATTAATGTTATCATGATGTCATCCAAAAACCAGAGGCCCCTTTAGTATCTCATTAAAATGTTCATAGGCTTCTTTGTTAAAACAGTATAGCTACAGTTTTGCATCACACCTGCACCAACTGTAACTTTTTCTTTGCATTTTCCCTTCAATGGATCTTTTACTTTAGGTACCAAAAGTGACACCTAGTGGATAATACAAAAATTGCACAAGACATATTTCATCCAAATGGAAGAAACACAATATTATATAAAATTATAGAACTCTGAAAGCCGTTACATTATATTTCTGGTAGCCAGAATCTCCCAGTCCAAACACTGCATAATGAACTCCTTCCAACCAACGTTTGCTCAGGTGTCTCTGTAGAAGAAACCTCCAAAACACCTACATGTATAAGAGGAATATTGAGAAAACTTGAGGTTAAATGAAAGTAAATGCATTATCCCAAAAGTAATATGTAAACAAGCTCCATGATCAACCAACCTTCATGGAATCCGGAGGATCTCCCTGGCCTGTGGTAGAAACAATAAAAATTACCGTGTCTTGATGAGGTAAGAAACTCTGATGCAAGAAAGTTACATGATTGTAAGATCTAATTTCAAGCCAATGTAAAAATTTGTCATGACAGATGTGCTAAGACTAAATACAACCTTGCAGTAGCAAGCAGTCCAATATCATGCAGATTCACTATAGCCAGAATTGAGAAGGGAGGAAACAAAAATGATATTTCAACAGAGACCTTGTGGGTGGGAAGTGATAAATCAAGCTACACAGGAAGTCCATAGTGCAGCTAGATTCATCCCATTCTCCCAACTTTATCAACCTAACTGGAGAATGTAATATTCTACAACACTTTCTAAATTCAGACATTGACCAGAGAAGAGCACATGCTACAACCACTATCTTCCATTCAAACTTATGCAACCATTTGCATTTCCTAAGAGAGACTCACTTACAGTCACAAGTACGGATATCTCCACCTAAAAAGGTAATGCACTTCTTCTCTAGGTTTAAAATCTTAAACTTCACACCTCTGTGACTTATCCCTCTTAATTCTGGAGTCAAATCCTGGCACCAGCTTTCACCACCTAGGAAATAACACTCAATGACCATATTATCGACCATTATCGACTACTTTCTAACATACAATCAATTCCAGTACAGCTTAAAAGACAAGTTTCACCAGAAGCATAGATGAGCCCACAATACATGAGAAACAAAACCAAGTGCCACGAAATTCAGAATCAAAAGACTTATCCATATACTGCAATATTATGTCGTCAAACCCTAACGTCTATTTATTTCCTCAAAGTGCTCCATTACTCACAATAAGGGGAACTAAAGGTCCCAGATTGAATCAAATGTCCAACATCCAAAACTCTTAATCTACAATTCGGCAACTGAAATAAAACTTTACTGTCCTACATTCTCCAGGCAACCAAACAGGGAAAAAAAAAAGATATTTTAGAGACATACAGCATCAAACTCATCCATAGAAAGAACCACAACAGGGCAGCCCCTTCTCTCTGCTTCGCGGCCGACACGCTCCGCTGCGTCAAATGCGTTGCCGGTTTGCGAAGCATACAATATCAGCAGCTTACTCCGCTTGTCTTCCATGTTTCTAAGCAAAACCCACAAAAACCATCAAGCTTATGTTTTCAACAAGTATAGCTGGCGGTGCGGGCATTGCTTTGATTTCTCCGTTAACTTTCCAGTTTGAACTTCAAACTATGGGGTCGCCTAGTTGCATCATAGGGACAACAAAAGGAGAGGTGTGGGCTGGAAGTGGGCCATAATGGGCCCATTTATTGTACAAATTTTTTGGGTCTTACTTTCGGCTCACTAGAAGCACTGGGTCGGGTCAAATTGTCAAGACAAATTAAAATGATACCCAAACCAATTGGTTCACATTTTAAAATCAGCCTCATCATTAAGGTGATGACTTACGGGTTCGCCCATTTATGACTCGACCCGTTAGGTTTTAGCTCGATCTGGTTATTAATTTGGTCGAATTAAGATTATTTATTTGAAAAATTGATGACATTATGTGTCTGAAAATTTGAAGAAGGTTGCTTGATGAGCCAACCCGTTGGGTTTTAGCTTGATCTGTTTATTAATCTGCTCGTATTTGGGTTGTTCTATGAAGGGTAGAAACGAACTATGATCATATTTGGACAAATCCACTAAAGTTAATAAATAGATCATATTTGGATTTATTTGTTTAAATCACTAATAACTTTAATTTTAATAAAAATAATTAATTTTATTTATAATTACTGTTTGTCATTAAAATATTATATAAATAAAACTTATATTAATAAAAATGTAAATATATAGATTACAATCTTAAATATATAATAAAAATTTTGGAGACCAACATTATAAAACTGCCATTATCAAATGAAAGAACATTAATATAAGTTAAAAAAAATTTAATTTTCTATTCTATTGATTTAATGATTTTTGTAACACAATTTTGAAATTCATGTAAAATTTTCTTAAAAAGTAAAATAAAAAATGGTATGAAAAATATATCTATAAATATTTTATTGAGTATACATATATATAACATATGAAATATAAAAAAATTAATAAAAATAGTTGATGCAGGTTTTTAATGTCATATATATAATTAAATTTTGTTTAAAAAATAATACAATTATATTTTATAAATTTATAATAAAATTAAATTTATAATTATAAAATAAAAATAAAACAAGAATATTGTAATATACTATTACATGTGCATTCCACTATATAATTATACATTAATAATACATGACACAATTACACCAAACAACATACTCTCTTTTTTTTGACAATATTGCATGCATGCATGGCATCATACCCTATCCTCACCCACATGATAAAAAAGAATCAAGCTTAGCACATATGGTGGAATCTTTCACTGGTATCAGATCATCTCCAATGAGACGCTCTCCAAATCTTTTATTTTTTAAAATTTTATTTTATTATTTATTTTTTAACTTTTAATTACTTTTGATAAATAATTAAATTTATTATTTTATAATAATTATGTTATTAAAAATATCAATGTATAATTTAATTTATTTAAATTACTATCATTTAAATATATGATTAATATTAAAATGATATACAATATTAAAATTTTTATATAAAAATTATGATTTAGATAAAATATTTTTTATATAAATAATTTAAACTTCGATTAAAATTATAACTAGACTAAACGTAATAATAGATTAACAATGATAATATAAATTCAAAATATAATATTAATTAAAACTAAATCAATTCAATTAATATCGAGTAAAAAATAAGTTAAAAATAGTTGAATAAAAATCAAGTAAAAGACATCAATTAAAAGAATTAAAGTGATAGAATTATTTGTAGAAATAATTAATTTTAAAAATTGAGTGAATAAAAATTAAGTTGACAAATTACTATTTTTAAATATTTAATTCGAAAATATAGTTAATTATTTTAAAATAAATTAATTAAAAAATTGAAATATTCTAAAATGATGTTTTTCTAACACTAAAATTTGGTGCCAAAGTTTGAAAATGTCCTCAGTCATCAGCTTTTAACTTTTAAATTAAATCAAGCAATCAAACCCTAGACGCATGTGCTACTAGAAGAGTGTAATACATGCATAGACATAGCAGAATTTTCGTAATATGAGTGATGATGATAATGTATGAGTAATGGTAATAAGATGTGAGTAAGGATAATAATATGTGAGTAAGAGTAAAAGAATGATCTTCTTATAAATACTAAATTTTTTCCTTTTAATTCATCACTTATATTGTAATATTTTCTTTATAATTTATATTAATTATCAAATTCTCTGAATATTTTTTTTGGTATCATATCTCATAAACTCTACTCATTTTTTCAAATTTATCAAGTTCAAGAATCAACTCTTTTTAAAATTCAAGTATTTTTTTAACTCTTTAATTAAATATTTTAATTTATTTTTATACATATTATTTTTGTTGAAATTAAATATTTGTAATGTTAGTTTTCCTCTTACTTATGATGGAAAAAATAAATATTTAAATATAGATATTAATTTAAGATTACAAGTTCGCTTCTTCCAACTTTTCATAATACATGTCTATCTAGTTTTCACAGTAAATATAAAACCCAATAAAAAATTAATATATATATATTTTTAAATTATTTTAATAAAGTATAAATCGATGATAAAAATAAATTAAAAATAAAATATAAAATATGTGACAAACTTCTAACTTATATTTTTATTGGGAGTACAATAACATTATAAAAGTTATCGAAATAAAAATAATATAAGTATTAAAAATTTATGCAATTAGATCTGATAATTGAAGCATATTTTCATATGATAAATTACATACACATTTTGAATTAATTGATTATATTGTTAGAATAGAGTAATCATTTACTTTTATAGAGAAATATGATTTAAATTAAACAATTCAAAATGGTCTAAATCCCCAATATAGAGGATATTTTTCTTGTATCGGTAATAGAAATATTGTGATAAATTTTTTACAGAAAAACAAAATTTAATAACTTTTTCAATAAGTTTTGATAGAAAAATGGACCTTAACTAATCAAATAGATTCTTTTTTTTTTTAACTGTCCAATATTATATTGATAATAATTAAAATTTGTATAAGAGAATTATCTTATTATTAATTATTGAAGCACCTCACATTGGTTTGGTTATTAAAAATATCATTCTTGAAGAAATAAGAAAGTGAAAAATTCTAAAAAAAAATATTTTGTTAACATTAGATAATGTCAATAAAAATGATATAGTCAAAAAAATTTTACGTCATTATTTATAATCATTACATTGTTATGCTCATATTTAAATTAATTATTTAAGATGATTTACATTTTTTATTTAACTTTATTTCGTTAATTAAAAATATGTTTTTTCATCTTAATTCAAATCAAGGTAAATATGACTTATATTTTAAATATTATGGAGACTTATTAAAAAAAAAGATGAAAATTAATAGTGATGTGCCACATTGATGAAATTTTTAGTTATGAAATGCCGAAATTGAGAATAAAGTATAGAGATACTTTTAAATTTACATTGTTTTAAATTAAAGAACTTACTGAAATTATTAAATATTTTTTTGAAGTTTTTGATGCTATTAAAAAATATTTGTTCTGTATATGCTCCTACTAGTTGTTATGTTTTAATTCAATTAACTAATGTTTGTTATATGTTAAATAATATTTTTTAAGTTAAAAAATATTCTTAGATGTAATAATTGAAATGAGAAAAAAAATTAATAAATATTTTACAAATTCACTTGTAATATTTTTAATAGATGTTTTTAAGGATCTGGGTATAAAATCGAAGTTTTACAACCGTAGTTATAAATAACATGTAATAATGATTCATGAAAACATAAGATCTATTTTATCTTTTGTAAATAATATGTTAATGATATTTTATGATTGTTATAAACAAAAAGTCGTTCCTAATTGATTGTCTAAATATGCTTCATCTAATTTAAAATCATCTATTTTTTTATTTTTAAAATTTTAAAAAAAAATTTAAAAAGTAAAAAATCTTCATCAAGCACTACACCATCAAATAATGCAACAAACCTAAAAATATTATCTTAATCAACCTTCAATAAAAAATAAAGATAATAATTTTAATACATTGAACTGATAAAAAATATATGGATACAAGTATCCTATGTTTTTTGTCATGACCTATAATATACTAATTGTGCCCATTTTTACCATAGGTTTTGAATTAGCTTTCAATATAAGCGATTGAGTTTCGTTGGACATAAAAATAAGTTTGAAATTGAAGCACTTACATGTTTAAAAGATTGAAGATTGACAAGTTAAACAATATAAGGAAATGTAAGATTAGAAGAGACGAGAAAATAATTAACAAATATTAATATATGTTGAGTTGAATTTAATAACACTAATTTTCTTGAATATCGAAAGTTGCATAATAAATATTAATTTATGTATTATTTTTAATTTAAAGATATGTTTATTTAAATAATAAAATTAAGAAATACATTGTTTAAAAATGAATAAGTATCAATTTAAGTGATATGTTCTTATTTTATAGCAATGCATTAACTTTTTAAAATTATATTTCTTAATTAAATAAAATTATTTGTTTAAATTTATATAAAATAATTTTTTATTTATATATTATTTATTTTAAAATTAATAAATATCATATTTATAAAATATCAACTTATATATAAAAAACATAATAAGACCCTTCTAAGGTCTATGTAAAACTATTATAGAGCCCAAATAACACCCTTACAAGGTCTGCATAAGGTACATAAAATTTATATAAAATTTAAATAAAATTTATTGAAAATTTAAAAATAGTTTATATAAAACTCACCAAGCTAAGCTCATTGGTAAATTATGAGTCATATATTTTTTAAATAAATAATCTAATTTAACCCATTAATTTAAAAGGCACCTTAGCACAGGGTCTGAGTCTGTTTTAAAAATTAAATTTCTTTCTTGTTGGTATTACTTGAAAAAGAGAGAAAAATTTGAATGTAGTTGTTGTTTCTTTAAAATAATATTTTACAAATTGAATTGGACTTATCAATCCTATTAATCGAATTATAAATAAACTTTTTAATCGGTTTAATTTATTTAAAATTGATTTGATTTAATTATATTATTAAAACGGCAATTTTTTGTTACAAAAATTTAAATTTCGTCAAAAAAATATCTTTTAAAAAATTAAAACAAATTAAAAAAATACATATATTTTTATTTTTTTAAAATAGCAAACACCTTGACAGCAAGGTGGCTGATAATTTCAGACAGAGCTGGTAGTGATTCACGTGGGCGCACATGAAAATAGGCCGTACGCACGTGAAAACCTGTCTTGTCCTCTCATCATCACAGTTAATGAGCAGAGAAAAGAAAACGATGTCCAAAATATAACTTGGCAGCTTCTCATCTGTACTTTCACGGAAAATAACAACAACCTTATCCAATTCATCCACATCAACCATTTATCATTATCCGAAAGATTTCTTTTTTATTTTTATTTTTTTGCCTTTCACTCTTTCTATTTTTATTTTTTTCAGTTATTTAATTTCTTATTTTCTGTAATTTATTAATGCCAATTTTATTAATTAAAAATTTGATTTGACGTCAAGATTATGTGCTGGAAACTTTAAAATTTCATACATAAAACATAAACAATATATGTAAAATTAATTTTTGATATAATTTAAATTTAGTAAAAAAATTAATTAGAAAAAAATTAAATTCCATAATATATAATGGTAATGATAACAAATTAGCAAATATGGAAGTGATGGGTAACAAACACCCTCTTGATAGGACGACATTTATAGTGAGACACGTGACGTCCACGCACCAGGGACATCGGTGGGCCCACAAATCAATGGGTAACTATCAGCTAATGAGCCATCTTCATCCATGAGGATGCTTTTTCTCATTAATGGAAGGCTACCTAATTTCTTAAATTTTATAACGTAATAATAAATTTGATAAATGTCACCTATAAGAATTTTTCTGGTTGTTTTTTTATAAAATAAATCTAAAATATACGGAAATCATCAGTCACTAACGTAAAATTTTTATATAGTTTTACATATAAAATAAAAAAATTAAAAATTTATTAATATAATAGTGAAAAAGTTCCGTGGTTTAAATTTTTTTGATTTAAATTACGTGACTTTTTTAAGCATATTATAGTTTATTATAATTTAATAATATTAATAACTAATTTTTTTAATTACTTATTTTTATTTTTATATTATCATTATATATATTAAAAAATACCTTATAAATTTTGTGTTCACATATGATTTTTACGACATGAATTATGAATAATACATAAAAATTGAAAGATGAATTGGTAAGTTGTCGCGGATGTTCCTTACCTATGCTTATAAATAGAAACCTAAGGCATCAGAGAAATGCATAGAAAATCCTCAAAACAATTATTGGAGAGCCTTAATTAGAGCTTTTTCCTCCGTTTGCTTCGATTGTCATCATATATATGGTGAAGTACTCAAAAGGAGAAGATGATAATTAAAACAGGGACAGATTCATATCTTCATGGGAAAGCAAAGATTATCATGAGGTAATAATTGTTAATTTCTACTTGTTGTAGAGTTTACATATCTCTTGCCCAAGAAATTAATTGAAGTAAATCCTAATTAGATTGTGAAGATTACAATGTTGTCTTGCTTGTTTATATTCCTTTTATGAATCTGTGTATAATGTTGCACCAAGCCTTGTTTATCATATATTGGATATATGCCGGTTTTTGAAGCTATAGTGGCTAATTAAACGCATAAGATCCAGAGTTTCTTCACTTTGATTCTTACTGTTTTGTGGGTTTGATCTCATTTATGTCCAAGAATACTCTATTGATATGATGTTAATTATTATGTTTTACTATTAATTCCATATGGTATCCACCTCACTTTTTGTTGTAATGTGTCAACTTTGTAATTACTTTGACAATTCACCAAATTGTTTAGGTTAGCATGCATGCAATCAAATGGATCCCACTTTTCTCTCCTTTTCTTTCTCTCTAAACACATATTTTCTAGGTTCTTGACCATCTTTGATCATTGTAAGATGAAAATTTTTTGTACGTTCATTTTCTCCTTCCATGTTTGGTTAGAGGAGGAAAGAGTATCAAAAGATTTTTTTTTAAAAAAATTTTGATAATTTTTTTATTATATACTTATACATATTTTTTTTATTATACAGGGAAAAGATATCAAACTCCTTGTGCAAAAATCATATGGAATACTCATTTGAGCAAGATGCAGAGATTATCTTCTTATTTATAAAAATTATGAAGTTCGAAGGTTAAGATACCTCGACCTCGAGCCTTCATCGATATAAGAAGATGAATTTTTTTTTTAAGAAAAACACCGATCAAGTTAATGTATCATCGAAAAAAATTATAATGTTGTATATATGCATAAATCATTCATTATGATCTCATCAGATGAGTACGATATCAATAATATAATTTAAGTTGATTAACGTTTAACATTCATATAAAGAAATAAGAAAAGTTTAACCTAACAAGATTTTTTTTTCCCCTAGTAACCGATAGGGCTCAGTTGAAAGTTAATTCTTTCTGCAATCTTTATAATTACTTCTCAATGAGATAACCATTTGTTTTATGTCTTTCTCTTATACAAGAGATGTGTAAGAAGAAATCACATTGAGAATGAAATTATGTAATAGAAAATAAGAAAAAAATTTAAAAGTTTGGTATAAATTTTATTTTTTGTTTTAATTTTAAAAAATTGAGTTTTTATAACTATAAAATAAATATTATATAAAATTTTACATATTTATTTCATCTTATCAAAAAAATTTGATATTTAAAAAATTATCAATTTAATTTTAATTTACTAATTTGCATTAAATTAAAATTTATGAAAAATTTAATGATTAAAGATATTCAAATAATGAATTTTATATAATAATTTTAACTAAAGAATTTTTTACAAATATTAAAAATATTTTAAATCACAGTAATAAAATATAAAATTTTTAAAAACTATATATATATATATTTAAATTTACACGATTAAAATTTTAAAAACTTTATAAAAAATAAATTTTAAATTTGAAAATTATTTAAATTTAAAAAATTAATTAAAAATAAATCAAATAATTTATTTAAATTAATTTTAAAAACATTTTAATTATGTACATACTTGTAATTTTTATAATTATTTAAATTAAATTTTAATTTAAAAATTTGATTTTTTATTTTTAAAAAATAATTTAATTAATAATATAAAATAAATATTAACATTTTATATAATTTTTAATTTTTTTAAAATTTAATTTTTAAATCTATTTTATTTTATTAAGTAAAAAAAACCAGGTTCCTTTGGGTATCCTTGATACTCATCCATTTCAGTCCCCAGCTTCCTAGCAATTAATATATCTTCTGCTCCTGGCTACCAATCAAGTAAAGATGTGGTGGTTATCATCTTCTTTCTTTTTCACGTGATTCTTGATTTCTTGGTGGAAGAAGAACTGCCCGACACAAATTCCAGAAACAAGAAAAAGGGTTTTGTCTTGTGGTGAGCTGCAGGGTGCGACACTGCAACTATTTGTACACAGAAAGTCACTGTAAGAGTAAGTGGAAGATACGGATAATGCAGCAGAGCAATACTTACGCTTGAAATTATTGATGACATCCAGTGGAAGAGTTAAGCTGATTAGTTGATTTACTTTCCATTTTCGGTGTCAAGAAATGTAAGAAAGAGACGAGTTTTCATGGGCCATTGCCCTTTTATTCAGGCTGATGGATCCCCTGATTCGATGTTTGTTTATTGTTTAAATTTTAAATTAAAATATTATTTATAACTTAAAATAAAAATTTTATAAATTAAATTATAGTTTATTGAATTATAATTTAATTAAATTTTATTAAAAATATAAAAATCATAAATATTTAAATTAGAATTTTATATGATAAATTTTAATTTAGTTTTCTTATAAATATATTTTTTAAAATTTACAGAGTCAAAATTTTAAAAAACTTATATAAAAAATTTTTCATCTAAAAATATTTAAATTTTTTTAAAAAACACAAAATAATATAAAAAATTTATTTAAATTATTTTAAAAATATTTTAATAATAAAAATATTATTAATTTTTTATAATTAGAAATAAAATTAATAAATTAAAATTTGATTTGTTATTTTTGAAACACTTTATTACATTAAAAAATAAATAATTTATTTTATTAAATCATTATATATTAATGACTTTTAAAAATTTGAATAATAACCTTACTCTTAGAAGTAAAGTAAAAAGACAACATAATGGCATCCTAAGACATTTGCCTGACTAATAACACATAACACAATCCTCTTACAAAAATATTAGAGTGGCTAATCAAGTGTTGTAGTAAATAAACTTCTAAGTATTGAATATATTATCCAATGGAGCCTAATGCTACCTCTTTGGGCTCCAACAGCCACTTCCACCCTAATATTCTCCCTGCTGTCTAGTGATTTGGTTTTCTTTATTAAAATAAAAAAAACTCTTGATTTTTTGATGATATTACAATACCACTTTTTAAAAAATAAAATTTATATATTTTCAAAGGGTATACATTAGATTTCCCTTCATTTCTTTTAACATTCTCATCCAATCAAACTCCTGAATTGAGACACATGCTTTATCAACCATCAAATAAATGGATTGAAGTTAATTCTGACACTAAATCTTTTAACATCAAAACATCCAACCGAAAATTCTAATATATTGAATCCACTATCTTTTCTAACAGGTATCCTATATATATATATATATTTATCTTAAGAAATTATTATTTCTCTTTCTAAACCTTGTATTCCTCTAACAAATATCCTATATATTATCTTAAAAAATCACTACCTTAAAGAATCATTCTTATGACTTAGTCTGTGCAATATAAAATAGACTAAATAATTTTTGACAACCAATGCTAGTTGGCATCTCTGTGATCTTTTACAAGCTTCTCATGGATACTTAGTTGTGAGATGAGTTCCATTTTTATCTTTAGACGTACATCTCATGAAAACACATAGAACTATCGATGCAAGGTGCTATTTCCAAGGGCCTGATCAAGACAAGCTTTTGTTAAATCATAATATAATCAAAACCGAAGATTTGAAATTAAATAGTAATGTAGTTTTTATGCCTTCTCATAGAGAATTGGTTTGCCACAACACTTATAATGAACCTGATTTTGCAAAATTTTATACTGTCATCCTGACGTCGCTATGTTCTATCAGTTCTATTTGGCTTCTTATTAGCACTATCATCTCAGGTTTTTAGCAATTTCTTACCATCAAAAATCATCTTGATGTTGCTTGTGGATCTCATTTCCAGCCATTGTTTCCTTTCCAGCAACCTCATCAGATTCGATCGGCAGCTCTTTAGTGAATTTACCATCAGCTTCCTCCTGCGTTTCATTATCAGAAGATCCTTGAGATGGCAAGGAATCTGATGACTCCTGGGAATCTAGTTTATTGTCTGGACCCTCAGCCTGGTGGTTGTGATCCTTAACTGTAAGTACATTGTCTGATCCTTCCACATTGGTTGACGATTCTTGAAAATCATATTTATTATCTGGGCTCTCCCTTCCCTCTTCAGGATCCTCAATCTGGAGCTCTTTAGGAGATACTTCCACATCTTCAGCAGGCTGAACATCAGGTAAATTTTCATCTTGGTTTGGAAGTGCTCCCTCTTCCCACTCTAAGCTTGAAACAACTTCCTCTTTTCCCTCCACAGTATGATCTGCGTATGGCTCAGTAACATCATTCCCAGTCTGTATATCATTTTGTTTGATCCCATTTCTGTCGGCTACACTATGAGATGCAACTTGCTCTTCACCAGCCTCTGAATGCTCCGCATTACTAACCTGTTTTGCACTGTCAAGAGGTTGAGAAGAGTAGTCTGCAAAATCATCGCTTCTGGCAGAATCAAGAACAGATGATTTCTCAGCCACAGCAGGCGATTCCACAACAGACTCTGCAGTTGTATCGGATCCACCTGCATTTGCGGAAGCAGGTATTGACTGAAAAGTGTCCCAATCATCTTCATCCTCTTCCCTCTCTTCTGTGCTGTCCCTATCAGAGATTTTTGGGCTAGTCGATGGTGGTTGCTCTTTCTCACTGATAACCTCTGTTGGCCTTGTTGTGGTTGCAGATGAGTGTCTCTCTACTTTAACTTCTGTTGGCAATGGTAATTTAATGTCTAATGATGGCATCATAGGTTTCTGCATTGTGCTGTTTTCTTGTGTCACAGAAGCACGAATGAAACCCTGAAAGCAGGAAATCAGGCAGTCATATAGAGTATTCTTTTATGAATTCAACAAATGAGAGTATTGTATCCAAAATATTACTAAGCGATCTACTTAGAGCCAAACCATGTGTGCGGGTTATCTAAGTGGTCTCAAAATCTTAGTAAGGTATCAACAAAAAGAATAATGCAAAATTCAGGTTTCTGCAACAAATGTCACTTGATTTCTGGAATTATTAACTTTTTCTAATTCAAAAGCACCAGAAGAAAATCCAAAACTACAAGAGAAGGTAGATTCAGACAAAAGATTTTGGAAAAAAGTTTTCCATATGTATTTCCTGCTTTCAACTTCAGATTCAGAGAACCCATTTGGTCCTGTCAAATGGGATGGAGCAAACAGATTAAGTTAAGTGATGGGCAGCACAGAAATAAGACTTAAATTTATGGGCCAACATTGGGAATCCACAACTATCACGTCAAACTTTCTTCACTCAGCTTTTTCAAGGCCAAAATCAAATTGCTTTACGCACTGAATAACATAGGAAAGGTACCTGAAGTTGCTGCCTGTGCATCACAGGCATTGATAACAAAGCATCCTTGAATTGAACAGCTGAAGAAGGTATTTGGGCCAAGTGACAAACAAGCCTCAGAGCAGTGCTTCTCATGTCATTGACTTCCTGGAAAGGGAAAGCACAGATAAAAAAAAATTGATAAAAAAGATCTTTTACAGAACAATTAATTCCCATTTCAGAAGATACTTGACAATAATACCTGGGAACGACCATCTTCTGATGCCAAGAAGACCGTAAGAATGGCTTCTAGAAGCAGATTCATAAAACCTCTCTGAGATTCACTACCCTTTGACTGAGTTTGCAGAAGCATTAAGACTCGTAAGCACTCACCAACTATAGTCACTGATTCTTTAGTCAAAGGGTTCTGTCACCAACGACATTGCAAATATGTTCAGAATGATACACAGGTGAAGCAGAGAAAAAATAATGACAAGGTTCTATTTTTTAAATTGGCCGAAGGTAGAAAGCACAAAAAGAAGAAAAGGGGATACCTTCAGGGTCCTCTGGATTATGGTAAAAATATCTCCAACAAGTTCTCCAACAAAGAAAATCAGGAAAGCGTTGTCTTCCACACTGGTGCCTCTCTGCACAATACTTTTGAGGACTTGCAACCCAGTTGCTAGAACCTGAGGATAAGAAATTACAAGAGTCCTCAAAGCTTGGTAAATTAGCAGTTATCAAACCTAGATGTTGCATGCACAAAAATTTCAGTTACCTGTAAATTCGAATCAGTAAGCACCATTTGAATACATTTACTGCAATTCTGTAACACAAAAAAACAGACATGGTTGCTTTCTTTGTTCTCTACTTGATGATCAATTTCATACGCTAGCTTGGCCAATGAAACATTTTGTTCAAGACAGAATGCAAGCTTCAGTAGCAGTAGTTTGGAGAAACCAGATCTCTTAGTTTCTGATAGATGAGCACTCTCCATGCAATCCTCAGTTAGATTGGCAATCCTATTCCACCAAGTACCAAGAATAGTTCTCAGGAGATTAGCATCAGCAACAATTTCTGGAGCATCTGCAATGAAATATCCAATTAGCATCCCATTAATATTTTGGATCAGAAGCATCCAATACATATTCATAATAGTTTTTGCATCAATGCCAATCAACTTCACATGCAGCTTTGAGACACTTTCTGCAACTAAAAAACAGTACAGAGAACATTTGTCACTTCTTGATTCCTATTAGTTGAGAATTCTGCTTAGCTAACATGTTTCTTGCCTTCTAACCATGAGTTGATTTGAAATTTTGTTAGGCATTTTGAATTTTCATACCTATTTACTTTTGAACTACCATTACATAAAGTCACCCTAATTTATAAACCCTCCTTCCATTAAACGGAAATAACATGTTTACACTGAAACCGAATGACACAGGAATAAAGCTCAACAACTATTAAATAAGGTGGCTCCAATTTAAGATCTTACTATATCTGCAATTCAATTAGATGCCTGAACTTATTACAGCTACATAACCATTAACTAGAAAGGCCAAAAATATTCTAGGATATCCATGCATGTCATACAAAATAATGTAGAAATAAAAAACCATTGGTTGCAGCAATGCATCCTACTGCTTACCACGAACAAGCTTGATAAATAGCCCATTAGTACTCTTTACAAAATCCAACACTTTTGATAGGCAGGATGCAGTTGAAACTTGTCTGATACACTTGTATCCGATTAACAGAGATGCCAATGGCACGGACTTGACTTGCTTCTGCAGCTAAATGCATGCAATCAAAAAAATCAGGTGGCACTCACAAAGACATTAATTAGTAGTTCCACAAGGAAACATCAAATTTAACATGACCAAGAACCAGGAAGCATAAGTATTTATAACATGTACACAGATCACCTTAGATTCAAAACGCCCCATAAGTGTCTTTGCAGTAAGATACAAAGGAGACAACAGATCCTCCCAACTTGTATAATCCGATGAAATTGCATCAGCTCTGAAGATTAAAACAGAAGAAATTCTTGGGTTAGGGCACTTCTAGTGATGCATTTCAACAAATGCCTTCTACATAATAGTTTCTAATCAGACATGCAAATGATTACCTTTTGAGAACTTTGAAGAGGTAGCCAAAACAAAGTTCGATCATCAAATAAGCAAAATCCTCTGTTTCAAGAAAATCTCCAGGACAATTCTGCACAATCTGTTAATAGAATGGAGTCAGTGGCATATCTGACTGAAATTATTCGATACTTCACCACTATGGAGAATATGTATGTAAATCAAACAATAAACCAGCACTAGTCATGCAAAACAGATTCAACACTTAA
Organism: Moringa oleifera; assembly: GCA_021397835.1. Taxonomy (NCBI): domain Eukaryota; kingdom Viridiplantae; phylum Streptophyta; class Magnoliopsida; order Brassicales; family Moringaceae; genus Moringa; species Moringa oleifera. The sequence continues at coordinate 4,814,823 of JAJFZO010000094.1, forward strand.
TATTAATAGTGGACATTGTAGATTTAAGTATAAGCTATATTGTAAGAAAAACTGAGTTGGATTTGTGTTTTGCAGCACAAATATATATATATACACATAAATTATACAAAAGTAATGAGCATGAACCTAATAAGAAGAGATTCCTAGCTTCATGAAGCCATGATGAGATAAGATGCAAAAGAATGTTCAGATCTATTCCTCACAAAAATCAACTTCAAAAATGAGAAACATCAATTATTTCAAAAGAGTTGGTTGCTGTTACCTGTGACAAGATGGATATCGCTAGACTATCCCATGAATTATCCATGTATAAAGAATATGACAAAACCTGCACGCATTCAATATGAGAAACAGGTCACAACATATTCAGAAATTTTGATAAAGGAACCAGTCATTTTATTATCAGAGTCAAAGTTACAATGACATCATTATTGGCTTTGAAGTAAAGACAAACAGTTAATCCAAATGGAACCAAAAGGATTTACCACGTATAAAAAAAATTAAAAATAAAGAAGGTAGGGAAGAGATATTTAGGTAATTTGTGAGATAGACATCATTTGTTCCATGTTGACGCCCTTTATACCAAAAACATGCTTTCCAAGAAACTAGTGCATTAATCCAAGCAGTGACATCAAAAAGTCTAGGTACCAAGGCTCTCCGATGGCAGATCAATGATGCAGGACATAATCAACACTTCCCTTTTTTTCTTTAACTCAGAAACAAACGGATCATATTAGTATATATTGAGCACCAAGGGGTGCTACCCTGTACAATTGGTTAGTTAGATACTAAGAGTTCCAAGAACTCCACTGGATCTACCCCATTTACACCATAGTTACCCGTCATCTAAAAATTCAATAGCAACCCCCATTTATCCTTGATCAACATGACTGGAGTTTCCACTCCCTCAACATCCCTTCTAGTCCCTCTGTCCACACCATCTAAAAAAATAAGGGATGAACGCCATAATTTTCCTCTTTGTTTTAGACACATAGTTTATCACCACGCCAGATATCCCACAGAACCTCACACAACATCCCTTTTCCACCCTAAAGCCCATGCAAGGTTCTACCATAGCCCGAACATTCCTTCTTGCCTTTCGAACTCCATTACCAAACAGTTCCCTCCCTGCCACTGTTACCCAACCTCCCTCATCCACCCCATACCTAGCCTCAACCATCCTTATCCACAAATTGTACCTCTCCACCATAAAACGCCATAACCATTTTCCCAACAATACTATATTAAAGGCCTGTAGAGGCTTGATGCCTAGACACCTCTGTCCATCGGCTGTTGAAACTGTTCTCCAACTAATCAAATGATATTTAAAGTCATCCCCCAAACTGTCCTAAGCAGAATAGAAAATAGGAACGTAAAGTATACTGGTAACTCGAAAGTATACTCTTTATCAAAATCATCCTTTCGCCCTTGGACAAATACAACCTGTTCCACCCTGCCAGTTTCCTCTTAAAGTGCTTCACAACCGAATTCCATACAATTTTTTCCTTATGTCTAGCCCTTAGTGGCAACCCAGATAGTGAATAGGAAGAGTTCTCACCATACACTCTAGTACACTAGCCAAGCCCTCACAATCCATCCCCTCACCAATGGAGATGAACTCATTTTTCCATTCACTCTCAACCTCGACAACGCTTCAAACCCAAGTAGGACATCAAGTGCATTAATCCTCATTAACCTCATATAATATGATGTTATCAGCAGCAAATAGTAGATGGGACACTTGTCTTTACCAATATTCTGTCTAAAGTTTCCATCCTCCCAACAATACTATATTAAAGGCCTGTAGAGGTTTGATGCCTAGACACCTCTGTCCATCGGCTGTTGAAACTGTTCTCCAACTAATCAAATGATATTTAAAGTCATCCCCCAAACTGTCCTAAGCAGAATAGAAAATAGGAATGTAAAGTATACTGGTAACTCGAAAGTATACTCTTTATCAAAATCATCCTTTCGCCCTTGGACAAATACAACCTGTTCCACCCTGCTAGTTTCCTCTTAAAGTGCTTCACAACCGAATTCCATACAGTTTTTTCCTTATGTCTAGCCCTTAGTGGCAACCCAGATAGTGAATAGGAAGAGTTCTCACCATACACTCTAGTACACTAGCCAAGCCCTCACAATCCATCCCCTCACCAATGGAGATGAACTCATTTTTCCATTCACTCTCAACCTCGACAACGCTTCAAACCCAAGTAGGACATCAAGTGCATTAATCCTCATTAGCCTCATATAATATGATGTTATCAGCAGCAAATAGTAGATGGGACACTTGTCTTTACCAATATTCTGTCTAAAGTTTCCATCCCTAGAATAAAGAGAATGGAGTGTTGGAGAATATTTGATTACAAGACCAAAAAGGTGAAATTTAACGAGATCACAAACTCCTCATATTTGTGGAACACCTAAAAGAGTTTTCAAAACCCACCTTTCATATTTTCCTATTGACTCTTTAAGAAGGCTATAAAGAATCCATCCAGCCTAGGGATAATCCATTAAAGCTTGATACATTTTCTCTTCCTTGAATGGTCTCTCACTCCAACCTATACAGCCTAGGCCTCCACCCTCTATCCTCACTATGTAGCTTCTAGTAAAACCACTAACCCTTTCTTTCAAGTGTGCAGGATCCCCAGCATCCTCCCTATCTATCATCATTGAGATAATGAAGTTCTGCCATCTGCGTCCACCAACAACCTTGTGAAAGAATTTTGTGTCGCGATCTCCCTCCTTTAACCATAGAGCTCTAAATTTCTTTCTCCACAAGACTTCATCATGGCACAAGCATCTCAATCCTTAATTGTTTTTCCTCTTTGAGTTGTAAGTTCACCTGAATTCTCCCTTCTCATCATCCTCTCATCCAAATCTGTCAACTCCCCCCATAATGCAACTTTTTAGAAGCCACATCCCTTATCTGCTCCTTGTTCCATACCCTTTAGTTTCTCTTTTAGCAGCTGTAACTTGGTTACCGAACATAACTCTCATGGTCCTTAATTTGAGTTCCTTCCCACCAGCCCTTCACTATCTTACCAAATCCTTTCACATCAAGTAACATGTTCTCAAAATGAAATGGCATAGGTCCTCATCTAATCCCTTCATCTCCAGCATAATAGGATTATGATTAGACACGAGTCGAGGAAGAGCCTTTGACTCACACTAGGGAACACCTCTTCCCATTTGGTAGAGATGAGAAAGCGATCACTCCCCGTGCAAGAAGGGAAGTCCCTTAAGCTAGATCATGTAAAAGCATCCCTACAACGATCGGTCCACCATACCCAACTCTGTGACCATATCATGGAATTCCCTCATTTTTACAGACCTACCACTACCACCAGAGCATACAAAACCATATTAAAATCCTCTCCAACCACCTACGACATACTTTCTCGTCTCCTACCCCCTCATAGCTCCTTCAATAACTGTTGTCGACCCTGGCCTGAACTGTGCTCGTATGAACATCCACTTCATCCCTCCCTCCTCCTTATGCAACAAACACGAGATTGGTTCCTCCCTGGACTAGTTGTCAATGCATCTACTGCCCCTATCGCTCCACATCACTAAAATCCCCCTTGAACACCCTCTAACTGATCATGCCCTCCACCCAACTGCCCTATTACCCTATAGACATCTCACTATCCCCTCACAAATAACTTTTACTTCAGGTTTCTACAAGCGTACTATCTCCGTTGTCCACCTCCTTGATGCATGTTTAATTAAAACCCGCTTTTCAATACTATTCAAACCCTTAACATTCCATGAGATAATTTCAAACATCACAAATGTATGACTCCCCCTATCACTTTCCCCTCTTTCATTTCTCCCATTCTCATCACAGTTGATAACAAAAGCTAACCTTCTTAATTCTCTGAATGGATCCCTATGCCCTTTCTTACATGTTGGATCCTTACCAACCTTAGGTTCTTTCTTTTCTCTTTATTGCACTGAAAAAAGCAAATGCCTCAACCTCAAAGCGTCTATTGAGATACCCACTAACTTAGATATCTTGTTCATAGTTCTCAGCACTTTCTTGAAGACCATCTATTGTCTCCTGCTATTCTGTGCTGTTTGGTTCACCTCAGCATGAGCTACCCCTGCAACACAAGCACCCCTGGCTACCTCTTCCATGTGACCTTCCACTGTTCTTAGTAGTGCAGTGGTGCACCCCGCTCTTGCTGGTCTAACAGTCTCTCTGCCTCTGACCTCATTTTGAACATGCCTCATCAACCTCTAGTAACACTCCACTCCTCTAAAAACACCTCATTGTCTTGCCTTGACTATCTTACACCTCCATCATCTTGGCTTTCTCCTTCTTTGTACAACCATTTCTTGCATATCTATATAAGCAAACATGTCCACTATGTAGGCAACCCTTGCAGCAAGCAACTCCTATAAAAGCCAAGTCACCCACTTTATCTCTCGTTTCACTCTCATCCCCCTCGAGCTGCTGCCTGATCACCTCATTTCAATCTCTCAACACCCTCCTTTGTCAATGCTCGAATCGCCTCCTCACCTTCGCTGATAGTCGGAACCAACCTTAATTTCACCGAAGAGGAGTTTTTTTGCTCCCAATGCAATCAGGTCCCTCAGACCTGTATTCATGTTAATTGGGTCTACCTTACTCGGTTTTTCCTTCGATGGGTCAAGGGGAATCAAGGCCTGCCTACTGGGCCCAATGCCTTCCTTTCTTACCCATCACGCTTGACCTAGCTTGGCGAGTCCAATAGCTCTCGGTTTTCAACCCGGGTCAAAAACCCAAGATTTGAGCTTGTAGTGATGATCCAATCTGCTCCCAATCTTCTTCGCTTGATGACCTTTCTCTAACCCGATTACCAGTGATCCGAGTAGTCGATTACCCAATTCCACTGTCACTATTGCCATACCTCTTTGCCAATCCTTTCAAATTAGACAAAATGTCCCTTTGGCATTTTGAACTCAAATCCATGCTCTCTGGTAACGCACCTGACCTCAATCAGCACTTCCTTGGCAGCACGTTCCTCCTCTCTAAACAAGATTAGAGCCTTCCAACCCGCCTTCCAAAGGCCATTCAACAATTTTCACCACCTGAATCCAGCCCCTCTCATCTGGTATGAGGATCAATCGAGATTGATCCTGTAGGAAAAGCCCTTGGTGGTTGGATCTCATCATAAGAAACAATACACGATCACCATCTCTTCCCTTCCCTGCCTATGGCATCTCCCCCTTCTCAAACATGAAGCTCACCATGGAATCCCATAGCCAGTCAAAACTCCTCTCTGGTGAGAACAATCACCTTCTCATCCCACACTCTGTGATCCTCACCGAGCCCACCCTATCCCCTTCAATTTCCAATTTGAATTCTTTTCGTCCAATCCTCACGATTTGGATCCTTAGTCTCTCTCATCGCCTTGATATAACATCCTAATGCCTAGGATTACAGCTTATCTTCATGCGCGTACACACACTAGGATATCTTAGCTACGGCCACAGCCAGCCTATTTCTAAGCAAGAACATTTAAACTTAGAATTTCAGTGGCATAATTCCAGGTTTTCACTGTATGTGGGACCTGTCTTCCTCTTGACCAAGTAACATGTCAAAATTTCTCAAGCATAAGACAAAATCAGCCAAAAAAAAAAATAATAATAATAATAATTCAAAGAAATGTGCACTAGCAGTTGCAGTGCTGCTACTATTTGTTTGAGTCGTGATGCAGCACTTCAAAAAGAAGACTAAGACAAAACAATACATGAGATGACCTAATGTGCTTTTCAAAGATATGCTCCAGAGGAATTTCTGATCTAGTGGGTCCAAATAAAGGCTTTGACAAATTCTGTTTAGTGTCTTTAAAAGTTTATTAAAAGTTCATAGAAAAAAAATGTTTATTGAAAGTTTTTCCTGATTTTATAAAAAGAAAAAGGCCTATTCAAAGCAGAATATAGAGAATAAACAGCACTGAAAACAGAAGGACATAAGGATAAATGATTAAAGCAGGTAGAGATATTAATATATGAAGTCATAAGAACAGAAAGCAGAGAAAGATCACCTGCAGCAATTCTTGGCAGATATTTATGGTAAGAAATCCAACAGTGAAAAAGTTTTCAGCACAAAGAAATTGGAATACTGGTAACACAACTTCATATAACTTCAAGCCTGCTGCTTCAGATTCTTCAACGGGAGAGTCTCCACCATATTTTACGTTAGCAGAACCTAATGATATTATCTGCTTACTAGGTGCTGAATGTTGCCCCTGAAATAGAACAAGCAAGGCAAAGCCCCACAAAAACTGATATTCTTCAGACCCCAGCTCAACCATGCTATACCCAGATATTAAGGTGCTAGTAGATAATCCATTCTCATCAGGTTTCACAGGAACTGCATCCAGTGCAAGTGCTTGCAGAATAACTGGCCAGGCCTCTTCTAAACAAGGCTGCAGTTTTGCTGAAACTGTAGGTGATTGGATCCCATCGAGCAATGGATTCCACTGGAAGAAGTAAGCAAAAATAATAAGGTAGATATAGAGACATATAGGTTTTCCCCAAAATCAGGGGAAAAGGAACATGTTCTAAAATGATTATACTCACATTTTTCTTCAGATTCAGGCATAAGCAAATATAACTGTAGTCCTTCAGAACCCGAACCCAGTACTTCCCCAGTATATTCGAGCTCTTAGAAAACAATGGTAGTAAAGCTTGATATTCATTTGGAACCTCGCCATTTTGCCTCCTCAAGAATGCATATGTATAACATTTGAGTGAGGCATGAGCAGCCAAAAGTCTGATCTTGATCTATTTTATACCAATAGAATAGTTATAGGCTCACCATCTTAACAAACAGCTGTCTGAAGGACCAATATTGAAAAGCATCTGAAAAGTTATGGAATAGGCATACCTTGCATGAGACCCATTCAGCAAATGAAGGATAATACAGATCCTTGAAGTCATTCAATGGTCGAGAGATTAATGAAAATATACGTTTAACAGCAACTTGATCGCCACTAATTATTCCACTGGTCATGATCTGAGAACAAACATATCACCTCAGTGGCATCTACATACATCAGCTTACTGTAAACTATTGGACGCACACATGCTCACCTTAGTAGCCAACTCCAGGCCTGCCTCTAAAAGAACAGGGCCAGAAGAAGCGTCCAATGCAGTACGAACAGCAGATAATAGTTGGGCCTACATTTCATGCAGTTGATCAATAGAGTCCACTAAATTCAGAACTTATAACAAAAGTACTAATATCAAGTTACTTGATATACTCAGCACTTAATGTCCATAATAAGCCATCAGGAACTAAAAATATCTTTTTTTGCGAAAAAGAAAGAATAAATCAGAAAAATATTTTGATTAGTAGCATTAGATATTTGGCCTCACACAAAACAAGGAAACTGTAAAACAAATGATTGGCATACCTGATACTGTTCCAGAAGAAGATGTTCTGGAAGCTCAGGGTCTGGTACTGCTTCAAACTGTATGAGAAAAACAAGAATCACAAAACAGATGCAGATCAATGTCAAGAACTCCAACAGATCACATTATCCACTGGAACCGGAACAAATATGAGAAAGTAACATCACTATTAAGGCAACTACAAGAGGAATGATTATAATTGCTCATGTTTCTTTGTCACTATGGTTTAGTGGGATATGCTTCAGAATGAGCAACTAATGGCTAGAGTATCCTATCCTTCCATCTAAAGAATAATCTATTCCATATGAAGAGTTTTCAGAAAAAAGAAATAAAAAGATAAAAAAATGCCATTAAATACAGGCAGAGTTTATCTGAAACAAACATGGACTGGAGTTAGATCAAGACTGTCTTCTCATGTTCAGTGTTTGAAGTATCGAGGTTGTGTTTCTTGGAAAGTAAAATAATTTATTAGGGGAACAGGACAAGATCCCCCATAATATGAACTAATGATCCTACTCAAAACAAATGAAAAACCAAATATGGGCATGAAAAATTGCAGGAGAAATCACGGATTAACTCACTGAGATTATTCTACCTTACAATCTAAGCATCAACCATTCTCAAAGATACCATCAAAATTGTTTTACCTACCACAAGGCCAACTTATGAACTACTCTTTTATGCCTTTCATATATCAAAAAATGTATATACTTTTACAATTCTTTTTCAATATGATATTCTTTCTCTATTTGAAAAGTTAATGTATTTTCCTTTATCGAATTACTAAGTGAAAATTTTGGATCACCATTTTTGTACATCCATCAAAATGTACCATGAATCAGAAACTGAGCTAGATTGCATTCCTAGAGGGTTATAGAGAATCAAATAACTATGTTCTCACCTGAGGAAATATAGTTTACATGGTTGACCTAATTAATCACAAAGATAAATCAGGACAAAGAAAGCCAGCTTAGTCCTCACTTAGTAACCTGGTGGTCTATAGATTAAGGTACATCCTAACTTTATGGGTCTTTAACTCGTAGCAATGACCGACATATTGGCTCAGCAAGGCAGACCATCTGGCATGCACTTATGTAGCACTTGCAGCCCAGTATTAGATAGATATACAGGGACCTTCGGGATGAAGGCTGCTGGTTCATGAAGTCCTCCATGAGAAAATGTTATGCTTTGTTATTGATGGTGTCCCACAAAAAGAGAAAATGTTATGCGATTTGAAAGAGATGATGAACAAAATTCATTTTTTCAAAAAAGTGATTTGACACATAAAGGCAAGTAAATACAAAGAAAAATAAATGTAGGAGTAAAATTAAGTTCAATTGGACATTTCGTTATTTCCATAAAAGCATGAAGTATGAGTACTGCAGTTTAAATACATGAACCACCACCATGTAAGACAAACTGGCATTTAATACACACTATAATTGCAGAAAAAGAAAACTGATAGGTTGCCTAAAAGTAACCATTCTTAGACAAATTTACCTTGTCCACTATGGTACTCAGAAGTCCCACACCAATTGACCGCATGTTTTCAAACTGGATAGTGCTTACCTATCAGAAGTAATACATGTGAAAATTGTCAGCATCGTCAGCTTTTTACAATTTTCAGAATGTCTCAGATTTGCTGAAACAAAGTACAATAATAGTAACCACTTCCTCCTTATTTAGCACCTGATAAGCAAGTGATATCAATTCTTGTAAATGGAGGACCAGCCAATCACCAGAGCCCTTATCAGCAGGTTTATTCCTTGCCAAGGACAGATCGAAATGAGCAGGATTTTTTCCCACAGCTTTTGGTAGAAGACTCAAGCACCTACGAACCAACAATGTCCACAGGACAAGAGACTTTAATGTTGAAAATACATGCAATCAGAAAACTAACTTCAAATTCAATATATAGGAGAAGCCTTTGGAGGTGCTTATGGATTCAAGGGTGTTTCTTATTTAGGCTCAGGCCTAACCTTAACAAGTCAAAACATAAAATAGGACATTTAAACACTTCTCGAGCATGCATGGTATATGGATTCCATTCAAAAAACAAAGACAGTTAGAATTAATTTTGTTATTTCATTTTTGAAGCTGAGACACTAGTTTGATAAACAAATTCAATGTAATCTTAAAACCTCATTCAACATTGTCCATCCAAATAAATATTCTCATTCAACATTCATACATATCACCAGTATCCATAAATACATGTCTTCAAGTTTTATTATTACATAAATATATGATAATCATGTAAGGCTTCTTGATATTCCTAGACAAAAATTTTGGAGAATGTATATTACTCATAACTCTATCCAAATATACTATTTGAAGCACTTGTGAAACAAACATTGAGAAACAACCAATGAGTGGGCCTACAGACAAAGAATAACACTGTTAAGACAAAAACGTAAATTAAAAAACTGTACAGAAAAAATCAGCTTACTCAGCTGCAAAAAGTCGTGTTCGGTATCTGAGGTGTCTATCTTTATTAAGATGGACATGAACTGGTGTCCCTCTAGAGCTAGAGACCATGTTTTCATCATCTCCTCCAATGTAGATCATGGTGTCACCATCTGGACCATTGACAGGATCATGTCCTAAGATGTTCTCACTTTCAGCATTTCTGGTTGATGTAGCAAGGACCTGGACAAAAGTAACCTGTTGGTTTGCTAACACTCAATTGCCACATCATTTCCACAACCCAACCCACAGAACAATTGCCCATGCTAGCAATGCATACAATTGTTTCTTTCCACAGCAGAGGTTTACCCTCCATAAGGTGTACTGGACTAAACGACCACATTCTTGTTATTTATCACCAAGCATAGAAAGTAAAGTATTCTATAAAAGAACTTCAAACTCAAACCCAGAAACTACATGCATATATTTTTCTATAGAACTATAATGACATGATAATGATGAAAAATTCTCCCTCATGAAGGGATCAAGAGCATTATGTTACAAGGAAATTTGATTCGCTTCTAATTCAACTTCAATTTGCCAGCTTTAACATGAAATGGAGCACCCATCTATCGAGTTTCAAGCATAAAGAAATGGCCCATGATACTTCAGTCATAGAGGTCAGTTTGCAAAGCTGAATTTCTTTTTATTTTCTGTGTGTATGCTTATAAGGTGCCAAAGAGCTATTAGCTTCACCTATATAGAAACAACTCCTTCAATCTATGTCGCTCTCTCACAGAGGTATACATCGGATTGTATTCTTTTGTCATGATAGGAACTTGAGAATTTTATCAGTTGAGCCTTCAATCCCCTTTATGATGAGAAACCATATTCTTGCACAATGATGCCTGATCTCTCGAGGGTAAGTCCTAAGATCTTGTGAGCAGTTCTAAGGAGATGATTTAACTTCTTTCTTTCATTTTTTTGTATTTATTTTCCTTTAATCATTATCATCTAAAATGACGTTTCTGTTAAAAAAAAAATCATCTGAAATGACATTCCAGCTTTTACCAATATTGCAAACTTGCCAACATATATACAGCCCTGCCTGCTTATGAAGGTACAAATAGCTGATTCTTCAAATCAGTCCTAACAACTTCATATTCAAATTATTGTCTTGCTAAATTGGAAGAGTGCTAGAATATATCAGAAATGATATTTATGCAGATGGAGAAGAGAAGCAGGATTTTTGAGACTGATACAGGCAGAGATAGCATACAACCTATTTGCAGGATGCAACAACTTTAAGAAGGGGGAAAACCAATCAACTGCTTTCTCAAGTGACAAGCACAACACCTCCATCCAAGCCTTGGTCAACATTAATCAGAACAGAGATCTCTAATCCAATACCCTTCAATGCATTAATCAGCCTTGCAAAACATAGAAAACATTAAAAACCTTTCCTAATCTAAGCAACATTGGAGAAGGAAGCCCCACATTTCCTTTATGCCGTGTCCACAGAGTTCTAATTACAAAAGTTGCCCCAGCTTTCAACCTAAAACCAAAAGTGTCTCCTCAAATCTTACACAGACTCCTCATTCTAAAGCTGTGACTTGACATTTCAATTAACTCAACTACTTAAAGCCGCATAGTTAGCACAAACAACCCTCATTAATAGGATGCAATGATCCAAGAAAACACAGGGATATAAAATGACAGGAGTAAATTAGCTTCTTTTGCGTCTTTCATGGAGGGAGATAAGTTTATGCTAATTAAATGATATAGAGAATTAGATCCAGTTTCTTTTCTAAAGAAAACCCTAGTCATTGATTAAACCTAGCACACTAAGGTTGAAAAGTTTTATTTTTATTTTCTTGATGGAAAATCTGAGGGTGGAAAGGTGGGCATATAAGTAATTTGAGTTTGAAAAGGAAAAAAATATATATATATATATTTGCATGAGTGTTCTTCATACAGAGCCCATAAATGTCAAACCAGAAAATTGTGAGATAAAAGAGAGAGAAAGTTTTTGGACCAAACTAACAGACTTACAATTTTTTTTTCTTAATTTATGTAAAACTTCCAGTGCAAGTCACACCAAGCAATCAGAAGAAAGAGAAAGCCCCCACCCTGCAGTATTTATACAATACTCTAAAATCTTCCCCTGATTTTGCTGAACATGAAACTAATTGGAAGCAGCCTTGACCACTGCTTATCCTAGCAGTCATATTAAACTTACTAATCCTAGGGTGCTTTCTCCCTCCTTGCCATGAAAATCTTGTCAATAGTTAAGAAATTATGATAACAAGAAGTCCTAGCAGTGAAACAAACCAAGATGTAATCAACCGAAACATGACAAAAAATATAAGAAGTAAAAGCTAGCAGCCATCTGAGGAACACATCAGCTTGAAGTCAAATAGTTCACGGAGTTGCTCACTCACCGTAACACTTCTCTGTCTACAGAATATCCCTCATATTATGAACACACTATGAAGAGACAGTAAATAATCAAAGGCTCTTTGAGAAACAACGGAGAGCTCTGAAGAGGATCTCATCAAAACCACACATAATTAGCATAGATACAGAATACGAACTTGATGATAAATGTTTTCAGCTTGATTCCTTGCATATAATAATCAGCCAAATGAGTGACATGTAAAAAATGGCAATTGCTTCAACTAAAGAAATGGCTTGGTTGAGAAACAAAACATGTTATATACACAAGATTTTGAGGAATAAAACAAGTTGCACAGGGACATGGAGATCTCTCATATATAAAAGTATGAGATAGGATAGTTTCACAAGCAGGCTAGCTCACCATGTAACGGCAAATTAATATCCAGCGAGATGGGCATGATGGACACGATGCATAGAGCAACCGCCTCAGGGTAGTACGTATCAAATTCCCAATCCTACAAGATTAAAACAAACTGGAACATAAGCATTGCAGTAGCAAAACATTACTTACACTGCTAAATCCATGTGTGTATGACTGTATGTGTGAGTGTGCGGCTGTGCTTGACAGGAGAGGAATAAAATTCTTTAATTAACAAGGAACGTAGCATAATCTCTAACAAGAAAAACAAAAGTAATATAATCAAATAATAACATAAAAACTGATTTATAAGCAAGGTAAGAATATCAAAGTAACTCATAAACAGTTGCAGCTAGACCAAAATGTATGTCTACAAATGTAGCATATAATTAAAACATTTAGGAACTTATAAGCCAAGACAAGGCGTAGTTACAATTGATTTATGGATTGAATCAACAAGCTATCGGATGTAAGTTCGTGAAATGCGACGAAATTGTAATGACAAGTGAATATAAGAGCATATGCTGTTTTTTGCATATTCTAGAATGAGAATCAGTTATGTAATCTAAGATTCACATCACCTAACAGCAGACATGTCTCAACAATTTATGAAAAGTTTGAAATGAGATATGAGAGTTCTCGTTTGCCCAATACTTCCTATAAATGGCCTCTTAACATATATTTATGGATTAGATTGATATATGCTCCACCGTTTCTGACATCTGTGTGTAAGAACTCATCTAACACTAAAATAACAAATGAGTCTATAATTCACATACTCAGAATCAGTCTCTTCATCCAGCATGTGAAATAAATGATCTTCTATTTGCTCATCAATGATGGAAACCTGTAAATACAACCATCACAATCTAAGATATTAGGTTGATACTCCAAGAAAATGTCAAAGAAGACGTAGGATGTCAAGTCTTGTCACTTACTGCGTCCTTCTCAATAAGATGTTGTAGAGTGGATACAGCAAGATGTCTTAAAGTTGGCTGGTTCAAAAGAACTAGTTTTTATCAAGGAAAAAAAGACCAAGGGATAATTTATTCTCAAGAATATTTAGCAGATAACCTGTCTTGATGAGAGAGTTGATAAAAGTGTCTGGACATGGGAATGCATTGAAGCAGCTTGTGGGGCAAAAAGAACAAGCTGCTGCGTGAAACGGGCGCTCCTGCCAAATTTCGTATGCAATAAATTGTTGTTATAAGAGAAGTAGAAAAAGAAAATGACAAATAGAAAAGAGAAAAAAAAAAAAGAAGAGGGCTCTTGCTGAAATCATATAATGTTCTATGACAAGGATCATATGAAATGGTTACAGGGGAAAGTGACAAATATTAGCTTAACATACTCGAGCAGGGTAGCTGTTTCTTGCCACGAGCTAATCTCTGCAACAACAGACTGGACAAAAATTCATCATACGCATGTAATTTTCATTAACCACCAATTATAGCAATGAATGAGCAAACAAACAAGTTCAGCCCAAAATACAACAATTTAGAATCTTTCAGCAGTGTATCGCTGGAAAACAGTACCACATTGAAAGTAATTATTAACTTTTTTCAAATACAAAGTAGCCCATGCACCCCACACAAAGAAGTCCAGAGGAACTGAAAAACAGCAGGGGACAATACCTTGCAGCGAGAAAAGAAAATGCTGCCTGGAGCAAGTTCAGGACCAAGAACAGCAACGATAGCATTAATGAGGCGCCCTACCCCTTGTTGAAGCTCAATCCATCCACTTTCCTCAGACAGTAGTATATCCAGAGCAAGGCCAAGTGTTGCCTACTCAAAGAGAGTAGAGGACCAAAAAAGAGAATAAACAATAAAAAGTCAGGCATTTAAACTTAAGAAGTGTATGATCCATGAAATCTTTTACTTCACCAAGAATAAATAACAACTGAGATAGACTCAGCAAGATGCATGAAGCATTTGACTTCCGAGAATAAGTTACAACTCAGATAGACTCAGATGTAAGAAAACAAGAACAACCCAAGACAAGATGGAAGATTGGGCATTAAAGTTTAAGTTCCACAGAAGAGTGAACATTTAAAATGATGTACAGACACGTAAAACTATCGTGCACATCCTGCATCATAATTAAAGTGAAGCAAATTTTCATATTCCAATGCGTCATAAGCAACCAAAGAATTCTACAATATCTTTGGTTTTGTTCCAAGTTCAAAAGACTTTCATCAATCAATTTCAAATCAGGGAGAAAGATCATTCAGGAGGTCAAGCACCTTGAGAGTTTTACCAGAGCATCATACTGTAATGTTGGTGACACACACACATAAACAGACAAACAAACTCACGAGGTTCATATGTGCCTATCAACATGGCCTGTGTCTCACCAAATCTACCAAATAAATAAGGTAAAATTAACATGAATTTCCAAGTACGTGAAACAGGTTAGGCCAGCACAGAATTCAATACAAATTAAATACCATTACAAAATACAAAATGCCGAAATAGGACCTACATAAATATCATTTACTGAAGGCACTAAATAATCAAGAAGTTGAATACCTGAACATGAGTTACAAAGGACAAGCCTGCTGCTTCAATGGTCAAAAGAAGTCCATGCAAAGACCAAATCTGCAACCCAGAAATTGAAGTTTTTGCCAGCAATGAGACTGAGTTGACAGTTGCAGGCACTAAACTTGACAATGCCATTCCTCCTGCACTGCAGACATATATCATATGATTAAAAAAAGATTAACTCAAGAAAAAACTTTTCAGGTACGACAGAGATTATTAAGGTAAAAAGAAAAATTACTATGAAAAGCATATAAGGTAGGAGAGTATTCCATATTCTAATATTACATTTCAACATGTGATAATACTGTAACACACTAGCAGCTTTAACAACTTCTGTTCCACATGGCAAAATAATGAAATTTGAGGAACTGCATTTATTAACAACGGCACTGTACAGTTTCAAACACAAATAATTTTTCAAAGAAATAAACCAGACCAAAATTCACCTTGTCAAGGAACAAATATCACGAGGATATTAGCTGGCCATATGCCACCTCCATCTCATGTTAAGTTTTCCTATATATACAAGAGACATTGCAAAAACAAGAGAATGATGGTATACTAGGACAATTTCTTGCCCACACAGCCTAGATATTTGCCTAGATCCTATCGCTCTAAATGTCTACTATGACCAACAAATCCTTCTAAACAGATGGTTCATTTTTCTCAAACTGATGCCCGTCATCCTACCTGCAATTATACGCAAAGCCGAGTATTGAGTAATTGGGAACCCACAAATATGGATCTTGAACGATCGGTTCAAAAGTGCCAGGATGTCAGACTACTAGAGTTAGTCATGGTTGCCAATCCACACATAAATTCAGACAAATTTTCACTGTGAATCGAGTATAGTAAGACCCACTCAGACCTTTTAAATGAGTTCATGGGAATAGTCAGGTGCATGTTAAGTTCAAAGATAACTTCATCCTTAAAAATATCTCCAGAAAATGATTGGTCATTATATTGAAATAGATAACATACAAAATCCATAATTATTTTTGAAGTGCTTTCCTTACCTTCACTTTACCAATACAAATATAGAAAACTTGGTTGTAAACTTCTGCAGACTTGTATTCTGTATATGCCCAATATTCACAAATCTGTAAACTCTGAGTTTCAACTGAAAATTTCCATATTTACTAAATGATTAGTTATAAAAATTGCTGACTTCATCTTTTCTTTTCATTTTAAAAAAAAAAGGTGATGGAACCACAATAATGAAAAAACTACATAGAAAAGAAAAAGTTTCTTCACACTTTACCATTTTCCAAATTATTCTTTGTTGATAAATCCAGTAGTATAAGTTTCTTTATTTAATCAGACTACATATATAACACGTAGGCTACAATGTTGGAAACCAACTAATTTGACTTCCGATAAAATCTCCATGGATAGTTCCTCACTTATCAAGGGAAAGTTCCTAAAGGAACTCAAATGAATCAGAAGTTCCACAGTCCATCTTAGTGACTTTCCTCTTCTTTCCTCTATTCCTTTGCTAATGACTATACTTTTTTCCAACTATTCAAATCATCATGTTTCTTTTTCCTGTCTTCTACCAACTCTAAGAAAAATATCATTTCTGGAGTACAATAATATGTTCATTTACAATACATTTAGGGATTTCATCCCATATCCATCACGATGGCAATGTAGATGGAGATGAATGCCAGAACTTGCAAGCAGTCCCAATTTTTTAAAAAGGTCAGGTTTCCTCGTCATAGATAGATATCCTTGCCTGAGACAACTAAGTTCTCTGGATTTACTGCCTTTGATACGTGGCCCTGAGTGACAGTACCATTTCTGTTCCATTAGTTTTCTGACAAGGAAATCTATCCGCATTATTCATTAACAAAGAATTCTGCTAATTAGTTTAGGTGAAAATTTTCAGAAACAAGGAGTCATTTGCAATCACATTAACAAACATAAGTGCAGAGATATTATGAAAATCAAATTTTACAAAATAAATAACCACAAGCATGATACAAGCAAAGAGTACAAAACAGGAGATCAATGTTTGACCTGCGATGGATGCAGCCAAGGGCAAGGGCAATAGATCCAGCATGGTTTGAATCTGTTATCCCATTTAGGTCACCAAGCAGCAATCTAGTCTGTTTATCACCAGGAAGGAGGAGAGGGAGAGAGAGAGAGAGAGAGAGTAATGAAGCTAAATACCCGGTTGAATATGAGAAAGAGATATTTTCAAACCCTCAACAAAATACATGTGATTTTGGTATCAACTATAACTATTTACAATGGCAATAATAACATTATGAAAATGCTGCAATGTTGTAGAAAACAATACATGCCATATTTCGACATGGACACAGCAACTCAAGAAATCCCAAACACCAGGACATGGCTATTTAAGATGACTTGTAACACTAGAGGTACATATAAGGATTATATCAAACACTCCAATGGGGATGCCACAAAGGTTAAGGATGAATGTGGGATGAACAATAAACTTAGATGTCCTGGGTTCAATTCAGCACTGAGGAACTCCTCTTAAAAAGGGGTGGGTCTTGTGGGGCCAAGGCATCATTCCCCTGATTTATCATGCATAGTTAGTTCCAACAGTGACTCTGCTTTGGGTGAGTGCCTGGTTTTCAAAAAGTAAAAAGGAACTATAATAGAGCATTTGCTTGCTTCAGATGATTCTGTATATTATTTCTTCTCCACTAGCAATGGTACATAATTATACCCTCCTCCCTCTCATTTAAATCCTTTCTAAAGACAGAACCTGGTCCCAATTCTTTGGTTCCTAATGAATTGACTTTACCGGCTGGGTAGCTGTCCCTATCAAGTTTCATAGGACTAAAATCAGATTTTCTTAGAACTCTCCCAATAGTGTTTGAAATGAAGGATGTGTGTTCAAGACTCCATCATGCTAATTTTCCGATTGGGAAAAGCATCATAAAAAAGATAATTGCATAAAAATCACAATGTGGAACTGACCATTCTTGCTGTAAATAAATCACTCCCAAGGCGAGCTAAGAGACCAAGACCCTCTGATGATGCCCTGCGTTGTGATGCACAAATGTCTCCCTCAGCCAGGATACTCTGTCAAATAAAAACAGTAAAATTTACCAAAACATAATGCAAAATAATAATGATGGGTTGGATCATGATATGTTTGACACTCTATAGTTCAGTTTGACATACAATACCTGAAAAATAGCCTGTGCTGCACTTAATATCTCTGTCCCTAATGCTTGAGGTCGCAAAGCAAGCAAAGCCTGTATAAAGCACAGGAATATACACATAAAGTCAATCCTTAAATTGTACTCTTTAAGCCTATTAAACGAAACAGGGCAGTACCTTCAGTCCAGCAAGTAACCCCACGCAGATATTAGTTACACTGGCTGCATGCCATGGTTGCTTTTTCCCTGCTTTTAGACATTGATCAATAATTCCAAGAAGTGAGAGCATCTCACCACTATCCTGGCAAGAACATACTGAAAGCATCAGGACACAAAAGTTCTCAATAACACAATGATAAACAAATTCAACCCATAGAGAAACACTAACCTGAGAAGCAAACATGATGCCAAAACAGAGAAGCATCTGGTTCACCAATGTCTTGTTTATTGTCTCCGGCTTGATTGTCAAAATTATTTTTTGTCAGCATAACAGCAGCATGAGAAACAAAAACAGAAATTTCTTTTGTTGAAGGCAAAAGAGATTTTCATGAAAATAAAAATTGCTGGTATATCATGCTAGACACACGAAATGTAGTCACTTGCTTGTAAGGATGCACTAAAACAGCAAGCCAATTGTAACCTAGCAATGAGTGGATTTAGGTAGTAATATCAGGAACCATATGTATATATATTATTTACAATAGCACCAAGACGGTGTAACCTTTACAAGTATAGTCAGTTCTTAGAGCTTAAGACCTCCATGAAGTCTACAAAATCCTCCCCATTCATAAAGAAATACATCATACCGACAATTTCAAAGTGTGTAGCCAATAATCCCCGAAAAACTCCATGGATATCTCCCTTCTTACCATTGCAGATCTGTACATTTTTAATAATGTAAAGTACATAGACAACATATGTAGAACTGCACTTCATTGTAATTTTGGCAGAACTTATATCTATAAAGTCTGAGATTGACCAGAAGTTTTGTTTGTCCTGACAACCTCTTTTTCTTTTTTTTTTTGGTCTTTCAATGAGATCCTAACAACAATAGCCCTCAGTACAGCCAAATCCTTAAGAAGTAACCCTCTTTTCTTGCACTGGGTTCTGGTTGTGAAAGCTGCCTGGAAACATTTCTACCTTACATGAAGCAACTTTACTTCCAAGTGAAGGTAAGCATCCACAATTGACCACCAAAGAGTTATTTTTTCCCGGCTATTGTGTTACCTAGCATCCTTTTAGTTAATTTAAATGCATAATATTATTAAATTCCCACCTCAAGAGTCATATATGAGCACACATATTTTTCCCCAAAAAATATTTGTCACGTATAATTAGTAGTTTGAGAAACAGAGTATAAACATTTTACTACAAAAGTGAAGGCACACTCAGAAGTAAATAATTTGAAGCGCCTTAGCTGTAAATATCCACTTTTAACAAATTTCTGTTCACTTTCTTCTGTACCTTTTATTTGTTGATCCAGACCTCACATTGAGAGTAATACTGGTTTTGCTTTCCCAACACAGGTAAATGTTGATTGCCATTTAAATTTTTTTTCTTCAAGTTCCACAGATTATATTTTTCAAAAAAAATTCTTAGTGTTGGGGGGGCAACAAAGTGAAGAAAATTACACAAACAAACCCATGTAGAAGCAAGTAATGACAATGGACTTCATTGCTGCTATTGGGTTGATTGGACTATGAAACATATACCCAAGGAAAAGAAACAATATACCAAGAGGAAACAGTACTGACCAGAGGAAAACTAGAATATTCATTCTCCCACACACAAGGCATGAGACCATCTTTTCCACCTTGAAAAGCACGAAGTTCATCTTCAAACCAATCCCTGGGTGAGGACAAGCAAAAACAAAAATTCTTCAGCTTTTTCTCTTTTTTTTTTTTTTTTTTTTATATCTGGAGGAGAAAGAGGGTGTTACAGCATGCCCATAGGATACAAAGTCATGCAACATGCAGAATTGTCTAACTTGTCAAATAAGCAGACAATCATGACCACTAAAATATAATAATGTCTAAATAGAGGAAAAAATGACTGAGAAATGAAAAGCTAGACACCTTCCCGGAATCCAAGGTCCCAACCATGCATCTCTTTTGTCCAATAGCGACCTCAAACATGAGCTCTCCTCACATGCAGAAGCATCCCTTTCATTTTAACAGACCATTAGATATAAATAGCCAAATCAATCACAGATTCTGTTTATTCAAGAAAAAAAAGAAAAAGAAAACCAATGTCCTCAGAATTGAGTGAGAACAAGATCAAACACACATCAACATGACATGTCACAAATCGTTACCTATACGGTGTTGTACATAATTGTATAATCTGGCGATGCTCACTCTTATATGCCATAGGATCCGGAAGAGACTGATAAGCTATCAATATTTTGATGATAAATATGTTTATCGAAGACTTGATGTTGGACAACTCTTTTGATGCTATCAGCAAAACGTAAGACAGTGCCCTGCTTTCCACTGTATGTTATTAATTTGTTCCATGTATGTGAAAAACAAAAGGGGAAGAAGCTCTTGATTGAAATTTTAGAAAATCATATAGTAAAATAATGAATAATAGTAGAAAAAGAGAACTATGATACTACCATACCTGCTCAGGTATACCATCACTGGTTGAAGTAAAATCCCATTGTTCACGACATTGGAAGAGACAAAGCGCCGTACAAATGCTGTAAGTGCATCAACTGCGGCAGACCACACACTACAAAAGGGGTTTGGCATAGGTGAAAACTTTTTTTTTATTTGGAGAACAAAAAAAAAAAAACTTGATATAATACTCTCTCAACATTTTAAAAGAAAAAAGAAAATAAAAAAAAGGTAAAGCAAAGATTTTCTTCAGACAACACCTAAATGACAACTTATGACATGCTGACTTGACTTTTTTTTAAGATAAAATGAATAATGCACCACGTCTCTCATATATTATTTGCAAATGATACTATTATATTTTCTAGTAAAGAGAGAAGAAATGCTAAATTTGAAATGCATTCTTGTTTGTTTTGAGGTTTGAAGATACTATCATGTTTTCTAGTAAAGAGAGAAGAAATGCATTCTTCTTTGTTTTAAGGTTTGAAGATAACCTAAGTAAGAATGAGTTGATCCCATGGGGAAGGGATGAATGGAGGCAAGCTAGCAGACTTGTTGAGCAGCATGGAGGGTCTTTGCAAGCGATGTACTTGGGTTTCTTAAAATATATATATATACTTTGATTGTTTCTGATCCCAAAAGGAAAAAAAAAAAAAAAAAAAAGGATGTATCTTGGCTTCCTATGGTGGCGAAACTAAAAGAGATTATGGTGGAACTAAATTAATGAGAAACTTGAGAGAAAATTAGCCTAGTGAAAGAGCAGTACTCATCAAAAGGAAGAAATGGAAATGGATTTGGAAAAGTTCGTATAATTACTTCCACCATTTGAAATAGGTGGGAAATGGAGAGTCTTTGATCTTTAAGCAAATAACATGGTGCATCACAGAGCCATTGCAGTAGACCTATCCATAACTTTACTTGATAACTAGGGATGAGAATTTGGCTTTGTTAATGTGTTTTCAAGCATAATGGAAGACAATATGGGAAGATTCCTAATGCTCAAGCTTGGGTACAAAACAATTAAGGAGTTTGTTGAGGAAGTTTATGGAATGAAGAAGTTATGGGAAGGGAAGACTGAAATTCAACAAGTGATGTCATCGATAGCAGTTCCGGTTCCCCATGGAACAATATCTGGAAAGAAAGGAATGCCTCCAAAAGTAGCTTTTTTGTTTTGTTCTTTCTTTTTGTTTGCAATGTACTTGAGAGAAGATTCTCACTATTGACAAAAAGGGTGAATATATTGGTCAACAAGTGATATCTTTACAAGAAGACGTTAAGGCTGTTAACGATGTTCTCCTCAGGAGTCCATAGAGAGGGCAAGTTCTAGGAGATGGCTTTTCTGATGTTTAGCCATTCTTCAGTGATGTACAGGTCAGTTGGGAATGAGTATTGGGCAATGGCTGATGATTCAAGCCTCAAAAGAGGTAACAAGGGAAATGTCCATGGTTCTGCTAACAATTTGTTGGTTGGCGCAGCATGTGAACTGCCACTTTTGTTGGGAATAATAAATACTTTCACAAGAAAAGCTTTTGGTTCAGGAGAAAATGTTCTTGTAAATGAAGAAAAATATATAGATTTCATTGAGCTTTTTTTCTTGTAATTAACTATACTAGGGTGGCAGCCCCTTGCTGTGTCTGTTAATATGGTTACTTTTCTCATCAAAAAGGTAAAGTATATTCTAAAGCAGAAATTATTAGGTGGAAGAGATCTCATTCAGAGCAATGAAGATGAAGCAACAGATGCTGACAAAAGCTTCTTTTTTCTCTTTAAATGCACCAAGTCAACAACTTATCAACAAATCAAAGATGAAAATAAATAAATCAAAACATAAATTTTAATCTCACAAGCAAAATACAAGCACATAAGCAAGATCGCAGAGCAGATCTTCAGGTATGCAGTCCACATACATATAATTATTTCTGGAAGGATAATCAAATTATCATCACTTTCCATCTAAAAGATCAATTATGTAATATTTCATTTTCTTAGATTTAGGAGATCAGAAACATTCAATTTCAGTCCCACAAGAATCAGCCCAAATCTTTCTCAGATTTAAAATAATTGGAAAAAAAAAAAAGAAGAAGCAGGCTTCATTGGAAACCAAACCAAAACTCTAAGAGTGACTCAACTGGAGAAAGAAAGACCATCAGGCCATTCAGCAGGTGAAATTTCTCAAATGCTGCTTAGGCTAACCAAAATCACAACACCTAACATCTCTTTTGCAACCTACCATACCATTACTAATTGTCTATGGACAAGCTCTTTTTTTAAGATAACTTGAAGCCAAGAAAAACCGTAATTATGCTAAAAAATCATTTGCAAATTTATAAGACAGAAGCAGAAACTCTGTTCCATTGACGTAACAAGAGAATTACCACCATGGAGTATGCACTAGATAAATGGAACCAATAAAATCAAACCATAATGCCAGTTGACTTACGATATAACAGATGTTAAATCTGTGCCCTGCTCCATAATAGGGTTAGGGTTTCCATTAAAAAGGTCAGCCCATAAGGAGAGAATATCAAAGACCTGGTCTTCAAGCTCCTAAAACAAGAAAAATACCACCATGAGATAAATCTAATGCATATGCTAAATGAAGAACATAAGGATGAATATCTACCTCCTTAGGAATAGAACCCAAAAGTGATGACAATAATAACCATCCAGCCTCCTGTTCAACGGTGGAAGCCAAAAAGTTCCTGCTGGATTCTGTCAGCATCTTTTTCGAAACTTGAAGCACCG
Organism: Moringa oleifera; assembly: GCA_021397835.1. Classification (NCBI taxonomy): domain Eukaryota; kingdom Viridiplantae; phylum Streptophyta; class Magnoliopsida; order Brassicales; family Moringaceae; genus Moringa; species Moringa oleifera. The sequence continues at coordinate 4,838,494 of JAJFZO010000094.1, forward strand.
ATCCTGGCAATCTGTACACAGACATCAGTACAAAAGATTACTACCTAGGCTACCAAGGATCTGATCTATTAAAACTAAGGAAAGAGAGAGGACCAATATCATTTACAATAGAAGTATACAGGGCAAGCAAAGCAAGCATATGGTTTGGACAACATTGTCAAATGTTCAGGACAAGTATCATATATATTTACTTCATTAAGTCTACATTAGAAAAGAGAAGCATCTCCCAACGAAAGCTCAAATCACTAGAAAATATCTCCCTGATTTAAAATAAATAAAACAGAGACATATTCAGAAGATGAAAAACAAATGCTTGAAGAGCAGGAATCTGGTTAAAGCCAAACTTGATGCACAAATATTTATCAATATAAAAAAATGGTAATGCTTGTCTGAGTGTCTGGCTATGTTAGGGGAATAAAAGGACTTATTTTCTGGGGCTTTAGGAAGATATGTAATCCGTTGAGGCTCAAGTACAATTATTTTTTGGTAGCTTCCAGGAGAAGTTAAATCTTTACTATATATGGGGGCTGTTCTGCTGGAGAAGCTTCTTTAAATTGCTATTTTCCACAGAATCAGCTTGAGAGCCACTCCGAATCTCCCAGCTGGTGTGCAAGGCACTGGAAGCTAAGGGTTTTGAGGAGTCAACCCAGCAGTACTCTATAACAGCATATGAATCACATAGAAAAGTAGAAAGCCCAAAATAAATAGGACTCTCACCTAGCAGGATAGCCAAGAGGTAATTTTGGAGAAATGGACACTAAAGCAGCCAAAACTGTCGCTTGCCCATGCAAAGAATCAAGCTCAACCTTCAAATTGCTTGCCTGCGGATATTGTAGAACAAATTAGTGAAATGAATTTATCAGTAGAAGAATGCATGCAAGAATACTGACTATCTACAAAACCAGTAAAACGAATCTAAAAGTTGGCATATTTCATGAGCATAATATTTGATATTTTACTCAATACACAATAAACTAGCAAATGCATCAGTTAGAGCAGAGAAAATAGCAAAAAATATGCTACAGTTACATAATGATGATTAATCACTTAACCAGAATAAGACATGCAAACATAGATAAAGAGAGAGATAAAGGCACAGCCATGGATTAGCATTCCAAATCCTGTCATCAACACCCTGCAAAACCTCAACATAATTCAATGACTTTGGAAAAAGAAAATAATCCAGTTATTGAAAATTGTTATTCCCTTGCAATAATCACTAACAATGAAGCTCACATAACTCAATTTTGCTTTAATGAATCACTACCCCAGAAAAGGATCTGCAAATTTATGTTCAATTAACAGATGGTGGTACTGACATTCAGAAGCAACCTAAAATCAGTTGGATCCCTAGATAGATACATTCAATTTTACTTGGTTGATCGTATGATGAATGCAGTGATGCTGGGAAATCTTGTTGAGGGGTTCAAGGTGGGTAAGGATGAGCGAAAGATGGCGATATCACACTTATCTTTGCAAGCGACACTATTTTTATTTTCTGGGGCAAAGGAGGAGTAACTAGTGAACATGGGATGTGCCCTTTCGTGTTTTGGGGTGGTCATGGATTGTAAGGAGAAAGCAATATGGAATCACGTGGTAGAGAGAGTTGAGAGTAAATTGGCAAGGTAGAAAAAGGGGCACTTATCTAAAAGGGGGATATTGACATTGATAAAAGCACATTATCTAGTACACCAATTTACTTTATGTCCCTTTTCTCAATCTCTAGAGATGTGGCATCGAGATTAGAGTAGTTGCAAAGACATTTTCAGTAATGTCATATGGCAAGCTTGGAGGTAGTTCAAAAACCGTTACGGACAGGTGGATTTGGAAATTAAACCAATTTAGTCTTCTAACAAGCATTTTTGGAAAAATAGCCATTGAAGTTTATGACGGAAAAAACCAATTTATGGAGAAGAGTGGTGGAGAGTAGATTTGTGGTGCACGGTAGGGATTGGATGACAATACTGGGGAGAGGCAACTATGGGATGAGAATTTAGAGGGCTATTAGGAAAAGGTGGGAGGAGATCAAACCATGAGTGGGATTCAAGGTGGGAAGTGACTCTATATATCGTGACTTCTAACAAACAAGCTAAGGTTAGTGATTATATCATAGTGCGAGATGGTGATATCATTTAGGATGTTGGATTTGTAAGAAATATGCATGATGGTGAGGTATCTGCAAAGGGGCATTTCGATGAAAAAATATACACTTTTAGAGTGAACAGGGTCAAAATGGATACAGTATTTTGGAGGGGGAATAATACTGCATTGTTTACTTGCAGAAACAACAAAGATAGCTATGAATAAAGACAAACGAGCCTGTTGTCATAAAAGGTAATATGTAAGGCCAATGTACCTCCTAAGGTGGCCTTCTATGCATGGAAAGTTCCCCAAACTATTGACAATTTGTATTAAAAAAAAAAAAAGCTACTGGTTAACAGATATTTTTTTATGTAAGGAATGTGTAGAACCTGTCAACCATGTGCTACTTTGGTGTAAACGGACAAGATGGATATGGGAAACTATTTTGGCTTTGATGGGTTATAGTTTGATAGTGGCTAGGTCAGTGGCGGTTGAGATTTATGCATGAAAAGGGTTGTAAGGAGTAAAAGAAAAAGAAGAAAGTGGCAGCAAAATTTCCCTTCACTGGTTTTTTGGCTAACATGGAACAAGAGAAATAGAAGAGCTTCAAGGGGAGGAAACTCCTCTTCTTTTGTTTAGAGATAGATGGATGAAAATATTGGAAGCTTCAGTCAAAGGAATGAACATTGTAAATGAGGAAGACCTAGTGAAATTCGTTGAATTCTTTATCTCTAGATAGTTTTTTATACTTCTAAATGGGAGGCACCCCCTTGATGTCATGATAACAATATAATTATACGTGCTTCTATCAAAAAAGATATGTCCATCAGGCATCATCGACTAGCAAAAACCAATTTTTTCTTGAAAATAATGACACAAGACAAACTCATTCTCAAGGTAGAACAGGGAATAAAATCAATAGCACTCATTTATAATCAAGCAATTTATCATGGTATTGGCATGGCATGGAATATTAATATCTTTTTTTAAAACAGAAACAAAGGAACATTAATATCTATATCCAAGTGAATTTCGCTATATCTCATCCCTCTAATTTCAAATTGCATCTTCTGAGAAAATTACTTCAAAGTAGAAAATTATCTAGATACTTATGCTATCACTTCTGTCCATGCTGGCTCTTTCTTCAAATATAACAGTTTCCACTATTTTTCCACTCAATGTCCTGCTCACAAGAATCTTTCTAAATGCAGCTTCAGAAATAGAAATGTGAAATACTACAACATTAGGAAAACCAAGTGCCTCATGGCTCATTCATCAAAGATATATTCAAGAGAATCAATTTAAGAGCAAACGCTCAAAAATTTGTGTGTCAGGGTGGATGGGTGCATACATGCATGCAGGGGCGGAACTAGGATTTTTTGTTAGGATGGACTAAAAAATTTTTTCATCAGCTATAAGAATTTTTTTTATTTTAATATAAAATTACATTAAAATAAAAAAATAATGAGTTATTTTTTAAATATAATTATCTATAAATTAAATTGTTTCTATGAGATCTTAAATTTTTAAAATTTTTCAATGATAAAATACATGTTAATGGACTCAATAATATTTTTTTAATATAAATAATGATGCCATGTATAAAAAAAACAATCATCATTCATCTTATTATCAAAAGACCTTTTAATAAGTTTCATAACTAGAAATTAATGATGTATAAACTTAAACTCCATTAGAAAAAAAAAGATATAATTTTGTCAAGATAACCACTTCAACAAATTCAAATTTTCAACTTAAAAATTTTTGTAGCAAAAGTAACTCTTTACCACTTAATATTTGCCAAAACTTTTGAGCATTTTAAAATACTTCATTCCATCATGCCTGAAACTCATAACTTCATATAATGGATTAATTATTGACTCATGAAATTGAGAAAAGAAAATCCATATATCTCATTCATTTATATGATCGGGGTGCATTTGCTTAATTTATGTGATTATATAAACATTCATTAATCTTTATAAGTACAACCAAATCATTAGTGATATAAAAGATAAAAATAAAAAGTAAAAAATCAAGAAAGAAAATTATGCAAGATTCTAAATCCATAGACCTAATTAGTTAAATATAAATTTAAATATGAGTTAAAATTTAAAAAAAAATTATAAAAAATTGATAACTTCTTGAATTCTAATTAATTAAAAAAAAAAAACTCATACCAAGATATTTCATTGCTTAAAAATTTTAAAAAATTAAATAAAAATAAAAAAAATTTTAAGTTCATATATATATGTATATATATATATATATACATATATATATATATATATATTTGAAAAACTACCCGGGTTAGGTAGCCCCCACTACATGTGTGCATCCATGCAGTGGCGGAACATATGGGTTGTTGTTTGTACGAGGGAGAGAGAGACAGGGATTTAAAAACAGACAAAGAACAATACAGATGACATGACAAAGACCACAGCATATATATATATAAAGCAGCAGGCAATATCATACTGTATAAAAGAAAAGAACAATAATGCCACTTAAGCCATTAAATGGGAAAGCCCTAACTAAGCATCATAGACAACACTCCATTAAACAAGTAGCTACATACAAGCAACTGCAATTCAAGAGCAAGAAAAAAATATTGAAATATTTATCTTACCTTGCAATTTTTCATATCTACAAAGAGAATTTACCTTTTCAAATGATACATTTTCTCTTAAAGCATTGAGGGTGGTCACCCCATAGGAAATCAAGCCACCAACACAAGTGGGATCAACCTCAGCCAATGTTCGCAAGGTCAACGCAGCCTCAATCCGTACCTGAGTCAAAATTTTCCAATTTAGTTACCACAGAAAATATATCAATAAACAGCAGAAGATTAAAAAGAGTGTTACCTTGATTATCATAAATTATAATTTGCTTTCAAACATGATTTGTTTCAGTAAGAAACTTAATGGTTCAAGCTACACAACAATTTACGAGCATGTGAACTGTGAACCCCAAGACATGGTTGTTTAAAGAAAAACAAAAGTAACATATAACACTTAACAAGCAAATTTCAAGCTGGCTCTTCACTTGTTTCTTTCTTTGATACCCCTAGCATTTCCCTACGTACTAGTACCACCACCTCCTTCTGAGGCTCATTTTGATAAGACATCACTATCAAAGACTGCAAATTTCTTGTGCACCAAATTTAAAAGACAGAAAAAGCAATCAACAAAATCAAAGGTATTCCCTATGATTGCTGGAACTTAAATAAAAGGCAACATCGAAGAAAGAAACTAGGAAAAATATTACAGAAAATCAGAGCAGCCAGAAAAACAAGCTGGACTGGAAACTATTACATTGTAAACATCAAAGACATGCAGATCTCACCCAGATGATGCCACAAAAAGCATAATCACAAGAGTGGTTTACCAGACAGTTATTATCCTAATATTCATTTCACATGAAATGGTCATTCATAAGGCTATTACTAGGTGATTCAAGTCTTTCCCATTTCAAGATATACTGACTTTCATAAATGGCAAATCTGAAAGGAACTTTTTAAATTCAAGTTCCTGTGCTGTCACTCTAGCTACTAAGAATGCAAACACCACAAAAAATTCTACCTTCACAATACTCCCAATAAAACCTGAATTTATGAACGAGAAACTAAAGCAAACATTTGGACCAAAGACATCCAATAAAGTATCAATCAGAAAAGAAAGACGAAATATCTCGAGAGGCAGAGACACCACTAAGCCGAGCGACACTAGGTGATTGTAAAATAAGCTGAATTTTCATACTAAAATTTACACTTAACATATGAAGATTCAGCTCAGTTTAGAACCAAACACCACCCCCCCCCCAAAAAAAAAAAAAAAAACCACCCCCCTTACTGTTGTCCTTATGCAGGTTTACAAGTCGTCACGTTTCCTCCTTTCGTAGTAAGAGGTACATAAGAGAATCTCAGATGCAGTTTGAGTGAGTCCATGACTCTAGCCAGTTAGCAGGAAGAAAAACAACTAAAGTTTTCAAACTTTCCCATAAAAAACACATAAAGCTTACAAGTTTTGAAAAATGAGACAATGTTGCAACAACTGTGTCATCAAAGACTTCCTTAAACTCATGAGGTACCTGCACATTGACAAATCAAAGAAAAATATTCAATATAACTATTATGTATATTTAGCAATACTCAAATTTTGCGATGTTAAAAATATCTTCATACACAACAAATCAATCATGATATAAACAAGAACGACAAGGTAACAAAAGAAAATGTCCAAGCCTGGTCCATGTACCAACAAAGCCAAAAAGAGAAGATGCATAAGTATTTTTATCCACTGCAAGATAGCAAAACCATCATGTCTTGGTAACTTCCAAACCATATGGTACTATCAAATTATGTTTCTAAGACAGCAGTTATCCGTACTTTTACTGGATCACAATCGACCAATGGTTTAACTAGCCAAAATCATTGACAGGGCAAAGCGCTCACATTCAATCAACTTGATCTTGAATCACTTTCAAAAAGAAAAGGAAATCTAATTCTCAGTCAGTGACATGTTGAAACTTATCAGCTAATTTTATGATACTTTCCCTTCTAACCATTAATCGTCCATAATTTAAGCATTACCTCTCTAAATAGGATCAAATAACCACTGATATAGGACATCCTCAAGCTCAATATAGACATAAAGCTGGCCAATCATAGAGTACTTTCTTTGAAAATAATGGAAATGTCAAAACATATGACAATAGTCACATTAAGGAACAAAAGTAGGTACCATAATAACATGGAGTAGCAAATATACAATGATACAGCTACTATGGATAGTAACTATGGGAAACAAAGAAAAAGCACAACTAACAATGAATCAGTTGACCCAGCAGTAGACAACATTTTCAAATATTGATTTGCTCAATAATAAACAGAGTGCTCTTGATAATATAGAAAAACCAATCGATATATATATATATATATATATATATATATATATATATATATATATATTTTTTTTTTTTTTTTTTTTTTTTTTTTGAAACTGAATAATTTTATCACTGTCCAGAGTCCAATAATAAGGCATTACAAATAAAGGAAGGCAGTTCACCATCCCAAAATGAGACATCAGACACAGAATTTGTTGCTCTAGCTAACAAGTGAGCAACAGAATTCACTGACCTCCTAACAAATTGCACAATGCATTCCCTTATCTCTGCAAACAGAAGTTTACAATCATCAAGAATAGAGCCAAGATAACTGGCATCAGGTGTACCTACAGTTTTGGATTCCAGTATTAAAATTTTGGGGCACGAATGATTATTTTGTAACTCAGGAAGATATAGTTGATTTCATAGAACTATTAACTCCCTTAGAACTAGCCACACATGTAAAGGGTAGCAACCCATTGGCCCCCAGTAAATAATATACTTCTTGCTGTTTCTGCTCAAAAAAAAAAAAAAAAAAAAATTGCTCTTTTTCAAGTACAAGACCATGTAATCATATCTCATCAGTACAGACTACTATCCCCTATTTCATTTCTGATCTCTGCACAATAACGTAAATTTTTCAGCAATTTACACTGCTTTTGAAAAAAAAAATGTCTGGAAACATCTTCTGATAAAAAATATATACATATGTTTGGAAACATCAAGAAACTATAGCTCAAAGAAGAGGCATAACAGTAATCTAGCTTAGGCTTCAGTTTCATCTTTAAATTTACAAATGAGACCTGTTCTTTAAAAAAAAAAACACCTGTATTTTCCCATTTTTTAAAGAAAAAAACTATGTTAGTTAAGTGGCATTAAATACAATATAAAATCACAGCTAATCATAGAAAATATAGACATATTATATAATAATTTGGCAGAAAAACTCATCAACATGCAAAATTACCCCAACAACAGAGCTTATGAAAAATAAAAATAAAAAGTTAGTCACCTCTCCCAGTGTTCTCAAAGTATAAGACAGGGTACGTAGAGCAGCAATTTTCATGGATGGACTGCCATCTGGAGACTGAAGCTGCAATTTGTTTCAAGGACATCTAACTTCATACTTGTTCCATGGTACAACTTACCAGAAAACATATGACAATAATAACCTCATGGTGACTACATCTAAGGTGAATCACTTTACGGACCTGCTTTCCCAGAAAAACCAAGAAGCTCCTCTGAGTAGGTTCCATCATCTGATCAGTTACACCAACACGTAGAATATAGAGAACACATGCCTTCAAAAAAAGAAGAGAAATATCAACCAGGGTACATGCTCAGATCGGCTAAACCAAAATATAAACAGATAAAACAATAAGGACCAAAGTAACTGCATCCCTTCGAACACCAGCAGATATAATAACATTATATTACGAAATTTTCCCAAATGCATCAAAAGTGTAAGCGTGAAATTTGAGGGATCCTCAGCACCAACTGTAGTGCCACCAGGCTGTCATGAGAATTCTCAATTGAGGATCTCAAAACAAAGTAGTTTAAATATTCTTTTTCTTCCATAAAGTTTTCTTTTTGTTTTTTTTTTCTTCATAGAAACACGTATAATTTATATATAACTATCAATGGCACCAAGGAAGTGCCTCCCATTTGCAAGTATGATGTCCTATTTATAGATTAGGAGTTCAATGAATTCCATAGCATCCTCCTCGTATAGAAAGTATACCCTGTCACCCATAATTTTAACATTCTAATCCATCTTTCTCTAAACACAAAAAAGGGAGTTTTCTTCCCCTCAAAAGCACTCCTATTTCTCTCACTCCACACTAACCAAAAAAACCAGCAGCGTGATCATTGAAGCCACTATCCTCATCTTTCTGCTCATTTGTAGCCCCATCTATGCCCATAACTCAGCAGACATTGAACCAGCCACAACCCAACTGTGTCCCAACAACGACGAAACACTCTCCCAAACTTGTCCTATCCATTTACACCATAATAAATATGGTTGAGTGACTCAACCTCCTCTTTGCACAAAAAGCTAGAATTTTTCCTCTTTTCTCTTAGTTGTTAATAGAGAGAGGTTTATCTCAAGCAGCTTCCCAAGCACAAAAGGCTACCTTCGGGGGTACATTGGCCCTGCAAATCACCTTCCATGGCAGCAGGCTTCCCTCCCCTTGTCCAGGGCAGTTCTCAATAGGGCTGCAGTAGTTTTTCACTGAAAAGTGCTTTGAGCTGTTGCCTCTCCAAAGTGCTATGTCTATGTCATTCTCATCCCACTTGAATGTGTAGATTTTTTCAAAGAAGCAGCCCGCACTATCAATTTCCCAATGTTGTGCCCCTCTTCTGAATCTCATATCCAAGTAATCTCACCATTTCACACCATCAAATAGTCACTTACCCAAGCCTTCTTATTGGAGATCATGTGGTAGATGGATAAAAATTCCTTTCGTAAGGTACTCTCCCCACACCAAACGTCATACCAAAAGCTTACAGGGCTGCCATTTTCTACCTTAAAACCCATCCACGGTTGAAACTCTTCTCAAGTCTTCCTAATACTCTCCACACTCTCGTCTCATGGCTTCCCTGTCATGATCCATCCCATGTCTACTTTCCACCACCCTCCTCCACAAATTCTCTCTCCCCTATAAACCTCCATAAACATTTCCCAAAAGTGCTTTATTGAAATATCAGATTGGTCTTATGCCCAAGCTACCCTCCCCAATCACCCTCTGAACTATTTTCCACCTTACTAGATATTTGAAGGTGTCACTATCATTTCCATAATCATTTCCATAAAATATAACCACAATGAAAATGATGTATCTCAGTCCTATTAGCTATGATTAGTGAAACCACAACTTCTTTCCACGTCATAAGAGTTGAATTAAAAAAAAAAATGAAAGAAAAGCATCAGACTTCTAAGTAGCATAAGAAACCATAGAAGAGACCAAAAAGAAATTTTATATGAAAAAAAAAAAAAAAACTAGCATAAGAAACCATAGAAGCTAAAGAGGTGTGAGCCACTTGTCATTTCAGCTCCACAACAGATTTTCAAGTTTGTTTCACCTCTATGTCTAATCTCCGCGGAAAAGGATATCATATTTTCAACTATTTAAGAAAAAGTAAGCAGAAAGAAAGCTATAAGCAGCCAATTTCTTAAATAGATACCAATGCATGGGCATCCACTGAAGTATCCCCACGAAGCATCTCCATAACTTGCAAAGCATAGTTTTGAAGCTCACTATCTGGATGTAAATACTTTAGACGAATGGCCTGCAAAATGTTGTCGAAAGAAGTTGCTATTCAAATAACAAAATAATTGAATTAACTACGAATTTCAGCCTAAACATTGCTTGAACTAACAATATATTGAGCTATCAAAACAAATTAGAAGAAATTTTATGCCTCAAATATTTTCTTCTTTCTTTTTTTTTTTTTTTTTTTGAAAAAATAACCAGGAACCCACTTAAGGCCCTGCATCTTAAAACCCAAGAGTGACCCTAATGCCACAAGACCTACTCCATGAGAAGCACGAGTCTGATCCCCAGCACAAAATCTGGACCCAAGATGCCCAAGTTTCGATTCCCCAAGATTCACCCTTAACCACTTATGAAACCTCAAGGGGGCATCTATTTGTAAGCAGAAACATTAAAAAAGTAAAGAACTGTGACACATCGTGATCTAACAAGTGGACAGTATGCATATACAACAGCATAACCACAAGAAATATTTTCTCATCAAAGCAACCCAACTGACATAAAATAATATATTTCAATACTAATGCAATTCACATCAGCACTCCCAAATCTCATGTATGTTTTTGTCTCTCAAGATACTAGTAGATGATTAACTAAAACCACAAAAGCCTCTAAATTATGGGGAATAAAGGTCTCAAAGTAATGATTGTCATCATCTACCTGTAAAAAGAATACCCAAGATAACGCTAAACCATTTCGAATGTCCTTTGATCGAGCTCCACAAGCTGTAATTTGAGGAATTTGTGAGCAACATTATATTACCAAAAACATGCATAATATTTTCCTAAATGGAGCAATAGGAAAAAGATATAATGTCCATTCAATAAAACTTTCATATTATCTTGTTCCTTTTTCAATAGAAGTGCTATCATATAGAATTTCTCCTGAAGAGCCAACAAATTTATTAGCCATGATAATCAGGCTGATGCCAGAAGGAGCCAACACCTTAGAGGGCATTTGAATACAGTTTTGCTCACAAAAATTTTTAAGGTCATTTCCTCGCATGTGTGCCTGTATGTACTTTTCTGTCTCCACAAGCATGTATAAGCACCCACAAATGTTTTTCCATTATACAGAATTTCTCATGAAGAACCATCATACAAAATTTCTCAATAAGAACCATCACACAGAGTTTCTCGTGAAGAACCAACAAATTTATTAGCCATGGCAAGCAAGTTGTTCAGAGAAGAACCAACAGGTTAGAAAGATATTGTGGTATAGTTCTGCTCCCAAAAGTTTGTAATAGCATCTATGCATGTGTGCCTGCATGTACTTTTCTGTCTCCACAACCATGTATATGCATCCACAAATTTGTACAACCATACAGAATTTTCATGAGCAGCTCTCATACAGAATTTCTCATGAAAAGCCAACATGGCCAGCCATGACAAACAAGTTGATGGGAAGAGAAACCAACAACTTAGGGAGTTATGTGGGTATAGTTCTGGTCCAAAAATTTTCAGGTCATATCTATGGATGTTTTCCTGAACGTACTTTTCTGTCCCTGTATGTGCATCCACAAAGCTTGTGCAACATACAGAATTTCACATAAAGAGCTATCGTACAGAATTTCTAGTGAACAGCCAACAAATTTTTAAATCATGACAATCAAGCTGATCTCAAAAAGAAACCTACAGCTCAGAGAGACATTTGAATATAGTTCTGCTCCCAAAATTTTGTGCTTATAACTATGCATGCCTGACTGCATATTTCTGTCTCTGCAAGGGTACATGTATCCGCAACTTTGTAATGCATTAATTAAGTTCCTTTCAGTAACATTATATGCAAAATTCCATTATGAAGAAAAGTCTGCTGCAATTAAGCAAACCCCTTAAATAAAAGAAGTTCAGGAAAATTTTGGGATAAGTAAAAGTACAAAAATAGTAGTCCCTGTCCTTCAAATTAACTTGTTTATAGCATTCTGCATTACTTATAAATTATAAATTGGTTAATTTTCTTTAAAAGAAAAGGATCTCAGTTCAACAATTCATTCTTGGACAGGTGGCATATCATTTGAGGTGGGGATTCAAGAGGAAGGTACAGGATGGGGAGGCAGGAAGTTTAGGGCAGTTTTTTGAGCGGAACTACGCTTCTATGCGTGATCTTGATGAAAACAACTTTTTGGTGAGGAGACTGAACAAAGAACTTCACAATCAAATCCTCATCCAGAGTGATTGAAGACTTTCAGTGGCAGATTGTGGATACCTTTGAAGTCGACTTGAAAGGTGGGATTGCCGTCCCCTTTTTGCTTAAGAAGCCATTTTGGGTCAAACCTCTTATGAATTATAATCTTCGCAAAAGAGGTAAGTTCAAGGTTTCTTTATGGGAAGGTAAGATAATGATTAATAGGTGCTTTTTGTGTAAGGTACGGGACAAGTCGGTCAACCACATTCTCATTTTATGCAAAATAATCTTGTCAACTTTGGGAGAGTTTTTTTTTTTTTTCCTCCGCTTTAGGACAAATGTGGGTGTTTTCCAAGTCAATGGCCGACAAGTTGAAGGCATAGGAAGAGCTTTGCATCCCAAAGGCCAAGAGGAAAGTCATAGGAATTTTTCCTTTTTTTTTGGGGGGAGGGGGAGAGGGGGAGGGAGAGAGAGAGAGAGAAAAACATAAGGGCTATTGTAGGGGTGAAGACCCCTATAGAGGTGGTTAAGGATAGGTGGCCTAAGGCTTTGAAACTTTGAGCTATGCTGGATTTCTTTGTAAAAGAGGAAGAATACATTAGGGTTTAACAAATCCTAACTTCTAGATAGCTAATCACACTTGTACTTGTTTTTGGATAGCTAACTAGTAGAATTTATTGAATTCTTTGTCTCTGCACAGCCTTTTTATAGTAGTAAATGGGAGTCTCCCTCTTGGTGCCATTTAAATAATACTTAGTTGTACGTGTTTCTATCCAAATATATACATATATATATAGTACTTGTTTTTGATAGAAAATAAAACACTTAATCCTTCCACATGAGAATGCAGACATGCATGCAAAGATTTTCATTCTTTCCAATATCTCAGAGGTCAGTAACTTCTTAGGATTTTGCTTCAAAATGCTCCAACAAACACATAGCACCAAGAGGAGATACATTTAGAAGGTAACCAAGATTACGGTATGAAATCATGCATCCTATTTAACAAGCGGTACCAAGAAACAATATGAGCCTCAAACATTATATTTTATCTTAGTGGACTGGACTAAACTCTACCTTTTATGAAGGGAAAACCTAAATGCTTCTGTAAACCACCTTCTAGTTTCTTTGCTGGAGGAAAAGGGCCTTTTCCCCTTGGTTGAACCTAATACAAACAATAAACAACATTTCAGGATTCATATGAAAAAGCTTCAAAGAAGGGAAAACGTTAAGTCTCCAAATAACATGATCCATGCCTGTGCCTCAGGGTTCATTCCTAGAGCAAGTAAGGAGCCCAAAGCCTCAGCAAATGCATCCCGAACATACGATACAGGATCCTCAAGGGCCTACTAAAAGCAGCAGTAACATGGATAAATATTTATAACCATCAGCATAATTTAAAAAAGAAAAAAGAAGAGAAAAAAGAAGAAGAAAAATCAACAAGCAAAAATGATGAGAAAGAACATCTGCCTTCACAGAATAAGTGGCTAAGTTGTCAAGCTCTCCAACTCCAAGACCTGGTCCTCCAATGTTAGCAAAAGCCTTCAAACAACGGGCAGCAGCAATTCTAACAACAAACGATTTGTCCCCAATGGCAGATCGTGTGATGAGGCGGAAGGCCTCTGTATATGCAGATGCAGCAGCAGTACCACTAGAGCCCTCCAAAGCATTCTGAAGCATGAGAAGAGCTTGTTGTCTTACAAATTCCTGAAAATCGGTAGACAAAGATTCAAAATTCAATAACAAGACTAGATTAAAAACAACAGTATTTGAAATTAACACATTTGCATGAATTAACCATGCTTATTCTTCTTATCACAGTTCAACCAACTTTGGTGAATAGGTTTAGCCAAAACCAGATGCTTTATCTCGGCAAAATTTTCCCTAAAAAGAATACGTCATCAAATGCTAAAAGATCCAACTTCATCTAGAAGACCGCCCTCGTATTTGCATTTCTAAGCCCCAAACAGCCAAACCCAGAGTACCAAACTCCACAAGCATAGTTATCATATTTGCAAATCTACAAGAGCCCAGTCAAGATCACTTTCCCAATTAATAACAAACTATCCACAAGACAATGTCCCAATGGCATAGCAAAAACTTCCTTCTCAATGTTTCAAAAATAGTTAGCAGTTCAAATATAACACCAAATCCTCTTGATACCAACTCCAAGAAGCAGTCCACAGACAATGCTATAGGGAAATCTGAAGTTTAATATTGTATTTTGTTTCAGAGATGAAATGTGAGAGGAAGAAGGAGAAACATTCTAAGTGAGTAGACAAATATTCCTTTTACGTGTTTTGGATGAAGAAGTGAATAGAGGATGAGAAAATACTGTTAAGTTTACATTACAATTAAGCACTTCTTCTACATTAAAGTCACACATAAAAGCCCCAAAAAAAAAAAAGCTTAAATTTCGCCTTACTTTCCTCACTTTTTTTTACATATCAGAAACGGAAAGAATTATGTGGGCTTCCATAAGAAATAAGTCTCGACCATTTTCATTTCTTTGCTAAATTGCTAACCAATAACTTAAGCACGTAGTCGCTCCTAACTTTCATCTCCTTCCGTATCCCCCACCCATGGCATCAAAATATTGGCAATGAGCCAAAGAAGATTCCGGTCTCAAAAAAAATTTTAAGAAAAACACAAGAACGCAAAACAGAATGTCATGGAGTCAAATATAAGCACACAGGACAACAAAGTATGATCTTAACCTTACATCCACACAAGAAATTTCAGTTTAAACACAATGGTCTAGAAGTGGTAGCTCCTTCACACAAAACTACAACTTCCAAGAACCGAAAACTCTCTCTCTCTCTCTCCCTAGCACAACAAACTCTACATATGCTAACAATTGAATGAACAAACTATAAACCAGTCTAACCCACATCTGAATAATGAAAAATCCCAAATCTTTTGTGGCCAAGACCCTCAAATCAAACCGCAACAGCTTTATAAAGAGCTTACTATTAACAATGATCACTCCAACTAAATCACCTAAAAACACAGTAACGTAACATTCTATCTTCCCAAGCCTTCCAAGGCCTCCAAAAGAATCTACATTATAGAAAATTTGCTACCTGAATAACCTTGCATCACCAGTAAAAGAAAGCCATCAATGCTATAGAAAGTATGAAACCAAACAGTGGATAAAAAGTAATTAATGCTTCATTTCTGTTACAACAACAGCAAGGGGAAAGCTTATAGGCCTTCTAGCAACATCTTTAGAAGCAAAAAGATCTCAAATTTTCACTTTCCTATGCCAATGTATGCCGATAGCATAATACAAATTGCATTTCAAATAAAAATACCTCATTAAATTTCATGAGTTTTGTCGCAATATTCGTTGTTTCAAGCAAGCCTGAAGTAATTCGTCTCCCGAAATGGCGATACAATTCTCCCAAGCATTGTGCAGCACCTACAGATTGCATTGAAATACTCAAACACACAACAAACAACCAAGCAGAATCTTAACTAATAAAATCCAGTAACTTAATGCTTTTAAAACAAATTCTATGACCTACACAGCAGAGAAAAACACTGACATTAGTATGGTACTGAAGGCCGATATTAAGGTAATTTAATCACACTGCAACATTTTATAGTATGTAAATACCATCTACCAACATAGATTTATCCCTACATAAACATTCATAGAAATTACATAATCAACGATATGCTGGACCTCCTAGATAAACAGTCCTAATGCACCTAACCATATTTGCTAATAAACCTCTCATGTCTCTTATTAGAAACACAGCATAGGTCCCCATCACTGACTTTGAGCTTCATAGATCTGAAAATTCAGGTCAGCCAATTTCATTAAATCTTAATGATTACAAAAATTTTGGAGCCTTTCTCAATCCATCTTTTCTCGCTTCTTAACTGAAAGATCTTCTCTTTATCCTTTAACGCCTAATTAACTTTAGATTTTCAAAAATGCTTAAGAGGATTTGTATAGATTCCCTAATGGAGACTTTCTCCATTAGGGTAGAAAAGAAGATCTTCGAACTTTAATTTGTGGGGAAGATCGATTGCTAGTTACATATGGTCGAACAGTGTCGAGGGAAGAGAATAAATGAAAAATAATGACAATGGATAATCCACTATCTATGAACGACAAATTGAGTTGGTGGAGGAAACGGAGGGTGGGAGAGAAAGTTTTACCAACGAAAATTAGATTTAATGGTTCAAGAAATTTTCTACGATTGTCGAAGATGAAGTAATCAAGTGTGAGGGTGATGATATTCCTAAATGGCAGAAATAATTTCTCTTGGTGACTTAAAATGAAAAGATCAGTTGCTAGGGGGCCTATTTTTAAGAAGATACTAGAGAAAAAGGCAGACATAAGTAAGGAAGAAATAAATCAAACATCAAGGATGACCATCATTGATATCAAAAGTCCCTCTTATGGCCATCATTTTGAGCAAAGGCAAGAAAAGGAGGTAATAAGGAAAGGGATCGCGCAAAGGAGGGGAAGGAGTTGGAAGGAAGTGCTTGTGAGTGATGGACCTAGTCGTGGGTCACTGTGAACCCAATTCAGCGAAAGAGATGAAGGAGGTGGGTAACAGGTTAGATCATTTGCTGGGCTAAGTATGGCTCAAGTGGAATGAATTAGGTATTGAAAATGTGGAACAAGAAAGGGGTTAGGTCACGACCAGTAGGGTTGGGTCTAACCCAAGATGGGTTTTATTCAAGCCAAAAAAAAAAGATCCAATGACAGAAATGGTGACCCATGCACACTAAACCCAAGTAAATTGCACCCGTCAAGATGGATCTAGATTTTTTACACCGATGGCGGGAGAACGCTAATTCAAGCCATCGTCAATGAACTTTCGGTTATTCGACACCACAGAAGGCTTATAACACTTATTTTCAACTTGCACAGAGAGGGAATTGTGGGGTGATAGGCACAAAAAGAGACAAGAGAAACGCGATGATTTCAAGCAAAAGGACTCTTTAGTTTTGCGATAAGAGATGGGTTGTAATAGGAATAATTTGGGAAGAGGAAGGCCACGAATGTTGATAGACGACGTCAAGATGCGAGTTAAGAAGGTAACAAGAAAGGTATCACAACCATGGCAACAATGAAGGGGGGAGATGTTTACTCAGATACAAGGTTGTTGAGGGGGCGAGTTTCGAGCTCTTTATCTCTAATTTTATTGAGAAGATCTGATGTTAGAAGAGTAGAAGGAAGAAGAAGACAAGGATATAAAACGCAAAGGATCGCAAGGAACTTAGACAATAAGGTAGACACTTTCAGATTGGGGGTAAAAGAGGATAGGATGAAGGAAACTGCATTGATAAAGGCAAGATAAAAATTATAAAGAAAAATGAAACATAAGAGGTCAGGATTCAAATTCTAAAGGAGAATGCAAACCAATAAGGGAAAGGGAGACATACAGAGAAAAGGGATGTAGGTATGGACAGTCAATGGATCATTACATATTTGGACAATTAGAGGGTGATTTAATACAGCCAGAGAATGGGCAATCGGAGCAAATAGAATTGGCAGTTCAAAGACATGTAACAAAGGAGAAGAGATGACAGTAAGTTACATCCAAAAGAGTTTTGAAGAACTTGTACAATCGGGGTTATGCAGTGGGGGTTATCTGTTAGGAAGCAAGCTGAGTTACGATATAAGGAAATAGAAAGGAGGTGGATACAAGAATTGGTAGTTGAAAAAGCTATAACAAAAAGGAACAACGTTAAAAGTGATGTTTAGAATTTTCTCATGGAATGTGAAGGAGCTAAATAGCATAGAAAAGAGGGTGTTGATTAAACATGAGATGGAAGGCAGATGTGATATGCTACCAAGAGATAAAATCCGAGAAAATGAACGACAACATTGTGAGGGGCTTATAGGGGATGAGGGGTGTGGAGTGGAAGGCCTTACCATCAAGAGGAAGTTCTGAGGAGATTATTGTGATGTGAAATAGGAGAGTGAGTTGTTGCTTGGAGGAGTGAAGAAAGGAGAAATCAATCTCTTGTGTTCTCAAAATAAAGGAGAGTGGGATGGAATGGGTGTTCCCTGGAGAAAGTCGAGATAAATTATGGGATGAGTTACGTGAATGCAGAAGCAGGTGGAACTTGCCATGGGTGGTTGAAGAGAATTTCAATGAGGCATTGTATGAACACAAAAGAACAAGCAAAGGAAACGAAAGGGGTGGTAGAGTTCTTTTTAAGGATGTTATTACAGAATTAGAGTTGATCAACTTGCCTTTTGGTGGAGGAGAGTTTACTTGCACTAATCAGCGTGATAATCCTACTCTATCAAGGATTGATCACTTCTTGATGCATATTCAGGAGAAAATCAAAGAATTCTACCACGATCAACTTTAGACCACCTTGCTAGAAGGAAAGGAATACAATGGGGTCCAATACCTTTTCGATTCGAGAATATGTGATTAAAAGTTGATGGATTTAGGGGTTTGGTTCAGGAATGGTGGGACGGTGACAAGGTTACAAAAAATGCTAGCTTTGTCTTGGCATCAAAACTGAAGATGTTAAAGCAACGCATCAAGAGTTGGAACAAAAAAAAATTGGGCAATAAGAAGAAAGGAGATGAGTGGTAGGCATACTGAAGAGCTAGCTAGTAGAAGAGCTATGATCACAAAAAAGATGTCCAACATTCTAAAGAGTTGTTCAACATTCTAAAAATAAAAAAGATATCATGAACACAAAAATTCAAGGCCTTGTGATTAAAAAAAAAAAGAACAGTAATACCAAGTTCTTTCACATAATGGCGAACATGAGACACAATTTTATCAAGACCATAGAAATCAATGGAGAGGAAATAGAGAGTTTAGTAAAACTCAAGGAAAAGACCGAAGAATTCTATGGTGGTTTGTACAAGGAAGAATATACTTGACAACCAACTTCGGATGGCCTTCAGTTTGCTCAGATAGACAGTGAAACTCAAGGATGGATTAAGAGGCCATTCGAGAAGGAAGAGGTAAAGATGACTTTGAAGGAGTGTGATGGAGACAAAACACCGAGCTCAGATGGTTACACGATGGCTTTCCTGAAAGAAAAGTGAGACACCATTAAAGTTGAGACTATGAAAGTGTTTCAGGAATTTTGTGGGAAAAAGGAGTTCATTTCTTCCCTAAATGCAATTTTTTTGGTACTTATTCCAAAGGAAAGTGAGACTCATAGTAATAGAGATTTTCAATCAATCAATTGGATAGGAAATATATACAAATTGATTGCTAAAGTTTTGTCCACAAGGCTCAAAATTGTGCTTAATAAGGTGGTTAGTGCAAATCAAAACACTTTTGTGAGAGGAAGACAGATATTGGATGCGTCTTTAATTGTTAATGAAGTTGTGGATCAATAACTGAGATCAAGAGAGAGAGGTGAATGGAAAACACCTTCTTAGGGTACTAGGATGCAAGGTTGGAACACTTTGAATGTGGTATTAGGGACCACCATTGAGGGCAAAATAAACAAAATAACTATGTGAAATAAAGCGATCGAATAAAATAATGAGAGAGTTAAAAGAAAATTAGCAAGATGAAAAAGGGATTACTAATGAAAACGAGGAAGAATGACTAATAAAAAGCACCTTGTCAAGCATATTGATTTATTTCATAATTTTTTCAATTCCAATGGAAGAGACACTAAGGCTAGAACTTTGTGTAGTTCTTTTAGGGCAATAGTGACACCTTCAAATATCACTTAGAAAGATGAGAGATAATTTAGAGATTGATTGGGGAGGGAGGTTTGGAAATAAGAGCAATTTGATGTTTCAACAAAGCACTTATAGGAAAATGATTATAAAGGTTCATGGAGGAGAGGGATAGTCAGAAAGTGGTCGTAAGTAGATATGGGGTAGAAGGAAAGGGCTGGACCACAACTCTGGATAGAGAAAGCCATGGGACGGGGTGTGGAGGGCTATCAGGAAAGGTTGGGAGAAGTTTAAACCGTGAGTGGGTATAGCAGGTAATAATTGCCACGTAAGCTTTTGGCATGACGTTTGGTGTGGGAAAAGTACTCCAATGAATGATTTACCCTCCATTTACAACTTGGTTTCCAACAAGCATGCTTGGGTAAGCAATTACTTAACGTTTCAAGATGGTGAAGTTGCTTAGAATGTGAACCTCAGAAAAGGGGCACAAGATTAGGAAATGAATGAGATGGGATTCTTTTTGAAAAAAATTTACACATTCAAATGGGGTGATAATAACTTAGACAAAGCATATTGGAGAGGAGATGCCTCAAAGCAATTTTCAATGAAAAACTACTACAGAATTACTAAAAATAGGTCAAGATGAGAACAGGATTCCCTGCTCTTATGAAAGACAATATAAAGGACTAATGCACTGCCAAAGGTAGCTTTTTCTGCTTACAAAGCTGCATAGGGAAAGCCTCTCACCATTGACAACTTGCAGAAGAGGGGCAAAATTTTGGTCAATAGGTGTTACTTGTGCAAAAGGGAGGTTGAATCATCAATCATATTTTACTATGGTGCAAACGAACAAGGCAAGTATGAGAGAGTGTCGTGCACTGTTAAGGTAAACTTGGATAATGGTTGGCTCGATGTGAGCTGAATTATGAGCCCAAAGGGCTACAAATAAATAGAAACAAGAGGAAAATGACTAAATACCTTTGTTGATATTTTGGTTAGTATGGAGTGCTAAGAATAAAAGAGCTTTCGGGGAGAAAGAAACACTTTTTTTTTTTGTTTAACGATAGATGGATTAAGATGCTAAAAATATGGATGATGAGGGTTGACTTTGTAAATGATGAGGAATTAGCAGAGTTCATTGAACTCCTAGTCTCTAGGTAAACTATTGCATTTATATATGGGAAGCACCCCCTTGGTGCCACTTATAATATTATACAATTTATACATGTTTCTATCTTAAAAAAAAAAAAAAACTTTAGATTTTCAATCCCTCGACCAAGTGGAACACATCTTGATATCAATGTCCCAAAAACCCAAAACATGTCCACTATTCAAAGTTGATTGTGATGTCAAAAGTCCTTTTCAAAAATTAAAATTTAGTTTTGGAAACATAAGAAGGTTGAAGCTAATAATATACTCTAAAAAGGAGTAACTTATAAAATTTGTAAGGACAATCAATGGACTAAAAGGTTATACTATGGCTTCTTACAGCACGTGGTGGGAGGGTTATACTATGGCTTTTTTAAAAGACCACGAGAGGCCATCAAAGGAGAGATTATGGATCTTTTTCAGAGTTTCATGAATATGAAAATTTGTAAGCTCCTTGAGTTCGATTTTTGAAGTTCTTATTCTGAAAAAAATGGAGCTCATAACGTTAAACTTTTAGCCAATTAGTTTGATTGGTAGTTTGTACAAGCTAATTGCTAAAATGTTGGCCTTAAGATTCAAAGCAGTAATGATAAGGTAATTATCCCTAATCAGAATGCCTTTGTGAAAGAAAGATAATTTTTGAATGTCTACCTAATAAGGTTTTGAATCAATCAAATGAGGTCAAAAGCAAGAGGGATCATATGCAAACTAGATATGGAGAAAGCTTATGATCATGTGGCTTGAACTTCATGCTTACATGCTAAGGAAGGTGGGATGTGGAGAGAGATGGTGATGGTGGATTATGGAATGCATATTTATGAAATCTTTTTCTGTTTTAGTGAATATGGGGTCAACTCAATTCTTTAAGGCGTCCAAGGGATTACAACAAGGATATCCTTTATCTCTTCTTTTATTCATCCTTTTAATGGAAGCTTTTGAAAGCATGTTAAGCATAGCAAACAAGATAATCTAATTAACAGTTTTTAGGTGGTGGGAAGGAAAGGGAGATGTTTTCACACTTGTTGTTTGCGGATGATACTATATTATTTTATGAGGCTAAAGAGAAGCAAGTGGTGAATGTGCAATGTATCCTTATACTTCTTGAGGCAATCACAAGCTTAATAGTACATTTTGGGAGAAAAGGTAGATGGGAAGTATCTTGCAAAAATCTTGGGATGCAAGGTGGATGCTCT
This sequence comes from Moringa oleifera, assembly GCA_021397835.1. NCBI lineage: Eukaryota > Viridiplantae > Streptophyta > Magnoliopsida > Brassicales > Moringaceae > Moringa > Moringa oleifera. The sequence goes on from JAJFZO010000094.1 coordinate 4,860,834, forward strand.
TCCTATGCAGTATTCGAGTTTTCCATTAGGGGGCTAGTCATAAGGAAAAAGCAATATGAAACAAGGTGGTGGAGAGGGTTGAGAGGAAGTTGGCAAAGTGAAAAAAGAGTAACTCATCAAAAGAAGGAAGGATGACATTGGTCAAAAACACTTTGTTTAGTTTACCAATTTACTTCATGTCCATTTTTCCTATCCCAAGAGAAATGGTGCAAGACTAAAGCAGCTACAGAGGAAATTTTTATGGGATAACACAAAAGACACATTCAAATATCACTTCATGAGATTGAAGATTGTTCAGATACCAATGATGGATAGCGACTTCATATCCATCTTTCATATCTTACAAGAAATGGTGCAAGACTAGAGCAACTACAGAGGCAATTTTTATGGGATAAGACAGGAGACACATTCAAACATCACTTGGTGAGATGGGAGATAATTCAAAGATCAATGATGGATGGCGGTTTAGGCTAACAAAGCGCTTATGGAAAAGTGGTTGTGAAAATTCATGGAGGCAAAAGGATGGAGGAAGGGGTTTGGATGTCAATTTTAGGAAGGGAGACTTATAAGACGAAGGTATGAAGGGCAATCAGAAAAGGGTGGGACGAATTCAAACCTTACGTGGGATTTAAAGTAAGGAGGAGTTGCTCTATTAGGTTTTAGCATGATTTATTGTGTGGAGGAAGACCTTTAAGGAAAGAATTTTCAAGTATCTACAATTTAGCCTCAAACAAGGAGTCTAGAGTGAGCGATTACATGTTATGTAGTCATGGTGTGATAACTTATGAGGTGGGATTTAAGATGGGGGCACAAGATTGAGAGATAAGTGTCATAAGAAGCTTCTTGAGAAAATTTATGCAACCAATATTGACAAGAATGAAGCAACTTCAATTTTTTGGCAAGAAGGGACAATGAAATAGTTCACATTGAAAGATTACTAAAAGATTATTGACAATAGACAATCACAAGTAATCCATGAAAAATATTTTGAAAGACTTAAAGTACCTCCTAAGGCACCTGGGAAGCATCGGATAAGTCACCAATTATTAACAACTTTCAAAAAAGAAAATGGAAAGATTTTCGCAAATAGGTGTTTTCTTTATAAAAAACTAGCAAAACCGGTAAACCACATTTTGCTTTGTTGTAATTGGACTAGACAAATATGAGAGTGTTTTAGCACTTATGAGTCATAACTGGGTGGTGGGCGATTCGGTGGAGGATGAACTATGGGCATAAGGAGGACTACAAATAAATAAATTTTTTTTTCTAAGCAGAAACAAAAGATAATTTATTATTTACACAGCAACAAGGAGGTGCAACCCATTACATTTTTTAGTTAATTTCTATATGTTAGATATTCTACAAACTCTAGTCTCTCTTCCTCATTTACAAAAGATCTACTTGAAAACCAGGTTTTCAGTACACAAAGCCAAAACCATCTGATTACATCCATTGTTGTTTCCTAATTTTGAAAAGCTCTCCTATTACATTCCTTCTATACAAGCCAAAATATTAGATGAGAAATCGTACAAATCATCCTCCTCTTTTCCTTTCCTATCTTTTGCTTTGCCCATGCCAGCAACTCCATTATAATAAAGCTTACAAGAACTCCAGACAAACCTAACAGCTCAAAAACACCGCAGCAAAGCTGATTTGTCCATTTACAACCTATAAGCAAGTGATAAAATATTTCCTCCCCTTGTTTAGGAAGAAAGTTGCACTAAGAATTCCATCGTAGAAGGGCTTTTAAGGAGAAGTAACTCCTTACTTTTTGTTGAGGAATAGGTTGATTAGGTTGTTAACAGTTGGGCAACAAAAGAGGATTTTGTAAATGAGGAATTTGTGAAGTTTATAGAACTCCTTATCTCTAAATAACGCTTTTATACTTGTAAATGAGGAGTTTGTGAAGTTCATAGAACTCCTTATCTCTAAATAGAGTGCTTTTATACTTGTACATTGGCGACAACTCCTTGGTGCCATTTATTGTAATATAATCACACATGTTTCTAATCAAAAAAATTTGTCAATAATACAAGAACTAGCATTAATCAAGAACCACATTTCTACACATTTTTATATTTGGTTGATTAGAAAAGTATTATGTAGCATGCAATATCAACTAACAAACTAGAACGAGTAGATAAGACCTTCTTCCGTTTGTATTTACCATTTTTCCTTTTTCATTTTCTTCTCCCAATTACATTGGAAAAAAAATACCAAAAGAGAAACATCCAAAGGTATACAAAATGAAATGCAACATATTTGCTAAGGAGATTCACAATCTATTGCATGAAATAGAAATATCTTGATATTGAAGAGAAGAAGTAGCTACAATGAAAACGAGTTTTGAAAGGTTGGTGCAACCCTCAAAGGTGGCTTTTTTTTCGCATGGAAGGCAATTTAGGGCAAACCTTGAACACTTGAAAACCTACAGGAAAAAGGAATCCCCCTAGCCAAGAGGTGTTTCTTGTGCAAAGAGCAACTTGAATCGGTGATCACTTGCTGATTTGGTGTAAGTGGTCTAGACAAATGTGGGAGGGCGTACTAACTTTAGTGGAGCAAGATTGGCAGAATCAAGATTTGTGGCTGCTGAAATAAATGCTTATGCGGGGTATTCAAGCTTCTGGTGAGAGGAGAAAGTGTATTGCATTGATTGCCATAAATTTTTTTTTTTTTTTTTTGGTTAGCGTGGGGGGAGAGGAATAGGAGAGTTTTTGAAGGGGTGGAAACACCTCTTACAATGTTTAGAGATAGATGGTTTCATGCTTTAAACTCTGGGTCATCGGGAATTCTATTGTAAATGAGGAGAAGTCTGTAGAATTTATATATGTCCTTACCTTTAGGCAGTACCTTAACTTCTGTACATAGATGACAACCCCTTGGTGCTCTTATTAACTATACTACTAATTAAAAAAATGTATTTTGAAACAAAATCAAGTTCTTTAAATGCCATTACGAGCTGATTATTGTCTCACAATAATTTCCTAGTGACCTATCCACAAATGGAGATTAAAATGGAGAAACAAAAAAACCATCAACAATGTTGTAGAAGTATTTCAAGTGAAATTAGGAATTAAGAGTCTTCTTAATGACTGGACGTGGTCTCAAACATTCTTGAAAGCATTACATTAAGTTGCAATCAAAGCTACATGTATTTCACCTCGAAGGCTTTCTCTTTCTTTTTTTTCTTTTTTTTTTTTTTAGTAGAAAAATCTAGAAAGCTTTCCAATCATTAAGAGTGCCAAAAGTCCTCCAAATCAACACCAATTAGAAACATATTTTAAAGAACTAAAAGAAAAGAAAAGAACAACAGAAATGAAATGAGTAGGAAATACTACCATCATCTATTGTCAAGAAAAAAAAAAACTGCCACCATCGCAGGTCCGACTATTATATAATTCATCTTATATCAAAAGATATCCTATCTACAAATATATCAACTATGCCTTTGACAAAACTTCAAAACAAACATCCACCTAAGTTCAATAGAAGATAATTGTAACATGTGACCAACTCCTGTAGGTTCTTACAATTTTACTTCTCCCACCACTAAAATGCTGAACAACTTTATAATGGTCAGTATTTCTTTTATGAGCCAACAATTTTTCAATGGCAATGGCAAGCAGTAGTCTTAAAACCAATGTTCTTCAAGAAAATGCAACTAGAAAGCCTACGTATTTATCTAGGAAAACACATTGCATAGTGAAATAAAAGAGACAACTCCAATAGAGCATCATACATTTCATTCCCACAGTGTTCTGCATTATAAAAATGAGACTAAACAAAGCACAATATATCGCACAATCTTCCTAAACTAGCATCAATCAGCTTTGAATGGATTATTTTAATCTCCGACCACTTAAATCTTAATATTTCCATTATCTTTTTCAGTGCAAACACAATTTTAAATACTCAAAATTCCAAGAGGAAAGTAAAACAAGACCATTACAAGCTGAAAGTTACAGGTATAGGTAGCGTTTTGACCACAACTCAATCAGTTCTCTCATATCAAAGTTAGAAAGCATGATGCATTTTATCGGTAGATAAAAGTGTATGTAAATTATGTAACATCAGCACGTTATGTTTACAACTAACCAGCAACTCTCTGAGGATCATTCCGTTTCCCATCTGAGAGAAACCCTTGGAGACTACTTGCTCTTGAGTATATTGAAATGCTATCTCCCTTTGATATTATGCTCGCCATTGCTACCGAGGCCAAATGACGTACTGGCCTTCGAGCACCAAGAGTAATTAGAGAATACAATGCATCCTCACATTTTCTTTGCCACAGCAAAATAGATTCCTGAAATTTATAATTTGGACATTAAAAATTAATAATTAGCCCTCGCCAGAAAAGTGTAAATTTTATATATGTATTTGTGTAATGTAAAAAGTAGACATGCAAACAAAAGTGCGCATATATAAACTCCAGTGAGGAGCATGAAAAAGGGGATAGGAAAAGGAAGAATTCCCCTTTGACAAGGGAATAAATTCTACAAGTCAGTTGATTTAAAGCCTAAATGTTCAAAGATACCATTTGCAAAGGATTTGAGCTCAATTTCAGGACTTGGAAATATTCCTTAACTTAATCATATAATTTCTTAAAATAGAAAAAACAAAAGATAAAGTTTACAAACATTAAACTAACTTCACATACAAAGTAGCTTACCTGTCCGGCATAAAAATTGAATTCAAAACCAACAACAACAAAAACCAGTTCCAGTTCAAGACCATAGTTTATCTTCTTTGAAAACAAGCATGCTATGATGATGCAATGACCAATTATAATATTCCATGCCAAGCTTAGCTCTTTACATGCAAAAAATCAAATGCAACATAATTACAGTTTTAAAAGAAGTAGCCAACCAATCAAGGGAAAATGTGTTAGGTAAATGAAATTCAAGCAAGAAGCATAACTATACGTGCTATTCACAAAAAACCTAATTATCATGATAAAATCACAAAACCATAATCAAACTCAAGTTTGCCTAGGCATAGATCAAACACATAAACAACTTAAACATTAGAAAAACTAACAACTAAACATTCCCTTCCTACTAAAGTAAAATGGAAACTGCAATGTCTTGAACCACATTGCCACATCCAATTCCAATTCAACCACCAGCACATGTCATAAAGTGCATTAGATCACCATAATATTACATGATGGAATGAATTAAAGCAGCAAGAATTAAATGTAGAGAAAAAAAAAACAAAAGAAAATAAGTGCTGTTTAAAGAGAAGAAATGATCCAGAGGCACAGAGTTAGTTGGTGACCTTGGGCTCCTCATCAATGGCACAAATAAGATCGGAGAGGAGATCGAAACAGAGGAGAGGCTCAGGGGATTGCTGCGTTGCAGAGGCGACTAAGGACTCCAGTTGCGCCACCAACACACCAAATCGCGACAGAGGCACGTTCTCTCTCACGTAGTTCCTCGCCATTTAAATACAAGAACTAGAGCAGGATATACAAAGAGAAAGTGAACAAGGAGAAGAAAATTGAAGATAATGAAATATGAAATCTGAGAGTGAAAAAAGAAGTGAAACCGGTCCTTCACGCAAGGAGAAAGGACACTAGCTGTGTCTGCAACGGTAAGATCCGTCGTCAGAACAAGAGACTAACGAAGCTAGCTGCGCTTTTCAAATCGGATTCATATATCGCAGAACTAGTTAGGCCGACTTGGTTTTTTAATTTAACCGGTAGAAATGTCTATTCCCGATTTGCTATTGTAACTAATATTTAAAAGGTAATGATAATTATATACGGAAAAATTAAATCTCAAATGTTGAAAGATATTTAAATAAATTTTAATTAGTTAATTTTATTTAAATTAAATTAAATAAAAATATATAAAAATAAAAATTAATAATATTTTAGATAAATATCATTTAAAACTTTAACTTTATCTTTTTTCTCCAATCAAATTTTTAGTTTCAAAAAATATCTAAACAAATTTTACTATTTTAATTTTATCAAAATTAAATTTTATTAAAAATTTAAATATTAAAAATATTCAAATTAAATATATTTTATAATAAATTTTAACTTATAATTTTTTATAAATATAATAAAATATTTAAGCTATCATCATAAAAAAGTTTAAACATTTTTAGGTATCGAAAATATTTTTCTTAAAAAATATACCATCAAAAATTTAAAAATTTTATAAAAAATATTTAATTAGTTAAAAAAATTAAATTTGAAAAATAAAATCAAAATAAAGTGTAAAATTATTTTGAGTCGGGTTTAATTTGGACAAAATTAATAAATCAGAGTCTATTTGGATACATTTTGAAAGTTAATGTTTGACTAGAGAGAATGTTAAAGTCAAAGTTTTAAATGATATTTATCATAATATTTTTATTATCAAAATTTTTAAAAAATTATCCAAAATAATTTTAGTTTTATTTTATCTTTTAAATTTAAATAATTTTTAAATAACTAAGTTTTATTTATAAATTTATTAAAATTTTAATAATATAACATTTTTAAAAAATATTTTTAATATTTAAAAAAACTGTATATTTTTTATGATAACTTAAATATTTTTTACATTAATAAAAATCAAAATTAGTTGTAAAAAAATTAATTTAAACATATTTAAATTTTAAATTTTTTAATAAAAAATAATTTAATCTAAATTGATATTCTTTAAAATATTTTAAAAATTAAAATTTGATTAAAAATAAATTTAGAATTTTAAATAATTTTTAATGTAATTATATTAATGAATTAAATGATAAAAGTTTAATACATAATCTTACCATGATTGTCCCAATAAAATTAATCAAAAAATATTAGATTATTATTTTACTTTGTAAAGTTTGCACCTGAATGAGAGAAAGTAGTAAAATAAAAATAAAAAAAATCACAAGACTATAGTTTTAATATAGTGAAGATTGAAGGTTGGTTTTTGCTAATTTGAATCATCAAAATCAAACCCAAATATTAGACCTTTAACATTGCAACTTGTCACTCAATATAAATTAATTAAATATTAGTAGTTAATTCTGTGAATTAAATTAATCATAAATAATTGCGGTCACAACAATCTCAATGGTTAGATAATAAAACAATAATTTTAACAATCCAACTTGGGAACAAAGAAATTTGCATGCAATTGGTTGTAAATAATAACACAATTAATCATAAATAATAAATAAAACAACCACAAGTATTAGGAATATAAAAAAATTAAACAAAATATTATAAAATAAAGAATTTACTATTATTATGGTAAAAAATTCTATAACAAATAATCTATTTTTGATAACCGATGAGCTCTTAGATGATTTAATGAAAACGATGGTACAAAATATAAAACATTAAGAGATTAATAATCCACAATAGAATTTTAGGTAAATATAAAAAACTTTAAATTATTCACTTTTTTCATTTATAAGGTTATATTGGATTAATTTCATATAAAAAATTTAATTTGGTTAATCTAGAATTTATTTTAAAATATTTTCAGAAATTTGTTCAAATTAAATATATTGTGAAACGAATTTTAGTTTAAAATTATTTAAAGAGATAAAAAATATTTTAAGCTATCATATTTTAAAAATTTTAAAGTATTCAAAAATTTTTTAAAAAATTTACTATTATTAAAAATTCAAAAAAATATATGATAAATTTAAAAATTATTTTAAAATAAATAATAAAATAAAATTGAACGTATAATTTATTTATATTATTTTTAAAAAAATTAAATATAAAATATAAAAAAATTAATGAACAATAAGAAATAATTAGAAAATTATCTTTACTTTTAAATTTATTATTCGTATAACTTTGATAATTATTTAAAAAAAATCATCTTATTTTCTAAAATTGATATGATAAGCAGACAGTCCATAAAGCTAATTTCGTTTGACCTGGATGTCGGGCCACCTCAAACCCCCTTTCTAGCTAACCCATCAAAAAATTAGGCCCAAATCCGACCTATTATTTTCTGAGGGCTCAATCGATGACCTGTTCCATTGTCGGGCTGGACCAAGTCGATAGGAGAGAGAGAGAGAGAGGGCGCCGTATGAGCAGCCCCAGGGTTGTCCATGATGGATATTCGGACAGCAGGGACTAGAGCATAGAGATCCGTTTGCATGGCAACCTGTTCTTGTGTCAAAAGTACCTTCCTTTAGGTAATTCTCAGGGCAATATTTTTCCTTTGGGGACCATGGCTCAGATTTGGTGTAAAGATCCCTCCATCAAGACTCGCAACTGTTTATATACATATATGAATCTGTAACATAGCTTCAAATCCGAGTCAAGCAAAATGAAAGCTGGTGATATATGCTGCTTTGGTCAAAAGCAAGGGTATAATAGTTTTTGTACCCTCCTTTTATCTTCTTTACATCGAGGTCATCAAGCAATTCTGGAGGACCCCCTTAGAGGAATTGGAATCTATCTTTTCTCCTCTCTCAACTGTTATACCTTCATAATCTGCAACTGGGTGCTTAATAGTTTCTCGTTGGTTCTTAAGAAATTCATTTATCCTACTTTCTGGGCAGAGCAGTACAAGAAAAGTAAATGATCGTACAAACATGTAATAGTTGAATTCACTAGACCTTTTTCATTAAAAGATGCAATACATATATATATATATATATATATATATATATCTTGGTTTCAAAGGAGACATATAAGTTCTACGAAAGTCTATACTTGTGCTAAAAATGTAGAAAACTAGACCTTTTAGAAGCTGCTATGTTTTTGTTTTCAGCTTCCAGATATGTTCTATTAACCTCTATGTTTTCGCTAAAATGTCTGAGTAATATGAATGAATACTTGGCTTGTTAACGGTTGAGGAAGGCCTTGAGGTGAGCCATCATTTCTTGAAGTCGAATTTGAGAGAGCTGAGAATTATGTAGAATCTGAAATGCATGCCCAACTCCCTTGTACATGACTGTTTCCACCTTCTTGCCGGCATTAGCCAACATGGTGCAGAACTCGAGGTTCCTGTCCTTTAGTATATCCATCTCTGATATGCACACCATTGTTGGTGGAAGTCTCAATTCCCTCAGCTTGGCAGCACCATTTGCTAGAGGATTGCACCATGGATGGTCACGGTTTGCCCCTATAGGCAGTGACAAGCGCCAGTATGTATCAGAAGTTGATAGAGTTAGTGCTGAACCAGCTGGTTGAGGGGTATGCTTCTCAGAGACTGTTCTTGCCTCCCCTCCAAAGAAAGGTTGGATTAAAATTAGGCCTTTGAGACATATTGGTTTTAGTGTAGAATCTGATGCCCCATTGGATCCTACCTTTGTGGCTACATTGTATGCTATGTTGGCACCAGCACTATCACCAGCTAGGAACAAGCTGGAGAAATTGCATTGACTTGACCACCATGTCTGCTCACTAGAAGCATTTAGGGCTTGCTGTTTCATCCACATAAGGGCCCTGAAGCCATCATCATAAGCAGCAGGTAGGCGATTTTCAGGGGCTAACCGGTAGTTTATGGACATGATAACACAGCCTGCTTTTGTAGCTAGATTGGCCAAGAACTCATGGTAACAGCTCCAAGCAGCTGAGCCAACAGAGAATCCTCCTCCATGGAAGTAAACAAGCAGAGGTAGCTTGTGGGAGCTGCATCTCGGGACATATATGCGTGCCCATAAGTTGGTGACTTTGTCAATCACTACATCCCTTGCTGTCACAACATGATCTAATGCCACCGTGCAAGGGACCATAGGGATTATTGGAGGCCTTTCGATATATCCATCTTTGTAGACTCTAATTAGCCCTTCAATTTCTTCAAAAATAACTCCATGCTGGTGATGGTTCTTGCCTACTTGGAGATTTAGCCTGGGATCGAAGGAAATGGCTGCCATTCTTAATAAAGAATGAAGCTGAGCTGTCTTAGGTGGATGGTTTGTGATAACTAGAGGGATGTTTATATAGAGAATGAGTGTAGAGCCAAAAGAGAGAAGCAAGCTGTTGAAGAAAGCTACCACTTGTTGTCATCTGACAAGTGGCCAACTGAACTCATCATGTCATCACACATATTCTCGTATCAGGCCAGAAGTCCTACTCTTGAACCCTTAATGCAATATTCATTTTTGACAACTTAGCATAGTTTTAGTGTTCTGGCCGAAAGTTGAAACAAAGTCAATGACTTTTGTGATCGAAAACTTGAAACCAATACTAGTATGCTTGATCCTACTGTACAGCACGTCTATCCAAACTTTTCTGCAGCATTTGAGTGACTTGAGCTGACTATTTTGAGAAAGTTTCAACCTTATGAAGTGAAAAGTTTGTATGGTAATGAAATATATGTATGCCATTTGAAGATGATCAACTTGCATGACAAATTTATATTCTAACATTGGACAGTGACATCTGAATGCATTGGCGTGAAGTTAGGAAGTGATATATATTGATATGATTGAAAACAAACAGAGAATAAAATCTCTTGAAATGATGGAGAGCAATAAAAATGAGTCAACTCAAGAAATTCTGCCAACATGTTCTTCTTAAATCTGACTTATTATCTTTCCATCACTGATCTTCATGTATCTTATTTGCACTTCAATCTAAGCCATTTATATTGCCTTACAAGAAAAAGAAAACAAAAATGGTTTACAGCTTCAGATATGATGTGGAGACCACCAATCTTTTCCACCTTAGTATGACCTCTCCTATTCTCTTGGCAGGGTTATGATAATTGCTTCTTATTCTTATGTCAAAACATAATTCCACTGATTTGACTATTTGATAGACAGTCCACTTGTTTTTTCCAGTAACACTACATTTCCTCTGCTTTTCAGTACCTGTTGAAGCCGTTATGCTTATCCACTATGTGTACAGCTGTTTTCTCATCACGAAACAAAGATTTTAGAATTCTCCAGTGGTTCCTTGGATGTAGAAGTTAATGAAATAAAGTTAATTCCTGTCGTGTGATACACAATCTATCATAAGATTTTGGTTGCCGACTTCTATACAGGTTTCCAGTGTTCTCTGATGCCAAGTTTATCCGATGTGGTAAAAGAAAAGCATTTGTGAAATGAGAAAACCGAACCAAGGGGGAAATCAATCACATGGAAGATTCAAAGTGAGTACCATGGATTTGTTCTTTGTACTTGCGTGGAATCTTTACCTTCCTTCCATATTTTTTCCATTTTAACTTATCCTTCAATGAAGCATGTTAGGCATATTAGCATGATTAAGTTGTTCCTCGCAATCTTCTTTCCATTACCAATACTCTGAAAGACTTTTAAATTATTTTTGACTAGGAGTTGATGCTTTGCAGTAGATTGTGTAACACAAAGGAGCCAACTGATGCAGACAGGAATGCTGTGAGCTCTCACTGATTTATCTGTTTGCCTGTAGTTTTGAAAATGGGATACGAATGGCGCATGCCAAGGAAGATCAATGGGGAAAGAGAAAATTTAAGAAGAAAGGAGTCAACAAATTTTCTTTTACGAAAGAAATACCACTTAGTCAATATGATAAGACATCTTTCTCTAGTATCATGATTTGAAATTGATATTCTTGGCTTTAGATTCTACGTTTATTCAAAACTCAATCAATTCGCATTTGGAATCATTAAAGCTGGAAAATCATTGCATATTAGGGGAAGGGAATGAAGCCTTTTGTGTCTTTTGAAAACTTCAAAACTTAGGAGATTAAGGTTTTGCTACAGTTCTAGAAGATATTATCTTATATTTTGAAATGATAACCTTATCAGGTAAATTCTTGCAGAGCAAACTATCTTTCAGGTGTATGTGTAGATACTTTCTTTTCATTGAAATATCTGAAATCCTACTATCACTCAAAATGATTATTTATTTATTTATTTATTGCTACTTTTGTGAAAAAGGAGACTAGTTGAAGCACACGGTTGGTAGAAAAAAATATCAAGCAAGAATCATTTCCTAAATGGAACAACATGCTGAAAAATAGCCTACCATTGTCATAGACAAATTGTTAGGTTGGCTGAAATGACTTGGTCTGCACATGCAACTAGTTCAGATAAGAAATTCTCGAAAATCTTCATATTTGTGCTCCTTTTTGAGCAGTGTGTTGATGATTGCCAAAGCTGTGGTATGTTCAAATTTGTTTAGCTCTTATGTTTCTATGAATGCCAACTGCTAGATGGAATATTACCCAATCGATAAATGAATATGACCATTCCAGCAGAGCTGTTGGATGGAACAGCTTGCTTATGCACATTCATGCCTCTGTGAATCTTCCAGGAAGTTTCAGATTGTCATGTGTCACTGCTGATTAACAGGACTCTGCATCCTCTAGTAGCAGTTTGATTACAGATTACTTAATTTTGAAGTTAGGAATAATAAGAGTTCATGTTGAAGAGATAACAAGGAAGAAACAGATGGTAAACGTCCCGGACCATGATATCTATGCTATGGAATTTAGAACATAATCCTTCCATATCAATCTCAATATGCTTCATTCTTTTGAGACAGAACTCTTATTGGGAAAAATGGGTGGTCCTAAATTTATCTTTTTAGATTTGTACCTCTGCTACTTTTGCTTTGGCTTTGATCTAATCTTGCAGCTGTTTTCTTAGCAAACCATGCAGGATTTTAACCAATTATTTGGGGAATAGCAGCCTAAGTCAACAGGAAATCCCAAATGAACTAGTAGAATCCAGAAACTTGCTGTAGTATGCATTTTTTTCATAGGCCTAAAAGATGAGCCAAAACAATGGACTAGATGATCCTCAATCTTGCTTCTAAAGACAGCAATATTCAGTCGGCCCCCTAGAAGATTTTGGAAGATTTTATAAAAAAAACTTCATCTGATAGGCTTACTGGAAAACTCTAGATTTCAACATACTGCACCTCAAAGAATTCAACTTTGTGAAACTTTTATGGGACACCATTGAATGATGAGTCATCTTCGCCTCACGTGTAACTCCCATAACAGTTAAAAGCATATATGCTTTTGTTTTTTTTCCTCAAATGCCACTAGAAACAGCTCTTTCTATGCAAATGGGTTTACATCTTTATTCTTACAAATATTCTCTTCTTTTCTCTTATCTTTTTTGACTGCCACCTCCATTCATACGCACGTGTGACAAGGAGGGCTGCCCTGGATATCCATAAGTTCCATGGAATAAAATCTTGCCAGGCCAAATGGTTACCTGATCCCTTTTTTCTTCGTGTGAGATCCGTGGCCGTATACTGCTTTATCATCAACGGATACCATCTGCATGTTAAGCATGGAAAATGAGATTCAATCTGTGGAAACCATCAAGTAGGTTACTTCGCTGACCCGTAGCCATAGATTTCATCTAATTTGCCATTGAAAGTAACTATGTTTTATCAAGTGCTAAGAATCTCAATCACTAATAATGATTCTTCCTGTTATCTATACTATCTTTTGGCCTTTCACTTGTCTTACTATAGCACAAAGTGCTGGTATCACTTTCAATAAGTGGTAGAACAAATAGCTTAATACAGACTTCAACACTCTTGTCAACACTAGCCTTACAGAAACTGCAGTTGCCACTGCAACCCTGCCAATTGTTTTTTCCTATAAGCCTGTAATCTGACAACGTAGTAACTTTGTTTCATACACCATGAAGTATGAAGCGTCATAAACTTGAAGTAGAGAATATCATTGTTCATGTACCTACTTTTCTGGTCAACTGAAATATTTGATGAAAGCATCAAAGGGAGACTGGTTGACATCTATGATTCCATGTCTTTGCATTAATGCAAACAAAAGAGAGCGACTTCCATGAAGTATAAGTTCGAAACTATCAGTTCAAGAAGATCTTCAGTTGAAAACGATCACCGTTTTCTGATTCATCGCCGACCTTCAAGTTGGATTAGTGAATCAGATTCTGTTTATACTTGGAGAGAGAAGAGGGAAATCCCAACCATTTCAAGCATATTAGATTTTCCCAGTACTTTGCCATTATAGTCAAAACAAAGTGTATCTTTTGAGAATGTAAGAACAAAAGTTTGACTCCTCGTTAGGCCGAAGGATGGATAGATGATCCCTTGAAGATAGAAACAGGATGACCAACATATTAAACATGGAAAAAGCATGACTTGTGCTTCATTGGTTCCACCTTTCAAGTGCTTTGAATTTGTCTCGCTCCTCAAGCCACACCGAGCTGGTATTTTCTCTGCTAATGACTGAATCTGTGTTGCTAATTCTGCAAAACAAGGCTGGAGAAGTCCTGGATTAAGATATTCCCGATGCTGCTCATTCTTGCTTTTCTTTCTTGATCTTTCCATTTTCTCTTAAATTCCAAAATTGTAGACAGCTAGCTGCTTGGTTTGTAGCAACAATAGCTTACAGACGTTGGTATCAAAATTTATGAGCTGTATGGCTGATTGTTATTTATCCTTAAGAGGATTATATATTTGCATGCAAGAAATAATAATTCAGATGGCAGAAGACAACATTTTTTTTTTCAAAAATTTATTTAACAGCCTGATCTCCTGCCATCTCATATGTTTTGGTTCATCTGAAGCAACATGGCAACTTATACCTGTAGCTATATATGAATTTCACTTCTTGCCATTACCAAACAAATGAAGAAAGTGAAAGTCCAATGAGTCTTTTACATGACCATGATATGCTTACTAGAAGAACACATCTGAAAAACAAAGAACTTGATTCCTGACAATGGCTGCACTTCCTATTTCCAGAATCCAAATTGTCCTTCAAACGCGTTCTTTCCGCTCCTTGTAACTTTAAGAATCAGTTTGAAACACCACCAGGCATCAGTATGCTAGATAGAGCAGCTCATTCATGCGACTTTAACACATTAATATTATAAATATATTTTTTAAAAAATTAACACAGATGAAATAAGAAAAAATATATCATTTAAAATTTTTTAAAATATTTTTTTTCTAATTTACTATGAACCTCAAAATATTTTTAAACATATCTATGATTTATGAAAAATAATCAAATTAAGCATTAACTCAAATTATTATAAAAAAATTAAAATTTTTTTGTTAAAATACCTAAAAAAATAACTTAAATAAATTTTACATTCACTTTAAGTTAATCATTTAATTTTAAATAATTTTCAACTCACTAAGTTATTTATTATAAATTTTTAAAATTTTTTATATTAAATTTTTTAAAAATATTTTTAAAACTAAAAAAATTTTAAATTATTTTATGATAATAACTTAAATATTTTTTGTACATTCATAAAAAATTGTAAATTAAAATTTAAAATACAAGATCTTTAATTTAAATAACACTAAATTTTAAAATTTTTCACAAAATTTAATTTGACTATTTTATTTAAAAATATTTTAAAATTTAAAATAAAATCAAAAAAATTATTTTCAAAATTTTAAATAGTAATTACCTTTTAAAAAATCTAAATCTATAAATGAAATATTTCTTTTAGTGATCCTAAATGAGAAGGTAAACAGAGGGTCAGGGGCAGGTTCTGTCACTTAAAACCTTCACCAGGGCTTATATAACTTTAAACATAGGATGTGGGGTCCATCTGCTTGTGGGTTGGATTTGCTAAGGTTGTATTCTGGTTGTCATGATGCAATAGGGAGTCGGATCTAATGAAAGAGGACTTCGGTTAATTGAAAACGAACCCAACCACATTAGGGGGAAGCCCATTGACATTGGCGGAAACCCAATTAAATTGAGAAAAATCAAGTCGGGTTGGGAGAAGTCCGATAAAAATCAGTCTGGGCGCGATCCAGTTAGAGCAAGCCCAGCCAGATTGCATAAACGTGGTAAATGCCGTAATGGTTATTAATCAACTAAGTATGCTGGTAACATTAAAGCCATAATACACACGTGCCAGGTAACGACACCGTTTAAAGAAGATAGAAACGATGCGTCTCGTCGTTCGTTTTTCCTTCTGGAATCTGGAGGGATCGCTGAAGCAAAATAAATCAAAGTTGAAAAAGGTTCCAGAAAGCCCTAAAACCCACTCTCCTCTTCTTCATCTTTCCTTCTGTACGTCTCTCTTAGTGTTCCAGCCAGTGGCTAGTTCGTCTACTAGAAGAACAACTTTACTCTCTCTCTCTCTCTCTCTCAAACTCTAGGAACCAGCGAAGATGTCGTTGCGAGTATTGAACCCAAATGCTGAAGTGCTTAACAAATCGGCTGCGCTTCACATGAACATCAATGCCGCCAAGGGTTTGCAGGACGTTCTCAAGAGTAACCTCGGCCCCAAAGGAACCATTAAAATGTCAATATCTATTTACTCTCTTCCTCTCTCGCTTTTCACTATGCCTGGGTTTTCTTTCTACTTCTTATTTCTCCCATTTTCCGTCATTTTCCCGCTGATTTTCTCTTTGGTGGCCTGTTACCTAGGCTTGTTGGTGGTGCTGGTGATATCAAGCTTACCAAGGATGGGAATACTCTCTTGAAGGAAATGGTCAGTTTTTTAAGAAAGCTAGATCTTTTGATCTGTGCTGTCTTTCCGTGATTTTAAATTTTAAACTTTATATAAGCTCTCTCTTTCTTGTTCTTTTTCTTTTGCCTTGCTTTTGTGACAGAACTTGGGTACGTCCGTGTTTGCATATTTTTGTGCTTGTAATTCTGTCTTCAGCTAATGATACGATTGTTAGAATTATTTACCACGAGGAGAAGACTCTTCCGTAGACATTTAGTTAGCCAAGGTCGCATTAATTAATGCAGTTTGAAGAAGCAACTGAAATCCATAAGTTCGGTTCTTCAAAATGGAAATCTGCTTCTGGATATTTTTGCTATTCGTACTGCCTTTGTGACTGTGACATGAGATGATGGAAAACAGTTGACTGGTAGAGAGGACATACTGTTATTGTAGGAAGGAAAAGCTAACCAAATGCAAATGTTTAGTGATTAATGCTCATATGCTTGGTTGCTGCTTCGTTTAATGTTTCAGTTTTAGGTTCCTACTTTACAGTGCTTAGTTGGTTGATGTTTGATAATCTTGCAGCAAATTCAAAACCCTACAGCTATCATGATTGCAAGGACAGCTGTTGCACAAGATGACATAAGTGGAGATGGTACCACTTCTACCGTCATCTTCATTGGCGAGCTTATGAAACAATCAGAGCGTTACATTGATGAAGGTCTGTCTTAGAAGTCATCTGACTTCAATAACAGCAGTATTTATTTAAAACATTTTAAACTTTTGCTGGATTCCCTCCTTAGTTAAGAGCAAGCTTAGTTCTTCAACTTTGGGCCTTTGCATCTCTTCTTTTTCTTACTCTTTATGAAAGTATGTCAAAAGAATGGATATAAATGGGACTTGTTGGCACCAGCAAAATCATGGTCAGATCAATTTTAGCTTGATATGGTGCTTTCAAGTAATTTATAGGTACCGTTATGAATCCGATCAAAGTTGATATTATATTAATAAGGCTGGTCTATTTAGTCTCACATCTTTTGTTTTTATTTCATTGGTCATTTCTCCGTAAAGCCATCAGTTTAAAAAAAAAAAAAAAGAGATAGCGCATGCTTAATTTGCATTGCAAGTTATGTTTGTGTAGAAGGCACTGTTATGAATCTAATCAAAGTTGATATTATGTTAATAAGACTGGTCTATTTAGTCTCACTTCTCTAGTTTTTATTTAATTGGTCATTTCTCTGTGGAACCATCAGTTGAAAAAAAGAGATATGAAGAGCATGCTTGATTTGCATTGCAAATTATGTTCGTGTAGAAACCCAAAGTGGCAACTTTTTCTGTCTTGTTGGAAAGATGAGATATTTATAATATTTGGAAGTATTATTTTGCTAAGATAAAATTACATGTCGGTAAAGTAAATTCCTCACGAGTTGTTATAAGTCTTCGTGCTGTGCTCATTTTAGGGATGCATCCACGTGTTTTGGTTGATGGTTTCGAGATCGCAAAAAGAGCCACTCTTGAATTCCTTGAGAAGTTCAGGACTCCTGTGGTAATCGGTGATGAGCCCGATAAAGAGATTCTGAAAATGGTTGCTAGAACAACACTGAGAACAAAGGTACATTTGTCATTTATTTGTTGTTTTCTGGTGTTATGGTTGACATTGTTTTCCATTTGTGTCATGTCATTACTTAATATTGTTTGTTTTGCAGTTATATGAAGCATTGGCTGATCAATTGACTGATATAGTTGTTAATTCGGTTAGTGCATCCGATGATGTTTATATCTATTTTTTTACATTGCATAAATTCCCTTTATGTGCTCTTACTATCATTTAGTTTAGTGGCTTATGCAATCAAAATTCAGTTGTAGACATTGTTATTTGCATGTAATAAACTCCGGCTTAAATATGACAGGTACTCTGCATTCGGAAGCCTGGGGAGGCTATTGATCTTTTCATGGTGGAAATAATGCACATGCGTCATAAATTTGATGTGGACACTCGACTGGTACATTATACTTTGTCATTGTTGTATTGCATTGCAAGAATTTCTTCTTCAATCTTCCCCGAAGGTTTTCTTCCCCAATTCGGATATTTTTACGAAGTGTTTAGTGATGCGTCATAAATTTGATGTGGACACTCGACTGGTACATTATACTTTGTCATTGTTGTATTGCATTGCAAGAATTTCTTCTTCAATCTTCCCCGAATGTTTTCTTCCCCAATTCGGATATTTTTACGAAGTGTTTAGTGACTTGCTTTTCTTAGTTGCCAGGACTGAAGTAGAGTTCTTGATTAACAATTTTATTGGTTGTCAATTTTTTGTGAGCATGCTTTCTTCTAGCTGGTTTCAAACATTACCAATTTTCAAATGATCTATTCAAGTTTTATTCTCTTTTTTTTGCTGGTCATAGTTGCATGGACTTACTGATACTGCTGCTAGGTTTTGGTCTAAATTATGATCTGATGCTTCCATTATATGTCATAACTATTTTGGTTTACCTTCTCCATTTAAATTTTTTAATATTGTCTTGTAGGTTGAGGGTCTTGTCCTTGATCATGGTTCTAGGCATCCTGATATGAAACGACAAGCAGAGAATTGTTACATTCTGACATGCAATGTCTCATTAGAATATGAGAAAAGGTACGTTTTTGGAAGCATATTTAACTTGTACTTGTTGTACCTTCAAATTTGACTTGCATTTTATGCTTTATGTGGTTCTTCACTGGATGGAGTTATGAAGTGTATGATTTATTTTTTTCTATGATGTCTTCAAATCTCCTTAAGAGTAATCTTCTCCTATTCTCTGTGTTTTCTCAACAACCCCCCCCCCCCCCCCCCCAAAAAAAAAAAAAAAAAAACCAAAAAAAGAGAGGAGGGAGGGGAAGAAACTTGGTATTCTGGAACTGTTTTCTCTTGGAACTGATTATATCCAATTAAAGCCGATTTGGGGATGGTTACAGTAAACCTGGCTCATTATCTGGCCACGTACTGCTTTTAGGGTATTAGGATATGGTTTTTGACATCATGAAACTAATGTTGTATTGCTCAGTGAAATAAATGCAGGCTTTTTCTACTCGAATGCTGAACAGAGAGAGGCAATGATTGCAGCTGAAAGGCATTCAGTTGATGAAAGAGTGAAAAAAATTATTGAACTGAAAAACAAGGTGAGAATTTGGGAGGCATCATGTATTAGATTGTATGTCAAATTAGCATTGCTATTATGCCATTTCCCCTTAAAATTTTGCTTGTACTTTGGTTATGCAGGTTTGTTCAGGTAATGATAGCAACTTTGTTGTCATCAATCAAAAGGGTATCGATCCCCCATCGTTGGATCTTCTTGCAAGGGCAGGGGTAAGTTACCAGCCATATATGGTTCTTACAGAAAGCAACAGCGAACCTTTTATAAAATTGTGCAGCTCTATATATGTATGCAATGCCTTCATTTCAACTAGCTAAGCAAGGATTTTTGTAGGAGTAATTAGTGTTGGCTGATTATCTTGTCCTTTTCCTTAATGAGAAGAAAGGAGTAAAAGTGAACAGGGCCTATGCCTGACTAACAATTTAAGTTGTAAGGTATGGTACTTGATCCCACATCGGAAGGATGGGCTTCTTGTGTGGGGTTAAAGGCTTTGGGCTCTCCCACTTCAATAGCTAGCTTTGGGGTGTTCTTCTCCCAAGGTTTTTTATCAATTGGTATAATGGAATTCATCATGTCTCTCGGTTGCAATCATGTGTAGTTGGTGGTAACGCCGATATTGCAATGCTTTCTTGGGACTAGTTAAGAGACTAGTGCAAAGCCAACCCATGTAAATGCCAAGAAGCGTGGTGGAATGTTGGGATCTTAGTTGCAAAGGTATGCGACTTGATCCCACATCGAAAGTATGAGCTTCTTGAGTTCTCTCACTTCAATGGCTAGCTTTTATGGTGTGGTTTTCTCAAAGTTCTTATCAATGTTTAATGTTATGAGCTTATGAGACTTGACTCCACATTGGAAGTATGGACTTCTTGTGTGGGAGAAGGGGTTTTAAGACTTTTGGCTCTTTCACTTCAATAGTTAGCTTTAGGGGTGTGGTTCTCTAAAGGTTTTTGTTAATTGGTCTCACCCAAAGCTTTATAACTCCCATACAAGAAGCTCATACTTTCAGTGTGGGATCAAGTCCATATCTTGCAATTAGGATCCTATCATTAGATATGCTACCCATGGTTGCTACCATAATTTTTTAGTTGTTTTAGATTTATTGAAGATTCTTTTTATGCTGCATGTAAATATCCATTTCAGTGGAGAAAGCAAGTTCTATGTCTGTTCTTCCAGATCTTGGGCTGAAACCAAAGGCTACTCTTTGTTTCAGAACCGATGTGTTCATGGTCATAGATTTATTTTCCTATGGCCTTTTTACACACAACTATGGATTTTTCACCTTTCTTTTTGGTGAATAATTAATGTATCAGAATCAAACAGACCAGAAGCTTGAAGTGGATGGATGGCTTAGGCATGCAAGAAATGAAAGAAATATTGTGATAATTGTAGAAAAGATCAAAAAAGAAAATAACTTGGTAATCCCTTGGCTAGGCACCATGGGAAGACTTGTTGTCCCCATGCTCCTTATCTTTAACTCTCAATTTATCGGAAATTTTGCTAGACAGGATTTTGTGCTATTTTTCTCTTTCTTGTATTGTGCTCTTCTAGAAACATGCATACCATTATAATTTTTTCCCTTTTTTATGTTGTAAATGAGGGACTTAAAAGAACATCTCATAAATTGTGCATTAAACAGATAAGCGATTTGGGTTGGTTCCACCAGGTCCTTTTCGGATTAGACATAGTATTCTTCGAACTGGACTAACTGCTGTTTCCTCCATTTCCTCCCATCCGCTTCACCCTCCAAAAGAAGAAGAAAAGAAACAGAAACTAAAAGGTATAAAGAAAAGAAAATCTTAAAAGGGTTGCCAGTTACAGTTTCTCTGATAAGAGAAGTCGTTTCTGGGCATTATACCATTAGTGCCTGGTTTTCGTTAGGTTGGTTATTTGCTTTTCTTACTTGAAAGGAAGAAGAAGAAGAAGAAAGTTTGTTTGTGTTGCTTTGTCTTATATGTTACTTTACTGCATTTGCTTCTCTCTAATTCAGTTATTCTGCAGATAATTGCACTAAGAAGAGCAAAGAGAAGAAATATGGAACGATTGGTTTTGGCCTGTGGGGGAGAAGCTGTAAATTCTGTGGATGATTTAACTCCTGATTGTCTTGGTTGGGCTGGACTCGTCTATGAGCATATCCTTGGGGAAGAGAAATATACATTCGTGGAAAATGTGAAGAATCCCTATTCTTGTACAATTTTAATAAAAGGTACTTGGAGTTCTTGATTTTCAGCACTCAGCTAATTGGTTGTGGTACTGTTGTAACGATGTACTGTATGCATCATCTCCTAGTATTTGGTAATTTAGTAGCTAACCTGATTTTCATATCATGTTAATGTGTTAGGACCCAACGACCATACGATTGCTCAAATTAAGGATGCTGTTCGTGATGGGCTGAGAGCAGTAAAAAACACTATCGAAGATGAATGCGTTGTGTTAGTAAGTTTCTGCTCAAAATTTAAAATTTCAGACAGTAACCTATATTTTGGAGGTAGAATTTGATTTACCATTTTCCTTCTCCATCTTACATTTAGTGTTTCTTGTGGAATGCCTTTGATGCAGCTTCACAAAATGTTTGCAAGAATGTTATATTAGTTCTTCAATCAAAAAAGAAAAGAACGTTATATTAGCATATCCTCTTCCCCCGGGGGGGGGGGGGGGGGGGGGGGGGGGGGGGGGGAATGCATATGCATGCCCGCATGCATATTTGAATATAAAATATCTAGTTCTGCTTGATATGCTTAACTTCACAATGGCAGTCAAGACTTGAGATGGTTTACTTATTTGTGTTTTACAATTAAATGTGATCAAAAGATTTGTGGTTTTGGAGTTTTATAACACAATAAGAACTTCCTAAGGTTTGTGTTGCTGTGTGGTTAAGGTTTTTTTTTTTTTTTTTGGTTGCATTTGAAGATCTAGCAAGTTACTTGAATTTTAGAGATTTTTTTTAGATTGTTCTATTAGTTTATGATTTTCTTCACGGAGATTATGTTATGCTTATTGATAACAAGATTGATGATCGTGCTTCGTTCAATATGCCAGGGAGGAAACATAGAAGGGTTTGTTTCCTTTATTGTATCTTCTCTGTGCATCCAAATATTCGCACAAGTAAAATGCTGGTAGAAAAAGAATGAATGGAGGGAACAGACGAAGGATTTGAAGAAAAAATCAAAGAGTTGAGGCTTCAATGAGCAGACAACTTGAGTGACGATTTGTCTATTGACATAATTTTTGTTAGCCACCAATTGACATACTACAAATACATTTTTATTTACTTTTTTGAATCTTGGAGTAGTACAAGTTGAAAATGGTGCGGTGCAGTTTGCATGGTGCATTGGTTTGAAGATGTCTTTTCATTCCGTTGTTCAGGGGGCTGGAGCTTTTGAAGTTGCAGCTAGACAGCACCTAATCAATGAAGTCAAAAAAACTGTTCAAGGGGTATATTTTTCGTACCCATGCTTAAAATATTGTTTTAACTTTCAAGCATTGAATATTTATGGAGACATTTCTGATGTTTACAAACATGGAGCAGCGTGCCCAATTGGGTGTTGAAGCTTTTGCGGATGCCCTTCTTGTGATACCAAAGACTCTTGCTGAGAACTCTGGGCTTGACACCCAAGATGTGATCATTGCTCTTACGGTATGCTTCTGTAATTTTCCTTGATGTCCCCTCCCTTGCCTTCGGGGTCAAGAAAATGAAGAATTTATCTTCAGATTTTCATTCTGGATGTTTATTCAGGGAGAGCATGACAGAGGGAACATTGTGGGCCTAAACCAGCACACTGGAGAACCTATTGACCCCCAGATGGAGGGTATCTTTGACAACTACTCTGTTAAGCGTCAAATTATAAACTCTGGGTATGTGAGACTAGCTGCACTCTGCAAATATAATTTTTCTCTCTGCTCTGTTTATCATTCATTCATTTGGTTAAAACCAGATCGTTAATAACATTTCCTGCAGGGTACCTATTCTATGTTTTATCCCGGGCCATTGTCCACTCCTATTTTCATTATGCGTTTGCTATATACTCTTTTGACTTATTTTAATAATTGCATCGGTTGATGTGAATAAGTGTTTACCTGAATTCATGATGGCATATGATTACCATGTGCATGATAATTACTTTGGAGGGAAACAATAAAATAATTATTTCTATTATCATTTATCTTTTTCTGGGATTATTTTAGCATGAATGTGCAATTCTGTCTGCAGGCCTGTAATTGCATCACAATTGCTATTGGTGGATGAAGTTATTCGTGCCGGGCGTAACATGCGGAAGCCAAATTAGTTCATTGGTGTGCTTCACCATATATTTTTGCCATGTGGAGGTTTCCTTTTATCATTTGGGCTGTGTAATGGATAGCCTCTAGCTGCCTTGATTGGTGTAATCAAGGGCAGTTATGTTGAGGATTGTTTACTGAGGAAGCCCTGATTTGTGCTTTTCTGGTAAGTTTTGAAAGATGCAGTTTGAACTAATATATTTGACCTTTTCTCATCTTAGTTTTGAAAATTCCAATCCTATTATGCTAAATTGGGTTCTGGGATTCCAACCAAAAAGCATTTGCCCCCTGCTATCTGTGATTTGTAACATGACATAGCAAATGTGCTTTTAGATTGGCCAATATGTTACTAAGTTGTTCCTGTCTGATATTTTAGCTTGTGATTTTTGTTGGAAGTACCTATGTGAGTTGGGTGGGCAATTTATTGCTGAAATTAGTTTCTAATGGTACTGCAAGTCCCTAGTATTTTTTTTTTCTTTTGTAATTATTATCAAAATGTGTAGTCCTAGAATCCTAAAATTAAGCAAAAAGATGGAACTGTTTATAAGTAGATCCTGTGGTCATCTGTAGCAAGCAACTGGTTTGAATAATTTTCTCATTTTTTTTTGGTCATTTGTGCCTCCTGATATTTAATTCAACAATGGGTCGCATCCCTCATGGTTGACTTTTAGCCAGACAAAATATTTATTTGCTATCCTTCGCAAGGTATATGTCCACTTGAAAGGGGGTTTGCCTTGCAAGGACAAATTTCCCTTTTTGCCTTTTCTTCTTTTTGGTTAAAAAAAAAGAAATAGAAAAGATCTACACCAATATTAATTTGATGTGATGTTACATAGTCTAACTATAAATGAAATAGAATTGGAAACTTATTATTGGTTTGTAGGTCACCTTTAGTGAGTCTTCACCCATTTTCAAAAGAAAATGAACCCTTAAATACATTTCAATCCATATTATTTAACAGTATCACTTGTGGATTCTACATTTGACAGAACCAGTACTGTGCATAGCATGTCTAAAGAAGAGCACGAACTGATTCTATTGTCTTGCAATAAAAACAAAGCCCTGCTGACTGCAACATGTAACAGGGAATGAAATATGTACCTTCTCCATTTCTCTTGAAGCTAACTCAAGTTTGTTCCTTAAGGCTCATAAAAACCAATCCCATGACTTAACTAGAAAGAAGTCATTTCTAAAAATTTCAATGCAAAATTAAAATTATTACCGAACAATACCTGCTCTCTAACCAAGATATCACAAACATGCAAGTGATTGATTCGTGGAGGTGAAATGCAGCTGCAATGTAAAAATGCAACTTTGAAGAGCGGCAGTTTATGATTCATTATACGGATCTGAGGTCCATCAGGGAAGATAGCTTAGACGCTTCCAGAGCTTTTTCCCTCTTGTTGAAGCACGTATTCCCTTTTCATTTCTTCCAGTACAGCATCATTGGTGCTGCAAAAACAAGTCATGAAATACTCAAACATTCTTCATAATGCAGATGTTTTATCTCACAATTATAAATCATGCTTAGTCAAGGAAACAGTAACTATAACTATGATCACTATCATAAGGGTACTTGTATTCTATAAAGAGTAATAAACCAGCAAAAGCGCAACCAAAGCAGCTTGATATCCCAGTATCACCATTCACAAAAGCAAGCAATGACAATTAGTTAACTTCAAAAGATATATAAACATAAGGAAAAAGCAATGCTTCTTAAGTAACTAGAAAGCAAACTGGAAAGGTATAGAACTGAAAATCATTGTAATCTACACATAAGCTATACCAATCCACACAAAATGATGAGTACAAACCAGCTGTCCGGGTTATCACGATAATTTAACCAGCAAAGTTAAGTTTGTCATCTTATTAGAATTTAGAAACCATAGATTGAACATGGGTGCAGATGCGATACGAAAATGTAGGAGAATGTCTTGGCTGCTTATATCATTTAAGAAGAAAAAGTGGAAAAAAGAAAAGAAAACAGTGCTGCTCTTCTTGTTTCCTTCAAGTTTGCCTCTCTTTCTCCTCTTTGTTCTTTTTTTTTTTTTTTAAGGATAAAAGGAACAGAAATTTTCTTAAATTTGGAATTTACTTCATCATAACAACACAAAATTGGCAGAACAGTGTTGTAGCTCTGAAAGATGAAAATGAACACCCTGGTTATTGCTCTTATCATCGAGGAACTTCTAAAGTGTCTCGAAAATGAAAGGCACATAGATACTCCATTTACCAGAAGCAAAGAGAACATTGAGATTGACCAGGGTTTGTGTCAGATAAGCCACTATGTGCCTAACTTTTTAGTAGGTAGGACCTTTCAAAGGCAACTCATCAGCAAACTATCAAAACCAAATATAATTACCAAGTTGAACTTAGATAATGGCAATATGGTCAAAAACTTGGTTTTCAGCACATAGTTGCATCAGGTACACGGGCAGTAAGCTGTTACTCTGACGGACATGTACTTCCGTTTTAATGGTTAAGTTGCCCATATTTGTATTTGATAGTGGCTTTTAAATTATGCATCAGGAGAAGAATCGTTAAACTCAATAGATGCACCAAGATCAGTTACTACTTTTTGAGTCAAATCCGTACCATTAGTTCTATGTCTGCTACTCGTGAAAACCAGAAAATCATTTGCACATTTCAATGCTAAAGGGCCTCACAATAAAGAACAAGCAGTGGTAGCATGTTAAAACATATAAGCGTGTCTGCTTAGATGTTTTGCAATAGATAATGGAACTGCAGTAAATACAAACTGGAAAGATAATCATCCTTTAACGGAAATATCACTTTAATAAAAACTTCTAAAGGAAGGCCTTCAGTGAGAATTCAATTGTTATAGGCATTAAATATCATAACATAAGAATCTATCATTCACCATAAATTTCAAACACTGAAGTGAAACCTTAAGATTCCAACATAAGAATTCTATCAACCCAATTAGCGCCCACAACATGGATTGCTTCCACATACAAAAAGTTTTTAACATGGTCAGAACACAACCAAACAAGCATTTGTCCAAGTTGATACACCATTTCCACACAAGGAACTTTGATATCTTCAGAAAGTATAGGACTAAATGATTATCCAGTAACAAGTAATTAGAACTTACTATTGATGAAGGCACTCATTTAATTCTTTAGCTTGCTTGCGGCACTGCCACACAATAGAAATCGTTCTTCCAGCTGCACATTGGGCATATTTTGAAGTGTAATGGTCACATTCCTTGAATGCCTTTTGCTTCATTTTGCTGCGTAAAGCTGAAGATACAAACCAAAAAGATTACTGCTAGTAAAATAAATCCTCTTCAGAAACACTGCATTTCACTTAATATTGTCAATTGCTTAGTCTATAAAATCAAAAAAAAATTAAAAAAAAATGAATCATTTTTTGTTCTTTTGGCACCTGATACTGTAGTACAAGCTGAAAATGGTATCAAGCAACACAACAAATATCTAGTGTCCGTTTGCCTAGAAAGTGCGAGTAAGTAAAGAAATGCTCGATCCCAGATATTCTGCCTGATGCTACATTCAAATTCAACAGACAAAATCAGCTCAAATCGACAGGAATTGGAATTTGATTTTTTTTTTTTTTTGTACATTCTTTCAATTTCCCACTGTTTCTACCCAACCGGAAAAAAAGAAACAGAAAATAGCAATGAGAGTTTTATCAGGGTTTTAAGGGAGTGAAATCAGATTAACCTTCTTCGACTTTCTTCTTCATGTGATTCTCACGTGCTTCCTCCACTAACCCCATTGACAGAGAGCTCCTGAGATTTCCTGTCAACGAGAGAATCTTTCCAACTTGAGGTCGAGTAAAGATGGATCAAATAGGCAGCGGCAAATAGGAAGGAACCCAGAGAGTAAACGCTGATGTCGTAACGTAAGTTTATTCACCCGCCGGTAATAGTTATCGGCGTCCTGACTCTTGGGCTCCGTATTGAAACTCGTCTTCCTGGGCCTGAAACTTTAAATTCCACCTGGGGCCCCATGTGCCTCTCGAGAGCGTCAGTGAATGGTCAGGCTCCAAAGGTAAAAAGAATTCTGTTAAAGAATCATTTTACTATAGTAAGTAATGTAAATATTACATTAAATTAAAAACAAAAATAAGCGGAGCTTTTAAGCTGTGTCACAACTAGATCCAATTGACTAGTTTTGTTGATTTATTTATGTAATTTATTTTAAAAATTATCTGACTTAAAGCTTCAGCCAAATTTAAATTTATAATAATTATTATTATTGTTTGTGGCTAATTTTTTTAAAATATTTAAAATTTCAACCCATTTAGAAAATTAAATTGAAAATGCGTGTTTCATGCTTGATTTCAACAATCAAGAGTACATACTACTCTGTTTTAAATCTGACGTAATCAATTTTTAATGTCAAATTTTCAATTTTTCCATCTAAATTGACAATCACATCTCATGAACAATATTTCTTGAGATTCCTTTCTCTCTCTCCATTGACTATGCACATTACAAAACGCACTAATTTAAATACATTTTGACATTCATTTATGAGCTTTTCATAATGCCCAAGAGCTACCATCCCAAGTTTCAACTATTCCAACAACCATTCAATTGACATTATCATTCTGCTAATAGAAATGAAAACAGATGAGACGTTGTTGCCGGTCATGAGGACAAAAGCAAACCCTCGTTAAATTCATCTTCCTCTTTTTGAATTATTATTTGACAGGTCGGTCATAGTTTGTATAGCAATTTAATAATATAATTCTCAAGTTAAATTTTTTTTTTATTCTTTCGTCATGTAGATAAATTTATTTGTAATTATATTTAATTTAATTTAATTTATTAAAAATCATTGATGTATTTTTAAGTAATAAAAATAAAACAATAATTTTATAAAATTTTAATATTTATTTTATTATTAATCAAATTTTTATATTTAAAAATTAATAAATCGAATCATGATTTATTAATTTGATTTAAATTAAATTTTATTTAAAAATTTAAAAAATTTAAATTAAAACTCTTGTGTAACAAATTTTACCTTAAAAGTTTATAGAGATATAAAAAAATATTTCACAAAATTTTAAAATTTTTAAGTGCTAAGAAATTATCAAATTTTTTTAAAATATATAAAAACAAATTTTACATACAAAATTATTTAAATTTAAAAAATAAATCTAAATAAAGTGATAATTCATTTTAATTATTTTTTAGGTATTTCAATAATGAAATACTTTAATTTTTTATAATTATTTAAATTAAAAATTAATTTGTATTAAATTACTAAATTAATGTTTTATTTATCACTTTCTAATCATGAAAGTTTGATTAATAATATAAAGTAAATATTATAGTTAATTACATGATAAAGACGTGCATTTTACTTATAATCTCAAATTGAAATTTAAAAAAAAATTATATTTATTTGAGATTTATATTTTTGTTGGATTTCAGTTTTAAAAATTAATTTTTTTTTAATATTAACAGTTTTGCATAAACACAAAATGTGTATATAACTTTTACTTATGTAAATACTATCATACTTTTTAAAATACTATTAAAATAAATAAAATATTTTTTTATTTTTGTTTTTTAAAATATTAATATCTTACATATTCTTGTTAAATTTGATGAGAAAAAAATAATATTTTATTTATCTTGATAATATTTTAAAAAAATATTAAGATAATTATATAAGTAAAAATTACATACGCATTATATACGTATATAAAATTATTAATATTAATAAAATTATAGATATAAATCACATCAAAAATTTAATAAAATATAAATCTTAAATAGATATATGTATATATATATAAATATATATTTTACAAATTTCGATTTAAAATGATAAGCAAAAGATATGCCACTTTCATGTAATTAATTTTAAATATTCAAGTTTTATATAAAGTTTATCTTAAAAATAATTTTAAAAAATAAGTTTATATCCATGAAAAGTTTCAAAATAAACAATCATAAACATAATTAAACTAGTGATATAGTTTAAAAATCACAAATTTAAATAATATTTATTTTAGTTAGATATGATTTTCAGATAAATTAATTATACTTAAATAAAAGCTATTTGTCATAATTAGCTTAAAAAAATTTCCTAAAAAATTTCAAAGTTATAAATTTAGTTGGTTTTAATTTTTTTTATTGTGAAGATAGTACTAAATAAATTAAAATAATTATAAAATAATAAATATAAAAAATTAATGATTTTTTTTATCCTTATCAAGCATATTCTAATTTATTTTTTTATATGTTGACAAATTAAACTGTTGCAAAATAAATACCATTGAATCAAGTTGGAAGTGAAAAAAAGATTACCATTTTTTTAATGATTTTAATATTTATCACACTCACCTAGTTAAAAAAAGAAAAAGAAAATATCATTAGATACCTATGACAAAATGAAGAATATCTTCTAGTTTGATGAAAGCTTACATTCATGACCTTGTTGTTTAATTATTTTCAACATATATTAA
The DNA here is from genome assembly GCA_021397835.1 of Moringa oleifera. Lineage (NCBI taxonomy): Eukaryota > Viridiplantae > Streptophyta > Magnoliopsida > Brassicales > Moringaceae > Moringa > Moringa oleifera. The sequence goes on from JAJFZO010000094.1 coordinate 4,891,019, forward strand.
TAAGAAATGCCATATAAGTCAATGCCAGTATAAATAGTAGGAATAGGTCAAATTAAAGCTGTAAATGACTGTGGCGACCTAAATTGATAATGGAATTATAATTTTTGTAAAGGCAATTTAATTTTTTTTTTTATTTTCAATGTAATAATTTTTAATGAATTATTCAAAATTGTTTAAACAATAATGTTAATTAAATTATTCAAAAATATGTTTGTTTTCTTATTTTATTTTATTTATAAAAAAGCCACTGTGATTAGATTCAAAAGTAAAAACCAATAATGACGGTCGAGGCGTTGACAGTCAACGCCAGCGTGGCAGGTATCAAACTCCAGGGAATCTACGCCACCCAACACTTGTCTCGTTCCGATTGGGCCTCTATTTCCCTAGGCCTCTCCTCTTTAAGGAGTACCCCCTTCCTCTCCGCTTCTATCGTTTCCTCTTCTCTTTCACACACAAATCCCTAGCGGAGAGACCCATCTTTGGTAGGTAGGCTTCGATTCCTCACGCTCTTAGTTTCTGTTGCTTCCGGGATTTTTTCGATTTTGTTCTTCTTTGTTTTTGTTTCTTCGGTTGATTTTTGGCTGGATTCGTTCGTGGTTCTCTGGGTTGATTTTTTGAGATCTGTAGGTGTCATGAGTTCCGTCAAGTGATTCGTTGTTTTCTGTTTTATTTTTGTGGTGTTTGGTACAGATCTCTAGAGATTTAGTGCCTTATTGGTCGATTTGACCGGATTATTGCTTCGATCTGTTTGAAATATTCTCTTATGATCTGCTTCGTTGCTGAGGATTTGCTGGCGAAGATAAAGAATTGGTGCATGGACTTGTTCTTCGTTTCTGATAATCATAACTGTGAACTTTTCTCAAACTTGATCTGAAATCACTCTTCTGCTTCTTTCCTTTATTTTTTTATTTTTTATAGAGGCGGCTTAAGAGATCAATAATAGATTTTAAGAAGCTAAGAGGCAAATATTTGATCTTTTAGTAATATATTCTGTACTGTTATGGCTTGATGCTGCCATAATGATCACAATGGTCAGGTTTTCTAGGGAAATATTGGAAATATATTTGTTATACTTCTCCATTTGTATCTGAATTATGATTAAGATAAGTTCTGTTGCTGAGGAAGAGTATACTTCATGTGTTGTTATGCATCTTCTTTAAAAAAGCTGGATAGGATTTTGGCAAGTTTATTGTATCCTTGCCTTACTGGATTCCGGGGCAGCCACCTGTTGGTCACTCAACTAATTTTTACTTGGTCTTGATAACTCAAAGCTGCCTTTAAATGTGTATGAAGAAGGTAGTAATACTTAATTTATTGCGTTGCTATGCCCACATAATATTCACAATAGGAGTGATTTGGAATCATCTTGCAGAATTACATACCAGATCGATATAGTTAAGATGTCACCAACTGAATCATCTCGGGAGGAAAATGTCTACATGGCCAAGTTGGCTGAGCAGGCAGAACGTTATGAGGAAATGGTTGAGTTCATGGAGAAAGTTGCCAAGACAGTGGATACTGAGGAGCTAACTGTTGAAGAAAGGAACCTCCTCTCTGTGGCCTACAAGAATGTGATTGGGGCTAGGAGAGCTTCATGGAGGATAATTTCTTCCATTGAGCAGAAGGAGGAGAGTAGGGGAAATGAAGATCATGTTGCAATTATCAAGGAGTACAGGGGCAAGATTGAATCTGAGCTTAGCAAGATCTGTGATGGGATTTTGAACCTTCTTGAGTCACATCTCATCCCCTCTGCTTCTTCTGCTGAGTCTAAGGTCTTTTACCTTAAAATGAAGGGTGATTACCACAGGTATCTGGCTGAGTTTAAGACTGGAGCTGAGAGGAAGGAAGCTGCTGAAAGCACTTTGTTGGCATACAAGTCTGCACAGGTGAGTGACCAATTGTATCATATTCACTCTTCCTTCTAATGTTGTTTTTCTGTTGTTTTTACAACTAGAATCACTGATACATTTTACTTTCTTCTATTGTAGGATATTGCTCTTGCTGAATTGGCTCCTACTCATCCAATAAGGCTGGGACTTGCACTTAACTTCTCAGTGTTCTACTATGAAATCCTTAACTCACCCGATCGTGCTTGCAATCTTGCTAAGCAGGTATTCTGAACCATAGCCTCCGAAATACAACAAAAATCCTGAATATTTGGAATTAGTTTCATAACAGCTGCGGCCTTTGCCTATAGCAATAGTCTGAGCCCCCCCACCCCCCTCCTCTTTTTTCCCCCCTTGAGGGAACTTGTTGATTTAATTGGCAAGTCATCAACTTTTGGACTTTCAATCGCCTTGTTCAGAAGATGAATCTTAAGCACCTGCTTGCCAGGTGATTTGTTTAAGCCAATTTATGGTTTATTGGGTACCTTGAGTGGTATGGTTTTAGCCCAGATTACATGCCCAGTGATCCATTGTTGATATGATCTGTGCCACTGTGCGATAACAAGTACCAAAAACTGATATTATTTCTGTGGCTCTTTTATGTGCACTTACTAATGCTTGGAGGTGGACTTTGGATTTATATTGGTATTTTAATCTTCATTTTTCCTAATGTTTCATGCTCTTCTACCTGGCAGGCCTTTGATGAAGCTATCTCTGAGCTGGATACATTAGGCGAGGAATCATACAAGGATAGTACATTGATCATGCAACTCCTCCGAGACAATCTGACACTTTGGACTTCCGACATTACGGTATGACTTTCCTCCCACTCCCTCCCTCTGTGTGTGCTTATGTGTTCATTTGCAGCATGCATTATCTTGAAATAAATGGAATACCTTAATGCCATTTTGCAAGTACTGGTATATCATGAAGTGAGACATGAAATATCTCTGTTTTAGGACGGGAGATCTACTCTCTGTTAGAGCCATAAGTTCATGACGTGAAATATCTCTGCCCTGTGTACTTCCATGGTGACTAGAAATCTATATCACGAAGTCGCACAATTAGACCTGATCAGATGTTCCTTCTTGGTGCATAATCAAAATATTGTCAAGAATAAATCCTTAAATTCCCTCTGTTGGGAGGAGAATTGGGTTGACAATCCAATTTATGTCGGTTAATGAATTTGTGTGAACGAGGTTACTGAGCATTTTAAATTTGCTATTTTATGTCATTTTTTGCTATGCCTTATGCGATGCATCTACTCTCTGTTTTAGGATGATGCCGGGGATGAGATCAAGGAAGCATCAAAGCGTGAATCAGGAGAGGGACAGCAGTGACGAGTTCAATTCATAGGATATGTACTTTGTACTTTTATCTTATGACATTCACATAGATGCCATGTGGGTTGTTGTAATAGGATTCGTAATGGATTGATTATCTTAAGTGTTGAAAGCACTTGGGGTTGAAATGTTCCGGAGGATTACATTTTAGCTTTATTTGTTGAGAAAAAAATTGGTTTGGTGTTTATGTTGTGACTGAGTGCTGTGGTATTTGATGGAAGTATTGAAATTAGTCTTTTTTTTTCATTTAAATTATTAATAGCAGAAGCAAGCTTTGTGATTTTCAAAATACTCTCTGACCAAATGTATGCCTTGTTGCATTTGGCTTAATTTTGGCTATCCTTACTGTAATTTTTAAGTAATCAGTACCACATCAATCCTAAATTGCTGTCTCGCTGGAGCCCAAACCAGAGGGGGCTCACTAGTCTGGGACCCCAGTCATGAACGCACTGGAGGTGTTTATTTCCTTTTTGGCTGGTGATGGCAGTTTTGTGAGATTAACTGGGTGACCATGATTGAGATTTACAGGCTTGAAGCCATTTTGGTAGATAATGGCTGTAAATTCAAATTGGAAAATGACAGGTAAATAGGAATGCTTAAGCTGATATAACTTGGTAGTCATAATTCCATAAACAAAAAAGGATACCGTCCTGTGTCGCCGGTGTGCAATAGAAAGAGCTGCTCCACTGGACAAGCGAACCTGCTTGATTGAGCCTTGGTCCATCCTTGGTCCATTGGTGAGGTTCGCCAAATGGGTGTTTTAACTGTTGGAAATCGTAGACAAAGCTGAGAAACTATGAATGAAAACCTGAAAAACGGAAAAACAACAGAGGAATGCGCACACCGGGAGGTGGTACTTACAACAAATCAAAAGAGATGATAAGCAGGACGTCGTTCAGAATCTGCCTTCTGCCTACCATTTTTGTGTCTTTGCCTGACCAAACGCATCATTGACATATCATCGAATCAAATTCCCATAAATCCGAGGTGCAAAAAAGGCAGCAGGGAGCACTAAACTCCTCCCATCTTTTTACTTCTTCTTAAACCCCCACTTCCCCCTACTTCCTCGTCTTTTACAGAGCTCTCCGCTTCAGCACCCCACTCCCTGTCTTATGGCTTCCACTACTTCTATTATAGCTTGGTCTCTCTCTCTCTCTCTCTCTCTCTCTCTCTCTCGCTTTCTGGTCTTTTATTATCATTCTTAGCGTCCTTTCACTGACCCAGAATAGCTGTCTCCTCTTCTTTTCCCCAATCCTCTTTTAGGGGCTCAGGAGAAGACGGGCAGCTTGGAATCGGGAGCAACGAAGAGAAAGAATGGGTTTGTGTCGTCAAAGCTCTGGAGCCTCATAATGTTCGGTCCGTCGTCGCCGGTAGCCGTAACTCCCTCGCTATTTGTGATGACGGCAAGGTCCCCTCTCCTTCTCTTCACTTCGCTGTATCAGTAGCTCATAGAGAATATAATATCAGATATGCATCTATGTGCCTTTGATTACTAGAGGTATTCCAATATGTGGGTTTTCCCAATGGCTTTTGGTGTTTTGGAATGTTGGCAGTTGTTTACATGGGGTTGGAATCAGAGAGGGACCTTAGGGCATCCGCCAGAGACCAAAACTGAGAACATTCCCAGCCAGGTTAAGGCTCTTGCTGGTGTCAAAATTGTTCAGGTAGTTACTTGACCATAAATTATTCTTGTTTTATTGATAGAACCGAGTTGCTGGTGTTGGTGTTGATTTTGTTTAATTTGTGGTGTTGGATTTTAGGCTGCTATTGGTGGCTGGCACTGTTTGGCTGTTGATGATCAAGGCCGAGCATATGCTTGGGGTATGGTATCATTTCATGTTGGCCGTTCTTTGTTTGGTATGTAGGAAGTTGTTTGGGAAGGGGGGAAGGTTATATCGTGAAACAGTGCAACATGTCTTTTGCCTATAATGATAGTTTTACCATTTTGAAAGTTTGTACGTAGCATGAAGGAGCTAGTTTTCTTCCTCAGCAGTTGATGTATGTTGGCTCTGGGAATTCGTGATGGCTTGATTTCAGGAATATAATGTTTTGAGAGTGGGTGTATGTATGTGTGTGTGTTACAGGTGGCAATGAGTATGGGCAGTGTGGTGAAGAACCTGAGAGGAAAGATGACACTGGAAGGCCTTTGAGAAGGGACATTGTGATTCCTCAACGTTGTGCTCCGAAGCTTGTAGTTCGCCAGGTGATTTTAATCTTTTTGTTGTTCATAGTTTGCCTGAATTTAGATTACTTGTTGTCTCTCTGTTGCTTCTGATTCTAGAGTGACATATGGATGTGGTTAAAATGAATGTATGACAAGTCTTGTTTATTCCCCTTAGTTTTTGTTATCATGTGATACAAACCAGTAAACTTTGTATTGATCTTGATCTCTAATTTGGACCTTTATGTCATACTTAATCCAATTGCTTTTGAGCTTTGTTGTGATTCTTGACTGTGCTTTCATTCTGGTTGGTTGCTTTACATAAAATGTATGACATTATTTGTTATTGTTGTTTACTATACTTGTTCAATATAAAATCTATTCTGATATTTAATTGTGCCTCGGTACCGAATGTTTTATGTGATTACGAGTCACTCGTTGGCTATAAATTTATAGTACTGATTATCTTTGTGATTTGGCTTCTTTGTTTTGGGCATAGATGATATATACAAGGTCTTTGACATAGCAAATTTTTTGCTTATGCCTCATCGTAGTGTTTGTATCCCTGCATGCACATATTTCATGATGTAGCTTGACCTAGTCAGTGATGAGCTATTTGTATCCCTGCATGCACATATTTAATGATGTGGCTTGACCTAGTCTGTGATGAGTTATCTCTACTTGATTATATGATAGGTAGCTGCAGGGGGTACTCACTCTGTGGTGCTCACACGTGAAGGGCATGTATGGACCTGGGGTCAGCCATGGCCTCCTGGAGACATGTATTGTTTTCTTGTTTTGGTTCTCCAAACTTTTTATCATTATAGTTTGCTGTATCCTGTAAACATCACCTTGTGAAGTGCACTTCAATTAATGTTGATTATTGTTGCATTCTTGTAACTAAGATATTCTTGTAATATCATATAATTTCTCCTGCAGAAAACAAATATCTGTCCCTGTGCGAGTACAAGGGCTTGAAAATGTGAGGCTCATTGCTGTTGGGGCATTTCACAATTTGGCTCTCCAGGAGGACGGGACTTTGTGGGCATGGGGTAATAATGAATATGGACAGCTTGGAACTGGGGATACCCAACCACGATCGCAGCCTATTCCTGTCCAAGGCCTCTCTGGTCTCACATTGGTTTGTATTACATTGGCAATTTCTTATTTCTTTGTATATTCATTCTCTTTTGATCACATTTAATCTACTTGGACATCTATCTGGACGTGCTTCTTAACTTCTTGTGAGAGAATTTAGTTACTAGGTTGTTTGTCTTGGATACGCTTTTTGTTCCATCACATGTTTTCCATTTTTTCTTATTTAAGAAAAAAGAGAGAATATTTTTGTAGATTTCCTTAAACAAAAATTCTTCAAATGCAAAAATTTTCTGGACTCATAGGTACTTGGAATAGTGTGTCTTGTCACAATGCTCGGGTGGTGTATCGTTATACTACGGTGCAAAGGTTTTAGCACGTGTTCTCATGATCATGGGTCATTTGACTCATTTTGCGTTATATTTTGAGGACTCGAGTCCAGCAAATTCGCGGTCAAGGCATGTGTTAGTTGTATGTCAAAGCAAATGAAGAAAATGGATCCTTTGTCAAGCAGTTTGAGTATTCTATTCTTAATGTATTTATCTCTGTGGACTGTTTCCTGCGGCTATTTTGCATGAGTGGTTTTCTTTTAATTTAAGTTTTTATTCTATGTATTTGTATGTTAGATATGTTCTAGTGTGTGGAAATGTGCATTTGCGACTGAAAATGTGTGTGGATATGTGCTTTTGGTTGAGTGTATCTGCAGGTACGTCAACAATCTTTCATTGGGTTTTGGCTTCTGACAAATTGGCATGTGTTATGCTTCTCATGTTGCCAAATTCCAACTTTGAAAATGTTCTTGATGGCTTTTGTTCTTTCTACCTTATGATGATGTAGGGACTTGTTATTTTTTTTATCAGAATGTAGGGACTTGTTATAGAACTTTCAAATAAAAGGACGAGGACATTTTCTCTTCTGTTAATATCGTTGTTTATTCATATGATGCCACTTTTTTAAATGAAAAAAACAAGGGTCATATATGTATGTATGTTCTCTTTGCAAGATCATTAGTTAAATATCTTGTGCAAGGATTGAAGTAAATTACTGCTAACATTTGATAAACACAATAATAAGATCTGTTCATTCTTTTGCCTCGTATCTCCTCACTGTCTCATGTTGAACTTGCACTTTAGTTGCTACGGAGGTTTCATCAATGGCTGGGGCTTTTAACTTTTACCATTTTGCTTGTCTATAATTCTTGTTGTTCATGTATATGTGGAATTGGTGATGAATGTTTTCTGTATTTTGCAGTTGGTAGAACTATATACTTACAGCTAGTTCATATTTAAAATGATCTGATTGGCTCTTTCCTTATGCTACATTCAGGTTGATATTGCTGCTGGAGGATGGCACTCTACTGCTTTGACTGGTGATGGAGAGGTGCTGCCCTTACATTATTTTAAGATATTCTATATGTAGGTGTATTTTAATTTTGGTTATGCAAACTTTCTTGTTACTGTGCATGGGTTTGCAGTGAAGTTTAACTATGCTGCTGCAAAATATTAATAAACATAATTTGTGAAGCTACTTATTTGTATGATGTGTCAGATTCGCCGACATTTAGAACCTTAGAAACTTCTCTGCATTGAAACATCTTGAAAGGCCATTGAGGTTTGGGTGTTTCATTAGTATTTGTGCACGAAGTGGCTTTTTATGAAAAATTCTTGCATTTATAGATTGGATGGATTCAAGGTTTGAATCATTGTAGATTAACTAGATTTAATTTTTGGCTTTCGAGCATCTTCTTTCCCTTACATTTATTTTTACTTTTTTTCCAAAATGCGTGGAATCTTTTTACTTTTTGTCGCGGAGTGTGGGAGTTACCATGGTTTTAAGTTCTCCTCAGTTGATTTGGTCTGCTCTCTTTTGATTCTCTGTTGGACTTCTGAGAAGCTTCTGGAAAGAAAAGGGTGACTGGGAATTTTCAGCAGAAATTTTAAACTTGCTGGAATATTCATATGTTCATTTTACTTTTTGTAATCAGCATGACCAAGCTCAGATGAAGAATCTCCTAATTCCAGTGAGAAAAGACATATCATCGCTTTATAGGAACATGTATTTTTAGCTTTCTAAATTTCTGGAAGGTATGTTAGCTGACAGGTTGCAGAATCAAATATTTGTTTGATAATATTCACAATGGAATAGATCTAGCAACCACAACATCATGATTCCATAATTAGCTATAAATAAGTAGATTTTCTTCTCATATTCATTGGCCTTGTTTATAGATTTTATGTTGATATGCTTAAGTCTGTTCTGCTGTACATGTGCTCTTCATTGCTTCACACCCTCTCCCCTTTAACAAGTTTGAAGTTCGAGAATAATTTGTGAGCTCAACAAAAATAAATGTTTATATTCTGCCATTTTCTTTCATTCAAAGGTATATGGTTGGGGAAGAGGGGAACACGGGAGGCTAGGATTCGGTGATAATGACAAGAGCAGTAAAATGGTGCCTCAAAAGGTTAATCTCTTAGCTGGTGAGGACATTGTTCAGGTAACGTTCACACAGCCAGTCCCTGTTAACCTCTAATAACTGCCTTGTGAATACATGAAAATGTTCTGAATATTGGGATGAATGTTATCTGTCCATGTGTCTTTCTTTTGCACTAGAAACTTGATAGGTGAAGAGATGTTCCTTCAGGACTTAGAACTCAAATCTAGTACAATATTTAAATATCAATGGAGTGTTGAAGAACTCCTACTTTTCTTGCTTGCTTACACAATTTGGATGTTGCTTTGATATATTGATGATCTAGGTATCTTGTGGTGGGACTCACTCAGTTGCATTGACACGTGATGGGCGAATGTTTTCAGTAAGTATATAGTACATCTCATACTGGTGCATGATAATAGTACCATGTGAATATTATATGAGAACTTATCACTATGCTTTTATGTTTGGTATAAGTTACATAATATACTCTAGAAAATTTAGAAGTCCACTGACCTCCCTCAGTGTTACTTGGAATAATATATGCTTCTATCCTCACTGACTCCAATTGTCCGTACCCCCTGAGCCACATCTACTTGAAGTTCTCCACTTTTCGTACTTAAAATAACCAATGTCTGACTTTAAATTGAAATGAAATAAAAATGTAAAAGCTATCCTCTCCTCCCTTGCCATGTACCACTGGTCAAGTTCTTTTCCCTTGTGATTTCATGGCCCTCTTTTTCTCTCAAAACTAATGTCAAATGTTTTGGTGTGTCTCTCTCCATCAGTTTAATCTCTCTCTAAGAAAGGTTTTAGCCTCTCTAATCCTGCATATAAGACAAATGGGTGACCATTGTGATATATGGGACCCATAAGTTCAAGCAAAGGATATTGAAAAGCTGATTGGAAATGATTCTTGATGACTGGTAATGATTGAGGGACAACGAAATGAAGAATGGTGATAATGGGTGGTTGCATGCCCAAGTTATTGGTTATAGGTATTTGTTTCTATGGTAGTTAAGGTTGGTGATTATATTTATGAGAATAGTAGAAGTGATTGTGATTTGCATTTGCTCAAGTTTTGGCTGCGGAAGCAGCACCCCTTGAGAGGGATGTGGTAATGATTCATGTTTTGGGATCTGAAAATAAAGAAACACAGAAGCAATAATGGTGGATGTATAGGTGCTTGGTTTGAGATTATGATGATAGGATAGGATTAGCATAGAGTAGATTACACTTACTTGAAAATAATCTTGGAATGGGTTATTTCAAAGGTTAGAAGTATACTGTATAGCAGTGGGAGTGATGATGTCGATGTTGACTCAGTTCCTACTTATATGTTGCAAATCTTCACTTTCTAACCAAAAATGCCATGCTTGCCATGACTGTTGGTCTTCGGAACTCCTGGCACCATAATTGTCTACTTTTCTTATCTCACTTTTGTTTGTCGAGGAGAGAGAGTATACCTAAGTGCTAGAGTGGACTCTGAAAGGCTACACTAAGCATTTGACCTTGCACAGGATAATGTGACCCACAGCCTCCTAGGTAAAAGAAAAAGAGACTAGAGATCCATACCACTACTTTCATCACCTAACAATATTTGATGCTGTAGATAATTCAGCCACTTTCATCTCATATTCTGTTGCCATAGTGAATTTCGTTCCTCAAGAGGTCCTACCAGCCATGTTACTGTTGCTGCCAGCTTGTTAACATTGAGAAACTTTGTCCGTGCCACAAACAATCCTTGTTTGATCTTAACTAAGTGAAATTACTGTAATGATCGAAGTATATTATATGCACATAAACAAAGGAGAAGGCATTATATCTATTTATCTCCCATCCACCCATTTTTCATTCTAAACAATTGATTTTCAGATAGATCGCATCAAATTGAAAAACAGTTCAGGATATCATCTGACTGATCTGGTGTTCTTTTAACAGTTTGGTCGAGGTGATCATGGACGCCTGGGATATGGGAGGAAGCTGACAACAGGTCAACCAATGGAAGTCCCCATAAATGTCCCACCTCCAGCTGATGTTATCGACGGCAGAGGTGAGGGTCACTGGATTTCCAAACTTGTTGCTTGTGGTGGTCGCCATACTCTTGCTGTACTAGAGTGGAAGATTGACTAATCTAAACAATTCTAAAATAACTCCATTTTTCTCTATGAGAATTATAAAGTAATTGTACGAAAATGCCAGTAACCAGCCAAGATAAGTATGGCTTGTTTTGTTTGATAAATCAATGATACAGTCCATATAAAAGAACAATTTGGTGTTGTGCTCAATTTGATCAGCTGAGTTGGTCTTATTAACTTACAAATAGAATTACTTCATATAAATTCTTCTCCTAATGCCTTTCCCATAGACACACTGTTCTAACTTTTAGAGTTTCAGGATTCATCCACTAATGCCTTTCCCATTGAAACACTGTTAACTCTTAAGAGTTTCAGGACTCATCACCAGTTGCAATGTCTTCGTTCTTGACACTTACATGAGGTGCATGTGTTCATAATTGTAGCACATAGAACTGCGGGAAGCAGCAACTGACTTACAAAGGATATTAGGATTGAGGCCATCTCCAATCTTATATATCAAATTTAATACCAATTTGCTGTTAAAAAAAATCTTTTCAGAATATTTCAACATCAAATTTTTTTTATCTTTTCGATTCATTTACATTAAATCAATGTTATAATATTATTTTAATAATATAAATAAAAATTATTAATAGAAATATTTATAAATATTAATTAATTTATTTAAAATAATAAAATGATTTATACAATTTATATATTTTAGTATTATATAATAAATTATAATTTTTAATAATTTTTAAAATTAATAATTTGTCAACTCAATTTTATAAAAATATTATTAATATAATTTTTACTTGATTATTTGTATGAGTTATTGATATTTTTATGATAATGTATGATAATTTATCGATGGAATGGTTTCAAATATATGATTCAAATTGATATTAAAATTTCATTACATAATTGATAGAAGATAAAATAAAATTACTAACATATTACAATATTTAGTTTTTTGAATTATCATGACGATTTCACAATTGTTCAATTAATGTATCATGATGTGTAAAATGAGTCTCTTTAGTTTTGATTTACCTATATCGAGCAAAAAATTTATTAAAACTTCAAAGTTTCATATATCATTATCTCAGCCTCTTTATTATGTATAATAATATTATTAATTAAATAAATTATTATTAATAATAATTTAAATAAAATAAAATTATATATTAAATATTGATCTTATTTTAAAGATCTTGATGAGATATTCTTAATGGTATAATTTTTTTTAATAATGTTATTTATTTAAGTTATTAATAAAAAATATATTTGATTTAAAATAACAACGAATTAAGTTTATGCCAGAATTTGATTTAATTAAATTTTATTAAAACGGATTTGTTAGTATTTAATCAGATTTGAGTGGTTTGAATTTAAAATTTAATATTAAATTGATTATTAATTTTAATATGTTAAATTTTTTATTTAAAATTTGATTATATTAAATTTTAAAATTTTATTATTAAGTTTTAATTTTTTTAATTAGTAAAAAGTCAAAATTTTTATATTTTTATTAATATTTATTAGTTTATTTTAAAATTTAATTATTGTAAATAAATAACTTAGTGGATAAAATACTCATTATCTTATAAAATTTAATATATATATATATATAATAAATATATTTAACAAATTTAAATAATATACAAATAATTATAAATAAATTTTATATATTTTAGTTAGATTTTAATTTGAAAATTTTTAAACAATAAAAAAAACAGTAAGCATTTAAGTTAGATAAAGTATCAATACCTCAAAAGAACATTATCTTATTAAGAATTTTTTATTATACAGACAAGTCATACATGACCTTAATTCTCTAATTTTAAAACTTTGTTATTCCCACAGATACAATAAATATGCAAGAACACTTACTTTTTATCAATCAGATTAACTTTGAAGAGAAATTCCTTGTAAAGAGGATAGGTTATGGAAAAAATTGGTTTCTCTCTCTTGATTTATTTTTATTTTTTTATAGACTTTTTGATGAAGAGAATTGTATATACTATATATAATTAATAAAGAAAGTTTCTTCTTTGTGTTCCATTATTTTGACTTTTCCTTAAATAGTAATTTTAACAAAAAATATCAAAACTATAAGAAGTTTTTTTAATCTTTTTAAATAATAAATGTTATATGAATTAATATTTTTATAGTTAATATAAATTTTAATACTTAATATTATTAATTATTATTATTATTTAAATTAAACAAAAAATAACTACTACTAAAACAAGGTGGGTAGCACTGTAGGATGTACTCTATCCAACATACCCAAGTAGCCAAAATCCAAATATCAACAAGAGAGAGGTAGAGAAAAACAAGAAGCATTCAAGATAAACAATGTACCAACACCTCAAAAGAACAATGCCCAAGTGGGCAAAACCCACATTCAACGAGCAAGAAAGAGAGAGAGAGGGAAAGAGAGCATGTGATGATGATTCTGTTGGCTATTGATATATCTGTCAAGAGACCAAACAGCAAGTCCTAAGTGTAGTCGGATACACAACAAAGTTCATTGCTCATAAAGGACGCCCATTAGGTGCCCATCACCCCTCCCAAATTTTAACAAATCTAATCCGGTGTGGTGCTTCTTGAAATGAGCGTACAGTGCCTTCAAACCACAGGGTCCGTGTGAGAATTCTTGGACCTTCCCAAATTTCATACAGTTTTCTGCAAGCTTAGTTTTTTAACTTCTTTCGTTGCAGCTTGTTCAAAACTGATTGTTAATGCGCATGGGTCTCTTGCAATGAAGTTTAACTACACGGCTGTAAAATTTTGATAAATCTAACTTGTGAAGCTACTTACGTTTATCAGATGTGCCTACAGGCCACATTTTTGTTAGAACCTTAAACTTCTGAGCATTAAAACATATTGAAAGGCCATTGAGGTTTGGGTGTTTCATTAGTATTTCCGAGTTTAAGTAGCTGTTTATGAAAAGTTCTTGCATTTATAGATTGGATGGGTCCAAGTTCTCAATCATTATAGGTCGAATAGGTTTAACTTATCAGACTGTAGATAATTAAACATCATAAGCTTCGTGGTTATGCTTCTAGGTTTGGTATACTGTAGACAATTTAAATGTCCACTGACCTCTCCAGATGGTAAGTGGAATAATATATGCTTCTGTCCTGGTTTCAGGTGCCAGAGTGACCTCCTAATTGGCCATATCCCCTGAGCTACATCTACTTGAAATGCACATGTTTAACTTTTTGTTCTTAAAATAACCCTTGGCTGACCTAAAATTGAAATGAGTAAAAATTTAAGTGCTATCCTCTCCTCCATTACCATGTACCACTGGTGTCAAGTTCTTATCCGGTTTGAATTTATGGCCCTCTTTTTCTCTCAAAAAGTAACCTCGAATGTTTTGTGCTGTCTCTCTGCATCGGTGTAATCTCTCTCAAACAGATGTTTTAATCTATCTATTCCGGCATACAAGACAAACGGGTGACCATTGTGGCCTATATTGAAAGCTGGTTAAGAATGATTCTTGATGACTGGTAATGACTGAGGATCGACAAATTGAAAAATGGTGACAAGGGGTGGTTGGATGGCCAAGTAGGTGGTTGTAGATATTTGCAGGAGTTTTGATGAGAACAGTGGAAGTGATTGTGATTTGCTTTTGCTCATGTTTTGGGGTCAGAAGCAGCATCCCTTAAGGGGGTTGTGCAAATAATTCAAGTTTTGGGAGCTGAAAATAAAGAGCACAGAGAGCAATACTGGTGGATGTATAATTGCTTGGTTTGAGGCTATGATGATGGGATTAGCTTAGAGTAGACTGCACTCCATAATCTTTGAATGGATTACATCAAAGGTTAGAAGTGTATTGTTTAGCATGCCCTTGATGACCCAATTTTCAATTTCTCTCATATTTTGCAAACGTTCACTTCCTAACCACAAACCATTGCTTAGTCAGAGCCACTGCCACCATAATTCGTCTACTTTTCTTATTCACTTCTGTCTAGGACTCTGAAAAGATCCCGCACAGGATAATGTGACAGCAACTACAAGAAAAAGGAAAAAGAGGCCAGAGATCCATATGACTTCCAGCACCAAACAATGTTCATGCTCTAGACAATTCAGTCTCTTTCATCTCATATTCTGTTCCATTGCAAATCTCGATCAAGAGATTCTAACAGCCATGTCTGTATTGTTGCCTGCTTGTTTAACATTGAGAGACTTTGTCTATACCACAGACCATCCATGTTTATTCTTGAATTGGTTAAAATACAGTAATGATTAGAAATATTATATGCAAATAAACAAAGAGGAAGGGATGTGCCTCTTACACCTGGATTTGGAGTAGGTTGATGGTATTAAATGTTAATTTGGTTCAGTGGTATGATTTGCTCAAACCATGCTTACATGATGTCCATTTTTCCCTATCACCCACCACAGCTTTCATTCTAAACAATTGATTTTCAGATTGATCACCTCAGATTAAAGAACAGTTCAGAATATCATGGGACGGATCTTGTGTTTCTTTTTTAACAGCTTGGTTGAGGCGACCATGGACTAGAATGTGAACAGGTCACTAACGAAAGTGCCACTAAATGTCCCACCTTCAAGAGACGGTAATGACAGCAAAGATGAGTGTCACAGGATTACCATACTTGTTGCTTGTGGTGGCTGAGGTAACCATGGACGCAAATGTGGACAGGTCAACTAATGAAAGGAACAATAAATATCCCAGTTTCAAGAGATGTTAATGACAGTTTACACCTCAGAAGTTAGCCGCAAAAAAAAAAAAAAAATTAGAGACAAATAGAGGAGTACAAGCATTTGTATATAGAAGTGCCAAATAGAGCAACTGGCTTAGAAGTGATATCACGATGAATGCTTCCAATGTTTGCAGCAAGTCACCAGGATCAATGCTTAATGAGTATCTCAGAAGTTCAGGTCATACTTTTTCCAGGAAAATTGCAGTGGAATTTTGATTTGGCAAAGCTACCCACTTCGAATTTAAGTTCTTACCAGGCGTTTCCCTCTGTGCCCTCCTAAAACAATCTCTTTGCACACCACACTGTAACGGAAAACCCAACAAAACCAATTACCATGAAATAGTCCCCTAGATCACAAGCATATATAACATTCTATATCAAAGGATTTCCGTATCGCCACTGTTAACCTTTGAACTTGTGTTCTAAGTTGGGATTTCTACATAAAGGGATGAAGAGAGAAGTTGGTACCCAAAAGCCAAAGCATTGAGAGCCGAAGAAATGATTGCTAAAGAACTGGCACCAGCTAAACTCTCAGATTTCCAGGCACGAAGATGCATGAGCCCTGTTAAGACTGAACAGGCTCCAATGACAACGGCTATTAGTGCAAACATCAACAAGAAGCTAGTTGATGTATTCCCTCCCAGATCTGTGCAATTCAATGAGATAATTAACCACTGATAACATGAAGCAGTTAAGTACCTAAAAGAACAATACTCAAATGGGCAAAACCCACATTCGGCAAGAGAAAGATAGAGGAAATCATTGACCATTTTAAGTTAAATAAAGTAGCAATCCCTCAAAAGAACATTACCCAACCAGCTAAACTCACATGCAACCAGGAAGAGAGAGAGGAAAACAATAAGCATTTAAGTTGAGTAAAGAACCAAAACCTCAAAAGAACGTTACCCTAATAGGACTGTTTCTTTTTAATTTATGCAGACTAATCATGTATCATTTTAATTTTCAAATCTTAGAACTTCATGGTTTATATGGATAATTCCCCCCTAAAGAAGAACTAAGTTGGAGAAAATGTTTGATTTTTCTCTCTTGATCATTTTTTTATTTTATGTAGACTTATTAACAGAAAGAACTGTGCATATAATAGATAGGGGAAAAAAAACAAATTTAGAAAAAGAAAATTGTTTTCACATTTTGTCGCCTCAAATTATATTTAAAAAATATCTCTTCTATTAATCAAATGAAAATTTATCACTTAATATTGTCATCATAATTATTTTTAAAATTAAATAAAATATAACTACTAATAAAATAAAATCTATCACCTAAGATACATTATAAGATATCTATTTTTAAGTTTTTTGGATAAGAAGAGGGAGAGTCCTCTAACATACCCAAGCAGCTAAAATCAAATATCAACAAAAGAGAGAGAGAGAGAAAATCATTAAGCATTGAAGTTAATACCTCCAAAGAACAAGACCCAGACGGACAAAACCCACATTCAACAAGCAAGAAAGGCAGAGAGAAAGAGAGCATACGGGGATGATTCTGTTCGCCATTGATGTACTTGTCAAGAGACCAACCAGCAAGTCCAAGTATAATCAGATGCACCACAAAATTCCCTGCTAAACCCATTAGGCTCGGACCACCTCTCCCAATCGCCATTACTACCAATCAGGTCTCTTTCTTCTTGAAATGGAGGGTACATTGCCTTCAAATCAGAGGTGTTCCTCTGAGAATTCTTGGACCTTTTCAAATCTGAGACACAATCAACTTTCTGCAACATCGGGTTTTAACTTCATTTGTTGTATCTTTTTCAACTTTTCGAGTTAATATCGTCGCCAATGCGATGATTAGGATGATCAGGTGTTGTCCAAAGTGGCGCACGTTGGACGCTTGGGAGGCATGCCTAGATCCCCAACCTACACAAGTCCATGAAGGAGTATCCTCAGGGGTCCATCGGCCTGATTATAACATATATAAGCCTCAAGACGTCCAAATCAAGCCAACCCAGATCACCCGTAAAGCTATCTGGCCCATAGCTGACTTTGCAGAGAATCATGCAACCATGACATCACAATGAATTCCTGTGTCATTTATTAATTTTTACTGGGATTCAGTGTTTGTTGAAAACAGATATTGTGAAATTAAAGATCCATTTTGCTCTCATTTTCACTGTTCCATCTGCTCATCTTGGAGACTTCCCTGCAATTAGATGGTACTTCTGGAACAAATTTAATTCCAATGACTTACATGTGGCGAACAGGTTTTGACAAATTGCTGTCACTTCAAAGGTTTTGGGATTTTGATTAGGACTAAGATGCTTAAGTTTTGAGTTTTTATTCGGACTAAGATCTTTTCTAATCTGCATTGTTCCATCCTTTGAAAATGTATTATTATGTGATAATTTGATAAACTAAGTAGTTAATATGTTTCATTTACGGACCTTTTATATTCATTTTAAAATAATAAACTTAAAAAAATTAGAAAAATTAATACAACTCATATCAAAAGAAGATCTGAATTTTCTCTTAATTTAGCTAAAAATTAGAGTTGGAGATGAAATACTAAAAGGCAGCCAAAGCTGAAACCTTTACTGTATTATTTATATACATGCATTTGCCTTTCTTTTCCAGCTATGTATGAATATCCCCTCCTCCTACATGCTATATGAGCGTACAGAAGTAAAGTACACCATACGCATCCTGACATTATAGAAACTTATCAGGCATGTCAAGAGGCGGTTCAATCATGAAAAGCGAAGAGCCTAAAACTAGAATGAAGGTGGTGAACAAAACCAGTGATTTACACGGATCCGCGTATCTCCTAACCACTGTGATCCCTTTTTCTCCACCTGTTCTTGAAGATGCATTGTCTAATTGCAGCATGGGGCATGTGAAAAATCCGTACATCATACCAGTAAAAGCTGCTCCAAAATGTGTCCTGCAAAGCAAGAGAACTCACTGTAAATGGTAAAGAGATCATGAAAGCAAATTATATTTCACATTCTAGAGTTTCCTGTTCATTCCAATTCAATAACGATAAAAACAAATTGATTTTTATGTCCACTTGTTTTCAGATTTATTGCATATTAGATCACCTTTGAGTAAAGTCAATAACATTCAAGTGGCAGGAATTTTACCAGTCATCAATAGGACCGAAGTTGCTTAGTATGCAGCTGAGAGCTGTAGTAACTACTGCCTTTTGCAACATTCTCTCTGACACATCCTTCTCTGTTATGCCTCTGTTCAGGATTTGATCAATGAACCAAGCTCCTATTAGAGCAAAAACCGGTCCCTGCACTCATAATAGACTAACTTGAGAATAGAGAGCAGAAAGAATATTTTGCAATCATACGTGATACATCATCAGATGTTTCAGCATCTGACATGAGCACAGGAAAAAGTTTCAGAGAGTGCCTCTGTCTGGGTATGCATATGCACTTATATTTCTGTCAATATAACTCAAAGAGCTGCATCACAAGGTAATTTCTTCAAGTTTGGAATCATGATGAAGTCTAGTCTCCTTATCCTCAGGGCACCGCAGCATCTCAACTGATAACATTTTCTACTAACCATTGGTGTCTCTATAGAACATGAATCTATATCTGGAAAATCTTACATGCCACCAAACTGAATTTAGTAGAAACTTCTCCCGAGCTTATGCTTCACTTTATTTGAAACTTGGAAGGTCTTGCTTGCGTTACTCCAAATTTGAAACTTACTTTAAGCAAAAAGTTTCATAGGTTGATAATTAAAAGAGTGAAGTATAACTTTCTATATGTAAAAGTGAGAGTTCTCACTAGGTCTATAATGAAAGACAAGGAAAAAGCATTAAAAGAACTGCAACAACTGGAAGAAGAATAGGAAACTTACTGTGCCACCAACAGTAAGAGCGGGTGTGTGGAGAAAGCTAATCATGTTGCCAGAAATTCCTCCGAGTACGTATATCAAGAAGAATGTAAATGAACCATAAGCTCGGCAGACTTGAGGTCCAAAAGTAAGAAGAGACCAGCATCCAAGAGCCACATGAAGAAACCCTGAGTGCTGCACATACAAAATGCTTATGAGAGGTGTTTTCCTAATCCCTTTAGCACAATATCTATAGAAATCCATTAAGTTACAGACAAAAAGGAAAATATCTAATCAGTCCACCCTTTCTTGCATAATTGAGTCACTTCATTTCTACGACATCCAAGAGGAGTTTATGGGATATACGATTACATAACATGATATCATTTACAACAAGGTCAAATTTCCTTAGAAAGTAGAAATATGACCAATTTAAACAGTTGAATTGTGTATACTAGTAAATGCCTAAAAACACCATCTAACCAAGAAATTTATCATGTTTCAGCAGATATAAGTATACTGAACTATGTTGATTAGATCCTTTTCAATCAAGAAATGGAAAAACAATAACAGAAATTATAAATTATAGAAAGAGAACACAGACCCAACTTCAATCTTGTACCAGAAACATTGGTGTCACTAGCCTCCACCATTCTCCAACAAGGATCAATTGATTAATTTTTGCTCCATATAACAATGGGAGAGAAAAGAGCTGAAAGTCTGCGTTCTTGACAGGACTGGCAATTTCAAACAGAACAACTGCAATGTTTATTGAAGCCAATATACTTCTGCACTCAAAACAAAAAATGAGAAGCATCAGAAATGGTAGCACATATGGCATTATGAAGATGAAAACCAAAATTTCATCTCACATTAAACATAAAGATTTAGTAAGCAAGGCCAGTGCTTAACATTAAGTAGAGATCAGAGGTTTCATCACACTGCTGCAGAGCTTGAGAGCTCTCTGTACCACTTTTGCCATCCTTACTTCTCAGTGCCCGAGAAGTTTTCAGTTTCTTTTCCTTCCTTGTTGAGGAAGTTCTATCATAAGACAATAGTGTTCCTATCGGATTGCCTTCGGTATTTTGATCATCAAAAGCAGATGAGACATCATCCTTTGTGTTTGCATCTGAAGGTACAAACAAGAAAATCAAGAACCAGCGAGCGCAATGAGTCAGTTCTTACAAAGTTCAAGAATCTCTAAGAGCAGATTTGGCGATTCACAACTGGTGACACAGACATTTAACTTTAAAAAACATAAGAAACCCGGTTGGCTGAATAAGTTTCAGCATAATATTCCATAAGCCAAGGTGATAACAAACATTCATCAGCTCCAACCAGACACAGACACACACAGCCTCCCTTGGAATGTTCGTGTTGGGACCCAGTGCAGCCAGCATCACAAAACAGGGCATGTTCATCTTTGCAGATATAGGACTTGGAAAGAATAGTTGGAATGGGTCCTTCCTCCTTTATGAATTGAAAAGAAGGGACAAATAGAAAATAATACATATATAAAACCTTACATTTACCTTTATTAAGTTTGCCAAGATAAGCATCTAGAGATTTCAGCTCCTCCTTTGCCTTGATATCAAGGCTTTTATTTGGAGGCTTTGTCCTCCAATTAGAAGAATCTTCAGAAGGCTGATTCAGGTTAGCTGGGAGTTTTCCAAAATAAGAATCTAATGATCTGAGCTGCTGCTCATTAGTACTAGACTCCGCTGCATACAGAATCCAGTGGAGATTTTCTTTGCTCGAAACATGTTCTAAGATGGATCTTAGATGGCTCTCTGTGTTATAGACCCTTTGCATGACAGGTACTTCAGTCATGATCTGACAATGTAAAGAGGCTCCTCCCCCAACCATCCCTCCATCACCGTTCACTCTTCTCAACTTTGGTTTAATTAACAAATCAACAGGACAGGGGGTATGCTGGTTGCATGTGTCCCTGAGAACCAAAGAAAGGCATCCACATCGATGTGCCTCACACAAGTACCCTTTCTCCTTAAGTCTGGCTGCATTCGGAATCGAAAGAGCATGGCCTTTATATGGATTGTAGCAAATCAGCACCAGGGCCATTAAGACCTGAAACACAGCATAGAACAAAATGGTACTGCCACATTAGAAACTATTGCGTATTCACAGTCTGTTATCTGTTTGATGTAATGTCAAATATCACAAATAACAGCAGTCCACAATATTCCAGGTTATTAATGATTCATCAACATGGAGAATTTCTGAAGAATGTCTGTCTAACCGAAATGAAGCTTGACAATATGAGCTATTGGGCACAGTGCAGGCATGCAATAAAGGCAAAGAAATCATCGAAATTGAAAAGACAGAATCCGTATATAACAACAAATTACACTCATTCAGGCTTAACCCTGCGCAGAAAAGTAGATATGATGGGAGTACTAGCATTTGGATACGCATTAACCACACTTGATTACCTATATCCAAGTTATGAAACCATCACTTCATCATATACCTCTGGTTTGGCTATCTTCTACTTTTTCTTTGGCTTTGCTGCTTGGCTTTCTTAAGGTCCATGTTTAGAGCCTTTCCCATTTTAAACACCAAAACAACACCCATAATGATTTCAAGGCTATTTCCTTCTCTTCTCCCCCAAATAAAGAGAGCAACAGTTTAAACAGATAACAACATTAACCCAAAAAAGAAAAAGAAAAATAACCCATAAACAAGAAAGTAAAGTAAAAGAAAAAAAAGCATAAGAGGTGGGTAGTCAAGTACCGTCGAACAAGATAAACTGCTGTGCAAACAAAGAGAGGCTGAGACTATAGCCCAAAAAGAGTGTGCATTTCCAGTTGCAGAGAATAACTAAGGGAAAGCAAAGATGATATGGAAGGACCACAATGGCATGAAGTACTTTCATAGTTTTGTGGGGCTTCAATTAATGGAAGGGAAACACTGACACAATCAGGGTGTGAACCTGACAGTGAAAGGACGTGAACAGTTCAAATTTGATTCAAGGATTGGCAGGAAAGTGACGACTTGGAAATCCACTAGTATCCTGCCTTATCTCTGTTGTCCCACTGATATTTCGCCACGTAGATATCTAAAAATCCCACCTGAACCTATGTGCCAGTTGGACTTGGCCCCAAGGCACCAGCCACCAGGTATTTTCATGAATTTTTCATTTATTCACTTTACCTTTATTATGGTATAAATTTTATTAGAATTTTATTGTTATGATGATAAATATAAAAATAATAAATAAAAGGTGCTTTTAATTTAAGCTTGATGTATATTTAATTTTTTAATATAATTTAATTTACTTAAGTTTAAATAATTTAATTTTTTATAGTTAAAAAATCTTTAAAAATAATTCAGATAAATTTTACTATTCATTTAAAGTTATTTTTTAAATTTAATTTAAATAATTTTTAAGCATTAGTTATTTTTTATATATTTTTTAAATTATTGATAATAGCAATTTTTTTAAAATAAATATTTTTAAAAAATTTTGAAAATTAAAATAATTTATAATAATAACTCGAATGTTTTTTACATGTATAAAAATTTTAAATTAAAATTTATTATACCATATTTTTAATTTAAATTTTTATATATAATTAATTTATTCGGTACTTTAAAATATAAATTATATTTTTATATCAATAATAATAATAATATTATTATTATTATTATTATTATTTTATGAAACAATACAACTTTAGAACTAACCAATTAAAATTTAAAAAATTATTTATCATTTTATTTTGATTGGATTAATTCTTCAAATGGGTAAACTAATTTCTTTTCTTATGGGTTTTCTTATTTATTGTGTATACCTACCACATATGGTATTCTAACATCTTAAGTTTGTAAAATTACGGAAATATCATAGATAAATTTAAAATGTCAATCATAAATAATTTATGACAGTTTATTTTTTGCATATTTATTTTTATTATTATAATTATTTCATTGAATGAACCAACTCTTGGTTAAGCAGCCACACATAAAACATAAACAATATTCTTAATCCGTAAAGATTTACTCTAAAAATATCATATAAAATTTTAAAGTATACTTCTTTTTGAGATAAATTATTTTTAAAAAATTTAAAATAATATTGATTTTGTTGAAATAAAACTCGTATTATAGTTTTTTAAAAACATTTTTAAAAATAAAACAACAACACTTAATTGCAACCTTAATTCTCCCCATCTTGCCCACTATTTCAAAACCCTAGATGCTTGTCCATGCCACAACATCTTCAACTGAAGACAATTTTCTTCAAGTTGCTTTTTTACGAGATTTGATATTTTTTGTAGGGTTTCACTTCAAATTTTGAATGTTGACAACTTTCATCGCTCTTCGCTCTTCATCGATGCAATTATCACTGATTACATAATTTTTTCACAAATTAAATCTCAATTTAAATGTATGCTTTTGCTTTCATTTCAAAAAAAATTTCAATCCCAATTGTAAGCTTCCTCTTTTTAAAATTATAAATTTTCTCTTTATTGACTTGCATAGAAAAGTAGCAATCTTTTTATTTTAAAGGTTGATGGTTAGGCTAATCATAAGGTATGCAGCCCGTGGATCGACTTATTTAAGATCTATTTTAATAAATTTTAATTTAATCAGTTTGATAATTACATTATGTTAAAAATTATTATGTGAGCATATGTAGATTTTATATTTTGAAATTAACTGTCAAATGATTTTATCAATTGTGGTAAATTAAACACATTCATAGGTAAAGTTTATTTGACTTATTTAATAAATTATATAAATATAAAAATTTAGCAATCAAAAATAATTAATAATATAATTCATCATATATTAAATAAATGCAATATATGTATCATGTTTATAAAATTATGTATATTATAGTTTTTAAAAAATTATCAAATTTTAATGCGCTATCATATGAAAAGCAAGATGATTTCTATCTTATATATATTTTTTAAAGTACACATTTTTATAAAATATTCCATTTTATACAATTGAATCTAATTTTATTAATCTATTCATTTTTATTAAAGGAATATATAATATTAAATGCTCATTAATATTATTTATATTATATGTTAAATTTTATCATATAATTAGATAACAACACATATTTTTTTATGATCACATTGATATTATTATTACATGTAGAAAATGTATTAAGTTTATTACATATTTTATAAAATTTTGAAGTTCTTAATTTAATAAATTTTCATATCATTTTTATTACTATTTATTTTATATGTGAGGTTTGCTTATTTATTTATGTAATTTACTTTTAAAATAATAAATAATATTATTTATTACATTAATTAATATAAAGTTTAAAGTAAATATCTCATAAAACTGGTATGTTCACTTTGGGTGACAAATCGAATCTTAATATTCAAAAAACGATATAACAAATCTTAAAGTAATATTAATAATTGATACAAATTTTGACACCTAACATCGTTAAAAACGAGCATTACTATTAAAGTAAAATTATATTTTTATATTTGTTCCCTCTCTTGATTGTAACAATTGAAAGTCAACTTGATCATTCTTGCTCTTTCGGTGATCTCTTAATTACTTACTAGATCACATGTTTATTGTCAGGGAATAACGTGTCCATCGATTTCTTCTTGGTGGTTGTCGACAACAATACTATTCCATAACTGTAAAAATCGCTCTTTCAATTAGCAAGTATACTTTGCCCAATCCATAAACAAACTCTGCTCAGATCACAAATAAAATTAATCTCATGTAAAGCTTAAAGTCACATCATAGATATATAGTAACCATAGAGTTAATGGGAAGAAGATAAAATGGATGGTTATGAAAAGGAGAACAAACAAATAAAAAAATAGATTTAGCCTATAATTGAGCCGATATGTTAAAATCACAACAGTATTTAGCTGAAAATGCTCGATAAGTGCACATGTAAGGCATTATAATAGTAGAGATAAGATAAACACTACTCATGAATGTAATCACTCATTTGTATATATCATATTTAGTTAATATGGGCATTATGTGATTAATTACTCTAATTAATCATTGATATTGATCTTAGTAAAGTCAAATTTCTATAATTAAACAAAATCTTTTTCGAGACTAATAGCAAAGGAAAAGAAAAACAACTATGAACAATAAGATATAATAAATCAAGACAAATCCAATAATGATTACAAAATCTCACTTTATGCAATGTAGTCATAAGACTCAACGAAATGTGGGTTACTGACAATATGTCTCCTCTTTAACAAATCGATCGGGCTCGAAATTGGCAAAGTAAGCCTCGTATTGGTCTCCCGACAGAATGTTTCTTTTTTCTACTAACGAGAAAAAAAAAAATTCATAGCTTTGTTATAAGATTTTAAGTTTGGTAAGTTAAAATAAAATTAAAAATAAAAAGAAAAATACCCAATTAAAAAAAAGAAACCTAATTAAACTAATTTTTTAGCATTTCATTTCAATCAAAATCTTTGCACATGGATACAATAATAAGAAATGATAGAAGGATTTTAACAAGAAAATACATAGGTGATCGCATACGATCATAATGCAATGACGGCTAATCGACAATTGGCTTGACGGAGAAAACCCCATCCCGGATCTTAGTGAAGGCTCTAACGATGATCCCAAGATAATAAGGAGAGTTCAACAGCAAGAAAAAACTAAGCAACTCTCGTAAATTGTCCTTAGCATACATCTCCTTTTCCATAATCATTTGCAGCATGGATTGCTAGAAATATAAATAATGGTCATCGACGTCTTTAAAAAGGAGAAGAAGAATGAACCCAAGAAGAAGAAAGGCAAAAATCAATCAAAAATTGAATAATTTTGTAATTTTGTTAAATACTTAATTTTCTCATTTTAATACCTAACAAAATTTAGAAATATAGTTTTACAATTTTTAAACCATTAACATCGTAACCAAAATGTTAAGTCAGAATTTTGCTTCGATCGATACACAAATTTTAGAGTTTGTATCGATCGATATTAAAGATCAAGATTTGATTTGTTACTCAAATTAAACATATATTTTTACTCTAAATTTTATTAAGGTAATCTTTGTAAAACTTATTTAAAATAAATTTAATTAATTCATTTAAAACCCAATAAAGCAGCCTACAGATATAACCCAACGAGCCAATCCTATTGATAAACCATGACCCAATTTTTAAGTAGGCAAGTTCGGCCCGACCCATGAATTTAAAAAACTGTTGTGCAACCCTGCTCCAATTGTAAATTCACGAGTTAGGTTGAGTTGTCAACGTTGTCTAGAGGTAGTGAAATTTGAAAGTTGAAAACACACTTCACATTAATGCTGAATTTTAACCAAAAAAATAAAAAAATAAAAAAATTAATAAATTAAAGTTTGTTTGAATATTTTTCAAAGTAAAAGGTTGTCTTTATAATATATATAGTATTTTATATAATATTCTCTCAAAAAATAATTTTTATTTTATTTTAAACCGACTTACACGATAATTTTTTATTTTATAAATAATTACTTAAATTTTGTGAAGCATTTATTTTTCACATCTCACCTGTTGTTATCGACTTACTAAATTGAACATATTTCTATTTATGTTAGTTTTTTGAAAAGAAAATATATTATTTTTTTAAAATAAAAATCATATAAAATTTTAGTATTTACTCTGTATTACTAAATAAATATCGATATTTAAAACATTACCAAACAAATTATATTCTATTAATTTAAATTAAATCGGATCTCAAACTATGGCATTGCCAAAATGCCTTGTTAATGGAGGAGTATTTTTGTTTTCTTTGCTCACTCAATCTTTTGGCAAAACAAAGGAATCATCTCTTTGTTCTATATTGTTTTAGTCACAACAATCTTTTAACAATGTAACCTATAAATCCCGGCATTGAAAGATAGACAAGCTCTTCAGGTAATGTTCTTGATTCTATTTAATTTCTATGTTTTGCAGCAATAATTTTATGTTTGCAAAAATGAAAAGTGCATCAGACTTAAATTTTGAATATATATATTTTTGGATCATGAAAGTCATTGATAGATCTTAAGGTAAATGCTATTTAAAACCCTATATTCTATACTTTTTTTTCAATCAAATCATAATTTTTAAAATGTTTTCAAATAAATTTTTATTTATTAATTTTATTCAAATTAAACCTGAATGAAAATGATTGTAAAAAGATTAATAGTATTTTTTTATTGAAATACCAAAAAATTTACCAAAATAAAATTTAAACTCTATTTTGATTTTATCTCACAAATTTAAGTAATTTTTGCTTAATTAGTTATTTTTTGATGAATTTTTAAAATTTTTTATAATATAATATTTAATTTTTTAACTTAAGAATTTTAAATCTATTTTTGGGATGATACTTGAAATATTTTTTTACATCTATAAAATATTAAATTGAAATTTATTATTAAAAATTATAATTTAAATATTTGTTATTTTTTAAAATTTTTAATAAAATTTAATTTAATATAAATTAATAAATTATAATTTGTTGAAATATATTTTAAAAGTTAAAGTTTGATTGAAGACAAAAAAAACCCAAAATTTTAAATAAAATTCATCTTAAATTTTAATATATTTAGGTTTGGAAGAAATTTTTTTTTTGAAATTCCATTTTATTCATATTTAATTTTAATTTTTTTTGGTGTTAAAAATTAGTTAATAGACGTTTTATTTCATTTAAAATGATGCATTAGGGTTGTTGGTCTCATAATTTTTTAAATATTAAAGTTTATTTTTAGATATAACTCAATATAAAAAACTCATTTATATTTTATATATTTATATATACGTAAAATAATGAAATAAAATATTTAAAAATACTAGATTCATTTAGCAAGGAAAGGAGGGAAAAAAAAAAAAAAAGCTAAATAGTGATGGCGGCATAATAACCTCCAAATTCTAAATTCCAAATATTCTCCGCGAACTTTTCATTCTTCCTAAACGTTTCCCGCTGGCCGCTGATGGGAAGCGGGAAAATTCAAATGAACTATCCTAATTTAGAAGACAGGGTCGAAGGAAAGGCAGGCGTACTCAAAATTCAAACAAATCAACATATTTATTTTTTTTGGTTGTTTCTGCCTGTTGCAACGCTTGCAGATAGATTTCGTAGCAATGACTGTTTCTGCAAGATCTGCTTCCAAAACGAGAACAGAGCGTGAAAGAGAAAGGGAGAGCTCGAAGTGCCCTGGAGTTCGCGTTGTTGGGACGAGGATATATGATCCTCAGAATGGGAAGACTTGTCATCAGGTAAATTTTGTTGAGTCACCAGTGACCCATTTCGTCTGCTAGAAAATGTTCGAACATGGAAGAAAATGGAAGTGTTGGATTTTTTCTTATATGTTTTAGAAAAATTCTTTGACGTCCGAAGAAGCAGTTTCGCTTTCTTGGTTGATGCTGATTGATTTATTGGGTTTAACGGGATCGATTTTGTCATTGGCTTATCTACTTTGTGCAGCCCTTTTAATCTGTTTAGTTGAGAAAAGTTTTTAGAATTGTTGTCTTGTTTCATCTGTTTGGTTGGCAAGGACACTGCGGGAAGTTAGAGCAAATGAAATTGAATGGTGGTCATCTGATAGAGTTTAATTCTTTCACTTGGGACTGATTTTTATGCGCGTGTGTGCACGTACATATGTTGCTTATCTTGTTCTGTTTGGTTGATGAGAAAGCTGTAAGAAGTATCAAATAAACTTCTATATCTTAGTTTTTGATTGTGTGGGATCTGGACTAAAAAGATTATACTCTTAAATTGTACAAATGCAAGTTATTACTATGTTTGTATTGTATGATTTTAGTGTGCATGGATTTAGTTAGCAAATAAGAATCAATTCTATGGATTTGGAAATTGGTCAATATACTTCTCTCTTAGTTGATTACTTTCTTGTTTGGTCTCAACTTTTTTTGACTGTTGTTATCTGTTTAAATCATATCTTGAAGTGCCGCCAAAAAACAATGGATTTTTCTGCATCATGCAAGAACCAGAAACAGGATAAACAATGTCCCATTAAGTTCTGTCACAAGTGCTTGTTGAACAGGTTAGATATCTTCTTGTGCATCTGATAGGCATCTCAAAGGAGCAAATATTCTCGGAAATTTATCTTTGTTATTGTGCCAACATAACTTGGTTTGTTTGAAGTAGATATGGAGAGAAAGCGGAAAAAGTGGCACTGTTTGATGACTGGAGATGTCCCAAGTGCCGAGGCATTTGCAATTGCAGTTTCTGCATGTAAGTACGATGTCTTGAAATTTCCTATTGATGGAAATTATGGTGAGCCTTATAGGGTAATATGCTGTGTTTCCAGGAAGAAAAGAGGTCACAAACCCACCGGTATACTGGTGCACACAGCCAAAGCAACTGGATTTTCCTCTGTTTCAGAAATGCTGCAAGTTAAGGGTCCGGACGATGTATGTCACCCCAATACTGTAAAAGATGTGGGCGCATCACCAAAGAAGTCAGTTTCCTCAAAGAAGGTTTAGCATATCTTGCTTTTCTTTTTTCTTGCAAGTTCGTTGGATTGAACATGTGTTTTCTTCAATTTAAGCCATTTCATGATTTTTACAGGAGCTTGTGGTTGCTTCTCGAAGGAAACTGGGCAAAGAAAATTCTTTTGATGCAAACTGTGATTCAAGATCGAGTTTGTCAAATGTAACACCAATTTCAAATGCAAAGAAATCTAAGAAAACAAAACGAGAAGAATTAAAGGAAACCCGTAATGGCAACAGGGATAATGCTAATATTCTGAAGCAGAGTAGTCTGAAGAAGGCTAGGGTCTATAAGGAAATTTCTGGGGAAGAAGTAAAGAGAAAAGGAATAGCTGAAACTGATTTGGCAGAGGAGAAAAATAATTCATTGAATCATGTGAAGAGGAGAGGTATTGATGGGGCAAAATCTGAGAATAAAGTTCCAGCAAATAGTGCTAAACTTTCAGCTGAAATTTCTAGGAAAGACAAAAATCAGGGCTCCAATGAAATTTCCAAAGAGAAGATGAAGAAAAGTGGAAAAGATGATGCAAAATTTGAGAAAGGAGTTTCAGATGATGTGAAACATGCTGATGCTGAAGCCAAACTCAGGGCAGCTGGAAAACCTTGCGAAGTAAAGAAGTGGACCACTGAAGTTAAATACAAAGAGCTTGACGCTGAGATTCAACTGCCTCTGTGCACCAGCCCAGTGACTGTTGCACGCATTGAAATACCTCCTGAACATGTTGGAAATGCATTGCAATTCTTAGAATTTAGTGCAGCTTTTGGAGAGGTATGTTCAATTTGGTTCTATTTGCTGTTTGACAATGCTGTAGTATTGCGCCTAGTCGAACAAGTAGATGTTGACAATTATTACAACATCAATAACTACCTATCTCAGAGTTACTTGCATTATGGATAACCAGAAATTCTGCTCCTCTCTTTATATTGCTCTAATTGCATAGAAAAATTTTCATTCTTCTGTGCTATATGTTTGTAGTTTTGTCTCATCTAACATGAAGGGCTCATGCAACTGAAGCATTTAAGTTTCTTTCCAATAATTGTTTGGTTTCTGTTTTGATCATCTTTCCTGTCCGTCACACCCTTATGTTATTAGGTTCTTGGTATGAAGAAAGGACAACCTGAATCTGTAATTAGAGAATTCATACGTGGGAGAAGTAGGCTCCGACAACAGTATTCCTCCATTGTCGAAGTTCATATCCAATTGTTGTCACTAATACAAAAGGATAAGGGGGGAAGGTATGATGTATAAATTAAGTCATGAGCTTAGTTTTAATTGCTGTAGCAAGGAGACAATCATGATCATCTGCGATTCTTATTGTTCAGGTCTGGATCTTTTAGTCCAGCTGCAGGGAAAAATTCTTGGTTAAAAGCTCTTGAGAAATGCATTTCTGAATCACAATGTCAACTGAAAGAATTTCCCTCTGATTGGTTCAGTAAGGGTATTGAAGGATATGATCAGCTGGACACTTCAAAGAAGCTTCAACTTTTGAACTTCTTATGTGATGAAGCTCTTTGCACAAAGTAAGTGGTAATAATAAAGAAGATGGTCATAATAACTTTCAAATATAAGTGTTTGCTTTTTCTTAGTATTCTATCCGGCAAATGTGTACTTTACCTATGATTTCTCTTTTTCTTCTTTAATTTCTTATTTAAATTTAATCTAGTGCCTTGAGGAATTGGATTGAAGACCAAAATTCAAAATTTGCTGAAGAAGAAAAGGAAGCAAAAGAGATGGTCAATGCAGCAAGGGATAAGGTAACAATTTAACAAGGAATGGCCATGCATCTTATGGACTTTGAAGTTATGTAGAATTGATGTTCTGTTGTATTGATTTTTTCTTTTCCATTTTTTTTAAGGAGAAACAATTGAAGCAGCAGTTACAGGATGAGTTGGCCATAGCTATTATTGCAAATAATGGTGCTCCTTTGACAATTTCTGACCATGATGCTATTGTTTCAAAAATAAAGAGTAAAGCAGCTGAAGCTCATGCTGAGATGCTGGAGGCAATGGACATGGTACCAAAAAGTATGTTGCGAGTTTTTAGTTTTGGTGGCTCATATGTTATCTGAAAATGTGTGCAAGGACACCTTTTCTTTCAAATGGTTTTTTAATTCATCAAAATCTATATGGAAATGCACTTACTTATGCTCATTGCAGCAGAAGGTTGAATGCCTCAACTCTCCAACTAGGCTGGTGAACATATTTTTGCATGTGTCTTTATGAATCTACTCCATGTGTTCTACGCAATACGTCTGTTTAGCCTTGCACTACCATTTACTTCATGCTTTATAGAGACATAACAGATCAAGTTGTTTTATCATGTCTCCTTTGAATAATATAAACTGTCTTATGCCTGATCATGTGTTTGCATCACTAACTGATTAAGTTTGGTAAGCTGACGTTCTACTGAATCATACATGCAAATCTTTGGGCACTAACTAGGTACTTGCATCTTGAAAATATGTTTTGACCATGGTTTCTTAATCACTCTAGGGAGGCAAAGGTCTGACGCTGTTAGAACAGAGCCAATTCTTTTGGAAAATAATGGTCATGCTTTTTGGAGATTAAAAAGCTACACGGGTGAACCAAATATTTTGCTTCAAGGTTAGGTTACATGCAGCATTTAATGTGTGGTGGATAATCGAGTTCAACAATTTAATCTTGTCATATTGGTCCTTAAATGAACAGATATGGGAGGCTGGGATGTTGACGCACCTAATGAAAAATGGTTTGCCTATGCTGCTGAACAGAAACAAGAAATCGAGAAGTACATCTCTTGTTTAAGGTCAGTGCATTTATTGATCTGCTTATAATGTGAATCCGATGGAACCTTTATGTTTCTGACTTTATTTAAGGTGTCTTTTATCTTTAGAGATTTATGAAGGGAGTTTACCAAGGATATGATTAGCTATAATAATCAGAAAAACTTTTCATCACATATTTTGTAAATTTTTGTTTTACGAATCAATTCCAGAGAAGTATGAATAAAGTTGTAGGAAACTTATACATTTGGTATTGTTAGGGTATATATTTCCAAGTAACATGTTTACTGCAAGTTTTGATAGATACAGTAGGTTGGTGTATCTATCAATTGCAAATGTAACTTGTCTTCTCTCTACCACCCAAGAAGAAGGAAACTCCACGGCTATATTTAATTTTAAATCATTTTTGTGGTAACACCAAACAAAAATTAAGAGAAACGCTGGCTTTATGATGAGATTTCAACATGTGAAAGATCACTTTGACTTTGAGAAGCTAATTCATAGCTTTATATGGATGCAAAATTATGTGACTATTAAATAAACAAACATAAGTTAAATCTTAATTTCTTTTTTTACACATTAAATTCAATTTAGCTCACATGTTAACTATGATCTGTAACATAAAAGATTTTGCATTTTGCATTTGCTTTTTAAGTAAAAAAAGAAAAGGAAATTTCATTACTTTGTACTAGTGGTTACAATCGTGCTAATCAAAGTTTGTAGGGATAATGTACTATTCTTCTGCAAGTTCTTGGGAAAGTCACTGATGCTGCGTGTGAGGCAAGTTGCCATTATCATACAAGTAGTTTGGTATATAACATGACAACCCACAATTTTGAAACCAGTTGAAATGGATCATAAGATGCTTATGGGTTGTGGGAGCTTTTGTATTAGAATATGGTTCATGGCTTGTCTTTTCATTAGATTCTTGGTTGGCATTCATGCATATTGTGTAAGCCATCAGATTTATCACAGCTAATTCATCCAGTTCGTGTCCAAAATATCACTTCAGATATTTTTAACTAACAAAGTTGTAGAATCAGCTGGATATTTGTTTATCTTTATACATAACCTGCCGTATCTGTATGAATACCACAAGAATCTTTTTTTATTAAGAATTTTTTTAATTTACATTCTGGTTTGCTTGTGGATATTGCTGTATGGTTTTGATTCCTCTCCTCCCTTCTTTGCAGAGGGAAAAGGCTTCGAGCCCAAAAATCATTGAAGCACCTTCAGTAGCAAGCATAGAAACAAGCTCATAGCAGGTCTCCATAGTAATTTGTCTTCAATTAGTAAACTTTCAAATTTATAGTATCTGATTATTTGGGAGTGATTCTCTTATGGGATTACATACAGGAAATAAAATGATTTGTTCAAATTGGGTAAAATAGATTTTCAATTAAGCCCCAAAGATTTGTCTTTCTTTTCTTGGAACAGGCAAGAAGAGAGTCCAAGGACTTGGGTGCTACCAAGAAATGATCAGAGGACATAACTGCTGCTGAACACACATTGAAATGAACTTTTGTTGTTATCGATATATAACAATGTAAAGAATATCCCCAGGACTTTGCTTGTAATAATTTTGTTTAAGCACTAAGCACTCAGGCTGTTGTTGTATCTGAACATCACATAGTTTCTTTTAATGTGTTAGTGCTTTGATAACAAACTTATGTGTAGAACTTGAATTCTTTTGAAACTGATTTTTTTTTAATTATTCAACAGGAATAATGTTATATAGGTATTAATAGTTGCATCTATTAACAAGAAAGACTGTAGTTTCCTTTTGGCATCTGTGGGCTCAGGGCTGGGTTTGGTTTATGGAAACCTAAAGAAAAGAAAAAAGTTTATTTTTTAAAGGTAATAATGTAATCCAAGTTTTGGCGGTTGAAAGTTGAAGTTGAGTTATTTGGTCATCAAACTTCAGCCTCTCGTTCTTCAGACTAAAGATATACATACAGAGAGAGAGAGAGAGCGAAATAAGAGAGTAAGGTCTGTGGAGTCAGATAATGCAAATGAAAGCAATATCAGCAGCACCAAGAGCAACCGTCGTTCACTCTCATCATGATCATCAACGTAGCCGACTGCGTCTGTGCAATCACCACCGTTGGTCCCTCTCCGTTTATTCCAATCCACCACTACCACCTCATCTCCATCTCACACAGGCTATTTCTAAACCGAACCGTCTGAGGCTTGTGTTCATCGCCAGGGCTGCAGACTCAACCCAGCCTGCTTCATCGGTCTCTGCCGACAAACCCACTGTTCCTGATGATGAATTCTCTCTTGCTAAGGTATGGGTTTCGTTTTGCTTTGGTATTATCACTGTTTGCATTGATTTTGCTTTAGTTATTAACCATTGGTTGGCTTTTTAGAGTAACTGGTGGCTCAGTGTAAACCCCCTCAAGATGAGTTGAGAAAAGTTTTGTTTATTTATTTGGTTATACGTGAGATATGCAGTCCTTAAACTGATTGAGAGAAATGATCCTGTGTAGTCTTATATGTGTTAAACTTCTGCAATTTGGTTGCTCTGTGTGTGTATGTGTTCAGGACTATTGAATTTAAATTTACATCCCATAGAAAATGAAAAATGGAAAGGAAAATCGCTAGAATAGAAGGCACTCAAAGGAATTATAAAATATTCCTGAATAACATCTTGAAACAATAATAAAGACCTTGCTGCTTTGCTATGTCAGCACTTACCTGAATTATGAAATTGGGTCGATTTGTCTCTTTATTAGACTGAAGGCAAGATGCTGACAGCTATTGAGGTTTTCTATTTTCCTTCATATATGTTTAGCAATGTCATTATGGAGTTCATATAACTTCAATAAGAGGTGTGTAAGCACAGGGCAGTCCCTCAAAATTAAACAGACAGTGATGCAATGACGTGGATAGAGGAAACAAAATCAACATATGTATGTAAATTTTATCTTCCCAGATGAGAACACTAGTAATATGCAAGTAATGCCCTAAACGTATATCAACATGTCAGGATAGACAAGTACAATAAGACCTTTGAAATACATTTTTGGAAATAAGTGCGTGCCTCAGAATTATGGTTTTCACACTTCAAAGGTCCCTGGATAAAGCAAATCGATACCCATTCACCAATTTTATGTTACATTAAAAGGGTGGATCACGGAATGAGTACTCAAGTTAGGTGATTGTGTTACTTTGTCATGAAAAGTTCATAATTAAACAATAATTGTTGGGCCAGTAAAATTGTTTTTTAGTCATTTGATGGCTTTCTTTCTCTTCCCTTGAAATTTTTGGCTGTCGGCTGAGCTATTATTTGGTTTGAGCAACCTGCTTCACAAGGTTTTTCTCTTGATATTATGGCACTATAATACACGACTATAAGAACAATGTAATTAAAAGACTTGAATTACATATTCTTCTAACCCTTTCGATGCTAGATGCTATACCAAACTTTTGTCTTTATTTAACTTTGGTGTCTATTTTAAATCAATGATGACAACCGGAATTAATGAAAAAATCAAATCACATGTTCAGTGTCCAATAAAGAGACAGAATATTTTCAATTTGTTTCTGCCTTGACATTGATCTAACTCTGCTTCTCTTGTACGTGCTCTAACTTGGCCATACTGTTTATAGTCGAACTAGTTCCTTGTCGCACATTTTCTGCTTATTGATGAATAATGTTATGCAGTTTACTGCATGCAGGTTTCATTTGGTGTCATTGGATTCAGTGTTGGAATTTCACTGCTCTCGTGAGTCTTTTAACTAACCTTTCACTCTAAACTATATTTACATTTCATGCTCAATGTGTGTGATGTACAGGTATGGTTTTGGGGCATATTTTAATATCCTTCCTGGATCTGAATGGTCAGCAATCATGCTAACATATGGATTCCCTCTTGCAATAATTGGAATGGCTTTGAAGGTATCTATTCTCTTGCTTGCGACTGGAACTGAAATGGATATCTGAAAATCTATTGCTTTTAGTTATAATGGCAATGGACAAATCTTGCTTTTCTCACAATCAAGCATAGCCTTCCAATTATTTTGCAGTATGCGGAACTCAAACCAGTGCCTTGCTTGACTTATTCAGATGCTCATATTTTGAGGGAAACATGTGCCACTCCAATCCTTAAACAGGTATTTTGATTATTCTGCCTCTCTTATTCACTCACAGGATGTGTCTCAGCAATTATGTTTTCTCATGAATTCACTGATTAATCTACGTCATCTAATTAGTTGGACTTCTATGGTAGTAGCTCCTTAACTTTTGGGCTTATATAATCACCCAAAGAAATTTGCTACCTGGCCGTTTTTTAATTAAGCATAATGTTGCATTTCCACAGCTTAATGGTTGGTATTAAGTCTACAAACTTCGCAATTTATTAAAAATATCACCACATCATCCATGGTCTCTCATCTTTGAAAATGTGGAGAATTTGGTACTATTAAATGAATTTGAGTCTTGAAAATCTGTAAAAAGATGTGGAAACAGAGGAACATGGCTTCACCTAATGAAGTTTCATTGAAATCTTTTTGGAATGTGACTCTTCCTTTCTTTCCATTTCTTTAATACTTGATTCTTTTGATATTCATAATTGCAATCATTTCATCTCAAGCTTTCTGGAAAAGTACCTAATAGTTATCTTCAAATCTGAGCATAGTTGTTTCTTTATTTGTCTGATGCTGCTTTTCTTCTTCATTTGGGCCTAAAGTAAAATATAAAATTTAATGTTATAAATACTTTAAAGGAAGGACAGAAACAAAACAAGGTGGACTAGCAAACAATGTGCACAATGCCTAGTCAACTGTGGCAACACATATTACTATCCCATGATCCTGACATGCTGTACACTGGCTACTTCTGAATTGTGTGAGACAATATGTGTTAGCCATCTTCGAAAAGAGAAAAAGTGACTATGAAGTAATTATTTATTCGTGTGCCTTGTGTTCATCAATGATCAAGAAATCACAAACGCATAAAACTGTCCCTTCAATTATCTGTTTCTAACACTTTGGTTTTGTTGCTAAAAAAAAAGGGTCATATCCTTTTTGCTGTTTCTTTGGGATAAGTTCTCTCAGGTTGAGCTGATTGGATCAGTCAGTTTGATTGTAATGGCTGGAGTCAAGCTTTTTCATGTGACTATAATGATATAATTGGTATTCTAATGATAAGATACAACTAGTTGACTAAGACTGAGTGTAGTGACAACTGAATTGAGTGTACCAGAGCCGATCAGT
This sequence comes from Moringa oleifera, assembly GCA_021397835.1. Lineage (NCBI taxonomy): Eukaryota > Viridiplantae > Streptophyta > Magnoliopsida > Brassicales > Moringaceae > Moringa > Moringa oleifera. Next base: position 4,929,006 of record JAJFZO010000094.1, read on the forward strand.
TTCAGTGTTCTAAACTAGGGTGCTTGAAACATTTCACTTACCATTTAAATTGATTTGAAAACGTTACTGTTTAGCTGTTGAAATTTAGTTTGATGTTCAGGTTAGAAATGGCATACCAGGGGTGTCTTTTGGTGTGAGAGAGTGGAGGGATGCAGTGGATCAACAGATTTGGTGTGTCTCTTACTATCTCTTCTTCTGACCTCAACCCCCATTGTCAGTGAATCAGTTGTAGATATAATTTAAATAGAAACATCATGTTGAATATACGCAGTCAAGATACTGTCCTCTTAAGGTCCACATTAGCAAGATGAGTTCATCTTCTCTTGACGATCCTTTTGCAAACTATCCTACAGCATTTAGCTGTCTCATGTAACTCAAATAAGCCTTTAGTAAATCATGTTCAACTCTCATATATGATCGTGATGTATCTAACAGTAACAATTATATTTGAAGAGGATGCATATTGTGGACTATCTGCCTTTCTTTCCTGAGTAATTTAGAATCTGGAATGACTGTTATAGCTTTAATAGGTAAGAAGTGATGTCACAAGATACCGTTATGGAGATGAGCAGCATTTGGACGAGGCACTGAAGCGAATTTTCCAGTATGGTCTGGTAAGTCTTCAACATATTCTATTTCAGATAGTTCTTTCAGACATGCAATCCGACTCTCCACGCACCCAACAAAGAAAAAAAAAAGTATAAAAGACTGAGGTGAAAACTTTGTTCATGAGACTCTTTTTATCGTTGTTTATTGCTCTGAAAAAAAGGAGGAAAAGAAGTCTAGCACCTTTGCTTCATCCTGCTTCCCACCTCCCTTTCTAGAAAATTAGAATCCAAATCCATGGTCGAAGGGAGGCATAGCATTATATCTTCAAGCCATAGTTGAAGTATGAAGGGATACTGAATTAAAATTATTGTCCAATATTTCATTTGAGAAAACATTCCGATATTCTGATTAAAAAAAAAAGAGAGTGAGAACATTCTGTTATATTGTCTACATGATTGGTAATGTAAATTAGCTTTTTTATATTGAAGTAGGTGACCCTGTTCAGAAATGGAGGATATAAGAAATCAATATTTTCATGGCATCCATGTTATGCAGGTGAACTGTATACCACGGCTTACATTTTATGTGACTAATAGCAATTAACAGCTCGTGTTGTGTTTGGTACTAAAATTCTTGTAGAATAATGATTTTCAGACAAAAATGACATGGCTCCTTTCAGTTGCAAAATATTTCTCTTAATTTGAATCCTTTCCCTCGATACTTTTACTCGAATGCCTCTAATGTTTGCTGTCCATTTCAGGGTGGAGGAATCCCAAGGAGAAGTGCACCAATCCTACAAATGATTCGTGAAGAGGTATGCATCTCTAACTTGGATTGAATGTGAAAGCAGTAACTTCGTTTTCATATGACAAACTGAACTGTCTGAATGACTACATTTTGTCTTCTGGTGGTAATCATATTAATTCAAGAGCATGATTGTTGTATATAATTGTCCTATATGAATTCAAACTTTGGTAAACTTCTTTAGGACATCCCCTTGCCTCCTTGCCCCGAAACAAAAAGCGTGAAGACCAATACCCACACACATACCCCATATGCAAGAGATGTCTAATAATACAATGCACACTGATCAAATTTCACCCTTTATTTTGCAGAAGTGATTTGGAGACTTAAATTGTGTGAGGTCCTCAAGTTTAATGTTTCATATGATAGTACTTCTAACAATTTGAACTGTTGGCTTGACTTATATACTTTTGTGTAAATGTTCTCATTGGTTCTTATGCTTTGTGATGACGAATCCTGTTACTGCTGTCTTATTTTTGCTACCATGTTGTAGGTTACGGATGATGGTAAATACTGTCTAGTCCTAGTGTTTGAAGCCAAGGCATTGCAGCTGTCAGATTTTGAGAAAAGACAGGTAAACTAACAAGATGCGCTCTAAGCTTCTTTCTTCTCTTTTTCCCTACTCGGGTAAATTTAGTATTTAAGGAATTTATGAAAATTACCTTCATTATTCTCTCTATGGGGCAATGTTGACTGCTTGCTGATATTTGGAGTTCCAAAATGGTTTCTAGGCTAAGTTCACTTCATTCTTTGGACCTGGGATAACAGTTGACATTGGTGAGTTATATATCCACATGCTTCTATCTGTGTTATAAGTTAAAGATTTGCTTATGTTAAATGAAACTTCTGGGTTCAGGGATGGGAAAGAGTGAAAATCTATACGAAGTTCGACTTATCTCCAACACAACCTCTGGTGCATCAACTTCATGAAGTTCATCTGGTCATATCCTTCCCATTGTTCCCACTAAACATTTGGTATATGCTTAATTGTAAGAAATGCTTTAGTTAATCAATATAGAATTTTAAACCCATAGAAAAGATTGAAATTGCTGGTCTGTACATCCTAAGATTTCTTTACTTCATCATGCATGACACACATATTATCCCAGTATAAGCAAGGTAGCTTTCTTTTCTTCTTCCCCTTTGTACAATTTGAAAGGGATGAATTGAATCTAGGGTTTTTGTTTGATAATGTGTACATGACCTCTGAGCTATGGCTATGGCCTAATAAAAAGTGGTTCTGGGTCATCTGTCCTCTTGTAGATAAGTGCCTCAAGAAAGAATTCATGAAATGATGGATACTGATTACTTGAAGCAAAAGGCAGGGAAGCTACTCAGATGAGCTTGTTAATTCAACCTGATAGCATGGTATAGGTTACCTCCGTTCTTCCTAAAGTCTATAGCCTGGTGGAAAAGGATAGGAAAGTTGGACAGAGGTGTCTCTTCTTCATCATTTTTTTTTTTTCACATTTTCTGCCAAACAGAAATTTTCTGAGAAAGATTCCAAAAAAAGTATTATTAGTTGATTTGTGTCCAAGTCGGAGAGCATGCATGTGTGTGTTTGGGAGAAGGGAAAATGTAATAAATGAAGACTTAAAGCACCCGCATTTATTTGCCTTCTCTTGGATGTGATTGTTTATGAAATTAATTAGCAAATAATTGTTAAAGATATAATTTTTCCTTTTGAATTTGCACAAGTTAATAATAAAAATTCATTAATTGAAAAGATATAACATCATGTTTTTAATATTAATATGTTTTTATAATTTTAAATAAATATTATTTTAAACTCTAAGTTTTATGTTTTTTTACTCAGATTTTGATTTTTAAAATATTTTTAAATAAAATTTTATCTATTGATTATATTTAAATTGAACTTTGATAAAAATAATTATAAAAAATTACTCACATAAATTTTAAATTTTATTTTTCTTTTATCTTTCAAATTAGTATAATTTTTTAGTAAAATATTTTTTATGAATTTTAAAAACTTTTGCTAATTTAATTCTTTTAAAAAATATATTTTCAGTAATAAAAAATTGATTTTTTTATAGTGGTACATGAAATACTTTTTTACATCTACAAAAAATTTTAAATTTTATTTTAATGAAGAGAAAAAAAACTTAAGGTTTAAATGATATTTACTTCATAATTTTTTATAAAAATTAGTGTTATTTATTAATTATATTTAAAAATTTATATTTATATAAATTTATAAATTAAAATTTATAAAATTAGAGATTAAAATTTTAGTATTTTATTGATATAAAATTTTTGTTCAATAAATTTAGTGAATTTTAAAGTGTTCATAATTTTGAACATATGAAATGATTATATATTTACAAAAATTAATTTATTATATTTTTATTTATTCATTTTATAAAATATGAATATTGAAAGATATATAACAATACAAATTTATTATTTATTATTTCTTTGATAATAAAAATTATTTTTAATATATGCATAAAGTTTTAAGAATATAAAAATTGACAAAATATGAAAATTTTATGTTGGAATTTTTTGTAAATTTTAATGTAAAAATTAATTTATAAATTTTTTAATATAATCAATTTTAAAATAATTTTTGGTTATTTTTGAATTACTACATTTATTTAAAAAATTAAAATAAATTTTCAAAATGAAATTTGAAATTTTTTCAGATAATATTTAAATTGGATCAATTCTTACAGGCGTTTGTGCGCGTGAGAGAAAGAGTGTGTGGAGGACCTTTCCGTTTCAAAGGCACAAACAAAAAGCATGCACGTGAACTCAAAAGCTGTCCACCCATTTTTCTTCACAACAAAACGTAACATCACTGCTTACAAGTTACAATCAAAAGCTACAAAAGAGAAACCCACCACCATGGATGAATGCTCCCTTTCACCTCTGTCCATTCATGATTAGCCTCATTTCTCTCCATCACAGAAAGAGAGAGAACAAGGACAATCTATCTATCCATGCCCACTAACTCAAAATTTCTTTTCTATCATCTTCATCATTAATCTCCCCATTTTAGCACCCTCTAAGTCTAAGATGAAGAAGAAAGATATTCTTCTTTCTTGGTTTGTGTTTCTCTCTCTGCTTTTTTATCATCCATGACAGGCACCCACCTTGCCTGCTGCACCTGCAACTCTTCCTTTGCTCATGATCTTCTTTTTTACTCTCTTTTGCTTCTCCTTTCTCTTCTTTACCTTTCACTTTTATCTGCAACTCAGCAAAACCAACACCCACATCAACATCATGCTTGGTTGTGTGTTTATGAGCAATTCCCTTATCTTATTTTTCTCAATCAGGGGATGCTGAGTCATTGCTTTCGAAATAAAGTTGTTCCCATCAAATGTAGAAATCCAGTTGAAAATTTAATGTTAGTGGTGTACTTTTGACATTATTGGAGGTACCAGCATAGGCATTAATGTTTTACCAGACTAGTCCCAAAGGGTAATGTACTGTCTTACAATCTTCTATTTGTCATAATTTGATAAGAAAAAGTAAAATTCAAATAAAATTTTCCATCTTACTTTGATGACAGATCAGATGAAGATATCTAACATATGAGGATACACAAAAATAAAAGCTTGGTATTCCTTACTAAGCCAAGAAAATATGACATCCAAAAGAAATTAGGTAAATTGAATTTCTTTGGTTTGATATGTAAGAATCTGCATTTTCTAGTCCATCTGCTCTTCTTTTTTTTTTTTTTTGGCTAAGTATTCCTAATCATCTTCATTAGCACCTGATGGTTTTAGCTGCATTTTCTTATTCTTACTCATGTTTCATATCTCTTCATGTAGGATATGCGATGGACAGTAATTTAAGAGACACAATGTTTGATTATGGGTAAAGTATATCATCTAGAGCTATGTGTCATACATGCCTTTGAAAAGGTAGAGCTACAGACTACTAAGGGACATGTCTTTCAAAACAAAGAAATCTACCTGAATAGTGGCCTACACTGGCAACAGGTAACTGCTTCTCTACAGGTACTATACTGAGAATACCCATGCACCATGCAACATTACCTCAAATCTGTGGGGCAGGGACCTATCATATTCTCCAAACAGTTGCAGATAAACCACATGGAACCAAGGTTGAGCAGCTCTCCCTTATCATAGAGTTTGCATGGTACCATAATTTAGTGTAATGCCCTGAAACACATGGCTCTTTTTTCCAAATAGAATAAAGAATGAAAAGATAAAGGCAGTGAAATGGCATTTTCACTGAGAATCCCAAGAAAAGAAGAAAGGAGTTGGAAAGAAGATGATCCCTTTTTAAGATATGCATTGAAGCATCTTCAGTGGCTCCACATACAACAAAGACAAGAACAAAAAGAACACTAGCATGATCCAAAGAGAGATTAAAGGAAAAAGTTTGATAGCTTTCGTTTTGGGATTGTTCATGCCATCTAGTTTCGAACCATCTCCAAAAAGGTCTTGAGACTTGTACATTCCTCCCTTTTTCTTTTTCTTTTTTTTTCTTTTTGGGGTTTTTTTGGGGTTTGGTCCCTGAAGAAAAGGCTCTGCTACCAAAATTAACTGTTTTCTTACAAGAACAAGCATGTAGTGGAGAGGAGACAACTTGCAGAAAACATCTTAGGCTTCTCTTGGATTTTATAAACACTGAAGGAATATTGCACCCAGGTAACTTAGAGGGCTGATTGATCAGTCAGTCTCCCATCTTGGAAGAGCAGAGGAAGTAAAACAGGCCACTAGGGGTAAAACAGCTTGGTTGATTTTGGAGCACATGTGGACTTGGACCACATGTGCCCCCCACTAAGGCTAAAAGGGACCAACTGATCTGTTAGTCCCCCACTTTGGAAGGCCACAGCCTAAATTATATGGCACCAATAGGCAAATCCTGACTAACCGATCTTGGGAAACACGCCATGTACTAGAGACAGAAAAGAAAAGAAGAGAACAGACATGCAACACTAGTTGCAACATAAGCAAAAATATCAGTTTCCATTTTTCTGATTCTTTAGTTGTGTTTTCTAAGTACTAGGAAAATCTTGAAATTCAATGAACCATCAGCAGATCAAGTGCAAGCAGATAGCAAGCAATGCATGTCTTTGATGCCTCACAATTAGTTGGTTGCCTATATGAAAGTTACAAAATATGAAAATTTGGATTTGGGTTTGTTCTTGCTGGATTGAACTAAATTTGGTATCTGAATTCAGGGAGATTACTCTATAACAGCAGATTCAGCCAAGTATGCAATCAAAGCATCCCAATTATATGAAATATGATAAGTTTGTAACCAGCACTAAGAAAGCTCAAAACTCTTCGTCTTGTCCATTTTACTGATCAAAGGGGTCCCATATTCACTGTACCATGATTAGTTAATGATGTTCACCTCTTTACAGAACGCTCTTAATTTAAATGATTTCTGGGTACTTACCATTGCTTTTATAGGTCTTAACATGTTGAAGTTTTAATCTAAACAAAAAGACTTATTCCCGAAAAGAGAACTCTGAGGAGCATACCTGTTCCTCAGATTTCAAATTTGCAATATCATTAGGTGAATCACTGGCTTCTGCTTCACATCGCTTGAATAATCTCTCACTGATTGGAGGGGTTGGAGCAGGACTTGGACTACCAGAGCTAAGCTCAGGTGGTGTGCTTTGAGTCCCAACATCTCTTGTTGTCATGCCCTCCATTTTCTTTTCTGCATATAGAGTTGGATATCTAAACTAGCCCGTTAAAGACAGAACGAGAAAGAAACTCTTAAAGTGCATGACAAGAAAGAAAAGAAAAAGAAATGAGTTCGGACCTGGAATAGGAAATTGAGTTACATCTTCTTGCATGATCAGAGACGGCTTTGCTTGGGTTTGTCGCGAATGGGAAGGGTAAACAAGAGGTGCAGACATAGTAATTCTATTGGTTACGTTGCGAAACGATCTTCCACTTAAAGTTTTTGCAGACAAACATTCCATTGGAACCTCCCCTGACAGAGGATTGCATATATACTTTTCTGCTTCATTCCACTTAGAGTTCAAAGCAAACCCATCTGGGGATAAGCACTCCCAACAGTTATGTACAGTCCTACCCTGTAATGCTGCAAAAAGAACCACCACCGGACATAATTGCTCGTCTTCATGTTCATCGTTTAAGCCAACAAATTCTTTCAAACGATGAAGGCCGTTACACAGCAAAAGCTTTAAGATCAGACAAAAGATCCAACAGTTAGTGTGCACTAACCTTTGAGCGCGGTGGTGAAAGAGTAGGTTGATGGGTCAATCTCATCTGCGAGCAAGATTCGGAGAAGTCAACAGAGAGATTGAAAACGTACGAAACCAAAGTTGTACAACTAGAGAGTAAGATAGAGATGTGTAGAAGGTACCTTTGAGTGGGTAGCCAGGAGAGGAGGCAGTGCTAGAGATGGTTATGCTTGATCTAAAAGACCTGGCGTCTTCTCTAAAACTCCTGATATTAGACGCAGAAAACCTTCTTGAAATGGTGTTTTCACGACTGACTCGAGCTTTGATAGCCCATTCCCTCAGATTGAACTCTGGTTCTTCTCTTCTTCGAGAATCATCCCAATGAGAGTGGTGTTCCATGGTGGAAGCCATGAATGAAAGAACGAGCTGAATGATATATTTTGAATATTTGTATGCTTCTAAAAAGTCCTGCTTCCTTTTATGCTCTCAAGAAAACCTGTCCTACAGTTCTTGTATGTGTTGTAGGTTTCACGATCAGCGCCTGCCTTCCACGTCAGCTCATCATGTTCCCCCACTCTTTCTTCAATGCTAATCATATAACACATAACACCAAATGATATATATAGGCAAAGCAATTAAGAATATGTTATTGTCTGAAATTAAATTTTTACGTTTAAATTAATATTTAACAATTAAATAAATAATAAATAAATAAATCTTTTATTTTTTTATAGCAGTTGATAAAAAGAGTTTAAATTTAATTAAAACGTATTTTAATTTAAAAAATTATCCCATTTGTGATCATAAAAAATTTAGAGCTAAATATGGTACCCGATAAAATATGAATGACATTACATTAGATTGAACTATTATAATGACCCAGTTAAATCCGAACTAAATTGATATTTGCATCTGCTTGCATGATCTGATGTATTTTATTAATACAATTGATATAAAGGTGATCATGATTCAATTTGAATCGACTGAACTAAAATTTTAATTTTTTTAAATTAAATTAAACACTCATTACTATTTTAATTTTTATTTAAATTTTAAATCAAATTCATTAAGATTCGATCACGATTTATAATAATTAATTTCACATCGTGAATTTTAAAAAGTCAATTTTAAATTATAATTTATTGTTAATATATATAATTAAAATTTAAAATTTTAATTATTTACTTAATTAATAGTATTAATGTATCACCTTTGTATTATAAAAAATTTTAATGTTTAATTAACTTTTTTTATTTTTTAAAAAATAAAAAATCAAATCAAACTGTTTTATTTATTTTTTAATCTAAGTCTAACCGGAGCCTAAGTCCATGCATGTGCATGGATAACTACAAACTCGCAATATAATCACATTTTTTTGGTGAAAGATTTATAAATTAATGTCAGATTTTTAAGCATTCATGTGTGCATCAGTGAGCCAATGTGGTGAGCTTAAGTCAAGCAAAGATAGCACAATAGAGTTTAAAATCTAGGCGTTCAAATGAAATTTTCAAATCGCTTTTAGGAGGGTGTTGCCTTAATTTCTTGAATTCAATTTGTGAATTACTCAGCCATTTGGTTTGTCGCCTACAACTTGAAAGCATGCACTAGGAAAGTAAATGGGTCCCACAAAACTTCAATGTGATCTAACTAAGGTTTGAATGGTGACAAGAGGAACTAGCTTCCATGTGATCTTGCCATTTGGCATCTTACAATATCAACATTCCTACACGATCACAGCCCTTACAGTAGTTGGGAGATTCCCAATTTCATCTCTTAACCCTTACAGTAATTGGGAGATTTACAATTTCATCTCTTACATATCTCTGTGTGGTTGTTTTCAAACACGACATCATAATTTTAAATAAAAAAAAAAAAGTTCGTGGGTGTGCACGTGCACGTCATGATCATCAGCGAAAAAAAAAAAAAAGTGGTGGATGAGTGCGGGGCCCCCCATGATATCATGGAAGCAAGGGTAAGTGGCCCCACAGTTGGGACTCATCATGACCATCAGTATTGTCTGCTGTGCATGCTATGTAGGTTTCAATTGAAAGGGAGAGGTTCCTAGTAAGTTTTCTATGGTTCATAACACATCAAAGATGCTTCTGTAATTCACCCACCAAGTAAAATATGTATATATATAACCACAAAAATCAATTCAAATCCAAATTTAAAACCTGGAATTTAGAACGCGAATCAAGGATCCGAGTAACAATTTTATGACTCCCATTCATAGTTACAATATCTTCTTGACCTGATTAAATTACCAAGAAAAAGATCAGGCGGTACCCAAGTTACCATAATTAAGAAAGACACAGAACAGCTACAGATGATTAGAAGAGTATGACGCAGTCCGACTAAGAGCTACAGATAGCGATGCCAGAACAAGTTAAAGGGGTTTCAGGCGTACCAAGTTCTGTCATCCAACACAATAGAAAACTCCACCCTCTCACTTTATGATCTTTGAACTGATAGGGATCCAATTGCTTGCTTGACAGAATGCATGCTGCAAGAAATCTGCAGCAATCCATCTTGAATCTCATACAAGTAGGCCATGCAGCAGAGGTGGCTTTTGGGTTGCTGAAAGAATCAAATCTTCAAGAATTTCAACTCCTTTGCGTGCATATGATTGTTCATGGTTCTGTGCATTAGCAAAATTTATGACAGAAATCAGACATGATGAAGTGAATAACAAGTGGTGTTTCAGCAGGGTTTGATTTTCTCGTAAGAACATGCCAACTCTATCAGGACTCCAGGACATCCAAATTCCCACCGCCCATAATTATGAAGAAAAACCGTATATTCATGGCATATACAGAATAAACCAAAAGTCAATATAGCATATTCGTACCTTTAAGGGGAACTGTGAAATAAAGAAAACTGTAGCTCATGACTTCAGCAACATAAAGGCAAGAGAAACCATAGCAATCAGAGACAACACCTTACCGCCACCTGAAACTCACAACATAATCATTAAAGCTTGATCTTAGGATCAGCAAGTAATACTAAATGATGAGAAGATAACAGAGTCATTAACAATTCAAAAATACATACTTGGCAGTTACATTTACCAGGGAACTCAGATAGGTGCAACCACCTAATCTGGCCGTGAATAGATAACCTACAAGACAATTAACTCAGATACCTGAAGTTAGGAATCCAGATAAATCTTCTAAGTAAAAGAAACAGAGAGTAAACGCTCACACTCAAAAGGAGATTTCCCCAAATACTTCAAGAAATTGCATATGCGTATAAGCTTCCTACAAAACAAAATAATACCAAAAGCATTAAATAAGATGGAGCAGCCTTTGTAAGATGCCCCATCTCAACGAACAAAAAGTAATAAGAAGAAACCCATCTCAAATCAAGACAGATAGCATGTTAACTTTGAGACAGCCAATAGCTTCATGGATAGAATATTTCAGAGGTAAATGAAGTCGATTACCTTGTCCAAGAATCAAAATGCCATTTCCAGCAATAGGTACGACATCTTGAATCTTTTCACTAGAAAAAATTGCTTGAACAACTAGCAGACGAAAAGAAGATTTAGATCACTCACACCAAAATCAGACGGAGAATTAGAATGGATGTCAGAAGCTGATGTTTTAAAACCAAGTAGAGGAAGAAATACCCATAGCAGCGACAAAAGAAACATCAGATAAGAAGTGTTTTTTAAAACAAATTTCCCAGATGATGAAACATTTTAAACAAACAAAATCAATTTGCACATGCTCTGTCTCAAAAAGATGCTGCCACAAAAGGCACATGACTCATGAACATGGGATAACAGAAACCTGAGATTTGCGTTAGCCCTTCTCCACCCTCATTTTGCTTATTTTCATTACCGGCAGCATCCTCATCACATACAGCGACCATGTGGACAGAATGGTGCCCATCCAATACCCAAATAGTTTGCGTTCCTACAAGGAAGCAGCAACAGCCTTTAGATGCAGATGTCAGGAACAAAATTGAATGATATCTTGATGTTTAGTAGATGGGCCAGGCAAGATGCCTTATTTTAGTTAATGAAATAGTTCATGGAATTTGTGTAGTTCTTGACTTGGACATTAGTACTCTCTTCCTGTACTTTGGCAGCTACCTCTTAGTGCTCTTATTAATAGAAGTTTTTGTTATTGAAAACAGAATGCCTCATTTCTCAGCCAAAATTTTCATTTTCTGTTCACTTGAAAACTTTAATATGTAGGTTGTTTCCATCTCCTTTTTCCTCATCATAACTCTAAGCCTAGCACACTCACTAATCACCACAACCCCACTCCTCAGTACAGAGATTAGCAGTTGCAAAATTCATTATTACATGCCCTCAACAAACCTCTCTCGTGATTCCACAAAAAACATTAGGACATGAAAGCACTTGCCAATGTGAAAGCAGCCAGAGCAAGCTAAAAACAGAATGTAGAGAAGCTTACTTAAAGAAATCTCAGGGAGAACCACCAGCTTTTGCACTTCCATAATGTGAGGCAACTGCTTCATGTAACAAGTTGTGTTTGATCCAACGACAGGGCTAGACACATGCAAAATGTGTACATCTCCAGCAGAGTCTAGTATCACGAATTTTTTCTGCGACAAAGCTTGGATGCAAATTGCCTTCAAAGACATAACCGGCAATGTTCTAGATTTTAAGTCCTCAATCTCCTTAAATGCCACAAAACATGCACCACCTTCACCATATTCTATTCTGTATTTTGTAGACCTCTGCTTTACTGCAAGTTAAGATGCATAATCAGCTGCACAAGCCAGCGGCATTCAAACTGTTTTCAGGTATCTCAACACTTAATGAAAAGAAATACAGAAGCAACTTCAAGATGAATATTAAGCAGATAGTATAAGGACCAAAACTTCACCCGTTAGAACCCTACAAAGATTTGAAGAAACAGAGTCAGTAACCCACCCACCAACTAGAAAGTTCACACAGAAGAAAAGAAAACACAAAGACAGCCCCTAAACAAAGATGCATTTTCAATATTCAAATTTACCATCTAGAGGGATCCATATCATATAAACCAAAGGACAGCACCTTGCATACTATCAGAGGCACCATTTTGTGGTAAAAAAGAAATACCTAAAATCAATTTGCTAGGGCAAATTATACAGGAAATTGCAAAACTTGTAGAAATTAAGTTATATCTAATGGAATGTCAAAGTAGAGTTAATAATGCTATGACAAACCATACCATGGGAAGAAGAGCGTCAAGACAAGGGATGCTGATCCACACAGACATTGCATGGGATAAATGTTTGAGAGCAAGGCACTACATGCCAATCCACACACATACACATTTACAGAGGCAATACCAGTCCACAGAACTAAGGATATATTTCGCCCAAATGGACATAAGCCAAAAAGCAGAGGCCCATACTCGGATTAACACATCATTACGAGCAATTAAAGAGCCAATGCTAGTCACTGAATCGGGACCATCTAGGCCAAGTGAGATGCTCTATGATGAAAGTTATTGGAGGAGGGCATGTGCCCTTAGTTTTAGGCATTGAAACATTTGCTCCTTGCTCCTAAAATCTAGTATCCTTATTTATGTCTCTCTCTAAAAAGAAAAATCCTCCCTTTATTTCTCATTATCATTTCTTTTCCCTTTCTAGAAAATTCCATTTTGCATAATTATAGGGAAAAGAAAAAGAGAAACTACAAAGGTACATTGACAGGAGGAAACTACTAACAAAGCAAGGCCAGTCAGGAAAAAAAATGTGATCATAAGCATGGGCATTAATAGAATAGGTTAGCAAATTAAAAAACAATTTTTAGAAATAAGATAACATTTTTGAGTTCTTTAAATGACACAAACTAGGAATTACTTTATGCTTTTCACCATAGGCATTCAGGTTTTTTTTTTTTTCCCCTAAAATGGACTGATAAATAACCATGTGGCTTTTTGATTAACTAAAACTCTCTTTTCAAAATAACAGGTATGAGGAACCGGAAGCTAAAAGTTTACTTGGAGCTGCTACAGAGAAATGGAAAATGGAGCAGACAGAGATAACATGGAGGAAAATGTAGATAACAGGGGTTTAAATCTACTGAATTTCACAACAACAGCTAAAAGAACAAAAGACAAGATTGTCAACAGAATTAAGTCCTTGAACGATACAATTGATTCACCCTCACAAGAAAACTAAGACAAAGTTGACTCTGATGAGGTGACTCCCAAAAACTAGGCCAAAACTTTCTCACAATGAAGAACAGAGCAAGTAAATTAAAAGGAAGCAAAGTCAGAACCTGCATCTGGAACTTTACACCTCCTTCAGTTCATTAGAAGTCTCATAACGTCTAAACTTTCAAATTGTTTTCTTTTATTTAAAATACTTCACTTGACACCCAAGAGTTACTGTAATTATGACCATGAGAAGCAACACAACCCTGAAAGTTAAATAATATTCTCTGCCTAATGACCTTGCATTTCGAACTTTACCAGTTCTAGGCTACCAACTCAAACAGGGTGACCTAAAATTCGCCACTTCTCATAAACACTGGAGAAAGTAAAATGACAATCGCAATAAATATCTTGTCCATGTTGTTCCAAAAAGGTTTTGATCAGTTACTATTCTATTTCTCTTTCAAGCCATTGAATTCATAAGTTAGTGAAATTTACACCCGTCTCCCCTCACAAAATCATATCAAAAGTGATTGTAGAAAATCTTGCCATCAAAGAACCTGCACAATGCATCCATGTATTTACGTTGCACCCAACACACACCTAAAGGGTAAATCCAAGCAATAGCACTACTAAAGGTGCACGGAATCAAGCTAAAACTAGAAAGAACTTCCTTTTCAAAAGGAGAAGAAAAGAAAGCCCAGAAATCCATGTAAAATGAGAAAGATGATGCACAAGGAAACTTCGCGTAAAAACTACAGATAAGGTTCTAATAAATAACCTACCTTCTAAATTTAACTTTGATAGCCTGGAGTCCCAGTAGACTACTCAAAAAGACAATGCTGATAAATATTAATGCAATAAATTCCGAAACCAATATGAAGATTTGTCATTCTAATCATATTTAATAACTCCTAAACATAGAGATAGCATTAGCATTCTCCATTGCAACAAAACTAATTCTTCACAAGGATAGATCCATCCAGAATGCCTGTCGTTGACATACATGTCCCAAAAATTTCAAACTTACAGAACAAATAAGAACAAAACTTTGACACACTTCGACTAGCAATATGTTAGACAATCCCACATATTTCATATCCTATGCTGCAACTGGAGCCAGCTCCACTCCTAAGAACTTTTCAGAACTATGTTTCACATAAAGAAGATCCATGAAAAAAATCGATAACATCACAGCATAAAGCATATTGCAAGTCTCTCAGGTAACCTGTCCTGATTAACTTGACTATAAATTACTCAACAGAAGTAAATTAACAAGAGAATAAACATCGCACTTTTGGTATGCAGCACAAAACCAAAATTTTAAAAGCAACATTAGGGTACACAAGCTTACCAGATACACCATGCTTCTCAATCCTGGCTTCCAGATAACCATTGCAAGCAATCTCCGAACTCAACCCACCATCACAAAGAGCCTCCTTAGTTATCCCATTTGGCAAACGCACTACTTTAGCTTCCAATTTCCCGTTCAAAGGCAGATTACTCTTCACTTTCCTTACCTTCCCTTTCACCAAATCCTTCAAACTCAAAACTCTAACTCCATTTTCCTCCCCCAGAATCAAGAAGCCAAAGGACACACTCATCGACCAGACAGGCCTGCAACACTCAATCACAGCACATCTCATCAATTTCACCACCACAGTCCCTTCGCCACTATCGCCACCATCCACCAATTTGACAGCAAAAATGCATATTTTCAGACTCGAAGCCGAATACATAACAAAGAAATTGATCGACCCAGCGATCTTAATAGAAACCCCATGATTAACATGCAACAAAACTCCCAACTTCTGATCAAACTCGATTCCCTTCTGGTTGCAAACAACTTTAGCTCTGCTAAAGCCCTTATTATCCTTCTGGAGCGCATAGAACCTGAGCAGAACCCGGGACCCACCTCTGTGAGGACCTCCTACAATAAAGAGGACACGTGGGGACGACCCATTGGTCGAATTAACGTTAGGGTTAGGGTTTTGGGAATGGAGAAGAAGAAAAGTGGAGGAAGAGGACGGAGGGGGGATCACGGTTTGAGGGGAAGGGAGAGAAGAAAGAGAGAGAGGCGACAGAGAAGGATGGAGAGAAAGTGAGGAATCAGAGTGCACGAGAGCAAGAGACAGAGAGTTGGGTTCAAAGAGGAGAGAGGAGATGTGAGAAGAAGGGAAAGAGAGAGAAGGGTTTGGGAGATTGAGCTTCGAGGCTTGGACAACAACCATTAGCGGCACCTGAGATTTGTCGTTCCTGCATTTGATGGCTTAGCAATCAGGATGTATGGAGGATCAAAAAAAGGAACATTGTGGATTGTGTGCTCCGTTGGGTGTGATCTTTGGGTCTCTTGTGGTGGGTAGTAGTTGGTTGTCTTGTAGGAGATGGTTGACGAGAGATCCAAGGAGATGATTAACGAAATTAATTACATTGCTAATGATATTTTATAGTTTTAGATTACTTGATGCTCTGCATTAAGAATTTAAGTTAAGATTTGGATCTTCTGTTTAGCTGTGAGACGGTGATACGAAATAACTTTTAAAAATTAATTTTTATTTATTTATTTTATTTTATATTGATATATTAAATTATTAAACCATTCGTTTTGATTTTTTATTCAAAATTTTGTTAAAAAAATGACGTGGAAGCCTTCAACCTAATTTCTATAGGTGGTATTTTTTAATAATTATTTAAAAAATGATAAACTCTATTTAAAATTCTGATATTTTATTTTTTCAAATATATTTTAATATTTTAAGTTATCAATTTAAATTAAAATAAATATAATTAAAATTGGATATTTAAATTAGATATTTTTTACAACAAATTGTGATTTTAAACTTGTAGATATGTAAAGTAATATTTAAGTTATTATAAAAATAAATTTTTTAAAAATAAAAATTTTATAAAATTTTGATGTTTATTTTATATTATTAATTAAAATTTTGTATTTAAAAAATAATAAATAAAATTTTTAATTTATCAATTTAATATTAATTTAATTTAAATGAAATTTTATTTAAAAAATTATATATTTAAAATTTATATATTTAAATTCTAAAAACTTAAACAGTTTATCATTGTGAAAGTGCAATGATGTCTGCAAGTGACAAACTTAACAAACCGACAGACTTGAACTCAGTGGTCGATCTTGATATCAAAGATAACTCAATTTGTTTTCATAAATATTTTATTGAGTAAAAAATATTTAAAATTTTATTTCATATTTTATATTATTAATTAAATTTAAATATTCAGAATTAATTAATTAAAATTTAAATTATTAATTCATATCAAATCAAACCATATTTTTTTAGTAGTTTCTAAATTCAACTTTAATGGAGAATAATTTTTTTAGTAGCGTTCTCTTCCACCTTAACTAAATATCTGTTTGAAAAATAAAAGATTTGAATTAATTTACCAAATCAACCTTTGTTTTGAAGAAATTAGTTTAAAAAAATTGTAAGAAATTGATGAGTTTTAAGGATTCAAATGTAAATTAAAGAAAATTTTAAACTTTTTTTAACACTTAGAAAGACAGAGAGAGAGACTTAAGTTTTTTTAAAATTTGAAATCAACCATTAGTTTATAAAAATTTATCAAAACAAGTGTGAGATTTGTGAGTTAAATGATATGAATAAGGATTTGAGAAAATTTTAAATTTTTACTTGATGATTTTTTTAAAAAAATAATTGCATAAGAAAAAAACAGGAAGTTAAAATTTAGCTAAATTAAAATTAAAATTATAACTTTTTAACTATCATAATTGGATTGATAACACATAATATAAATTAAAATCATAAAAAATTATCACTTTTTTATTTAAAATCTTTCCAAAAATATTATAACTAAAATTTATATAACGCCTCATTGGAGCAATCGGATTGAAGCGATCGATAAAATCATGTCTAACTCTCTCATAAAATGATCTCTCGGTGAACCTTAAAACTTCAACAGTACCTAATGTACAAAGTTTATAGGCATATGTATGACGGACCAACATTAAGAATAAATTATACTATATAGTTTTATTATTCTTATTACATTATTGTTTAAAAGCAAATAGTCATAAATTTCTTCCACGATGCTTTTTTAGCCAACTCACTAAAATTGGAAATATTTGATTTGATATGAGAAAATTAAAAAAAAAAAGGAAAAGAAAAATGCTGCATAAACGCAATTAAAAGCAGTGAATGTGATAAATAATATTGATAGAGGTAATGATCATCTCAGTCCAGCGGGTCCATGTAGAATACAGTAAAATAATATCATGGTCAGATGCTACCTAAATTATTTTGGGTATGGCCCACTTCACTGTTTACCTAATAATAAGGTTCCACATTGATTAATATTATTTATGAATAATTGCTTTTTCCTATACACATATTATATTCTTCAAAATATAGCTTACGCATTTATTTTTGGATGAACACAATTACTAATTTATTGAGAAAAACTTTTATTTGATGAATTTATTAAAAAATAATATTATATATTTTACACATCCAAGTATCAATTAAATCAATTATATGTTTGCTGTTTTAATTTATTTAAATTTAAATTATGTTGTAATTTTTTAAAATTAATATTTAAATTAAGGGTATTGAGTAATGAATTTTGATTTAAATATTTTTATAGGTGTCAAAAAAAAAAAAAGCTTAAAGCCACATTCTCAAAAAAAATTAATTACTGAATTTTTATAAAATATTATATTTTTGAAAATTTAAAAATTTATTAAAAATAATTACGAATATAAATTATTCAAAATTAAGAAATATAGAATATATCAATTATTTAAGTTAATTTTCAGATATTTTAATAATATTATTATCTTTAATTTTTATACTATTAAAATTAAAAAATATTTTTATATTTATCATACTTTGAATAATGTTATATATGTTATCAGTTTTAAATATTTTTAATAATTCTGTAACATATTTATAATACAAATATAATTAACAATATTATATATATATGAAATAATTTTAAAATTACATAAAACATAAAAAATAAATATCAAAAAAATTTAATCTAATAAATGTTTAAAAAATATGACACTTAATAATTTAATAAAATTAACAGTTAATTTTTTATATTTTTATTATAAATTATAAAAACTTAAATATCATTTAAATTTAAAAAATACTATTTTTAATTTTTATTTTAAATTTTAAAACGTATTAACGATAAAAAATCAAATTAAACTTAACTTCTAAGTATATTTTTTATTGTTAAAATGTTAAAAAAAATTATATAAATAAATTATACTTTTTATTTCTAATCGATAACTTAATTTTAAATAATTTTTTATTTACAAATTATTTAATATAAATTTTTTACAAATTAAATAATATTTTTTTATGATAATAACTTAATTATTTTTCAAATTTATAAAATAATTTTTAACTAAAATTTGTAATACTAAATATTTAATTTAAATACTCTTAATTTTTTATTTTTAATAAAATTTATATTTTTATTAATTAAATTTTATTTAAATTATTTAAAAATTCAAAATAAAAATTAATATATTTTTGAAATTTGAAATAATACTTATATTTTAAATTTTATAACAAAAATGTCAACATCAACTGAAATAAACAAGAAAAAAAAAAAAACCAATCCGTGCTACAATGTCTTCAATAAACTTAAGGGCATGCAAAACCGATTGATGACATTTCTTTTTGTGCGTGTATCGTATCATCATTCAGACACGATTGTCGGAACCAGCCCCACCAAAACAGAGATCAAGAAGCTCCAAATGCAACCATTTTTAAGGGTTAAAAAAAAAGGGAACAGGACCAACACCGTCACCATCACTATTAACGAAACTTTCCATTAGCCTTCTGCAACCCCACAATTCCATTGATACAACAACGACAACGACAACGACAACGACAACGACGTCAATTCAATTTGTCAAAAGCTCCACAAACCCATTAACAAAACCCATCCTTTTCTTGTTATTTTCAGGGAAAATTTTATTTTATTTTCCTACTTGTTTTCTTAATCTGTGTGACTAGGAATGGTGGCGTGAGGCTCGCAGGCCTTGGCGGCCGGGTGCGGCTCCACCGCGGGGCTGGGCTCGACGTGCTTTCCGAGGAGCTCCTCCGGCAAGTCCTTAATGCCCTTCAAGTAGAAAGTGTAGAAGAGCTTGAAGGGGAAGATGATCTGTTGCAGCTTAACCTGACCGGAGACTCCCTCGAAGATCCCTGACCCACCGGTCACGGCGAGGTAAGAGTCCTCGTATGTCAGGTACGGTCCCTGCACGGCTATGTGGCCGTAGTCACCGAAGTAAAAGCTGTATATAGCCTCGTATCGGTCACCTTTCATATCCGGTTTGTTCTGGATCAGAACGCATATGCCGGCAGTTATCCCGATCCGTTTTTGCAGGTCGCCGGTGTACAGCTGTAATAAGAGCCGCGATAAGAAAAAAGAAAAAATCAATCAGCCAAAAATTTCACTGTAATACTGAGATAATTCATGGGTCTATCTACTATTTCCAGGGAAGCAAACAGAAAAGGGAAGAAAATCAAAAAAGAACAGGAAAAGAGATCAAGAACTTCCAAAGTTCACAGTTTGGGCAATGAATCGAGGGCCTTTTCCCGAGGAAAAGACGAGATTTCTCCGAGAACGGACAAAAGAAAGAATTTTTCTGCGTAAACAAACAAAAAATAGGTGGAGAGCTTACTTTGTTACTAAAAGGAACAAGATCTCCAAGAGAGTTGACAGATTTCTGGCTCAGCCGGAGATAAGCAGGGCTTCCACGATCTCTCTCGTTGATCTCATACACGCTCAGTTCCTGCACCTTACCTGGGACAAACCAACGGCCAAACCAAAAGGATCAGCACTAGATCAGACAAAAAAAAAAAATCCCAAATTAGTCGGCACTATTAAAAACTTCCCGAAAATGAAAAATCACTCACTTGGAGCTGAATCACCGACTGGGTTAGCTTCGCTTCTGCAAGAGAAAGATCTTCGGGGTGTCGGCGAAAAGCTGTTGAACCTCGAGTTTTGAGTGAGAGAAGACGGGTTTTTCTTCTGGAAAGGGAAAGCTATTTTAGCCGCTGAAGAAGCCCGAAGCGATCTCGCGTTAGCTAGTTTGACGCAAGAAGAAGCAGCAGTGGTTCTCAGAGCAGATGTTGAACAAGCCATTGTAGGTCGTAGAGCTGGCAAACTGATCTTCTGTTTGGTGATTGGGAAGAAAGAAAGCTGAGGAAATTGATGAGGAAAATGGAGGGTGAGGTGGGATTTTATAGAGTAAAGTTTTTAGCCATGTGGGCGTTTTGTCTACCAGGGTGTCCGGGGGACGGTGAAGATGTGTTGTGGGAATAGTCAACCAGTCATCCGTCGCACGTGGAAGTTTCTTTCCTTTTCTTTTCTCGGCTCTTCCCACGTGATTTTGGTCCGTTGGACGGAACAAAGGTGGCAGAAGCGTGTTTCTGGTGAGATGGTCCGAGACAGGGTTTTTGTTGATGTTTTATTTATTTATTAAGTTAATGTTAAAATAAATAAAATAAATTTTAATTATTTATCATATTATATTATTACGTGTTAATATTTTTTAAAAAATAATAAAAAATTTTAATTTGTATGATTAAAAAGTAAAATTTTAATTATTTGTTCATTAAAATTCAGTAAAAACAAAATTAATATCTGCATGCCCAAGCAATGGATTAAAAGCCAAGTGAACAATAGTGAATTTGTTTCCTGCACGTAAATCTTATCATGTCCGTTTAGGAAAAAAGAAATTTTGTGGTTCCATAAATGTTACATTAGTTTTGATGAAGTTATTTTATTATATAATATGTAAAAAAATTTAAATTTTTATGTTATTAAATATGATGTTTTTTTTTATTTTTTAGTTACGTACAAAATTTTAATTTGAATATTCATATTTTATTTTTTATTAATTTTAAATCAAATTAAAAAATTAAAATTAGATAATAATTTTTTATTCATAATTATAATATTTTAAAACATAGTGATATCAAAAAGATATTATCATTTAATTTTTTATTTTAAAAATGTTAATATTTTAAAAATCCAACAATTTTATCATAAAACAACGTAATTTTAATAATATAAATAAGTTAAATCCATTTTAAACATATCCAACTTGTTGAAGGTTATTATGGTTCAATCCATCAAATTAATCAATTATCTAATTTTTAAAACACCGATTAAAACGTTTTTGCTAGCTGTAGTTTGTGCTTTTTCATATAAAACATTTATTCTCGTTTACCTTAAATCATTATTAAATGATTGATCATATAATTACTTTTATATTATAAATATTAGGTGCATGAAAAATGTGGGTATTTTTGGAATTACACTAAGAACCCTAAATTGGAATTTTGCAGCACAAGTAGGAATTGCGGGTCAAAGAAATCTAAAAAAATCAACTCGAATTGGAAAATCAGAAGAAAAAAGTTTGAGTTTTGACTCTCAGTAGGCATAAAGCAAAGTTCTAGTTTTATACTCTTTCTCGATTGAAAATGGTAAGAGACCGAAACAAGCAGGAAGGTTTCCTAGTCAGCATGATTCCTTTTTTTTTTTTTTTTAATTTGGTACAACCAAGAGTACTGAAATAACTAAATCAAGCCAAAAAGTTTCTTTTTTTAATCTTTTTTCTGTAATCTAGCCTGACCTAAAAATAGTTTTCATGTTAAAATAGTTGCCTATATTATATAAAAATTTATGATAAAAGTTATTAAAATTTTTGAATTATATTTGATGTGTTAAATAGAATCATATAATTTTAAAAGTTAATAAATCAAATATTTATTTATCAATTTAAATTTAATTAATTATTATTAAAAATTTTGAAATTTAGAGATATTTAAATTTGTGACGTGGTACAATGAATTTTGATTAAAAAATATTCGTTTATCTAAATAAACATCTAAATTATTTTTAAAAAATTAAAACAATTATTTTATTATTTTAAAATATTAATTAATTTTATAAATATAATTTGTTAATAAATATTATTAAAAATAATATATATAACATTAATTTAATTTAAATAAATTAAGAAAATTAGATATGAAAATATTTTTAAAATAATTTTTTAACATTAAAATAATATTAAATTACCGTATAGAGTTGAAAATAACTTTAGTGAGGCACACAGAAAAGAGAAGCACGTGAAAATTAAAAAAAAAAACAATATAAAAATTGGTCATGAATTGGCGAGTCAGGAGCTTAGTTGTCATAAGCGGCACGTGCAAATAAACAAACGGCCCAAATAAAAAGAAGAGTACGTCGTACGCGCGTGTTGTGAATTTATTATAAGTATTAAAATGAGTTTGGCTAATGCTTTAAGTGCATTTCTGTGTTTTTGAAAACCTTGGACGGTGAGAATTTGTCCATCACATTTATTAGTAACGTGGAAATTTAGTTACTAATAATTGGAAATTCATTTTTTATTTATCATTTTTTAAAATAATTTTATCATGTTCTTAAGAAAATGAATTTTTATTTTTTAGCTCATTAAATAATCAAAAAAATAATTATAAATATTATTCACATTAAGTTCATATATATATATATAATAAGGATAAATATTTTTTGCTGATCAGCTTTTTAATATGAAGTTTTAATGGTAATTTTATAATTTTTGAAAAAATATTGCATTTATTTTATTAAATAGACTCGTTTTATTGTCCATTCAAAATTTTTGTCCAACTTAAATAAATGAAAATTCTGATTCATGTAGCAAATCTCTCACAACTTTTGAATGTGTCAACGAAACAACAGAATAATGTTTCATGTATTGATTATTTGTATAAGTTTTTATATCATATATTTTTTATAATTTAATAAATACATACAAAAACTAA
This sequence comes from Moringa oleifera, assembly GCA_021397835.1. Taxonomy (NCBI): domain Eukaryota; kingdom Viridiplantae; phylum Streptophyta; class Magnoliopsida; order Brassicales; family Moringaceae; genus Moringa; species Moringa oleifera. The sequence goes on from JAJFZO010000094.1 coordinate 4,952,486, forward strand.
AATATAAAATAAATAAAACTATAAAAAATAGTATTTTTTCAACAGATTTTAGATATCATCGAATGGTTGAAGTTGAAAATTTGAATTCAACAATATATTAAATGCACATTATTTTAATTTAAAAATTATTTTTAAATTTTATTTTAAACTTCAATTTTTTTAAAATAAACATGATTAATAAAAAATAATTAAATTAAAACTTCTTCAAAAAGTTCATTAATTGAAAGTACTTAAATTGAGGATTCTATACTATGAAGGTTGATTTAAAATATTTTATGGACATAAAAAAATATTTAAACTACTGTTTCAAAAAAATTATTTCAGTGCTAAAATGTATTATTTAAAAATTTTACTATCAATAATATGAAATATTTATAATAAATAGTTTGTAAGTAAAAAAATTGTTCAAATTTGTGAAATTGACTCAAAATAAAGGATAGAATTTATTATTCGAGTCACTTTTTATAAATTTCAACACGGAAAATATGTTTAATTTTTTATAATAATTTAAAGTAAAAAATTATTATATAAGATATTTGATTTAAATATTCTCAATTTTTGGATTTTTTACAAAATTTATTTTAAATCAAATTGATAAATTATGATTTGATTTATCATTTTTCAAACATGAAAACTTGATTGCTATTATAGAATAAATATCAAAATTTTATGAGAATTTTATTAAAAAAATTAGAGCCAAGAAATAAATGAAAAATTTTAAATATTTCAAAATAAATGAGAAAATAAATTTGATTAAAAAATACTAAAAAATTATAATTTTTAGATATTTTTATAATTACTTTGTACAAGAAAACTGAAAAAAAAGAGTTCCCCGATATATTATAGTGACAAATTAAGGACTGAGATTATAAAAGTTCCCTATCACTCAGTTTTTAGATTTTTAACTATTTCATTAATCAATATTGGTGAAGGTAGTCAAATGAGCCTAGTCATTCATAAAGGCCCAACCATAAGTCCAAGCCCCGTGACCCAAATCCACTTTGTCAATGGGTCCTGAAACAATGAGTAAACCAAAATTTAATAAATTTAATAATTATATATTATTTTTCAAATTTTATATTTATTATCATAAATTATAAAAATATTTTTAAAATTTCATATTAATAAATTCAATCTGAATTGAGGTAAGTGACAAAAAATTTATCCATGGGCTCCCTTTTGACGATTTAATAAAATGTTTTATCAATTAAAGACATTAAAATTTATGTTTTATTTAATTGATCAATAAGTTATAAATATAACATTTTTTGACTGAGAAAAGTTAAAATGAAAAAAAAAAAGAAGAGGTTTTCCGTTTGTCTGTTTGTATTCCGTTTATCATTTTCCCCTTTGTCTCTTCTGGTTGAACTTTCCTTTCTTTTTCTCTGCTACTTTTTATTTTCTCGTGAAAAAGCTAGCCAAACAGAAAAAGATTTGCCTAAAGAAACAAGGCATAGAGGCATGCAAGGGAGACAATTGACTCCATTATCATCAGCAGTAGAGAGCTGTGCATGTCATCGATCACAGGCGGCTAGTTGAGTGGCACGCAACTCATGAACATGCAAAGATCCGAGATTTGCGTTGATGGGTCTTTTGTACCCAAAATAAAGACAAAAACTTTCCCTCTTCCCGCCCTTCCTACCCATGCCCAGAAGCCCTTTGGCTGCTTTTTGTGGATTCGAACATAATATCTAGCTAGAAACAATGGATGATTTTCTCAGGAAACAAACAAAACTATCCCTTATTGCATTAATTTTTACCTCTTTCTCTCTCTGGGTGTTAAAAAAAAAATGTAGTGAAGTCATGTTGTAGCAGCTGGAGGGCAACGCATGCATAAGGAGGGGTCTTGTCCATCAGTTCTCAGATCATTGGCTCTTCCCCCTCGGCCTCTCTGCTCACTCTGCCACCGTCTCTCTCTCTCTCTCTCTCTCACATCCCAATCAAAGAAACAAAACAATTCTTACGCAGTTCTCTCTCTCTCTCTCTCTCTCTCCCTCTCTCTCTTTCTGCATTTATATATCTCCTCTCAGTCGCTGCAGCATCTCCACTTCCAAAGAAAGAAAATAGAAGAGAAACCCACTTCCCTCCCTCTCCCTGTTTCTGTATGTCTGTCTGGTTCTTATCGGATAGCTTACTCTTGGTTCAGATGCATTGGAGGGTTAGCAGAAGGATCAGGAAACATAGAAGGGGCACAATGATGAGCGCCAAATGAAGGAGCGTCAACGTTGGCAACCAGAAGAAGACGCCATACTCAAAGCTTACGTGAAGCAATATGGCCCCAAGGACTGGAGCCTCGTCTCTCAACGCACCGGCGAGGCCCTCAGCCGTGATCCCAAGTCCTGTCTCGAGCGTTGGAAGAACTATCTCAAGCCTGGTATCAAGAAGGGCTCGTTGACCCTAGAAGAGCAGTCGCTTGTCATCTCTCTCCAGGCCAAGTACGGTAACAAGTGGAAGAAGATCGCCGCCGAGCTTCCCGGCCGGACTGCCAAGCGTCTCGGCAAGTGGTGGGAGGTTTTTAAGGAGAAGCAGCTTAAGCAACTGCAGAAGACCCAACAGCAGCAGCAGCAGCATCAACACAATTACAAGGAGTACCCCTCATCCGACCAGGGCAATATTCCGTCCCCCGGGGACTCCGTCGCTCAGGGAAGGTACGACCACATCCTCGAGACGTTCGCCGAGAAGTACGTGCAACCCAAGCTCTTTGGGTACCAGAATCTGAACCTGGGTCCGGTTTTGCCCTGCAGCATGAGCTTGCCGGATCCGGACCCGGTTCTCTCCCTTGGAACGGGTTGGACAGCGCCGTCTTTTTCGTCTTCTTCCGCGACTACCGCGTCTCCGTCAGTGAGCTTGTCTCTTTCTCCATCGGAACCTCGCGTGGACCAAGACTTGACCCGTTGCTTACCGACTCAGTCGATGGGTACCCTCTTACAGTACTGCAAGGAGCTTGAGGAAGGGAGGCAGAGCTGGCTACAGCACAAGAAGGAAGCCACATGGCGGCTGAGCAGACTGGAGCAGCAGCTAGAGTCGGAGAAAGCAAGGAAAATGAGAGAAAAGATGGAGGAGATCGAGGCCAAGATGATATGCTTAAGAGAAGAAGAAATTGCGTTTCTTGGAAGGGTAGAGAGCGAGTACGGAGACCAGCTGGTTGCCCTACAGAGAGACGCAGAGAGCAAAGAAGCTAAACTGATGGAAGCTTGGCGCGGCAACCATGTCAAGTTTTCTGAGCTTATCGAGCAGATAAGACTCCGTTGTCACCACGTTGGGTTCAACGCAGGGACAAAGGATATACACCGATCGACCTAACGCATAATCATGAAATCAAAAACATCATAAGGTCTCCTTCAACAATCAGACCCTGGAATCCATGATCCACCATATTTAGTAGCTACTCTTTTCTTGTTCTTCGTTGTTTCTTTAATGGCGGGTGTCTCTGTTTAGGCTCTTAATAATGAGATACTGTGGCCTGATTAAATCAGATACCTTAACTAAGCGCCGTTGATGTAAGCCGTGCAAGGGTTTGATCAGAGTGATTTGACAATGATGATCTTGTGGACTACCTTTTAATTAATTAACCTTTTGAACCCAAAGTGAAGGTTGGACGATAAGGCACAGAGAGTGAGAGAGAGAGAGAGAGAGAGGAGCGTGACAAGACCAAGTCGAGGTCGTCTGGTGTGTTGTGTCCATTCTGTTTCTGTCAGCTAAAAAGAAAAGCAGAAAGACAACATTGATTGTGGTCTGCTGTCCATGATTTACACTCTTCCCAGTTCATTTCTTCTAGTCATTCAGATACTCTATAAAAAAATCTCTAAATTTATACATCAAATTTAATATTAATTTAATATTAAAATATTAAAATATTAGTTTAATAATATAAATAATAATAATTTAATATTTTTATCAATATTTTAATTATATAATTTTTTTAACTTTTTAAATAATTATAAGATTAATTTATTGTTATTAAAATATTTTTAATTTTAATTAATATTATAATTTAAATTTATGTTATAATCATTAATATATTATTATATTTATTACACTATTTTTTAATTAAAATAAATTTTATTTTTATTATATTTATATAAAATTTAAATTATACCATAAATTACAAAATATTATAAAATTTAATATATTTTAAATAATAATTTTACTATTATATATGATATTATTATTAATTAATTAATAATTTTTATTAATTTAAGTAAAATTATATTAAATATGAATTTTATTTAAATATTTTAATAACATAACATATTTAGTGCCACTATAATAATGTATCAAATTTGAAATATCACGATAACTGCACCAAATTGTTGAATTATTTTTATGAATTTATTAGAGGTTATTTTAGCAGATTTTGAACATTAAATTAGTGTTTTATGGTTTTCATTAGAGGTCACCTAAGTCTTGTTGAGTTCTTTTTTTTTATTTAAATTTTTTTCATTATATTATTGTAATACATTATTTATTTATTTTATTAAATTATCATAAATTATTTTAAAAAATAAGACACATTTAGATCAGCAAAAAGACTTCAATTCTTTTGGTAAAAGCTAAGAAGTTTGGATTAAGAGATGGCAATAAAAGCACCTTCAAATTGGATTAAAATTTTTTGTTGCTTTATTTTTTGTCAAATTTTAAATTTTTTATATGTATTAATTTAATAAATTATAAATATAATAAATTATAAATATATTTTTATTTATTATTAAAATTTTAATTAAAAAATTATTCCAATTTTTTGCAAAAAAACACAAAAAATTGCATAGTTATAACGACTATTTTTTTGTTCTCATCTAAAATTGGACTTCGGTTAAATAAATGTAATGATCCAGTCTTTTATAGAACCAAAAACCAGTTGGGCCCTGACAATTTGGCCTGCTAGTATATTTCTGTGGTTATCCAAATGTTTTATTTAAATTTAAGATATTAATCTCATTTAATTTCAGTTAAAATTAATATATATGTTTACTATATAAAAATAAAATAAAATTTTCATAATTTAATTGATCAAAAATTAACTCATTTTCAATGTGATTCATATGATTTATTCACATAATTTAAACTCTTTTTTTTTTGTCATTTTACCGCAACAAATCAATAAAAAATCTCTGAGATATAATAATTAATATATGAGATCTTAAATTTAACGACCAATAATAAATTTATTAATTATTATATTTTTCTCAAAAATGCTGGAATTATAGTTAAGTTCACTTATCCAATCTTCGGATACTTAGTATATCAAGTTCTGAGATTTTGTACTTACACTATACATTTCTCGTATTTTTTTTAATTACATTGCAACATTAATGTTGCTTCTAATCAAACATTAATAATCAAATAAAGTCGTAAACACCATAAACGTACCCTTAATACAATGAACCGTACAAGTTAAGCACGACATGATCTTCGAATAAACCGAGACAAAGATACGGCGATAATCTGAATTTAATTAATGAGCCGGAACAAATTAAAAGGGTATAGTATTGATCAATTTATGCAATAAATAGCAACACAAAGTCGACAAGGAAAGACTTTCTCTAAAGCAAAAATCAAGGTTGTCTGCCTTATTTAGGGCATCGACCATGTCCGTCACGAGGTTGTCACGTGCTTGCCGGTCCACTTTGTACGTTACAATTTTGGTAATTTTGTATTGTGTACAAAGTAGAGAGTTAAAGAGACAAAAAAGCTTGGTTTCTTTGTTTGGTAATGGTGTCATTTGGGATAATTTAATGGCTATTGTCTCCTTCTAAGAATATTTTCTTGCATTTTCCCACACTTTCTCTCGCTTTCCATTTGGTTTTGATTTTTGGTGTATGATTGGTTCAATGTTCCTGCCTAACTATAAATGATGGCAAAACCCTCATTGAGGCTCACATAAATCTCAAATTAGATAATCCAAGCAAAGATTTTTTTAATTTATTTGAAAAATTTTAACTTATTTTAAACACCCCAAATTTTCCCCTCCACACCCTAAAATAAAGAACAAAAGGGTTTTTATTTTATTAATTAATTTTTAACCATTTTATGATTTTATAAAATCAAATCGGATTTTAATTTAGAAGGTTCTCGATAAACTTATATCCGCTTACTTACAAACAAATGACTATCTAATTCTTATTTATCTCAAAATTTTTCTTTATTTTATTCATGGAAGTATTGAAGAAAAAATACGATCAAAACTATATAATAAAAAAATTATACAATGTAGTTATTTTAATTAAGCTCGGTGTTGACCCTCAATTGGCTACTAAGATGTGGAATGAATCGGACCAACTAGTACAAGTCCCGGCGGCGACTAGGGCATTTCCGATGTGATTCATAAGTCACGAACGGGTAGCACGATACAAAACATGTGGGATTATGTTGTGGTAATGGTTACTTAGGTTAATAAATTAATCTAATTTTGTTGGGTTTAAACTAGCCATAAGATTCTTCGGCAACTTATTGAGTTTCGAGCTTTCATATTGTATCCTTAATTATGTTTTGTCTCTTGGTTATTCATTTAATCTGTCACACTTGTATTCAATTTGAAGTTTTAATTTAATAATTTTATAGCCGATTGTTTTTTTTTTTTAGTAATTATCATCATAATTACATAGTTAATTATCTCGTTCTATTTTTCTTAATTAATAAAAAATAATTAAAAGCATTATTTAGTAGTAAGTATTCTTATGTACTTGATAAGCACATTGACCTATTGTGTCATCAATTATGCACCATTGTTTAGTTGTAAGAAAATCCTCTATTTTGATCTAAGTTCGTAATATTTTTATTAAAAATCATAATTTGTTATATTATATTTATTAAATTATTATGTGTTATAATTCTTAAATATTTTTAAATAAATTTTGATATTAATTTAAAATTTTTAACACAATTAAAAGCAACATAATGTAGGATGTACTTAATGGGGTAACTGAGGGGTGGCGATTTTCTCTTTGGATTTTCTTTCTGGTATAATATCTTGTAATATTCCGGGAAAAGAAAAATCAGGGAGAGGTGATGAATAATGATGGCATCATTGGAGTTAATGGAACGGAGAGAAGTCAGATGAAATGACAAGGAACCAACACAGTTTCTTAGCACAGTGATGAAAACATGGGAGCTCGATCTGCTCAAATATCTAAGAGAAAAAACTTTGGCTTTCTTCAATCTTTTCCATCAATGGCCGACCATTAGTCATCCTGGTTGGTAGATTCTTACATTAAATTTTTCCTGCAGATAGTGACGTGGCCTACCCACAAATGGTTAGATTCAGAGAGAGATAGAGATAGAGATAGAGAGAGAAAGGGATGGATTCCAATTCGGCAAGAAGGCGAGGTGGGGGCCTGCTTGGATGGACCACCCTCACTCAGTTCTCTCTTTATATAAGACACTCTCCTTCGCCTCATTTTCAAACATTACTACAAAGCTAATAAGCTTCTTCCACATCTCACACTCCACTCTCTTCTCTTTCTCTCTCTGTGACAGTGATTAGGAAAATGAGCAACAGAGCAGCAGCCATGGGAGACTCGAAGAAGAAGATGTCCTGCAGGAGGCTAGGAGGGTATCTTAGAGAGCAAAAGGGAAGGCTCTACATAATTAGAAGATGTGTAGTCATGCTCCTCTGCTGGCATGACTGATCTCTTCCATCTTTGTCGCCTGCTTTCTCGATGGGATTTCAGACGACGACATCAGAAATGTCCCTGCCATGAATCCACTGGTCGATCTTTCAGCCGTTGGGAGCTAGCTCTGTCGGTTGCTGTAGTTCATTGGTTGTCCTCTTCTTCACCCTCCTCCAACTGTAAATAGGCAATGAGAGATAAATCAGTGTTAGGGTTGATGATAAGTGTAGTTGATCATCACTTAGCCTATGTACCCATAAAATTAAGCTTTAAATCAAAGATTGCATTAATTTTGCTTATTTCATGATATTATTATTGCATGATTAATTCTACTACCCATAAAGATATTGAACCATACAGTATAATATTATTTCATGGACCGCTAAATTAATTGGTACGGATTGAACTCAATTCAAACAAGAAAGAAAGGCTACTTAGAATATCACATTAGGCTATGATCGTTGATGGGTGTCTTGTGTAATAGGATCCATAATTGCTGGCTGTGGTCTTGTCAACTCAGATACGTATGGGTTGTACCCACTCACCATGATAAGACCCATTAATTTAATTTTATCGTCAATTTTGCTTTCCCCCCTCAATAACTTACGAACAATCTGCCTCTCATTCTCTTCCATCCTAATTTTAAATTATTAATTTAATGAAATTTCACTAAACATTTTATTTGAATTAAGCGTTCATGACTATTGTGAACACATGGATTTTAGGTTTTTGGAAAATTTTATCCTCTAATTTCCTATTTGCAAATGTTCTATATGGATTGATAGGGAACAAGGGTTGACCTCAATTAAAATGTGAGAAGACAAAGTCACATGATTCCACATACAAATAGGCTTTATTTAACGGCTACCCATCACTTTTTGATCATAATCTCGATTAGGTTATTGAGTAGACATTTGTCTTGGTCTAAATCCTCGAAGAAAAAAGTTTAATTAATTTTTTGGAAATTAAATAAAATTAATTAGTCAGAGGAAAAGACGAGATAAGTTTGTGATTAATGATATGATTTAATTTTCAATCATTTATAGTAATCTTTACAGTTTATCTTTTATAGCTTAGTCGCCTATAAATTAGTTCTTGATTGGACAAATTAATATTGAAATTCTAGTTTTAGAAGCATTTTATTTATCATTAAGTATATGTAATTTGAATAATTAAATTATAATAAAACATCTGAATTCAAGTTAATATATTACTTTAGTTTGATTAAAAGCAAATACTTATAGCATAATTATCATTGATGAAATTTAAATAAATTATATATCTAATTTGATATATTAATACTTTAAAATTATTAATATAAAATTTCAATTGGTTGCATTAAGCATATGAATCTATAGATACATGCACCATGTGGAACCATGTACATGCTTAGGGCTACACTAGCATGGAACAAAATGTGACATGTGACGATTCTACTTTAAAGTCTGATATTTTCTCCTAAGAGATGCACAGTATTAAACATAAGTTGTTGCTAGCTGGTTGAATAAAACATCCTAACAACTTAATTATCAAATTTTCATGCTCCGTTTGAAATCTACATTTTAAGTAGGGCATGTCCTACCCGTGTGATAGATCTATTTATCACCATATTTAATATTTTTGTTATATTCAATCTTATTTCTATTTATTTTTTAAATAAATATTTTAATTTAGTATCAATAAAAATAAATATATTTTAAAATTTTATTAATATAAACATGAATAAATACAAAAACATAGACACAAAAAAAAAATCTTATATTAAGCATGTTTTTAATTTGCATTTTGTTCTATCAATTGAATCAATTTTATATTAAAATTTTTAATTTGGACCCGTTTAAAAGAATAAAAAAAATTTGGTTAGTTATAGAGTAACACAAAATATTGTTTGTTAAAAAGAAAATAAAAAATTTAATTTCCTAATTAATAAACATTTCATTACACCGACAACTTTTAAGATCTGACTATATTTTGTTTTTTTTAAATAAATAAAAATAGTTTTAATAAATTTTAAAATTATTATTATTATTATTTGCATAAAATTTATGGCGTGCAACTTTTTGTGCACGTGTATGGAGCAAAAAGGATGAGGGAAGCAGAACCCAACAGTGGGACTTTAAACTGTTTGGTTGGTTCAGGTAACAGAGTAATGGGAAAGCAAAAAGCTTTCCGCGTGGTCAGATACAATCATCGCCATGTGGTAAAATTTGTTATTGTTCGGAAAAAGTCCACAAGGGCTGCATCTGATCATTACTCCACTCAATCAGAAACTGCCACGTCATGGTGGTAGACCAGACTGGCTTACTTTAGTCAAAATGGCAGCTTTATCTTACCCACGTGCACATGCTAATCTTCTATGCCCCACCCCCATTACCCCCATCTGTCTGATCCTATATTCCTATCATGACACTGCGGCCCCCTATCTCTCTTGTGTAACTATATGATGCCTGTGGGACCGCTCATAATGCTTATTTAAGATCGTTTTATACCATAAATATATGAATTGGTTTTATTTCATAAAATCTTTTTAGAATAAATATAAAAAACTCTGAATCTTCTTTTAATTTTAATTTTAATTTTTTATTTTTAATTATGTGTTTAAAATTTTAATTAAATTTAATTTAATTTTAGCTAAAATTATTATATAAAATTAATAATATTTTTATTTTTAAAATATCATTTAAATGATTCAAATAAAATTTACATTATATTTCAAGTCAAATTTTTTAAAATAAATAATTTTTAGATCATAAATTGTTTTTATAAATTTTTAAAATTTTAGCAATATAAATTGTTTTGAAAATATATTTTCAATAATTAAAAACTTTTGAATTTTTTTATGAAAGTAGTTTAAATATTTTTTTAAGTCCATATAAAATCTTAAGTCAAAATTCATTGTATAAAATCTATAATTTGAATATCTTAAATTAACATTTTTTAATATATCTAAATTAATTCAAATTAAAAGTTTAAATATATAATTAAAAAAATTGAAACTATGAGTTTTAAATTGAAATTCATGCAAATTTCATAACTTTTTAAATATTTATGTTATTTTTATTTTAAATATATGCACAAATTATTAATTTTATCATTAAATTGATTTAATATATTATAGTATAAAATTATTAAATTAAAAATAAATACAAAATTATTGTAATTTCAATTGGATAACTATATACTATATTCAAAATTTTGTGAGATTGAAAAATAAAAATACATGAGTTATGAAATTTAAATATAAACCATATGTTAAAAATTACCATGCACAGTGCATGGTCCTTCCTTTGTTTGATTATTTATTTATTATTTTTATTATTATTTGGTTAGTGGTGACAAAGGAGAAGAATGGAGTCTTTACCTTTGCCACTCTCTAACTCTGTCTCTGAAACATGTTTTTCTTTGGGCAGGGAAAGGGGACCATGTGGGCAATGAAAAAGGGTCCATGTGCCACTGTCCAGTATATGTTGTCCATTCCCTTATATATATAATAAAAATAATTATTTATGATATCATTTATTATATAATAAAAGTAATAGAAAATTTTCATGTTTATATCAGTTAATCTTGATGTTTTAAAGGTTATGAATAAAATTTTGATTATCAGTTTAAAATAAATTGAATTTATCAAAAAATTAAATATTAAGAATATTTAAATTAAAAATTTATATAATAAATTTTGAGTTAAATGTTTTAGATATTAAAAAAATATTCAAACTGTCATAATAAAATAATTTAAAAATTTTTGAGTAATAAATATTTTAAAAAATTATGTTATTAAAATTTTAAATTTTATAAAAAATAATTGACTAAACAAAAATTATTTAAATTTGAGAGTTGGACTGAAAATAAAGTGTGAAATTTATTTAATTTTAAAAATATTTTAATAATAAAAATATTTTTAATTTTTCACAATGATTTGAGTCAATATTTAATTTGAAATTGACAAATTATAGTTTTATTGCCACACTTTGAAGATCAAAATTTATTTGAAAATTCAAATAAACATTATAATTTTATATAATCTTTATCAAATATTATATATATATATATATATACACACACATGATTAACCAAAAATATAACTAAAAATATTATGATTCAAAGCTAATTAAGCTCATCTCAACTTTTTTATTTAATGTATTAATATATTTTTATGAAATTACAAATGAAATTATCCTATTTTTTCTTGTTACTTACAAATATATTTCTAAGAATCAATAATTATATTTATAATTTAGAAATTAATTTGATAAAAATCATTAAATGAGCTTATAACATCTAATAAATATATGGCATTCTATGTGGAATTTAAATGTGATATCATAAATCTATTAGATTTTGTACATAATAGATTTATCAAAATTTCTTAATATTCTCTCTTATCTGCATATGATTAGTTGTTTTATGATATTGAACTTATATTCAAAATTAATTATAAGGTAAAATTATTTAATTTTAAATTATATTTCATATGTCAAATTTTACTTTGATATCAAAAAAACGATGAATTAAATATTAATTTATCTATTTAAATTTTATTAAAAAAATTCAAAATTTAAATTATTTAAACTACAAATTTTAAATGAAAATAAATATTTAAATTATTATTACAAAAAAATATAAAATTTTTATTACTAAAAACATATATTTTTAAACCATCAAAAAATTTGAAATATTATAAAATTAATTTTTATGTTGAAATTGTTAAATACTAATAAACTAAAAATATAATGTAAAATTTATTTGAATCATTTTATAAACATTTCAATAACAAAAATACTCTTAATTTAAATCATATATGATTTGTCATATTCATATTCAATTTAAATCATTTGGCACATAAAATATAATTTATATTTTAAATAATTTATATTTATTATATAAAAATATATTATATAAATTATATAATAAAAATTAATTAAATATATAAAAATATAAAAAATAAATTTAATATATTTTACATTGATACAATAAAAATGAAAAATACAAAGGCGAGCATAGCGCGATGGTCATAGGGCCGACTCCTTTATTAAGAAACATATGTAACTATGAACATACTTCACGTGGTGCCTTTATACTTTGGTCAAAGGCATTAAGACAAAAGGTGTTTAGATTCCAAAAAAGTACTAATTTCTCAAATTACAATTGAATAATAGAAAGAAGAATGCATGAATGCTGGGAGGCTAAATGAGTAAATGGCCAAAATCCAATAGTTGTTGTAGAATATTCCTGACATATTATTTAATTCTTAGATATTGTATGATGATTTTGAAAGTAATTTTATTAATTAATATATAAATTTAATTTTAATATACTTAATTATAAATATGTTTTAAAAATATCTCAAATGAATAATATGAATTCATTAATAAGAGAAATGGGATATTACGATGAGGTTCCTTGCCTTTTTTCTAACTTTATAAGAATTTTGTTAAAATTTTAAATAGATAAATTAGAGAATTAAAGCACAAGCTTATTTGAATAATATTTATTTATATATTTTTTATTTAATAAAAAAATTTACTTATGAATTTTTAATGACGATACATTTTAAAATTATTAAATTTATATATTAATTAATCCTAGTGCAATTAATACATTAAATTTAAATTAAAAATAAATTGGATTTAATATTTTTTTTAAAAATTCACTCTTATTTATTTTATCATGTTAATAGGTTAAATTATAAAAAAAAAATTCAATTTCTATTGAGAAAATCAACACAGAATATCCTTTTTCCTTCATTAATTATTTTGTTGGCTTTGGCTAAGAAGAAATCCAAAGCCAAGACAAATTTGGAAGACCAGACCAAATCAATACAGCTTTGCATTGAATTCACATTTACTTCAGGCTGACAGACTTTAATTTATGAGCGTTGATTAACAGCAGGTGCCGCGGTGTTCACATTTCAGGGCTGACCAGTCCACGTTATAGGCCTCCAGGCTCCTTTCTCTGGACATAAATGTGCAGGTGACCACTTCAAAGAACTCAAATGCACTTTATTGATACTTAGCCCTATTGCTGTCTGTGATTCCCACATGATGAACAAATCCTCGGTGGACAGACCGCATAGAAGTTGGTCCAAAAATTTTATTTATTTTGCTTTTTTGTTATATTGATATAATAAATTATAAAATAATTTTTAAATATTTTTTAAAAATTAATAAAAACTATTTTGAATTGAATGAAATTTTATAATACAGTGATACGTGATAATTTAATAGTATTTTTTAATTTTTTATATTAATATGTTAAATTATAGAAATATTTTTTTACTTTTTATTGAAAGTTTAGCATCAATTAATATCAATGAAAGTTTTCATTTTTATAAAAATTTTTCATTTAATTTTTAAAATAGAAATATTAAATATAAAAATTGTGACAGGCATCTTGCAGTAGTCAATGCCAGAGAGAAAGAAAATCATTAATTTCTGGTGATGCAACTGGCTGCAGTTGTAGAGCTGCTTCATTAGCACGTGCTGGCTATCATGTCAGAATTGATTTCAGTTCTTATCTACTCAGGAAAATCCAAAAAAAAGATCATAATTAAGAAACTGAATGACACTGTTGCTTAATATATGATATGTAAACCAGTACCTGAGGAAGGCTAGCTTCTGGATGATGTAACACCAGCAGGATATGTATATATCTAAAGGAAACTTCCAATAATATCATTGACAGCTCAAATGTACTTGATGCCATAAGCTTACAAGGACCTGGAATCCTTTATGTGAGTTAGTGCTCAGTGAGGAAGCTCAACAGGGGAGCTGCAGCTAGCTTGCTTCAACACCACAACTATGGAGATATTTTGATTGAATTAGCTGGAGAGGCTAAATTGAGCAGAAGGACAGATATTCTTCATCTTTTCCATGCTGATTTATCAGCCTCAGATTTCTTGATATTAAGAACCAGGATGCTGGCCATTGTTAGACAATATAAAGAGATATTTCAGGACTCCCTGTGATATCCATCACCACTTAACCTGCTTACAGTTCACTTCCAGTTCAGTATTTTGTCCCACTATACTGCAAACAGTGGAGTTGTTGAGCTCACAATCTCTAAAGTCTGTCAGTGTCTGCACCTTTGAAAGTAGGCTGCCCAGCAACATCACTCAGGTCAACTAGAGTAGAAAGTGTTGCTCTCACAAGAGGGTTTAGAACTTGAAATATGTGGGAAGAAACGCCACATGATATGCTATTTTTGTTTGATAGTTTCAGTGTCTGTAACCAAGATTTTTGTGCTGGTGCTACTGTAGAAATGGGTGCCTTTCAATTAATCCTGAAACATATGCTTCTCTGCACCTTTCTGTATTAATTTCTTTCTGGGCCTTCAATTCCTCCACAAGCTCTAGCAGTTTCTGGGAATCCTCCAAGGATTAAGCAAAATAACATCTGTAATCTTCAGTTCTCCTGAGTATCTAGCTAGTTTATATATGTAGCATGAACTGATTTGGGCACTTAAACAGAAGTCAGGCTGAGAGAGATTAATGAACTGGGTAAGATGATGGAAGATTCTTCATCAATTCATCATGGCGTCATCACACTGACTCTAACAAGTTTCATACATTACGCTGAACACTTCTCTGTGGAATTAAACAAGGTTGATCCCAAGTGGGTTACCATATTGTTCCAGGAAAATTCAATTCAATTCAATTCAATTAATCTCTGCCAATTGATCATAGCCTCATCTCTCTTTCATGGTTCCTTTAATTCATAGCATATCTACCTAGAAACCTGCAGCATCAATTGCTTATTATAACAAGTATTATCCCTCTTTCATTTTGATTGCTAAGTGACACAAGATTCATTGTCCAACATTGTTTCTCCTTTCTCACTTCCCTTAAAATCTAAGGCAAGTGTCATGGATCAACTTTTATCTCCTTTTGCAGATCACACTTCTGTTGTAATCCAAGTTCTTTGAGAGGCATGCACCAAATCTCCATTTTAAGATATCCCTTCACAATATTGTAAACACTAACTAGCTGCAGGGTAAATGAAATATCCTCTACTAGAAGCTGCAAGCATATCCAAGCCTGTAATGAACCCTTTTTGTTTCCCAGGAAAATAAACTGTTTTCCAGGAAAAATATGTTGCTGCCTAGCTTTCCATAGAAAAAAAAAAGAAAATATATACCATATATGAACAACAAGAATAAATGCATTAACTCAGGCTTCTTTGTGTAGCTGATTGATATAGCATTGCCTCAAGAACCAATGAATTAATTAACAAATTAAGAGTGTTTGATCCAACGCTATAACTGAGAGAGGTCACTGCAATGAGTTTGCAGTAATTAGAATTAGCCTCAAGGGCACGCCATGGCAGTTCATGCCAACTTTTTGTATTGCCAACACAAAGCTTCTTCTTTCGTGGGAGATAACTTGATAATTGATTATCTTTTTTTATGAATTAGGAGTCCATATTAATATGATTTGAAATATAAAATTATATTTTCGTAATTATTATATTAATATAAAAATTTTACTATTTATTTTATTAAAATATCACATATAGTTATATTTTTAAAAAGTCAATAAGCTCAAATCAGCAGAAAATTCCGATTTATTATTATTATTATTATTATTATTGTTATCTGATTAACATTATCTCAACAAACATTGATATTATGTTAATTATCTTGGCCTGAATCAAAGTCTTATATTACTTAATTAGTGATATGGCTTCTGGGTGATATTCATGAAGTTGTAAATTATACTAAAAAGGAAAGAGATACCGCAGGCAAACAGCTACTGGAACAAAACAAGGCAAACCAAGAACTATACTGATTATTAACCCGAAATATCTGTAGAGTGTGGGAAAGACGATGAATAGTCTTCAGACACCCCAGGATTGATTTCAACAATGATAAAATCCGACTTGGGAACATGTGAAAGATAGGACTGTGTGTGTGTGTGAGAGAGAGAGAGAGAATCCAAATCCTTTTCAATAATATTTGATGGCCCCCTCAGCTAAGAAACATGAAAGCCAAATCACAAAAACCTAGCACATAACCGTTCTTCTCGCTGTTGCTTTCACGGTACTCGTCCTCCCTATGAACAACAAACCAATAACACCAAGCATATCGAGAAAGGTGCACAAAGATTTTCTGGAGAAATTCAATGGATACCCTCTAAGATGACTAGACAGCTTAATCATATCAGGTAGCATAATCAACTTACCCACAAAAGTAGGCATTCGCTTGTCTTCATCATATCAGGTAGCATAATCAACTTACCCACAAAAGTAGGCATTTTCACTTGTCTTCATCGATGTGTTTAGCATCAGCTAACAAATCGTCTGAATTTCTTCTTCTTTTTTTTCTGCGGCTGAGCTCGTTTTCAATTTCATTTTCTGGGTTATGATTCTTGCACAGTTACTTGATTCAGAGGCTTCTTATGTTGACATAGAAAAAGACATAAGTAATTCCGTCTCCTTCCTTGTTTGTGGGAAGAATGTACGAATTTTAGCCTCTAGTCATTGAAGGTTTATCATTGGCCCTTAGCTAAAAGATTCGGATGCTTGAGATTGAACAGTGAATCACCAAAATCGTGGAGGATTTAGCTAATAAACTTTATGGCCGTATCTTCTATTTTGAATGGACTACATGCGATTTAGTGTCTGTCGAACATATAAAGCCGATAAATTAGTACAAAAAGAAACTATAAATCTGATTGCGGATTATTTCGTCACTCTTTCTTGCCCACAGAGACACGAATGAAAGCATAGAAGGAGATGATGTAAGGCACAAGTGGTGCTATGATTTTGGATTTTGGTGTGATTAATTACCATAATCTTGATTTGTCACCAAATAAGTTGTAAAAGATTGGCTAGGAGCTATTTTGTTCTCCTATAAGCACAGAGACAAATTAAAGAATGTGCTTATTGCTTGCTTGGGCAAGAGTTTATCCACATTTGTGCTTGGCAGAAACAGTAAAAAGAGGAATCAGAAGCTCTTCTTCCATAAAGCTTATGATATCCTCCTCTAAGCAAGGCCATTGGTGGTGAAAAGGGAGAAAAGGAAGAAGAAATTAAGATGAGAATGACATACCATCAATTTCGTGCTTGAAGAAGAAAAGGGTGCTGAATTGGCTTCATTTGGCTTCGAATAAGTGCTAAAATGGGCTGATTCATGTACCTAAATACCCTGAGCAAGTACGGCTTCTGCTCCAATGACTGCAGCCATGGACACAAGGAAATACAAACCCACAAGGTGACTTATATATACACATATATCAGTTCCCATTGGCTCTCTATGAGAAGTATCACATGAGTAATGACATGGAAACGGATTCCAGGCTGAGAACAATTGCTGTGAATGGATCTATGACCCACAGATAAACACATTGTTTGCTGTATAAATGTGTATTTTGCAGAAGAGACTGTGAGGTTATTAATTAAAAGCAACTAGTTTAGGCTAAGGCAAATGGGAAAAGAGCTGTGATTTAGGGGTTTGTGTGTACTGGGTTTCACTCATCCTCTGACCTTTTCGTACATCCATATCTTGTCCTTTGATAACAATATTAGAACTACCACTCCCTAAAGGATCTATGTCCTCTGGTTATTGTAGTCATGCCCCTTACTCTTTTCTGGCCAAGCGCTAGATCCACAGAGAGAGAGAGAGAGAGAAACAGATGAGCCATAAGGTTCCATGTCCTCTGCTCATTGTAGCAATTTGTCTTTACTCTAATAACGCATGAGAGAGAGCGAGAGAGAGCGAGAGAGAGAGAGCGATGAGTTTGGAAGAGGAGGAGGAATACTGTACACGAGGTGGGGGTCGTCATGAAGATGTGATGTGGTAGATCACCAGGAAACATGCCCAGGGTTGTGAGGAAAACAGAGAGACCTGTGATCTTGGGTGTTTTGAAGGTATAAAATAAAGCCAGATGTGACTGGTGTGAGATCTAGGGTTTGCAACGGCAAAGCCTGATCCATGATTGGCATACCTGTACGAGCACCCAGCATACCTAAATACAAGGAAAACACACAGAAGACATCAGGGTTTCTCTTTCCTTTTTTCATGGGTAGAATTAGGGTGTGGGTAAGAAGGAACGAGAAAGACATTAGGGTTTCTTTTCCTCAGTTTCTTTGGGATCTTTCAGACAGCCTAAACGAGCTTGTTACAGTATGCAGCTCCAAGTGTACTACTGAAAATACTCCGTTTCCTAGAGAAGAAAGAGACAAGGCCTTTTCTCTTCTTAGTTCTTAATGTGTACCTTCCGTGGTAAGAGTAAGAAGGAAAGAGAATTAGGTCATTGACCCATCTTTACCTGAAACTTCCTTCACCAATTAATCACTAACACTTCACTGCCATTGAAATAGCCATTGCATCTCTCTACAGCTCAAATGAACTAAACATACCCAACTCTGTGCCCTGATCAGTGTAGAGAGAGAGAGAAAGAGTGAGAAAGGACTGACACTGAATGGGCTCGTCAAGACGCACTATGTCTCCATGTGGCAGGCGGCAGCTCTTCTCCACACTCTCCAGTCCTCAAGTAGAGTATTCACTATTCATTAAGCATTTGTTTTGTCGTGTAATGTAGAGTTTGGTACTAGACAAGCACGTGTACTTTCCCCTGTCTTCTCTCTTCATGCACAGCCACCGCCATGTATATTAATATATACAGCTCACGGCGTTCAACAAAACCTAAACTTTACTCCAATTTTGGGAAATACACAAAGCAAAACCTTTTGGGTTTGGTGAAAAAAACTCATGCCCCTCTGGAATACAAGACTTAAATCTAGTTTTAACCCTTCCAAAACCCTACTCTGTCAAGCCCAAGTCACTTCCCCTCTCTCTCTCTCCCACTTTCGAAATTAACGGGATTAAAGTGTGAAAAGATAGCCATCAGTCCCCACCATGCTTGTGCTGTTCCAATTAAGTGGCACAAACTATGTGTACCTTCTTCATCTTTATCCATGTTATATACCTCTAACCAGTTCTCTCTCCCTTCTGCACCACTGTATCTAGCTTTTGCCTGACAGTCAAGTATGCACACTACAGCATCTATTTGTCTATAACCAACGCCATTTAGTGTAAGGGTTTAGTCAAATACCACCTCACTTTCCTCTCCTCTTCCTGTGGGTACTCCTCCAGCTTAACTGCTTATTAATTAAGTAGCAGCAGATCTAGCTCTCTTTCAAGTGTAGCAGGTACTATGTAGTTCTCTTCTGCGATGAATTTTCATTTCTGAGAAGCTAGAGTACTTTCTACAGTGCAATTCTAGCCATTGTTGATGATCATGATGTTCTCTTCCACCAACAATATCATTGGCAACCCTCTTCTGTCATCTTCTTCTTACCATCCTCTTCCTCCAACTGTGTCTAGCCATGAAACCAGTAACAGTTACCTTCATCACTATCACTGTGATCCTCTGTTGGGTCCATTTTTGTCGACCAGTCCTCAACTCACTGAGTCTTTGATCAACATGGCACTTACAAACAATGCCACAATGGTTGAGCAGAATAATACTGAGCGTCTAAATGGAGAGCATTATGCCTTTTCAAGCCTTATTCCTTGCAAGAGGGTGGTGAAGAAAGATCGTCACAGCAAGATTCATACGGCTCAAGGTCTAAGAGATAGGAGAGTGAGGCTGTCCATTGAAATTGCCCGCAGGTTCTTTGATCTCCAAGACATGCTAGGGTTTGATAAAGCAAGCAAAACCCTAGAGTGGTTGCTCAACAAGTCGTCCAAAGCCATCAAGGAGCTAGCTCAGATGAAGGGCAGCTTCCATGGAGGTGCGAAGAACTTGTCTGGCACTTCGGAGTGTGAAGTGGAATCTGAAGATGGTGATCTAGAGTGTATACTTTCCAGTAGCAAGCCAATGGTGCGTACTGCCTCTGGAGAAAAGAAAATGAGAAGGTTGCACAAAGCTGCAATTATGCATCAAGCTAAGGAATCCAGGGCAAAGGCAAGAGAAAGAGCAAGGGAGAGAACCAAAGAGAAGATGTGCACTAGGAAGCTCCATGACTGGAAAAAAGGTTCTGAAACTAACCCTGGAATATCGAACCCGTCCAGGTCTTTGAACCCATCTGAAGCAGCTGAGAAGTCAACAGATGCATATGGCCACAATATAACATCCTCCTTTAGGGGTGTTACTGATCATGACGTGGAAGAGCCTAGATCTCGTCCACTAAGTAGGGAAGACCTCATCGAGGAATCAATCTTGATTAGAAGGAAGTTGAAGACATCTTCAATTTTGGGTTATCAGCAAAAGATTGTGATGTCAAAAGATGTAAGTTGCAGCAGCAGCAGCCACAACAACAACAACAACTATTTTCTTAATTTGCCTCAAAACTGGGAAATTAATGGTGCAATTGCTCACTCTACCTTCTGTGCTATTACCAACATGAATCGGTCTTCAGGTACTTGATCAAGAGTATTGCATAATCTTCTCAGATTTCTCAAATCTCTCTTTGAATATTGACTATAGAGTCTCATTTTTTTCAGGGCTTCAAATCTATAGTAAACCTTGTGAGAGCCACGACAACCAATGTCCACTCTAATGCAGTGCGTAAGTATTCAAGATGCTATAGCTGAAATCTTTTACTGTTTGTTTAAGCTTGATAAGCAAGACAAGAGAGCCTTCACTGCTCATCATCCGGCTTTTGAATGAATGAAATGCTTTATAAGTTGAGTTATAATGAAATTTCTTTAAGTATTATGTTCCTTTTCTTTTCCCAGCTAAATCTTTGAATAGTCCTAGATTTAATATCAGAAGTTGGCCCTTCACATGCCAATGCATTAATTTTAAGTACATATGCATGTAAATGAGGACTTAAAGTCATTCATTTGTTGGTTGATGCTCGTGAGACATTAATTTCTAATTTTTTCATTAATATTTATGAAAAGTTCATTGATATATGTTCCGCAATCAATGTTATAGATTCATTCTTATCCCCTGGAAATGTTTCTTGTGATGTCCTCGAAGGACCTCCAACACAGGAATTTAAGAATTTCTATGGAGGCCTTTGTTGGACATTTTGTTTAGTCATTTATGCTAATAAG
The DNA here is from genome assembly GCA_021397835.1 of Moringa oleifera. Lineage (NCBI taxonomy): Eukaryota > Viridiplantae > Streptophyta > Magnoliopsida > Brassicales > Moringaceae > Moringa > Moringa oleifera. Next base: position 4,974,100 of record JAJFZO010000094.1, read on the forward strand.
TTTTGCTATAAACACAGTAATTCGCAGTTTGGCTGAATAATTGTTTTTGTTCTGGTGAGTTTAGATAGGCCAAGATTCATGAAAATGAAGCAATTCAAGTTCAAATCAAGCTCATTGTCTCTAATTGTTCAGTTAATTTCTGAATATCACATACTCTATAGAGCACTATAAGAAATCATCCAGTTAACTTGAATCCTTTTGTTATATGATTTTAGGGATAAAGTATACTGCCATTGGATTGATCACCCTAATTAATTTATTGGGTAGGTTGACAAATGACATATATATATAAACATAGATTTATATAGATTGAAACGAGTTCTTTCTCATGAGAAATTAAGATTTCATTTATCATGACCAGAGTCTATAAGTGTTCAATATTTAAACATGGCTGCATGCAGTGTTGCGTCATTTCAGCATGCACATAACCATATATGTCCGATCAAAAGGACCTCCAATTTAATGAAGACTTTGCCTTGCTGCTATCTGCCAAGAGTTTTAAGAAGCTAAGCCGAGTTTTATTTCTTACCTCTTTAACAATATCCATCACCAGAACTTGTAGCATGAAATGCTTGATGTTACGGTAGCATATAAGCTCATTCTAGATGGGTGTTTTCCTGTTTCAATTCAAATAGCTCATGGATTCCGCACAAAAATCTGACAGAACTTAGTAACAAAATATCAAGAAACCTCACATTCGGCTCTTCTTCTTGAAACCCAGTGAGCTCAGTAAGCAGAAATTCTAGTCTCATATGCACATGGCACACAGTAACTTTACTGCATAGTGCACTAATTAATTCCATACCCTACTTTTGAACAACTAAGATGCATCTCTGCATTGCTACCTTTCTTGTAATCCAAAAGTTGTTCATTTATCTTGCAGTGAATTACATGCTCTGTATGAATTAGAATGTTTTTGTAAAATATATCCATCTAGATGATGCTTGGCCATATATGTTAATTAAAGGAAGTGTTCGTTTTCCTATTGTACAAGGTTGCTAGTAGTTTATCTCTTTAATTACTGAGTCTAAACTAGGTAATTAGCTAGCTTTTGATACATTGCTTGATATCTTTGATTGAATTGGGGATGTCCGAAAATCATTATGACATGATGCAGAGATAGGAGAACAGCAGAAGGAATATTTGTTGTTAATTAGCACTGTGTATGCATTGATCATTTCTTGAAAAATATGCCAAATTGCACCCATCTTAGGTCAGATTTCCAGCAAGTGAGGTTTTTCGAAGCTTAGAAATGCTTAAACTCTCTTTAAGTTTCACTTCATCTGATGACTGAAATAAGAGGTGTTAAGAGGATACATAACCAAAGGATCAGATCGATGCCCCTGAAAGCAACCCAATTTGCCTGTGTTAATTTCAAGCAAACTCTTGTTAATTACCTATAGTTAGGGAGAAGAATGGACAGTCTTTGTTTGTTAGTCTCTATTACCAATTATTGCCCACATCTCTACTTTCGTAGAAATGCATCTGTACTTTTAATTTCATTGCATATTGTACATATATGAATCTCTTCTACTCATTCATCTTGTTTTCGGTACTGTTAATTTTCTTAGTTTGATTGTTTAGTATGAATTTTCAAAGACAGGTTCTTTTCTCTTGATGCATGGATATTAATTAATTCTACAGTCAAATATATAGAGAGATTTTAACCAGGAATTACCAGAAGGTCAAAATTAATGCTAACTTGATGAGAAACACTGATTCAATAGAGAGAAGAGCTTTCAACTTATATATGAGCTTACCAAATGTTAATTCCATATTCTTGGTTCTCCAAGCTCCTTATAACTGCATAACATCTGCATAAAGGGTAGATTGATTGGCTGAACAATATCAAACTTGGGCGTAAGAAGAGACTGAATAACTTTAAAAGAAAGCCAAGAGAATGGTTGAATAGTACTAAAAACCAATAAAATGCAAGAAAATCTAATGTTTAGAGAGGGTACTTTTCTTTTTCTTGATAGGATGAGACACAATGTATATGCAGGAAGACCCTTTCTTTTTCTCTCTTCCCTTTCTTTTCTTTCATCTTCATTCTAGGTTGACTGGGTAGGAAACATTCAAGAAACTGAATAGGAAATTAACTAAACGACCAAATAGATGCATTCAAGATCAAAATCACTGAGGAAGAAACACATGAGACTGATCAACTTTGGCTTGGTAGTCAAGTCTTCCCCCTTCAAGGGGAGAGAAATCCTCAGCTCAGTAAGTCTCTAGATCAAAATAAAACTTGAGTTTGTGTAGTAATTAATCTCAAGTTGCACATGGAGAACACTAAATTATTCCCAAAACAAGTTCATCATTGATCCATCCTGTGACAGCTTAAGAATATACTAACTAAAGAGGTTTTATGTTTTTTTCCCTAGCAATCTTGCATATTCGTTCATTGAGCAACTGTTCATGGAGTTGGATAGTGATAGATCTTTCTTGAGAGTAATTATGCAAGATATGTTAATGATTATGTATTTCATTATTATTTACTTCCCTTTTCCAAGTAAGAAAATTAACCAAAGCATATTGATTTTCATGTCTTTTACACAATTTCAAATCCTATAGAAGCTTTCCATTGCGCAGGGGAAGCTAGTAAGTCCTATCTTGACCACTCACTGTCTAGGTTCAGTCTTCTGGGTAATGGGCTACCTTGACTCCTAAACCCCAAGTGTGCACTTTATTATTATTTTTTTCTGCACAAAAAGACAATTTACTGCAATATTCAGCCAAACAAATATATATATATATATATATATATGATCATTATCTATATTGAAAATAATTAATTTGCCAATGGACCCTTTAAGAAAACCAAGGGGGTCTTAACTCTTACCTGACATACATTGCTAACACTTGCTGGGCATAAGAACCAGCCAAGTACTTCCAGAAAGCATCAACTCATGATTAATTTGCAGGTCATGAGGTTATTAGCTGTTAATCATGCAGAAATACTCAAGTATGAAACTCCACGTTAGATAGCTAAAGAGAGAGAATTATGTAAACACTGCGAGGATATGAAGATAATCCATGGAGGTTTTGCTGCTTACCTTATTGGCATTGAAGCTCCTTCTTGAATCATCAAAATCTCCATACACTCTATGGAAGCAGCTTGGTTACTGATATGTAGACATGGGCAGGAGTGCTTAGTGACTGTTAACAGGAAAGAACTCGAAAACGAGAAGAACAAGAGAAGGGGAAATGGGATTCTTGGATTTTTTTTCTTTTTTCTTTCTTATTTTCTTGCTGGGTAAAATTTTGCAGGAAAGAATCAATATCTTTACTGTTCATTCGTGTTCAAAACTGTGCCATTTTCTTCTAAAACAGTACTTATAACAGTGAAAGAAAGAAAAGAAGACTTTTTATGAAGAAGCCCAGAAAACAAAACTGAAAGTTGACAAAACCCTTCATAGACCAAAGAGAGAGAAGAAAGAAAGAAGAGAGAACATCTACAGTAACTCTGAGATCTCGTTGAACACAAAACGAGCCTGCTAATAACTACAGTACTAGCAAAGCTGAAGAGTTTTGCTCTGATCGACAAGATTTCGATGATAAAAGAGGGTTATTTAATTCTCTTTTCTCTTTCAACTATTGCACAAACAGTGCTGGTTAGTTACTTGGTAAATGCAGAGATAGACTGAGGATCTGTCAAGAGCATGTGGTTTTCTGCAGTGAGAGTTAAGTGCAGAGAAGGTAAGGTGGCACGGGGACAGCGTACGGGTCCTGCTATGCTTATAATAAAACCTTTGCTGTCAAATCTTACACCAAAAGGATGTAAATTATTTGCAGAGAGCATAGGGGAAGATCCATTATAATACTGCCTTAAAATCTTTTTCTCGTTTTTGTAGTATTTTGACTTGACCAGAGTAATCATTAATGCTAGCTGCACCCATCTTGATCTCCTTTGAATCTTTTCTACCCCAGATTTTCTTTTCCTTTCTTTCTTTTCTTGTTATCAGTTAGCAAGTCAAAGAAAAACTCTGTCAACAGGTGATGAGATTGATTTCCTGTTTTGAGATTTCGTATACGTATAATGAAAAAGAAAAGGAGAAAAGAGGGTTAGGGCTGCAGGCTAGCCACTTTCTTGGGTTTCTTCGTGCAATATTGCGACTTTGAAGATGAGAAGATGATTAAAACTAACTCCTTGTACATAAATGTCTAACCTGCTAAAGCTGAGGTTGCCCCTTAAGCTTCGTTTCAGTGAGCGACCCACTCGATTTCCTTTATCCAAAAATTGCTTGAAGATCATGTGAGTTTTTAAGGATTAGTAGACCGACTGTGCTTTCTTACTCTAACTCTGATTCTCCCTTCTTACAAGTATCAACCATGAGTTTATTCCTTAAAAAAAAAACTTCAATTTATTTTTGATAAAATTCTCATCAAATCCTAATTTTTACTTTGTATTATCAATTAAATTCTTCTATATTTAAAAATTAATAATTAAATCTTAATATATCAATTAAATTAAATTAAATTTTATAAAAAAATTAAATTAAAAATATTCAAATTAAAAATCTTATACAATAAATTTTGATTTAAAATTCTTTATAAATATAAAAAATATTCAAGTTATTATTACAAAAAATTTTATAATTTTTTGAATACTGAATTTACATTATCAAAATTTCAAAAAAAAAATTGAAATAAAATGAATAATTGATTTGAGTTATTTTTAAGGCATTTCAAAAATAAAAATACTTGAGCTAATATTTAATTTGAATTAAATTAATAAATTAAAATTTTATTTATTTTTTTAACATAAGGATTTAATTAATAAAATAAAATAAACATTAATATTTTTATATAATTTTTATTTTTAGTTTTATAACAATATTGTAGATTAAAAAATATTTTTTATTCTTTATAAAAATCTTTGCACAAAGTACAAATTAATTTAGTTAAAAGACTAACTTTGTCCATAATTCAAATTTATTATATATATACACAACATAGAATCTAATAAGTATTTACTTTAATAACACATTGTCTAACAAGAAAATAAAAAAGTAAATATATAAATATTGTTTATTAGAATAATTAAATTTATTTATCAAATTACACCATCAGACTTATTAATTAAATGACGATAAGTAGGTGGATGTTGAGGATAACATCCAATCATAATATGACAAAATAACATGAAAGGGCAAGCTATTGTCAATTAACTTAAAAACAAGAAAATTTGTTATAACTTGGAGGTCAAGGGTAATTTAATAGGGTAAATATCATTTAAAATCTTGAATTTTACTCTTTATCTCTGATCAAACCTTAACTTTTAAAATGTATCCAAACAAACCATAATTTATTAATTTTTTCAAACTGAATCTTGACTCAAAATAATTATGATAAATTAATAATTTTTTTTTATTAAAATAATTAAAAACTACTCAAATAGATTTTATACTTTATTTCAATTTTATCCCTCAAATTTGAAAAATTTAAACTAATCGTCTATTTTTTATAAAATTTTAAAATTTTTAATAGTATATTTTTTAAAAAATATTTTTAATACTAAAAAATTTTTGAAATTTTTATGATGATAACTTCAATATTTTATTGCATCTGTGAAAAATTATAAGTTAAAATTTATTGTAAAATATCTCTAACTTAAATATATTTAATATTTAAAATTTTCAATAAGGTTTAATTTGAAAAAAATTAAAATGTTAAGGTTTGTTTGAATATATTTTGAAAGTAAAGATTTGATTGAAAAGAGAGAGTAGAACTTAAGGTTTAAAATGATATTTATTTTTAATTTTATTTTGTTAATTATTTGCGTTCAAGTTTTATTGTACGTATATATTATTCAAAAATAAAAAATAAATTTTAAACTAAACATAACAAATTATACTATACTTGATTTTTTATATATTTTATATTTTAAAATATCGATTAGATTAATGATACATATGATATTCTAATTTGATTCAATTTAAATTTTATATTTTTTAAAAATTATTTAAATATAAAATCTTAAATATTTTATTTTAATTTAATTTATATTTTACTGTTAAATTTTTAAGAAAAAATAATTTAAATTAAAAATTTTATACAGCTAAAATTTTCACTAATATAAAAAATAATTAAGTTATCATCATAAATTTTTTTTTTTAAATTTCTTTTGTTAAAAATTATTTTTTAATTTATATTACTAAAAAATTAAAATTACAAAAAAATATCTGATGAATTAAAAATAGATATAATATATTAAATGAATGATTAAGTTTTTTATTATTATTATGGCAGGCCAGCTTGCCAAAATTGGGGCATGTGGGCCTTTAGTCCGCTTAAAAAAAAAAAAGACTGGGCCTAGATATTGGATTCACTCAAGTTCTCGAAGCCCGACTGATTGACCCAAGCTCGGACAAAGACTCCCCTTCCTCTCTCCATTTCTATATGTATCTAGCATCTCTGCTGCAGCTTCTTCACTTCATTGCTTGCACAGAAAGTCTCTCTTCCTCGAAGTTCAGAGAAGAAAGAAGAGAAACAAGATGGAAGCACCAAAGACAATAGCACACGAAATCGGAGGGATCCAAAATGACGCGCTTCGTTTTGGTCTCCATGGTGTTAAAAGCGACATCATCGGCTCTCATCCTCTCGAATCTGCTTATAAATCGGTAAGGTCTCTGTCGCTTAATTGTTTCAACGCTTCTACTGGTTTTTGACGATCTGTTTGGTTACCGAGAATGTGTAAGAAAGAAGAGGAATGATAGCTTTAAAGTATAGGTGTCACTTTCTGATTATTACTATAATTGTTATCATTTCAAAGTGGTGCCGCGGTGATGAAAGAGCACAAAACTGATGCTCTTTCGCTTGGGCGTTTTACTTTCTACTCGTATGTGTTCGAAATTGGAACAACATGAAACTATTGCTGCTATCTCTGTTGCCTTTCAAAATTTGTTGGAGCTGCAGGGGCAAACTTAGGGTTTCTCTTTCTCTTCCAGCGTTAACATAGTTTATATGAATATATAATTCTCTTTGATTTTTTTACCTTTTCTTTCTCTGGTCTTTAGGCGAGGAATACACAGGAGGAAATGAAAAGAAAAATTCTTGCAAATACTTATGGAATGGCTTTTCCATTGAAGATGGATCTGGATAGGCAAATTCTTTCTCGGTATGAGTTTCGTGCATTTGGTTTTATGATTTCTTATTTCTTCCCCCCTTATCGTGAGTTAGGAACTTGTTTTATGCTACTAACTATTAGATCATTGTGTGATAGAGCTTAAAAACTTAGCTTGTAGGCAGAAATTCTGGCAGTTAATTTGCTGACAAGAAAATCTAGCATGTAAAAGCCTCTGTGCTATAATATAGGATGTGTACAGTGAAATGTCTTTTTCCTACTGAATTTGTGATCAACTCCATGATGTGGAATAGGAGAGAGTTATGTTGTGATGGGGTTCGATTAAAAAAATGGAGTAGCTGAACAAAGATAGTAACTCTTTGTAAATTTAGAATGAAAGAGAATGAATATCTCTTATCAGAAAAAAAGAAAGACAGTGAAATACCTTTAAAGGAGATTGAACGTTTGGAAAATTATAAGGCAAAAGGTAAGGTTTTTTTTCTCTGAGAACAGATATATGTACTGGAAGTGCCTTCACAAGAAGAAACAATGTCTACCTATAGAAAAGAGATGCAATATGTTAGTTGGACAATGATGTACAATCATCTCAACATTCTACACAACCTGCCTTCCACCCCTTCCAAAAGAGAAAAGGTTGAATCAATAAAAGACTGATACTGACCATGTAAATCAGCACTTAGAGGTTCATATGCCTTTGCAAATGCTCAGAGGAGAGAAAGGGGCAATTAAATGAAAGGAACAATTCTAATGATCAAGAAAGATTCCTACCAGAAAACAAATGATTGAAGGAAGGCCAAGAAATGAGTGATTTGGCTGGGCCTCTGAAATAGAAATTGCCTGTTCAGTCATCTAGAGATAGAGTGATGTGCTCTCAAAACTGTGTAATCTATTAATAATGGCATCTTCAGCACTAGTGTAGCTTTTGACGTACATTGAAAATGGGAGTTTCATACTGATTTTGCTGGGAAGGCATCTCATGTTACGTGCTAGCAGAATGGTAAATAATTGTGATCTAGGTGAAACTTCATTTTGTTATACATACTAATTAAATAAATCACTTCATAGTTGACGATGTTTCCATGGGCCTCTAGCTGTTAATTTCTTGCACTGGGGTGGGAAGGTATTATGTTTGTCTATGTTCAAAGTGGTTATGTTTTTTTTTTTGTTTTTCCTTCTTTTCATTTTCATTCGTAATCTTTTGAGTCAGGACATAAAGAGCAAAGATGTATGTTTGTGTTGGTAGCTTCTCTGAGGGCAAGGGATCTTATTTATTAACTGTCTTCTTATTGGTAGTTTGTTATTTGAATTGAAGAGAGCATGTAAAATTTCTTAAAACAATGAATTGTGACAATTAACCATTCCTTGTTATATTGTAGCATCTAAGTGGGTGGTCCGTCAAAGGAAAAGACCGGGATTTTCCCCTTTAAAATTTTTCTTTCTCATACTGGCTTATGGAACATGCAGCGTTAGAGGATTTTATTAAAAGCATATGCATTTATTTAAATGGAGAGAACTCTTGCTTGCTTACAGAGTAATATGCTGCATGATTGCAGTTCGATGCAGTTCTTGCCCTGTAGGAATAACATATCAATGTCCATCAAGCACATTGCTGCCTATATATTTACCCATTCCCTTCTTGTTGAAGTTTAATATATATTTTGTATTTATGCTCAAACAAAGTTTTCTGTAGAATGGCTAACATTCTCAGTTTAGATGTATGATAATTAAGAATACATTGCTTTATCCCCTTTTTTATGTATTTATTGGGAAATGTGCAGATTTCAGAGGCCTCCAGGAGCAATTCCATCTTCAATGCTTGGTTTGGAGGCTGTGACCGGGAGGTTGGATGACTTTGGTTTTGAGGACTACCTGAATGGTAATGCTATTCCAGTATCAAGGACATCTTTTGATTTAAGAAGCCCACGTTCTTCTCCTGTGAAACATATACATACATACATACATACATACATACATACATATATATATATGTATATATATAATGGATAAAGTTTCTTGTCTGATAATATATAATGGATCATATCCTTTCTAACGCTTAGTTTTTTCATATCCTGTCAGCTATGGATGTTTTGGGATAGGAACAATGGCAGAAAAAACAATGTTAATAACAAATAACAATAACATTTTGTTTCCAACAATCATTTACACAGTGCTTGATGAGCTATTTCTTTTGGGGTTCTCCTTCTACTTCTTTCCTTCTTAATAGAGCATTTAGGCATTGGTAAGAAGCTGGGCAGTTTTAGCTCAAGGTAAATTGCTTTGTTTACTTTGGGGGTATCACTTGTTTTCTTCTTTTGTATCAGTGCCACATCACCTTTTTTTTTTTTTTTTGGCATTTTTACAGATCAGAAGAAGATATAGTCTATAAAATGAAAAAACTTGAGGAATCGTAGGTTTAGTTCAAAGTGACATGGTTTGAACTTTTACTTCAACATCCCAGCAAACTTAATTCTGATCTAATCAGAAGCTAAATCTTTCTATTTTGATGAGTGATAATGACTGATATTATATATCAGCTATTCATGATGATACTGGGTGTTTGTTCTTTGCTGAAAAGTGAGGCGTAGATGTCCTGGTGAATGAAGTTTAGGAAGGTGTCTGATGCTAGGTTTGCTGGTCTTTTATTCAAGTGGTTCATTTGTTGTGGTTGCAGATCCTCGCGAATCTGAGACTTTCCGGCCACTGGACATGCATCATGGAATGGAAGTTCGTCTAGGCCTTTCCAAGGGACCAGTTTGCCCTAGTTTCATATGATTTTAAGTACTTCACAATACCAGCAAGGTCATGATGGGCTGTTCATGTGATTTTTATTCTTATTCTGTCGGAATCAAGGATATTTCACTGTGTTAGTAGAACCTGAATTTGTGATACCATGTGAAATCAAAACTGCTTTACTTCATGTTGTGCTCATCTCTTTTTGGCTGTCTGAGATTTTTATTAAATCTATTAGCTATCCACTAGAATTTAATCATATATTACATTTTGATGGCTAGTCTTCAAATGTGTTAATAGATTAATTGGTAAACACGTTGTTATTCCACTGGGATCTTGGAACTTTGAGATTATGAAATTGTTTAGCGGCAGCGGGAAAAGAAAAGAGTGGTTGTGTTTAAAATTTGTAAGGTGTACCAAAGACTACATCTTATTCCCTTTCCTCCATTCTAAGTCAAGTTAAAAGCTGCTTCTCTTGGATCTGAGTTACAATGGCGGAGAGCATTTCCATATGCCCTTTTTAATGCACAATGGTCCTGTCTTGTAAAGCACCGTTTGATTGCCTAACAATTGGAGCATTTAGATCCACCAAATAATTCATTAAAGATTAAACAAAAATAGAAAACTCTTATATTCTTTCTTGGCAGCCCAAAACATTTTTTCTATTGAGGTTTTTTGTTTGGGTTGTTGGAAAGAATAGAAAAAAAAAATTAGAAGAAAAAGGAAACACTTCTTTTAAAAAAAGAAGAATGCAATAAAAAAAAGTGAAATTCACCCTGTCACTCGAATTTTGACCCGTTTGCTAAGTAATAATATATTTAAAAAATTTTAAAAAATTAAAAATAAAGCAAAAGCAGCGAAAGAACGGCAAAGGAGAGTGCAGACAGGTCACTGCAGCCAATTTCCTCTAATAAAATAAGATTGCTCGAAAGAAAAAGAAGACATTTTCATCTTAAAATCCAGTCTTGTCACCCCTTCATTATTCTCCCTCCATAAAGCCCCAAACTCTCCATCATTTTCCCCAGAAAGTGCTCCTTATTTTCCCTCTTCCTTCTTCATTCAACCCGTGGATAATTTCCCTCTCGTCCCACATGGACTCTCGCCGAGCTCCACGCACCGTGAGCGACCCCAAGGTCCGGCAAGTGGGATTCTTCACTTCCTATCAACCGGGCCCCTCCGACGCCACTCTCCAGCCCGACCCCATCTCCTCCACCTCCCAGTCTTCCCCTCCCATTACCAATATCTCTCCGTCTGGTAACTCGCTCTCTCCGGTTATGATCCCCCCTCCACGCCACACCCTATCCTCTGACCCCTTTCATTTGCGCGCCGCAGCTACCTCGCCGACGTCGTTTTCCTACACGAGTGACTTCCCTGATGAGGCCCTCTTGTCCCCGGCTGCCACCTCCAGGGGCAATTTCGTCAAATCCTCCAGAGCTCCAATGACGACTACATCTTCCTCGTTCCCTGGTCTTGGGCTCGATCCTATGGCGGCTATAGCCAGTAGCGTCCCTTCTGGCAAGTTGACTACCCTGTCTGCAGTGAATTTGCCTCCCCCCATCTCTGGTATGTTTATGGTTAGAAAGTGAAAGTTTGAAATCTCTGTATACTGCGTAAGATAATGTTATGTTTGCATATGATGATGCAATTTGGATTTCCGTTCTTGATGTGCACAATGCAAATGCTTAAGCATCCTAGTTGATAGGTGATCGAATAGAGGGTTGGCTTTGTTGATGTTCTTTTTATGGGATGTCAACTTTGCCCCCTGTTTGTATTCAAAATTAAACAGTGGTTATTTCCTTGTCAAGAATCAGTTTATCTCACGTGGTGTTGCTGGTGCATATTTAAATAAGAAGGACAATGGTTCTCCGTTACTGAATTGACAATTACTATCCTTTCTTTTTTGTGTCAGCACACTTGTTTGGTACTAATTGCTGTTGGCATGCACATGATGTTTTAGAGATAAGTTTCTTATGTAAGTTTTATGGGTCTAAGTTATTTGTCTATATTAAGTCTTGTATTGTGTCCTAAAGATCCAAGCTGTTCAATGACCATATAATAAACAATTACAGAGAAAGCTAGTGGAGGTTCAGGTGAAGTGCAGAATGACAGACCACCTGCAAATTCAAAGCCATTGAAGGAGAAAACCTCTAAAGCTGATAGGCGTGCCCTTCAAGAAGCTCAGAGAGCTGCAAAAGCTGCTGCAAAAGGTGTGTGAGATTACTAGAGATGCTTTTCGCATTCCAACTCCTTCATGAGTGTACTTATGCTACATTGAACTTATATCTTTGCAATTATGGATTTTCTAGACTGCCCATTTTTCAGCCCGGTCATTTGTTTGTCAAATAACTTGTAGCATTCTAAACAAGATATTTTATGTGGCTTTACTTGTAATTGTTATTTTCCCTTGGTAATATAACATGTTTTATTCTCTTTTTATGCAATATAATGACCCTACTATTATATATGTTTTTTCATGACATGTGCTATCAGCTGAAGGAAGTAAGGCATCTGCTGTTGCATCAGGGGTAGTGAATTCAGCAAATGTGAAACCAGCTAAAGTTACAAAACCTCCATCACAAAAGAATGATAATGCACCAGTTGGAGCTTCTGAGAGGAAAGGGGTTGATCGTCCGACCGAGAAAGATAGAAAGAAAGATGTCCCTCATCCACGCATGCAGTATGATGATAAAAGTCGAGTGGAGAAGGCAAAGAGGCGTGCTGTGGTAAAACAAACTGAAGCTAGGAACAGAGTTGAAGTATTCAGGCATTTGCCTCAATATGAACATGGAACTCAGCTTCCTGATCTTGAGTCAAAGTTTTTCCAGCTTGATCCGATGCATCCTGCTGTTTACAAGGTATTTATGTGAAGTTGTTGGGTTTTCTTCTGAAATTAAAGGATGGTTAATATAAAACTTGGTTGATCAACATATTGGATAAAAGTTAGCGTAGCTGTCTTTTGGTCTAAACTAGATAGTATTGTGTAAAACATTGCTATTCAACTGTTATTCTATTTAGGTGCTGACAGATGAGGGGAACCTTTTAATTAGATGACTTAGAGGTTTATATGGTACTTTTAGTGCCTTACTGAGATCACTCTATGAGAGTAATTAAACCATAATTATTCTCCTGTATAATGTTTACTGTTTCTGTGGGTATTGTTAGGTTGGCTTGCAATATTTAACTGGAGATATATGTGGTGGCAATGCTCGCTGCATTGCAATGCTTCAAGCATTCCAAGAGGTTATCAAGGACTACTCGACACCATCCGAGAAAACTTTCATCAGAGACTTAACTGCAAAAATAAGTAGTTATGTTTCTTTTCTGATAGAGTGCCGTCCTCTCTCAGTCAGTATGGGAAATGCGATCAGGTTTCTAAAGAGTAGAATTGCTAAGCTGCCATTGGCTCTGTCTGAGTCAGAAGCAAAAGCAACTCTTCTGTCAGATATTGACCGTTTCATAAATGAGAAGATTATAGTTGCGGACAAGGTCATAGTCAAACATGCTGTCACAAAAATAAGAGATGGTGATGTTCTTCTCACGTATGGGTCATCTTCTGCAATTGAAGTGATACTGCTGCATGCCCATGAGCTCGGCAAACAATTTCGTGTTGTGATAGTAGACTCCCGCCCAAAGCTTGAAGGGCAATCACTACTACGAAAGTTGGTGTGGAAGGGCCTAAGCTGTACATACTGCCATATAAATGCTGTTTCATACATCATGCATGAAGTTACTCGAGTTTTTCTGGGTGCTTCGTCAGTCTTGTCAAATGGAACAGTTTATTCTAGGGTTGGGACGGCATCTGTTGCAATGGTTGCTCATGCATTCCGTGTACCAGTGCTAGTATGTTGTGAAGCATATAAATTTCATGAAAGGGTACAGCTTGATTCAATATGCTCCAATGAGCTTGGTATGCATTTCCACCATAGTAGCCAGAGGCTCTTCTTATATTTTGTATGGCTTCATGCTTTTGATCTTAACAGCTCTCACTTTTCTGGTTCCATTCCTTGCAGGTGATCCAGATGCCATTTCGAAGGTTCATGGTAGAGAGGATGTTAATTACTTGGATGGTTGGGCGAACAGTGGTTGTTTGCAGCTCCTAAATCTGATGTAAGTGTTTATAAGTTCAACAATGGGCTTCCACTATTATCTTCTCCTCCACCAACCTTTAAGATCCGACTTTGGACTTTGATTGGCAGGTATGATGCAACACCTTCAGATTACGTTTCAATGATAATCACAGACTATGGCATGGTAAGAATAAATTTCAATTTTTTTTTCCTGTAGTGGAAGTGCTTGTGGGCTTATTGTATCCAAGTTTGCAAAAACATGTAATTATTCAAGTTCTTTGTAATTTTTATATTGGTCCCTCTAAAATTTTGACTAGGTCCAAGGGTTCAATCAGAAAAAAAAGAATTTTTCTTTTGTGATCTTTTCACCCATAAAACTGGTGCATGCTCTGAGTGATACTCTGAATGGTATTCTGCTTAATGGTATCATTGGTTCACGTGGGAGTGAAGGCACTGGAGGCTAAAAGCTCTGTTGTGTCTTCTTCTGTTGCTAATTGATATTTTATTTGTTCATTAATATAGCCATGAACACAATTTCATGCTAGTTTCTGCTTGTTTCAGGTGCCACCTACAAGTGTAGCTGTCATTGTCAGAGAATATCGAAAAGAACACTTGTTAATTTAGACAGCTCCTAAATGGAACCTGGGGTTTTCCCAAAATATTGTGCGCCTCAAAGTGTATTTCCAGGCAATCAGCAAAATAAGTGTATCAATTTTGCTTTTTCTTGCTTTGAGTTCTTTTTTCGTTTCATTCCTGAGTAACACTATCAAGTTTTGACACTATTGTTCTCTTTACCTGACTCTGTGAAGAGTGCGATTCCTACGCCTCTCCAGGCAGATCTAGTGATGCAATTCTGTTTGTTATGATAGATTTTTCCCCTCCTCAGTGGTTGCAGACTTTGGGTAAAGAATGCATGTATTTCCTTGCCTCTAAGCAATGTCACATGATCAGTGACACCCCTGGCACAACATTGGTTGCTGTGCTATTAACTTGTTAACTCCTTGGTTTGCTACCAAGAAAGAGACCAATTGATTCCATCTAAGCAGATAATGCCCGATATGCTTATGATCTGTCTTAATTTGATTTTCTAAACTAATCATGATAATGATTTGCACAACTTGGACGGGAGTATGACATGGACTGTGCCAGCACATCCCTGTCCCTCCAACCTTTTCTCTCAAATCTCTGACGAGCATGTAATCACACTGGCAGAGGCAGTAGTGTACTTGTATCTGGAGGCACAGCTATAGTTGTGTCTGGAGGCAATTGTCCTGTTACCAGAAATAGAAGGGCTCATCACCATCCTGAAATGGGCAATCCTTTATCCAAGTTCTTCTGGGACTGTCACTCTAATTCTATTCTCTCTGAGTTTAGCTACTGTAAATTAATTGAAATTGAACAACATTACCATATACCCTTCCAACTGCAATACATTATTGCTCAAAACATATGGTCCAGCAGGTGGGCTCTAAGTTCAGGCTTTGCTAAGGGGAAGAACTGCTCGAGGCTGTGGACAAGTTTATGTTTCCATGAGTATCTTCAAGCAGTAAGGATACAGCTCAAGAACTATAAACCCCAACAAAGGAATTGAATCAAAATTAACCCCAAAGTTCAAGAATAATTCTTGCCAAAAAGCTACTAAAAATTTAAAGACTATGGTAAGCAAGACATCAGTTAAACAGTTTCAACATAGAAGTAGTCCAAGTTCAATCACTTCATATTTCCCCAGAAAAGCTACACAGTTCATCAATGCATGACAGGTTCCATAGTAAACAATTACTCATCCTCCCTTAAGCTCTCCAAGGAACTTAAGGAGGGACACATTTTCAAGTTCCTTTCTTGCATATCTTGTGACAAGAACATAACCTCCGAACTGATTCTTTGGGCCAAGCACAAGCTTTCATTGTCATTGATGAATTACAAAACAAAATTTTCTTACTCTACTGTGCTTCTGACAATATCAGCTTTGCCATTTGCAGGAGTAATTATAGCAAGAATTACAAAGCCACCCAGAACAATTATCAAAATGCCCAAGGTGTTTACCATCAAAGCCTCCATGGAATAGCGTGATATCACCTGGTTAGTTTGAAGAAAAGTAGCTTTCTCTAAGATACCAGTAGTAGCAGCAACAACAGCAAGGGCATATATATAAACCCCAAAGAACACATGCCATGGAAGGAGGCTAGCTCTACTATTTCTGGAGCCACCTGGGTACCAAAAGGTTACAAATCCAGCAGCCCACTGTCGAAAACAATGGTAGTTAAGAGCAATTCGACAGCAGAATGACTTCTAGATGAAATGGCATGAAGGCATTGGAAATTAACCTGAATGCTAAATAGGAAAAGGCAAGCTATGCCCAACCAAGAATGCAGGCTGTAGAAATTGTCGATACCCTTATCATTGTGGAATTTCAGAGCAGCCCATATACCAATTATGCTTAAACAAAAAGCAAGGAATTGTAATGTAAGATGAACTAATTTTCTGTAGCTTTTGGTCCCTGAAACAGTCTTGTATGCCAGCATTGCTGCATTATTTCATACCAAAACATTAGAAACAAGGATTCTGAAGAAGCAGAACGGTAGACAATACAAGTTCAAACTCATAGATCATTTCAGAAGATGCGCATTTTGTTCATGTCTATAGATATACTGTCACATTTGCTTCACATAATTACAAGATTTCATTTAAATCATTTCAAGGCCTAGGCCTGCAAAAATTTTGTGCAATGGGATAAATTATGTAACTACAAAGATGTAGATAAATGAGCAAAAGGCTGATTTATCTTGAGAATGAGACAACCTTGCTCAGTAGCGTATGATAGTCTTATTAGATCTTGCTATTGGAGTTCACGAAAAATCCAGTTACAAAAGATAGATATACATAAGTTCAAATAACATAGAATTAGCATATGCACAATGAAAAGATGGTTGAGCTCCATGAGCTTAAAAATAAAAAAGAAAAGAAGCATTTTGCTCTCTCCCATTTCCAATTTGAGGCATATTTCTAAAAGTTTTAGTATCAGATAACTAGTCTTCATTTGGCGATGCATCATATCATATACAGTTACTAGCATTATTGTAGCCATGAAAGGAAGCAGTGTACAGATGAGACAAACATTATCTACATTTCTACTGCTGCAGTAAAGACTTTCTGAAAGCAAAGCAATGACAGTGAAAATCACTTATGGCATCTAGAAAATCACTCATCATTGCACATTCCATCAGTCACTTCCTAATAAAGAAGCAGAGAATAACTTATTATGTCAATCCCCTAGTCAGGGGTCTTAAAACATAATGAGTTTGCCCAAGCCCGATCAAAAGATAAGGGGAAATTTGACACATTAATGTGAAAACACTTCAAATTCAAGCAGCTTCGGTGTGCACCCAGTACAAGCATCATTAAAAGGACAAATTAATTCTAGATTCAGGGAGTTGGGTAAAGGAAATAGAAGATGTTAGATGACAATCAAAAACTGCAAACAGAGCATTCTAAATATAAATTCATTTCACAAAATCTAATACGTTCTCAGATGAACTTTATCATTCTCAAAAAGTGACAATATCCTAAAAATGTTGCAAAAAACAACAAGAAGATTTCTGGTAGCTTTTATATTGTTATCCCATCATATGTTCAGCTAAAGAATTCTTGTGCTCCATTGATCAATCTCTCCAATTAAAATGGCATTGCTTACATCTTTGGTTAGACCATCTTAAAAACTACATGCAAGGACATTGTTTGTGACATGATAAAGTTAAAGCCATGTTCTACCTGACTACCAAGAATGACTTTTACCTTCACCATTTAGAAGTATAAGTCCAATCACCATTAGTACTGGATGCACCTACAGGAAAGACAACAAGATAAGCTCACTGAACTTTTGGACCAAAAAAGAAAAAAATAGATGCTTGAAACTGCTTGTCTTAGCAAACTGAAAATTTTCTAGTTCCATAATCTAATGAAGCAGTTAGAAGAAAGCAAATTCTACAGTGATCCATAGAATTTTACAGAATCTATAATGGTAAAAGACGACCAGAGCACAAAAGCAAAAAGGTAGAGAGGCAAGCTCGAATCACCTCTTTACAATTGGTTACCAGAACGGTTGATAGAACAGAAAAAAGAAAAAAGAATGTTTAACAAATATCTTCATTCTCATGTTCATTCTTCCATTCCATTTTATGATCTAGCCTCAGAACGTTCAACAATTGTTGGAGGGAAATTCTACCTGTAGCAGGATGAAGATGAATCTACTTTTAACATTGTTATCTTATTGAGCCTACAAGTGAGCTCACATTCACTAAAACAAAAAGAATCACAAGTCAAGTTTGCACACCACTTTCCTCTCTGCTTCAGACATCTAAGGCTCAAAATTGAGCTCCAGAAAGGACAAAGAAGCCCCAGCTAGTTATGTTATGTGCAACCATAATCATGTCACATGATATACTACCAGTATTTAGCATACATAATTGAGACCAAGAAAAGCCCTTTCCATGCAGAAATATCACTATCTAATGTAAAATACAGGTAATTAAAGCAACATAATGATCATAAGATAACCATGTTCACCAGAACTTATCTAAAATGCCTATTAGCCAATTCCCCCTTTGACAAAAAATTTTCCAGAGAAAAAATAATATAACAATATTGTGAATCAACCACTAAATACTAGGAGATACTCCTAACAAAGTTTGTCTTCTGTTGCCGATCACAACATTTGATTTCAATGTATAATCAGATCACAACACCCACCAGCGGTAATAGTCGGAATCTAAAGAATCAAATAAAGAAATCAACAAACATTATATGAAAGGTGGAAAGAGAGTTGGCAAGTAGAAGGTTCATGGCTTTACGTTGAAGATAAGATCCTTGTTGTCAGATATGAAAGCCAATCCTCCTCTGTAATAAACAGCCCACGTCAGCATCAGCGCAGCAATGATCACTCCGATCACTCTAACAATGACGAAAATCGGGAATCTGATCACAGGAACTGCCATTCCTTTCAAGCTTTTAGAGAACACTCTATGTTTCTTAACTGGCTAACTATAAGCTAATCGCATCAGTTTTAGGGTTTCTTTCTTTTCTTCCCAATTGTAGAGATCCTTCTCTTGGATGGGAGTAGAGCCGATGATGGGATCCCTCCCTGTTTCAGTAGGGCAGATGAGAGAGAGAGACGGAGTCATGGAGAGGGAGAGAGAAGTAGGAAGCCGCAAAGATTCGAAATAATTGCCAGGTCAGCACTCGCCATGTCGGACTGTTCGCCACATCAGCTTTTAATTTTGGGGACCCAACAAAATTGGGTATCAAATTTTCTAATTAAAATATAAGTTCATTTATTTATAATTTATTTAATTTTAACGTATAATATAAAAATTAAAAATAAATATTATTTTAAATCTTAAGCTTTATTTTTTATTTTTAATTAAACTTTTACTATTTCAACAAATCTCAATATTTTGATTTTATCTAAATTGAATTTTATTAAAAAATTTAAATATTAAATATATTTAAATTAAAAGTATTTTACAATAAATTTTAATTTATAATTTTTTATAAATATAAAAATATTTAAATTATTATTATAAAAAATTTAAAATTTTTTAAGTATTAAAAAATGTATATTATGAAAAATATAAAAAAATTAATAAAAATAATTATTTTTTTTAAAAAAATTTAAATTTGAAAGATAAAATCAGAATAAAATGTAAAATCTATTTAAATAATTTTAAGTATTTAATAATTAAAAAATTATTAACTTTTCATAATTATTATAAAATAAAATTTAATTTAAATAAAATTAATAAATCAAAATTTATTTGAATAAATTTTAAAATTTTAAATTTCATTAGAAAAAAATTATAAAATTTAAAAATTTAAAAATTTAAATGACACTTATTCAAAAATTAATTACATTTTTACTATTAAAATATTTTTTATTCAAATTTAAACATTAAATTTATTTTTCAAATTTAAAAATTAATTAAAAATTACAAAATAACATTTTTAATGTTTAAAAAATTTTTGTATGATAATAACTTAAATATTTATGCACAATTTGCAAAAAATATTTATTTAAATATTTATACTTTCTAATTTTTTTCAAAATAAAAAAGAAATTAAATTATTACATATATAATTAAATCAATCAAAATAAACATAACATTTAATATTTTTTAAAAATTATTTTAAAATTATAACTGAAAAATAACTTCCTTTTGTTAATCTTTTAAAGACATGTTATGGGAAGACATATAATACATAATGATTTAATAAAATAAATCATTAAAATTTATTTTTTACATTCAGATAATAAATTAAAAAACTTCAATATTTTTTTAAAAAAATAATCAGCAAAATCGAATCAGAGCAAGCACAAACCTTATGGCAAGCAGCATGCATTACAAAAAGAAGAAACTTCCAATTTCAAGCAAGAAACTTTCAATTTCAAGCAAATAACAAAAGCCTTCACATAATTCATAAGGATACCATCTAATGTTGAAACAGAAATGACTATCTTTGGTTTTGGGAGTTTTGCTTATTCTCTGGCTCAGACACCAACTTCCTGTAAATAGTCCTTAGTTTGGTGGAGCAACATATTAGGATTCAACCTAAATACTGCACTGGAAACTCAGCAGTGCCTGACAGGATAGGTAGCAGCCTACCTTGACATGCCAAATCCCCTACCTCGCCCACCATAGCCATACCCATATCCTCCCCTTCCACCATAAGAACCACGAGCCCGGCCTCCTCCTCGATAAGGTCCACGGCCACCTTGACCTCCTCCTCGGTGCCTTGAGAATTCACCAAATGTCTGCACAACAAATATCAAATGCTGTCAAAAGACTATTGGATTACTTTGGCAAGTTGAAATTCAGCTACATACCTCAGTGTCCCTCCTCCTCTGTTCAGAAAATCTAGGCCTCCCATCATACGATCCACCAGCAAGAGCATCACAGGACAGGGAATCGAAAAAGTCATCCTTGACATAAACAGGCTGTAGAGCAGAGAAATAGAACACTAAATTTGGTAACTTTTTATTTGACAGCATTTGAGCACATAGGCTGTGTGTTGTGTGTTTGTGAAGAGAGAGAGATGAGAGAATCTGACCTTGACGTCAGCTTTAGATGAGTCAGTGTTCTCTTCATCTTCCCAATCATCACCATCTTCTTGAGCTTTGTTACTTTTACCAAGATGTCCCCATATTTCATCTTTCTTAAATTTCTCATTCATTGCTGTAAAGTCAAAGTCCTCAGTGAATCTGGTTGCATGATGGAAACTCTGCAATGTAAAACAGAGAGGGCCAAGTTAAGTGTAAATATAGCAAATTTCTAAACCAGAGAAAATGTTCCAAATGAAGAACTTATGGAGGCAGAACAGCTTGGTTTCTAGCACAGAAGGAGAAGATAAAGAAAGCACATTCTCTTCACCTCCCATTATTAATCCCTCACTGTGGATAGTAGCTTTATGTTAGTTTCTAGTACAAACAATAACCAAGAAAAAGAAAACTCAACCCTGGCACAACATAAGTTATCATTTATCTTTGTTCATCTTAAAATTTGTCCAAGTTCACAATTCCACACAGAACACCACCCAGCAGAAAAGCGAAAAGTTGAACACATTATACATCCAAATTTATAACCAGGGAAAGAGAGAGATGTCAAGTGAGATTCAGGAAATTATAATCCATGCTTAAAATTTTCATATTGGATATGTTCTCAATCATGAGACATATAATTGATCATACTGGTATCACATGCAGCACTAACGCAATCTGGCAATCCAACAAGAAAAGTAGTGCATACCCCATTTCCTCTTCCTCTTTCACGGCCTCCTCTATATCTGTGATGAGTATATGCAGGAGCTCCACTTAGCTAAATAGCAGAAAAGCCAACAGTAACCAAAAAAGAACACACAGATTAGAATACATGTCAATAAGTCATAATTCTCCAAATTCAAACACTGCTTCTAAAATGTAAGGGAAGAAATTGGCAAGTGAATTCCAAGTCTTGACAAATAAGGGAAATTGGTAACTGAAGTCTAAGCCTTGACAAATAAGGAAAATTGGTGAAAACATGCTCAAATCTCTACAAGAAATAGAAGGCATTATAGTATGGTCAAACCACGTATCACAAGCACTTTACTCTTCCGCCAGAGAAGAACACTTGCCAAAATTATACTATCAACTCATTAATGTATGAACTTGAAGTTCATTTATACATTAAATTCATCAGTGACCTAAGCATTTGAAGAAAATGTTCAAACTACTTAATGAGTTAATAACACGAGTTCAGAGCCACCAGTTGAGATAGTGCATGGCTGGGTTCAGTGTTGGGTTAGGACAGCATTCCTTTCATCATTTCACTAGAAAAAAGAGAATTCACTAGTCCATCCACATGATGGTCCATAAAACCTAAGGCTGAAACATAATGTCCTCAGCTATACGAATTTTGCTCTGAAATACTTTTTGCACCCCGATTTTGTAGCCCACCACCCTGCTGTGATGTGTGGCAGATAATCACATGAAGATTAAAATATCCATAGAACAAGACATGGCACACATCTACGATGGCATTGCATGCAGGGTGTGCAAATAGCATTCATTTTCTTCCTCAACATTAAATTTAATGAAATTATTAGTTGAGATATCATCCATCATATTGTCAATACTAATATTAATTTGGTACAAAACAACCAAAAATCAGCAAGCAAAACAAAAAGTTAATGTTAGAAGTTTTATAACAATAGGTCAAAATTTATTTGTAATAAGTAGCAAAGAATGGGATGTCCTGGTCTATGCAAAGGGCAACTCTTCAAGAAAAGAAGAAATTTTGGTGAAATCTATCAGCAATACCTTACGATCAGGTGGTGAAGGTAGAGGCAAGATTGGTTCCTGTACTTCAGCTGCTGGAGATGGTAATACAACTGCAGGGGCTGGTGGTGCTGCTGATGGTGCAACAGGTGCTGATGGTGATGATGATACTGACGATGATACCTGAACTACCTCAACATCTTTCTGAGCTATCTGCAAAGACTGGGATGATGATACTGCTGGAGGCCCAGGCTGCAATAATTGGCCTGGGGTTATCAAAGAAGGCATTGTTCCATCATTCAGAACTGAAGTGGATAATCCAGCAACCGATGAAGCAGATTCAGACATGTTTTTAAATGTCATTAAGGGACCCGGGACAGTTTTAGTTTTGTCAGAAGCTAGCGGCATGATGGTGCTTTTATCTAAACCAGATGTCAACGGAGTCACCAACGGCAAGGTAGTACTTGGAGCTGCACTAAGAAGAGTTTGACTAGAAGCCTTATCAGCAATCAAATTTACAGGTGAGTCAGAAAACATTGTAGAAGAATGTGCAGGAGGCATAGACGGTTGTGGATTCAAGGAGGCTGTATTAAAAGGTGGAAGCAAAGGAGGATTTTCTGACAATTGAGAAGCAGGCAAGTTTGAAGCTCCAGTAGGTAATGCTAAATTCATGGCAGGATATTGCACTGGCTGCTGCATAGAAGGTGGCATTGACAAGCCAGGTGGAGGCTGAAGCAGCGTTCGCGGCTGAGCCTGAAGCCCACTTGTGGGGCCATAGTATCCTTGCCAATACATTGGCATGGCAAGCCCACCACCATTTGTGGTAGGAGGAGGTGCTGAACCCCATGGTGGTAAACTCCCACCAGGCTGATATAGGGGAAGATTGCCTTGAAATGCTGGCCTGAGCTGTCCAAGCTGTGAACTCTGGGAAGTTGGATCTGGTACAGGTACAATACTGGAGGAAGCCAAGCTTGTGGATACAATTGCCGGTTGAGGATAGTGAGACTGCACAAGGACAATAAATGTACATTAGTTATTTTCCCTATTAAACCATTTTTATACACAGGTTTGGAAATATATTAAATGGGCTTTAAACAAACCCAAGATGTCCAATTTAGCATGTCAACGGAATCCGTTATCAAGTACATGCATGTATGTATAGAGGATATCCTTCTCGTGCACAAATTTAACAACAGCCAAGTGGATTCAGGGACATTTGAATATCAGTGGTCGGGTGCAAAATAAATCAAAATCAAACTCCAGAATGACTTTTCTGGGTTAAAATCTAGCAATCTGATTAGTTTGTTGATAGAAACACACATCTTGTTTCATTCCTTTACCTGTATAATAGCAGGATCATTGTGGATAGCTGCCGTATTCTGGGTAGGTGGTGATGATTTGACCTGTAGATCCTGCAACCAGATGCAGAAAAGTGTGCTTATGAGGAATAACTCAAATTATTAAAATCTCAAACATAAAATTACACAAAGGACCAAATAAGAAAGGTATTTTCAATAGTACAGCCATATTTTATGTATCATTACAGGCTTCAATTAAAAATGCATTAGTTTAGATGTAACATATATATCATCAGTCAACTATATGAGGTTCCAAGTCTTTATCTCTGTTGCATAAATACACAGCTTTTGGTAATACACTGAGCATAAGCATCAAATATTTGATCTCAATTCATGAGCCCCTCGCCAAAAAGGGCATCAGGATGTCAAACCGCAAATAATATATTTAGACTAAAGAGCAGCCAAAAAGGCAAGCTATTTCAAACATACAGCTACCAGGATCATATCTTGCCATAATAGCATTGGAAACCTCAACATGTTGAGCAATCTTTTCCGGAACTTTACTACCCATGCTTAGACTAGTTGGCCTCATTGCAAACTGTCTATAAAATCTCAAAGTGATTAATCAACATAATAAGGTAGAGATTTGAATGAACGTACAATGCAACAAAGTATAAACAACACAAACAATAACAAAGTTTTTGATATGAATCCAACCCACATTTGACCAAATCTTACAAATAACAATAAAATTTTATTTGCATAACATTGTAGCTTGCATAAATTCAACATATGCTGAAACCCTATGTCAGCATATGTTATCTGAAAGAACCGCTTCAGAGCTGAAGTTTAGACATGATACTTTAACCATAAACAAACTCCAACGGGAATCAACCATAATCTTGCAGAGAGGTCAAATAAATATGCAGAGTATACCTCTTAAGAACTGAAGTTAGACATGATGCTTTAACCATAACCAAACTCCAACAAGAATCAACCATAATCTTGCGGAGAGGTCAGATGCATTTTCAACATGCAGACCATGTTAATCTTGTTATGGGTGAGAATCTACTATACCTTGATATCGCTACCACGGAAGAGTATGTATTCATAGATTTTGTCACTTGGCGGGACTTGGGGACCATCCTTTTTACGTCCTTCTGTTCCAAATGATCTTACTGCAAAGTTAAGCAACCAATATATGGCTTACATCAGTCTATCTTAAAGAATGAGAAATGAATCAAACATATACTTGAAGACGATGGCACTGGACGGCTTATCTAACAACTTGCAGTGTAATTAGCAAAATTGTCTGAGATGTTGTCTCACTAAAACCATATAATGCTTCCTCACCAGAAAATACTTTTTTCTATGGCAGTAAGCAGAAGAAGATGGGAAAAAAACCTACCAAGAAGAAAACATCAAAACAAATGACGTGGAAAAAAGGATCAATTGAAGCCACAAGGTTAGCAAAAAGTTTAATTCATGGCAACAAGGAACTACACTAGGAAATCCCAGAACCAACAGCTTCTGTGGTCCATAGAGGAGCATTCATGGCAGTGGAATGAAATCAAGCAGGGGCAGCACAAAAACAAAATGTGTACGAGAGCAAGCCCAGCTCCGCAATACATACAGTTATCATATATTTCAAATAAATAGATCCCAAGTATTCTATATTGCCATTGCACCAAAATGTTCACTTTGGGCTTTTT
Source organism: Moringa oleifera (assembly GCA_021397835.1). Taxonomy (NCBI): domain Eukaryota; kingdom Viridiplantae; phylum Streptophyta; class Magnoliopsida; order Brassicales; family Moringaceae; genus Moringa; species Moringa oleifera. Next base: position 4,999,794 of record JAJFZO010000094.1, read on the forward strand.
TCATTACATATATTGACAGGAAATGGATCCCAACTTATCGCATATCCTAGTTTGCAAGTCCAACATCAACCTTCAAGCAAGTAAAAAATCAGTGATATTGTTCAGTATTTATCATGAAAGTGCAACTAAGACAGGTGGGACAAGATTAGATAATGTAGCTCCTGAAAGCTTCACTGTCATTTAGTGCGTAAGATTGTCGATAAGACTTGAGGTTTACGAATAGCATTACCGTGAATAAACACAAAGTCATAAGTTGGCTTACTAAAAAAGGTCAAGAAAGAAAAGGAAAGGAGGATAAAAGTTCAGGCCCTATTTGCATCCTATTATTTTGATCCCTAAATTGATATCTAAAGTGAATCTTGAAATCAGAATTCTCCCTCTGTTTTGTGCCAAAGAAGAATTTCAAGTCCCAAAAAGCTATAACTAAACAAGTGCAATCACAACTATTACCAAGAACAATATCTCAAATGCAGCAATTCAAGTAATTAAAGCATCAGCATCTTGGACAAAGATTCGCAAGCAAGTTTAGCATGTACATGCCATCCACGATTGGTAATATTAGATTCTAACATATTGGTACAGATGCATTAATCCAGATACAATGACGTAGGATTACTAGCCAAAGAACTCTTGGACCAATCCAAACACCATAGATCCAAGAAGAAGATGTGGAGTGCCCTATTTTGGAGCTAACTTTCCAAGTTTATTGACATTTTTTCCATATTTATTTAGACGTGCTTTTGACATACAAATTAGGATTTTCCTATTTTATCTGTAGGTGTAGTTATTATAGGTTTGTATTACTTTTTAGAATCAACATTCGACAAATAAAATAATTTTCTTTGAAATTTTATCTCTAGCAAATTCCAAAAAACCCTAATTTTCTAATCTTAGTCGCACACTAGCCTTTGACTTTAAGCCTCTTCTGCTTCGTGCTGCATTGCACATCTCCATTTCCTTTACAGCAATATTAACTCTCCAGTCTCGAAAAGAAGAAATATTACAAAGGGGAAGGTTGCACAAGGAACTGCAAACACCTTTCAGCTCTCTCACTCTTTCATGAGAGGAAAACCTATGTTTTCATACTCACTCATTTTTAAGTAGCTCCAAAACGACTTATTTTCAATTAGCCTCATAGGACTGCCCTATATTTTGAAGCAGTTAAATATGCTATAAATATTATTTTACCATTCGACCACCGAAGAAACTAATATTATCAACTAAAACAAGGAAAATAAAATATCCTGAACTTAGCGGTACAAGGTTGGATCAAAATCGTTCCCTTTTCTGCTTAACATTGACAGTTTCCATCCATCAAATTAAGAATAATACAACCTTCAAGTAAAGTAATTATTAATCGTTCCCTTTTCTGTTTAACATTGACAGTTTCCATCCATCAAATTAAGAATAATACAACCTTCAAGTAAAGTAATTATTAAGATGTCATAAGTTATTCGTATGTTGCAATAATTTATCATAAGGTTATAACAAACTTCTCACAAAAAGTATGCAGCATACTTTGCAAAACCAAGAGCACTGCTCCAACAGACTTCCAGAAAGAAGGTTTATCCATTGATAACACTAACATGAGATAAATAATACCATTTGATCAATTTTCAGTATTTCAATACACAAAAGAAACAATTGAACAACAGATCAATAGAAAAGTTCAAAGTTTGTCTTCGTACATCAATAAGAACCCATGTTTATGCCAATGTTAATATCATGTACTAAATTCCATAGGTCATTTCATTCATCAACAAGCTATCGACAAACTGTGTCATCCTCAATATTTCTTCAATGAATCTTTTTATTCATCATAATTATCTTCTTCTTTTTGCCATTAACTAGCATCAAATTTATAGTCTTTTTGCAGTTTAAAGATCTCCATCTAAATACATGCCTATCACAACAACATAGCAAAAATCAGCTCCACAACAATATAGTGAAAATCAGCTCCACAACAATATGGCGAAAATCAGCTCCACAACAACATAGCAAAAATCTGCTTCACAAACAACATAGCAACAATCTACTCCACAACAACATAGCAAAAATCTGCTTCACAACAACATAGCAACAATCTGCTCCACAACAACATAGCAAGGAACCCCCGACTTGAAATATGGGAAAGAAAACCCCCCCACCACGAGACCCAACTAAGGACACATCAAGAAACCTAGAAATCAAGAAAAACTGAACACCCAAACCAAACGAGAAAAAGGAAAAACAATTAAAGAGGCTGAAAAAACCCCAGATACTAAAAAGATCCTAAAGGAAATCCAGTTACCATTTCTCAACCCAATGCTGGATTCTTCAGTGTTGATGTTAAAAAGAACACCCTCATAGCGAATTTCGGACTTGGAGGTCAAGCTAATCAAGCTGCCGACGTATGAATCGGCCGACCCACTTGAAGATCTGGAAACCTCGGCTGCTGCCATGGGCTGCCTTAATAATCTTAATATGGATTCTCTCTACTGTTTGGCTAGTGAGAAGTGACGATGGTACAAAGAATGAGTTTTTCTCGTTTTGCTTGTGTAAGAAGGGATTTCCTTTCTTCTCCCCTCAAAATGAGAGCAGATGACAATAGCCGGAACAAACTATGGGGTTCCGATTTTGTACCCTTCTACTCCCGAAATTGCAGCCACAACTATTTAGGTTTTCTTCTCTTTTTTGTTTTTTTTTTTTCCCTTTTCTTTGTTTTATAATATCTTTTTGTGGTTTTTTGGTAATTTTGTAATATACTATTTGTTTTTTTCATAATTAATTAATAAAATATAGAAACTTCAATGGTTACTTGTGATTAAAATATTGTTACTTGAACTCCATATAAATATTTTTATTTTATTAAATCATAACTTAGAAAATAGATTATTACATACTATCTAAACATTTTTAATGATTTAGCCAATAAAAAATTTAAGAGTAATTAATTAAAATAAAAATGTTGACCTCAACAATAATCCAATGATGATTAAAAAAATCATGAAAAGATTATAAAAAATGTTACAAATTTATTAAGTTTTAAAAAAATATTTATTTGTTTTTTCATGTTAAAAAAACATAAATCATCTATAGATATTTTTATGTATTAATTTTTGATGTTGCATAAAGTTTAATATTCATAAAATTTTAATTTTTTAAATGTGTTAGGTTAGGATTTTCGAAAATCATTCTAAGTAAAACTATAATGCTTGAAATGATTAATAATTTAAAATATTTTTAATATTTATTTAATTTTAATTACATAAAATGAAAAAGGAGTTGTAACTTCGCTTAGTAAATTGAAGTTCAAATAATTATCAATATAAATGGGATGAAATTTTAAATATGATAGAGATATGTATTTATCAAGAAATTAAAAGACGTTAATGTAGATATTAAATTTATTTATATTATTTTAAATATCAATATTAAATAATTTTATAATTTTAATTATATATTATTAATAATAATTTTTATTATGTTATTTTAAATTTTAGTGATATTTATTTAAAAATTTTAATTTTCAATAGATAATAATTTAAATTTACTTTCATATTTAAAAATATTTATATATAAATAATTTAGTTTGAAATTTTAATTTGGTATCAGTTTTTTTAAATATGTGAATTTTAGGTTGATGAAATTTCAATATTTTTATTTTTCAAAAATATGTATATTCAGAATAATAAAATCAATTTGTAAATTTAAGTTTATATTAATTCGATAATCTTATTAAAATATGATGGAATTTTAATTTAATGATAAATTTAATATTAAAGTTTTAAAGTTTTAAATGAATAACAATTTAAAATTTAAATCTTAAATGTAACTATAAGTATAATTATATATATATATATGTATATATTATTTGACGTATGTCATTCTTTATTCTTGTCATTAGATCAATAGTTTTCATTTATAATAATTTTATTTATTTGAATATAAATTTTATTTTTATTATCTTATGTGATCATATTTACATTTATTTTTAATTTATTGAAATACTAAATTTAAAATTGATAGTTATTTAAATCAATTCCATTCGTAATAAAACTTAATGAATTTTTTTTACAATAATGGTCAGGTTGAACCCATTACTTAAAAAACGTGTAATTCATAATTTACTTGTACGCTCTATCTATCGCATCACATTTATAAATTATTTTATTAAGTTTTAAATGAATAAATTTAATAAATTTTAAATAAATTATTTATTTATGGGTTCAATAAATTTTATATAAATCAATTTGATAGATGATTTTATTTATTATTTTTTTAAAAATAATATAAATAAATAAATATTAATATGCAAAATAAATATTAATAAAAATGATATCAAATATTATTAAATAAATAGTTTCAAATATTTTCTAAGATATTAAATATATAACAAATTTAATATATTTTTTATATGCAATATTGAAATCAATGAACTTAGTAAGCAATGCACCTTATTATCTAATTGTGAGATATATCTTAAATAATATCAATAACATTTAAAGTTATATAAAAATTCTTTTAATAAAAACAAATATATTAACTATACTTTTACAAGATAAAATAATCCATATAAAAATATATAAATTAAAACATGAAAGATATATAGTATTAATTTTTATTTATAAATTAAATAACTTCATATGTTCATTTATTAATTAATAAAGTTAAAATCCACCAAATTAGATTATAAATTAATAAATTTATAACCCACCCACAATAACTACTTTGACATTAAAAAATTATTTTTTATAGTTTTTTCTATTTGATATTGTCTGAGATCATTGGATTTTTTGAATGTTTTTTTTTTTCTCATTTTGTTTACCCGTGCACATTATTTTCACTTTAGAGTTTAGTTGAATTTAATATGATAGGTTAATTTGAAAATGCTTACGCATTTTTATTTAAAAATAAAAATAAAAATAATTTTTTTGTTTTTTAAAAATAAAAATTAGGTCGTCTTAAATGAAGTTTTTGAATGGTATAATAACATTCTAGAATTTGGGTCAGTATAACCCTTTTTTAAATATAATTATTGTCAAATACAATTTATTTACAATTAGTTTAACATATAAATAAATTTTATTTAAATAAAAATTACATAAAATTTTAGTATTTATTTTTTATTATCAACTAATTTCTCATATTTTAAAAGTGATAAATTAAATCTTGATATATCAATTTAAACTAAATTAAATTTTATCAAAAATTTAAAAAAAATATTCAAATTAAAGATTTTATACAATAAATTGACTTAAAATTTTTTATAAATACAAAAAAAAAAATATTCAAGCTTCCATCACAAGAAAGTTTCAAAATTTTTTGAGCACTGAAAATATTTTTTTGAAGTTTACGTTGACAAAAATTAAAAAATTTCATAAAAATTAGATCTCACATCAAAAGTTTTTTAAAGTTGAGGGATGAATTCAAAGTAAAATAAAGAATTCATATGAATCATTTTTGAGTTATTTTAAAAAATTGGTTTATGATGTTATATGTCATTGCCATAATTTGGATATTTTGAATGTGTTGTGGCTTTGTACTTGGAAGTTTATATAAATTATAGTTGAACTTTTTTGTTGTAATATATGAATTTTAATTTATACAAATTAATTTACGTATAACATGTACATAATTCTTTTTTAAAAATTGGGATGAGTTTTTACAAAATCCCGATTCAACTAGTTTTTAAAGTCCTATTCGAATTTTATCTAATATGACCCATTAGATAATCTAAATAAATTTTTGTAATAGTTAAAATTTTGATGAAGGGTCAATTTTTATTAATAAAATAATTAAAATTAATATGTTAATATTTAATTTTTATTTTAATAATAACATTATACTAACTCACATCACACATAAATGTTAATGGATACAAGATTTGTCCGTTATTTGAAATTCTTCATGGTTGTCTACTTTATAATATCAAAAATAAATTTAGTGATAGAATGTCTTGATTTAAATGATGCCCAACTATTATGCAAGGTACCATTTATCACAATAAGAAAACTTTTCATTATTTTTTCAAAAATATTATACTATTTAAATAATTAAATATATATAATTATTAATAATTTTTTTAAACAATTGAAATTTTAAATTTTGATATATTTTTAATTTATTATTAATGAATATAATTAATTATTATAATATTATAATATTGCTAGTAATTTAGTCATGACACTCAAAAAGATATATCATTGAAGATGAAAATGTACAATTCAGTTTAAAGCAAAAGTCCAAGGGAGGAAGGGCAAGAGATTTGTCAATTTGTCATTGATGATGATGTGATCCTAACACATTGAAATCAAATGAACTTTGTCACCCATTGCACACATATTGCCTAACTAGGACATAATGTGCTCAAGTGGGACCAACTTTAGGAACTGACTAAAATCAAATGTTTGATAAAATCCTTACTTTCTATATCATTGATGTAATTAATTTGGTTCACCAACAATTTTTATTATATTATTTTAATATAATATTGAAAAAAATCAATCATTGGTTTTGTAAAATATTTTTAAATATTATTTAAGTGATTGATATTAAAAAAATCAGAATATTATATTAAAAATGATAGATATATCATTGTCACCATCAAAGTATGAACCCAAATAAAAACATAGTATCACCGAAAGCACACTTACAGTTATCATCAACAGCAAATATGATGGCTTTAACTTGATTTTTATCTACTAATATATAAAATTAAAAATGTTAAAAAAATTTGTATTTAGTTTTTAATTTAAATTATGATATATTGATTGAATTAGTTATATATTTAATTTTTTAAATTTAATTAAGATTAAATTTTAATTTAAATAATTATAAAAATTTAAATATATTTTATTATTAAAATATTTTAAAATAATTAAAATAAATTTTATATTTTATTTTCAAGTCAATATCGAAAGTTGAATAATTTTTGAATCACGAGTTATTTTTTATAAATTTTTAAAAATATTAATAATATAAATTAAAAATATTTTTAATATTTTTGTGTGATAATAGTTTAAATATTTTTTATATTAAAAAATTTAAGTCAAAATTAATTATACAAAATCTTTAATTTAAATATTTTTAACTGTTAAATTTTTTAATAAAATTTAAATTAAATTAAAATAAAATATTAATTATATAATTAATCCAATCAATACATTAATTTGTAAAAATAAAATCAAATATAATTTTAATTTTTTAATATTTACTTATATATTTTTTTATTGATTTAATTTATATTAATTTTTTAAAAATTGTTTACACGTATTTCTTCGGCTTCATTGTTGGGCCTGTGATCCATGGTCCAACGCTTCTACAACGAGACCTAATGAATTTTAATTTGATCAATTTAATCAGTGGATCAGAGCAGAGGAAACTTAAATTTTGAATGAGCCACAGATGGCACAGGTCATTAATACCAATTAAATGAACTCATAAGTCAAACCATAATTTGTTTTAATTTAATTAAATTTATATAATAATTTTTATAAATATATAAAATTAATTAAATAAAAAATTTATATATTTTAATAAAACAAATAAAATAGCATAAATTATAATTTTTATAAAAGGTTATAAATAATAAAATTAATATAAAATAAATCAATAAAAAAGAATTTCTCTAAATGATTGTTTAGTTATTGTGGCCGGCGTGGACTAAGAAGCTCCGACCAGTCCAATTTGGTCAATCCATGAACATCGTGCAGCGTTGTCAGGATTAATTGTCATTCCCCAAAAAGTACACCCCACATGCTTTCCAATTTTATTTTTTATTTATTTTAAAAAAGTGCACACTTCACATATTAGTGGTCCCTACCTACACTTAATCCCACGTGCCCCTCGACCTATTCTTGATACATTATAACACTCACCTTTTCATCTTTTTCACAAACCTTAAATTATGTGAAAATATTATTTATTTTTATAAAATATATTTATGTGAAAAAAGTTTCTGATATATATTTTTAAAATATTTTAATTTAAAAGATATTTTATATTTAAGTATAAATTATATAAAATTTTAATATTTACTCTATGATAAACAATAAAATTTAACACAACTTTTAACTTAAAATATAGTTCAAAAGATTATTATTTATAGTTATATTTATAATTTAGATCAAATTAAAATTTATAAAATTAAAATTATTTAAATTAAAAAAATTATATAATAAATTTTGACTTAAATTATTTTACAGATATAAAAAAGAATGATCCAACTACTCTTAAAAAAATTTCAAAATTTTTTGATCCTTGAAAATACATATTTTAAAATTTATATTATCAAAAATTTGAAAATTTTTTAAAAATTTATGAGTAAAAAATTATTCATAATTTAAGGATGGACTCGACATAAATGTATGATATTTTTAAATTATTTTTGAAATATTTTAATATTAAAAATATTACTCATTATTTATAATTTAATTTAAACTAAATTAGTAGATCATGATTTGATATGTTATTTTTTGAGTACTAAGATTCAATTCAACATTCTAAGTACATTTTAAGGTTTTAAATAATTTTTTTAATTTTATTATGATAATAATAAATTTTATTCTATCAAAATGTAATTTTAATTTAGAATCATGTGAATAAATATTATCACTTTTTTAAATTCTAAGCTAATATCTTATATTTTACAAAATAAGGTTTGAAGACTTAGTATTTTCAAGTTTCTATGAGAAATTTGATTTTTTAGTATTTATGTTTTTTAAAAAATAAATTCATAATATATGTAGAAAGGGGCATGTACAGTTTATAATGGAGACAAAAGAGATGCTTATCTACAAAACCCCCCTCATTCCCACCTCAACAGCTAAACAACACCGTGGCATTTCCATACTAAAAAGTATGTTCGCTCTCTTGTTCTGACAAACACACAGCCTCCGTATTTCCAAAAATACCCCTGATTTATCCTATAATTCACAACCTCGCCCAACCTAAACGGCCGTTTACCAGCCATGGGCAGTTCCGTCCTCGCACAAAATCCTCGCTAACACCCACGCTGTATGTCCGCAAAGCCACCTTATGAATTACCGAAAGTACCATTGGAAAATACCAAGTAAATCAGTTCTCGCAGGGCAAAAATGTAAGTATGTGGAAGGAATTCCTGTCGGTCCCATCAATAAGGAAAAAGAAAGAACTTGAGAGATCCGCGCAAAGCACACAAAAGTGGGCTGATGAGGGGGAGAGAGAGAGGGGAGCCTGAGTTTCGAGACGTTATCGGATTTCAAATCTTTTCTACTCGCCGGAATTTAGGAATTCCGGTTCAAGTCCGGAGTCTAGGATTTCCCAAATTTTAATAAAGAGAAAGCGGGAGCGGGTAGAGAAATTTCAAGTTGGGTTTATTTTTGTTGATTTGGTTCTGTTAGTTAACGGATTCGGGTCAATTCACTTCAAGAAACTGTTGTCGTTGTGCTTTACTTTGTTTGAGAATTATAGCTTTCTTTTGATGTATATGAAATTGAATTGGGGATCACCGTGTTGGGATTGTGTTAAGGGGTAGATTTCCTGATTCGCACGATGTTTACGCCTCAGCGGAAGCCATGGGCGGGCTGGTCACTGACGCCCCTGAAGAAGGGAGCGGGGTCGGGGTCGGGGTCGGGCTCGAGCCCGAATTCCAACTGTCCGAATCCGACTGAAGATGCCACTTTAGAGAAGGGAAAGAGTGTCACCTTTGTGGAACCGGTGACTCCGCCTTTGGGTGGTCGTGTAAGTGAGAGCGGTGTTGGGTCGGAGGGCATGGAAGCCCTGCCTGACAAGGTCTCGAAGCTGGAAAACGAGGTTGGTGGATAGTAATTTTTAGAATTTTCTTGATTTGCTTTGGAATTTGTTGATATTGGGTGCTTTCTTTAGTTTTTTTTTTTTTTTTCCGCTGGTGTTTTTGTTTTTGATATTCTTAATTTTTTTGTCTTGTTTCCTCGCTCTTTTCCTAAGCTGTATATTTCTTTTTCCTTTTACATGTAAACTTACTACGGGAAAGGGAACAGTAAAAGCAGACCGCTTTTTTTTCCCGAGTATTTCTGACATTGGGTTCATAGGTTTACTTAATAAGGGTTATGGATCTATGGTTGCACAGTAAAACTGGAGATTTCAACTTAACTGGGACAAGAAACCAATTGAATTTGGTAGTTTGTTTATTGATTAGCCTGGGGCTCCTAAGATGTCTTAGTGCTACTTTGACATGTGACCATCCTTGTGTGACCATCCCGTACTTAGAAAGAAGCTAACTGAACCCAGGAATAGTAGACTTGATTCAGTTAACTAGGGATACTGTCTTTGTTTTTCTGTTTCTCCATATTTTGCCCATTGATCTACCAAACAATGTGAACTATTTTGGCTTAAGTATTTTGGATCGTTGAATAAGTTTACTTAATTAATGGTGCTATGAGAAGTGGTGCCATGATGAAGGACAGAAATACTTTAATTTCTTAGGACGAGGAGGTTCTGTATTGCAAGCATACTATTAAATAGTAAACTTATCTCTGTGTGTGTTCTAAAGTTGCTATTTAACTAAGTGAATGGCTAGAAAATAGGTTATGGATTCAAATGTATGGGAATATAGGGTTTTAGATGGTTTGCTTCTCCCCTTATTTTAAGTATATGGCTGACTGTATGTACCTCTATGGCCTGTGCTTCACATGTCATTTGGCCTTAAAGCTTATAATATTAACTTTCCCATCTATATAAACAGTGACCCGAAATAATATGTTCATAATTTGAATTGGTGCTCTTTGTATTACCATTCATATATATAACCAAATTAAAAATCTTTATATAATTCATGTGCTGCTGTGTCAGCGATGCTAGTATTGCTGATTGGCTAAACTGGTTGTAAATCCATTCGTCCACTTGTCTCTTTTTTGTGTGCATGTGTCTAAATGTTGATACCATCTTTTGTCATTTGTTTTGTGGCCTATTGTGTCTCCTTGTATAGTCTTGAAGTTATTGTTGGGCCTAGTATTTATGTAATTACTGCCATTAGATTTGATTATATGATAATTGGGACTGCTAGTCACTTTCTTTGAGCTTTTATATCTGAAAAGATTATATTTGTATGGAGTATCTTATAAATACATGTTTTCTTAGCTATCTGCTTTTTTTTTTTTTTTTAATGTGTTAGTTTTACTTAGTTGAGTAGTGGTTGTCTTGCTGTGTGTTATACCATGCCTAATGGAGTCATCTGCTCTGCAGCTTTTTGAATACCAATACAATATGGGACTTCTCTTGGTGGAGAAAAGGGAGTGGACTTCTAAGTATGACGAACTCAGACAGGCACTTACAGAAGCAAAAAATGCCCTGAAACGTGAACAAGCAGTGCATTTGATTGCAATATCTGATGTAGAGAAGAGGGAAGAGAGTTTGAGGAAGGCCTTGGGTGTTGAGAAGCAGTGTGTAATTGATGTGAGCCTCCTCTTTCCCATTTTGAGTTTTCTGTCATCTATTTGTTGAGTCTTCTTGAGTCTTGCTTTTATGCAAGAATACTTCCAGATATTATTGCTATCATTAGAAAATAACTTAAAAAGTCTGATTAAAAAGATAAAAAATAAAAAGAAACCAAAGCTTTGGCATAAGTGGGCACGTGGGGGTGCGTAAGGGGAGGGGGTGAGGTGGGACCTTACACCCACTTGAGGAATGAATTTCCCTTAGAATATTGTATTATTTGTATTCATGTCATATCTCCAGAGTAATCTTTGAAGGGCAAGACATAGCATTGGCTTGTGCTAGAAACAATTGTGTAATTTTGTCAGCCACGCGGAGCTTTATGTATTGTTAGCTTTCAGGGGCTTGAATTAATTAATTGATTTCCTCTAAAGAGAAATGCTTTCTGGTATTATGAAACAAGATTATAGCCTCTAATCACCAATACTTAAGAGAATGTTGTTTGCTGCAGCTAGAGAGGGCTCTGCATGAGTTGCGCTCTGAAAATGCTGAAATCAAGTTTACAGCTGATTCAAAGTTGGCTGAAGCAAATGCTTTGGTAATCAGTGTTGAAGAGAAATCTTTGGAGGTGGAGGCTAAGTTGCATGCTGCTGATGCTAGACTTGCTGAGGTGAGTAGGAAAAGTTCGGAGACTGAGAGGAGATCACAGGATGTGGAATCCAGGGAAAGTTCACTTAGAAGGGAGCGCTTATCCTTCATTGCTGAGTATGTCCTAGTCTACTGTCCTTGTTTACAAAATTGTCTGTTCATCCTTGATATATATAGAAATATAAATAAAGAATTGTTTGTTCATAAGTTGTGGCTATAGATTAGTTATTGTTTTGCATTTGACCTTCTGAGTTGGTTTTCTGCCAGGCGAGAAGCACATGATGCTACATTGTCTAAGCAGAGGGAGGATTTACGAGAATGGGAAAGAAAATTACAAGAGGGAGAAGAGAGGCTTGCTAAAGGTCAACGTATTGTCAACCATAGGGAGGAGAGGGCAAATGAGAATGATAGGATCATTAAGCAGAAGGAGAAGAACCTTGAAGAGGCACAAAAAAAGATTGATGCTGCTAATCTAGATGTGCAGAGGAAGGAAGATGATATAAATCGCAGGCTTACAGAGCTAACTTCAAAAGAGCAGGCAACAAGCTTTCTAAGTTTTGGAATTTGTTAAGTACAGAGCTACTATATGTACCTTATGTGTTTCATTTGGATGCAGGAATCTGATGCTATGAGGAAGAACTTGGAGATGAAAGAGAAGGAGTTGCTTGCACTAGAGGAAAAGCTTAATGCTAGAGAAAAGGTAAGTCTTTGGAGTTGGTTTTAGTGATAGGGAAATCTTCTGTTGAACGTGGTTTGATAAGTGAAATGTATCAAATTGATGCTATATTTCTGATGTATTATTTGCTGTGAAGTCATATGGTTGTATGATTGGTGTAACATAACACATGCTAGCACGCATGCATCACTTGTATGGTCCTCTACTAACACTTTTTTTTTTTTTTTGTGATAGGAGAATATTGTTTGCCTTCTTTATTTCATTAGTGTGATCAGGTCCATTTTCTTATTTTTATTGATAAATTGCCTTGTGTCCTTCCTTGCTTTTTCGTCCTTCCCTTTCTATTTCAAGGGAGGTCTTATGCATTTCTGGCTTTTAAGTGGTTGGTCCATAATTTTTCTTAACAGTGGAAAAACCTGGTGACCATATGTATTGCTGTTGTGCCAGCTGTTGAAGCCACACCACAACAATCATAAATACTATCTTTATTATTGAAAATCATGGATTTGATACATTGTTTTTATGAGACATTCACAGGTTGGGATTCAGAAGCTTATTGATGAACACAATGCCATTTTGGATGCCAAGAAGCATGAATTTGAGTTGGAAATTGAAGAGAAGAGGAAATCTTTGGATGAGAATTTGAAAAGCAAGGTTATTGAAGTGGAGAAGAAAGAAGCTGAAGTCACTCACATGGAGGAAAAGGTTGCAAGACAAGAGCAGGCTTTGAATAAAAAATGGGAGAAACTTAAGGAGAGAGAGAAAGATTTTGAATCAAAACTGAAAGGTCTGAAGGAAACGGAGAAGGCCTTAAAAACTGAGGAGGAGAACTTGCAGACAGAGAAGAAACAACTGCTTGCTGATAAGGAGGATCTTGTTAGTCTTAGAACCGAAGTTGAGAAGATAAGGGCTCAAAATGAAGAACAGCTTTTAAAGATACATGAACAGAAGGACTGCCTCAGGCTGAGTGAGGAAGAGAGATCCGAGTACCTCCGGTTGCAAGCAGAACTAAAAGAGCAGATAGAAAAATGCAGGCTTCAGGAAGAACTGCTTTTGAAGGAAGTTGAGGATTTGAAGAGGCAAAAGGAGAACTTTGAGAAAGAATGGGAAGAACTTGATGAGAGACGAGCGGAGAATGAGAAAGAGCTGAAGAATGTGAATGAACAGCAGGAGAAGTTTGAAAAATATAGACACACTGAGGAAGAAAGGTTAAAACATGAGAAGCAGGCAGCAGATGATTACATACAAAGGGAGCTAGCAGCTCTTGAAGTGGTAAAAGAATCATTTGCGGCAACCATGGAGCATGAGCGCTCAGCAATGGCGGAGAAAGCTGAAAGTGACAGAAGCCAAATGCTTCATGATTTTGAGCTTCAGAAAAGAAAACTTGAGTTGGATATGCAGAATAGGCAGGAGGAGAGGGAAAGAAATTTGCAAGAGAGGGAAAAATTATTTGAGGAAGAAAAAGAGAGAGAATTAGGCAATATTAATTACTTAAGAGAGGTAGCTAGAAGAGAAATGGAAGAAATGAAGCTCGAAAGAATTAGGGTAGAAAAAGAAAAGCAAGAAGTTAATGCTAGTAAAAATCATCTTGAAGGGCAAAGAGTTGAAATTCAAAAAGATATTGATGAGCTTCTTGTCCTTACCCAGAGGTTTAAGGACCAGCGGGAGCAGTTTGTCAAGGAGAGAAGCCGCTTTATTTCTTTTGTTGAAAAACACAAGAATTGCAAGACTTGTGGTGAAATAACTTCCGAATTTGTGCTTTCGGATCTCCGATCTTTACAGAAAATAGAGGATGCAGAGGTCCCTAATCTGTCAAGCTTAGCTGATTTTGTTCATGGAAACTCCTCTGCATCTGAGAGGAAGGATCTTGAGATGTCTCCCGCTGCAGTTGGATCAGGATCTCCAGTCTCTGGTGGAACTATGTCCTGGCTGCGGAAATGCACTTCAAAGATATTTAAACTCTCACCTAGTAAAAAGATGGAGCCTGCTGCTTTTCAGAATTTGATGGAGCAGGCATCTCTACCTGGTGAGCAAGCTAATACAGAGGATCTGTCAAAAAGACGAGGTTCTTCTGAAAATGAGGCAGAACTATCTTTTGCACTTGCCTATGATTCTTTGGATGTTCAGAGGGCGCATTCTGAAACCAGCATCAGAGCAGTTGAAGTTGGCCATGATCCGTCAGGGGATCAGAGCAACGCTAAGTGTCAGGGATCAGAAGTTCCCGAAGACTCTCAGCCATCTAAACAGAATCGTGGTCGACAGCCTCGCAAGAAAGGCAGGCCTAGGGTTAGTAGAACGCGCTCTGTGAAGTCAGTTGTTCAAGAGGCAAAAGTTATACTTGGGGAGGCTTTAGAATTTAATGAGACTGATCATCCAAATGGGGATGCTGAGGATTCCGGCTACGTGCATGCTGAAAGTCGGGGTGAATCGAATCTTGCTGATAAAGGAAGAAATGGAAAGAAGCGGAGCCGGGCTCAGACATCTCAAATCACTGTGAGTGAGCAAGATGGCAATGATAGTGAAGGGCATTCTGACAGTATCACGACAAGCCAACAAAGGAAGAGGCGACAAAAAGTAGTCCCGAGCATGCAAACTCGTGAGACTCGATATAATCTTCGACGGCCCAGAGTGTAAGTTCTTAAATTGTAGCAGAGATGTGTTGACATTTTACCTGGCTAGAATTTCTTTGCCCTTGTCCTGTTGACCATGCATTTTATTCCAGCTGATAAATCTCACTTCTTAATCCTGACATGGACACATTGATTAAATTGATACACTTTAACGTAGATTAAAATTTTCGTACTTTTCTATTCTGTTTACGCAATTGCCTGGAGATGCCTTTGGTTTGAATTTTCCATTGAAGGCTGTTTAGCAAGACTGCTATTTGTTATATATTTGTGTTCTAACCGAAGGTGCACTGCAGAGTACCCTTCAATCTTTCACTTTGTAGGTGCCAATCTTTTGGACAAGTTACATATTCAAATTTTCTTAGCATTGCACTGGAACAATGTCTAATTTTGTGATTTTGGATGGTGATCAGTGGCGTCAAAGTTACAAGGGCCTCATCTGAACTGAACAAGGGAATTGAGGAAGAGGTTGGTGGTGTTAGAGGGGCAGAGGATGAGAATCTCAACAGCAAAGCTGGTAATACCTCTTTAGTTGGAGTTGCTAATGAGAATGGCGGAAGCAAACACCCAATGCAGGTGAGGGTTATAAAAACTATGATCGATGTTACTTTTTTATTTTAAATTTTTGTTAAATGATCTCATGGCCTGAGGAGTATCTGTTGAAAATTTGTGAGTTTGTTTTGATTACCAGCGGGATGATGTGGTTTTTGACTACCATTGAGATTTCATATTATTAGAAAAATCGAGTTTCTGTTTTAGTGTGTCTTGGCTACACAACTTTTTGACTGATCATGGAACCGTTGGGCTAGCTGCTATAGATTGGTGATGTATTCTGTTAATGTTTATGTGACAGTGTGGAACAAGAGCAGACTCTCAGGATGATAATGCTGATACAACGAAAAAGGCAGTTGAGGATGTGGTGGTGAGTGAAGAAGTTAATGAGACACCAGAACGTATTGGGCAGTATGGTGATGGAAATGACTATAGTCACGAGGAAGGTGCTGTTGAGTTTGATGACAGGATTGACAATGATGATGATGAAGAAGAAGAAGACTTTGAACATCCAGGCGAAGCCTCCATAGGAAAGAAGCTCTGGACTTTTTTTACAACATGATGCTGGATCTTGTACTTAGTTTGGCGGTTCTAGTGTGCTTTTGATTGTATCAATAACTTTTTTAAGTTTGTTGTTAGGAGGTCTTTGATATGTAGTTTTGTGTTAACAATTTACATGTTATAGGCATGACCTTGATTCAGGTGGGGGATTGGGTTATCATTGCCACCATTATTAGGAGTCATAGTACTGATCTGTTCTCATTTCTTTTCTCATGTTTTTATGTTTTTTTTAGGAGTCTTAGATGATTCGATGTATGAGGCACCAGTGCACATTTTGACATTGGACTGTTGTCTTCATTCATATTGTTTGTATCAAATGTTAGGAGTGTTCCACAAATTGCTGGAATGATTATTTGAAACTTATTATTTTTATTTATTATTTATTTAATTTATTTCAGTTCAATTACTCAGATGCAATTGAAGGTACAATTACCAATGGCAGATATAATTGGAAGACATGGATGATCATTTTTAATCTCTCTTTTGAAACTTGATTTCATTTTGTCTTGTGTAAGATTTGGTGAGTCGGATCATGACAATGGTATTCGCAATATGTGATGCGCGTGAAAAAGGGGCCAAGACTAACAATTTGAATTGCATGCCAAGATGCTTAACTCTAAAGGAACATTAAAGTAGAGGCTGTTCTACAAATCAAATAACTATTCACAGAATAGGTGGCTCATTTACAAATCAAATAATTTTTCAGAGCAACCCTATATTTCTCATAGATAAAGAAGATC
Source organism: Moringa oleifera (assembly GCA_021397835.1). Taxonomy (NCBI): domain Eukaryota; kingdom Viridiplantae; phylum Streptophyta; class Magnoliopsida; order Brassicales; family Moringaceae; genus Moringa; species Moringa oleifera. The sequence goes on from JAJFZO010000094.1 coordinate 5,016,971, forward strand.
AACAAGGTCAAGGCCTAAGGACCACCATACATTCCTGCATTTTTCTAATAAAATTGATGTATGAGAAAGCTCTATACAGGGTAAAAATGGGGAGGCCCTCAGACAAATTCCTGTTCTTAGTAGTGTACAAGAACACTTGACTGTAGCTGTTGATACTCCCACTGCATATGTACCATTGTGGTAATCAACAGCTCTGACCAATCGTCAGGTGATTTGCTATTTGTCTGACTCTGCAACAGCAGCCCTCATCTGAGGATCAGACTGCTTTGACAGCCACTATGCATTATTCTTCTCCCACTGCATATGTACCATTGTGGTATTCGACAGCTCGGACCAATCGTCAGGTGATTTGCTATTTGTCTGACTCTGCAACAGCAGCCCTCATCTGAGGATCAGACTGCTTTGACAGCCACTATGCATTATTCTTCTCCCACTGCATATGTACGATTGTGGTATTGGAACAGCTCCGACCAATCGTCAGGTGATTTGCTATTTGTCTGACTCTGCAACAGCAGCCCTCATCTGAGGATCAGACCGCTTTGAGAGCCACTATGCACTATTCTTCAGATCCCTACAATATTTGACATACAGAGATTATTCAGCCGGTCAATATTAAACAGTTACTAGGCTACAAAAGATGGAATGCCTAATGCATTTATATTTCAAATATGGTAACCTACGAATAGTCAGACATTTACATATGCGCAACTCAGATAGGAAATCAGCAGATAAAGACATGACAAAATGAAACCAGAATGTGGGATATTAAAACTGATGATTATGCCAGTGTTACTAAATCATAAATTTTTCATACTGAGGACACCTGCCTGGCCATTTCACTCTTCATTCATGATTGACAGATGCATGCTTAATTAATCTATGGATGTGCGAGGAAGCACCTTTTCCTGATAGCATGCAGCATAAACATCAAAATTCGAGCAGATCTGATATTTTCAGTGCTGGTCCATTGCGATATTCTTGTTACAAATGCTGTAGATGGCCCTAGCGGGGGATTCCGGAAGGCAGCATAATAGGACCACAAAGATGATGCAAGATCATCATTGATGAATGCTTGGCCCGACGAAGCGTATCAAATTGGTAATTATTCTCCTGACAAAAACTCAGGAGTGCATGCCTATATTCAAACTCTGCATTTTCTAGTATGATGTCATCATCTAGGGTATTCAACGGGACATCATCCACCATGACCTGAAAGAGGAGTGAAATAGATATATTAGATATGTTGGTGACAGAAGATGTTGGTAACGGGCAATGAGTTTGCATTCACCTTAGACAGTGCATGTTTCTGCCTGTTACTTGAAGTGTGAGTATCATCTCCACTGAGCTTTTTCTCTACATCATGGCATCTGCATATACCAAACTAAAAGTGAATAGCAATTGATAGCTTGGACAATTACTTCAGCAACTGGCTAGCTGTAAAACACACGAGGAAGTAACATTCCATAGCAGAAACAAAAATAATTAGGAAGAAGAAAAGATGACAAACAATATGAGGGGTCAGCACTAACAATATCAAATGAATATAGAAAATGGTACTAGAACTGCATAAGCATGTCATCTTTATCAATTTGGTCAATATGTTACACTGGCACAGCATTAAAAAAAAGCATTCAAGAAAAGAAATGTGGCAGTTCATGCTTGAAACATTAAGACACACTGAGATTTTATGTCAATGGACTAAATCTCTGAAAATAGTTTCAAATCACTAACTCATTCTTTAATTGTTAGTGTATTTGTTCATCATGCTCCCAGAAATGCCTTCACCAATATTTTTTTTTTCTTAATTTTACATAATCTCCAAAAAATTTGCACGTAACTGTAGCAAGAGGAAGATTTCAGTCATGCCACTCTTCAGTTTTTTCATCCAAAAGAATACTCATACTAGCAAGACAATAAGAGAACAGTGCCATTTATAAAATAGGCAGGAATGAACGCACCATTAACACCTAATAACAAAACTATGATAACAAGAGAGGAAAAGTGAGAACGTTATTTCAAAGAGCAATCTTTACCTTTCACATAGATGAAAATTTTTGCATTGACTACAAAACCATCGCCATCCAGATAGTATTGCTTTATGACAGTAAGTGCAACCAAAATGCAAGTGGACAATCATAAAGTTCTCCTTCAGTGGTAAGATGGTTTGGCCCAACTGTGATGAGAGCAGAAAAAAATAGAAAACAGTTATTGCTGATCATGTCAAAGACAATGACACATGACAGTATAAGTGTATGCAGAATGAAAAGCTAAAGTTGGGTAAAATTTTACCTTCTGCATCAGTAGGATATCTTTAAGAGCACCTCCTGGAGGATCTTCATGTCCCATAGACTTCATTGTTCTCTTTGACATAAGTTCTTTCACTTTCTTTCGTGAGGCTTTTTCACTCTCTCCTTCAATGTTTTTAAGAAAATCCTCAGCTATACCAGACCAATAGTCGCCATCAAAATGTGGTAAATGAGCAGCTGTGACCTTTGAGTTATATTGTCCAGTAAGAACAAAGAAGTCATCATATAAGTTGGTGCAACTGAGCACTATTTTCTCTTTAGTTGCTTTGCTCAGCATCAATTGATACCTACACTTATGGAACAGTTACAAATCAAGAATGACATTACAAATGTCTTGGGCACACACACATGCAGCGTATGCATGGTAGTGCACATGTTGGCACCCTGCACACACACATATCCATGCATGTTTGTGTCGGAGAGAGAGAAAGAGTGAGACCAACCAGTGTAGCAGCTTATCAGGCTTTGGTGTCTTCTGATTCTCTGGATGGCAATACAAGATAAAATCTTCTCCTTTTTGAGGTGGGCAGGCCCATAAGTAGCAGGTTGCAAAACCTCGTTTCTTACAATATTCAAGATATCCTATCTGATGATAGAAAATAGAAAAGAAGTGTAAGCAATGATGTTGTCACTTTAACTACAATTAGAAAGCTCTAAAGGGCACCAATAATTATGGGCCATGGAGAAACAACTATACCAATATTTCATGGTAAACAAATGTCCGAAGAGATTCTCCAGTTGCCGTCCTTCTGTTAGGCCTGAAGTATTTGACTGAATCAATATAGGAGACATAAACACATCGTTGATTTGGGTGACTGCATTCGGAGCCAAACTCCTGGACATACATGGCAAAGAGGCACACATCTGCCCCTTCAATTTTCTGAAACAAAAGAATAACCTAGATCCAACAAAAACAAAAGAAAAAAACAAAAAAAATGCTGTCAGATTTCCTGAAAATATCATAAATTTGACATAATCAAGGATCAGCTGCAGAAAAATAACAATATCCTTCAATTATTGTAAAGCCTAAGGTCTGTGCAAATTTCATAAAATTTTGATGTCATCTTTATTTAAAATGTGAAAAAAATATGTTTCAACAAATCTGAAGTTCCATTGTGAAAAAAACAGTGTTTTAGAAATTGCTTGAAGCAATAATATGAAAATTAATTCTATTACTATTGCTATTAACAATGAAAATGGCAGCTGTGAAGTCTATCTTACCTTTGACCTGTAGGGGAAGTCGGCAGGGTAATCCTGAAAGACATCTAAAAAAGGCTTCTTCACAGTTACGTGTCTGTCAACAGAGAGCACCACTCGAACAGTAAGATCTTCTGCTCCTGGAACCTAGTAATGAATAAAACATTATACATTATAAATCAAATAGCTACAGTAAGACTGTAAACCAAGCAGTTTACTATAAGAAAATCAGAAAAACAAATCCTCCAAAAAGTACTGAGAGTTAAACTGACACAAAATATTTAGGATTTTAAATACAACAGATAATAAAAGTTTAGGTTGCATCTCTCACCTCCCCTATTATTAACGTAGATATTGTGAATAATTAAAGTAAATGGTGTGCCTCACAAGACATATAAAAATGGCCATAGGATCAACTAGTGCTGATATCTTACCTCATCAATACTTTTTCCGAGTGCTTTTGCTGTCTCTTTTCTCTCTTGTTGTAGGCACCTGAAAAGTCGTTGCTCTATTGAGTTGCTAAGCATGGTAGATGGCAGATCTTTGGCACTCAAAGCAACACTGTTAGTCGAGCGCAAAGAATCTCCGTTTTGAATTTCTTCTAAGCAGCATAGGGGACAAATGAACTCTACTTTTCCTTCCATATCTCTCTTGTTATTATAGAGAGCACATATCTTATGTTGCCAGCCTTCACATTTGTTGCATTGAACCCACTGCAAAACACAATAGCAATACAAAGTGAGCCTTCCATGATTTTTCTTTAGTTAAAGAAAATAACTCATGTTATGTATTGGCTTACAGATTCTTCATGTTCATCATCATTCTTCTTTTTATGAAGCTCATCCTTAGACACGATGATGCCATCATGCAATGTGATGGTCCCACCTCGAGACTCCTTATAGCACTTGGTACAGAAACAATGTCGCATACCATTTTCTTCTGCTGTGCTGAAATAAATCCTCATTCTTTTGACACGACTATCACAAAATGAACAATATATAGGAGTTGGGTGGAGTGACAGCTTATCCGCTCCACATAATTGGCAAGAATTCTCACCAAAATAATATATTCTTTTATTTCCCTTTTCTTCCTCTAGTATCCTCTATTTAGAAAAAAAAAATGGCACACAATTAATGCTGGTTGACAGTGAAAACAAGTTCATTCACAAATTACTTGCAACCATGAATATGAAGAACACCCAACAAAAAATCTTTGAATCTAGGAATGAGTGCCTCTGTGGGTGGGTAAGGAATGAGTGCATGCATTTCCTTAGGTTGGATGAGTTAGTTAAAGTGCACAAAGAATTATTTGAATCAACAGGAAATAGAAACCATAACTTAGGTAACCAAAATAAGAAACGATTGAGCTACACTCACCGGCTTAATCCATTGCCTAAGACTTGATATATGCTCCATTATTTGCGCAGCTGTGAAAAATTCAATCAAGGAGACACCACTTATCTGATTACACAACTCTCTCTTTGTTTCACAATTTGCTTTTACTACAATGACATTATTTTCTATTTCTGACTTGGTCAGATCAACCTTAGGTCTAACCATCTCCTCTTCACAGTCAGAACTTATACGTTCTCTCTCTCTTTCACAATTTGTTTCTGCTGCAATGACATTATTTTCTGTTCCTAATTTGGCCAGGTCAACCTTAGCTCTAAACACCTCATCTTCACAACTAGAAATCAACTTCTCAGCAACAAAAGTTGCATCGTTGAGCTTTGCCGAAGCAGAAGGCACAAAGTCGGTGCTTAGTCTAGGAATATCAACCGGGACATTGTTTATGACCTTTCTAATGGCTGAACATTCTTTCATAAGATTTGTCAACATATCCATGGCTACTGGTGTAACTTCAGAATTAACAGAAATAGAAGATTCAGGCCATTTCTCCAAGGATGATGAATCCAGTACATAAGAATTTTCACTCTCAGATGAAACATGACAAGAAGGATTTTCCATCTTTAGACGCTTCCAAGGACGTAGTATTTCTTCTAAACCGCCAAAGCTCAATCCACCGCAATTGTCTTTTCTAGAATTCAAACAAACACTTCTTTTTACATTGTCAAGTGTCTGGTGAAGTTCCCCATTATGTGATTGAGATTGCTGCACAATCTCAAGAGTCGAGCTTGCTGTAAACATTTCCGTGCATGAAAAATCGGGCTGTAAGGCATCTAGTGGAATCCTTGACTTTGAATCAGACAACTCTGGGTTTTCTCCAAATGCAGATGGAGAAGTCATGAAAGAAATATTCTCATTCCTGGCATCCATCAATTTGCCTGTCAAATTCAAATGCAAAACATCAAAATAAGGAAGGAACAATATATAGGGTTCCGCATCTTTACCCATATAATAATTGCTTTATCAAACTACAAACAGAGTCACAAACTGGATCACACAAGCGCATTAACCAATTGTGGACTAATTTTCTATGAGTGTGGAACCATGCAGAACTATTCAGATTGCTAAATGTCATGAAGCATGCATGCTGCAGTGACAGCTGTAACCACATGGCAAAGTACAGGAATACCAGGTCATCGGTAAAATAAGTGCAGTTTTACTCTCCTTTATTTTTATTTTACACTTTTCTTTTTATTGCCGAGCCATATACATGTTAGCTTCCTACATCGTTTGAACCATGGCCTCTCCAAAGGGAAGGCCAGGCAATCGACTGTAAGTCTGAGGTTCTGTTCAATGGCAGCTCCATGTAATTGTGTAGATGACCCAGACACCTGACTTTCATTCATGCCCAACATGATAGGAACAGTGCCAAGCTTTAGAAACACATAGTCAGCCACAATGATATAGATTAAAATCCCTAGACAAAGCCAAAACTTGGGGGACAAAGCAAACATGGGAATACAGGAAGATGTTTGAAATGAACAATGGAAAACAAAATAAAAGGGGACAGAAATTTTGTAAGTCATTGGGTAATTAGTGAAATATTGATTAACAAATGGATGGGCTAAACTTTGCACAATAATATCTCAAGCATAACTGAGGATATCAAGAACCAGCAAAAATCACAAGGAGACCAAATATACCATGATTGAGGTTTTGCCAGTCAGAAGGACCACCAAAAGATTTCTCCTCTCTTATGCCCAAACAAGCAGAAATGTTCATCTCATCAGAAGAAGCAGCAACTCCCAGCTTACATTTGCAAGGTGATCCTGCAAAGACATATTTGATATTGTTAAATGACAGAAATACTATAATAATTACTCGGCTAAGTTACCCATAACACTATGATGACCCACCTTTAAGGGAATAGAGTTGATTCATATTATTGGCTACCAGAGTGTTAAATTTGGCACCAGTACCAATGAATTGATTAAAATGAGGGTCTAGCATATCTGAACTGCAACTATCACTCAGACCAGGCATCCTTGTATGGATGGAGAGTGATGTGGAAGTAGGATAGTTGCCAGTTTGTTGAGGATGAATTTTCTCAACCTTTTGGCATACAATTTTGAGAAATTGATACGTCAAAGTCTCCTGGTTTACAAACTCCTCCTAGAAAAAATTGAAAAGTAAAATTGAAGTTTGTGCATTCATGAAGATTCAACTCCACAAGTAGAATTAATTGATTTATTCAACCTTTGGATTTTTAAATACAAATCTAAGAGAGTATTTCTATATGGAGGGAAAAGTATTAAAAAGAGTGACAAGATCATTGACACAACATAGGAACTGCTAGCATGACATAAGTATTTAGCCAACAGAATTCAATTCACTATCACAAAAGTCTGCAGAATGATATATCATTGAAGAGGTGGCACCATAACAACAAACAATCCAAAAGTAACCATTACTAATACATAAAATACGAGTGCTGATTTTTTGGAACAAACCTTTGAAGCAGCATCCAGGAATAGTTTCTTCTCCAAAGAAGTAGCAGCAACAGATGCCCACTGTCCACTCCCAGGTGTTCCTTCAAATGCAATATTTCTAAACTGCAGAAGTATTTTAATTGTCACAAACAATAATAAGCATACATAATATGTTCTGTGTGAGCATTTGTGTGTGTGTACCAAATTAAGATACAATGAAAATTCTTTCAAATATTCACTTGCAACCACTTGATGTTCAGAGCAATAAATGGCAGCGCATCATAAGTTAACTTTTGATACTTACATTCTGTTTCTAATCAAATCACGACTGTCCGATTTTAGGATCCTTGCGCCAGTCACTGAACATATCTAGGTGATTAAATGGCCACTGATATAAGCCATTCCCTCTGCACGGAGAAAAACTTGATAGATTTGGGAAGGAACGGCTTGACATCTGACTGAAGGCCTGCCCAAAAAGTAACTGTTAGAATCTATCTTACTCTTCTATTTGAGGTTATTAATACTGCAAGAATCAATAATTCTTACACATTAAAAAGAAAGTAAAAAAGAACTAATCTACCACAGGGAAAATTCAGGATATCGATCATTTCAGAAAGTGAAGAAAAGCCCTTCAATACTGATATGTATGTAATATTTGATATAATCTTGAACAATGATAAATTTTAATATAGTAAATTGATATGTAAAGTCAATGAACATAACGACCATTCCGAGAAATCAAATACCAAATAACATCAAAATCTGCAAATCCTAATACCTAAAAGAAGATAAAGTACCTCAAAAAATAATTTTACCACAATAGCACAAGTAGCAGTTCAGATATTTCAATCAAAACAAAAAAAAAAAGTCAGTTAGCCTGATAACCATCCCCAAACTTCATGCATTAGAGAACATCTTAACTGTCAGCTATTACAATTTCAGATTTCTATATTAATATACACCCAATCACTGACTTCCATGATTTGAGACTCGGCATATTACTAATATTTTGGAGCATTTATTGGTTTACTTCCAGAGTTTATGTGAATTAAGCATGTTAAGATTTGTGACAACTATGAGACTGAAGCAATAATCAATTAGAAGACATTTGGTATTATGGGGAGATAAAAAAGTTCAACCAGCTCACCTTCTCCAAAAATGCTCTAATTATTTAAATACACGAGTACATAAACACTTAAGTCTGTTGTTTCCTCATTATATATTTCAAAAACTAACATAAACACTTAAGTCTGTTGTTTCCTCATTATATATTTCAAAAACTATTGCTCAAATTTATTTTTCTTGATCTACTCATAATTCAGGGTTTGTTTCCCATAAAGCATGGATCACATTTGCACCGCCCAAGACCTGGGCATTCGTGTCATGTCATATTGTCCATGTCATAATCTAGCTAATATATTGACTCGTAGAAGCTACAACAATTTGATTTCCATTGCTCACAAGGAACAGGAACAAGAAGGAAGGAACTATTTATGGCTGTCCAATTAATTGAAATAGTATCCCATTCCTCCCCCATTTCTCTCTTCTCATCCTCACAGTATGTATATTGGCCGCACATGCACATATTTGCCGGAATTTGTATATAAAACTTGTACCCAGGAAGGCGAGAACCACATTTTAAAACCCAAGCAACAAAAAAGAAGGTTGCCCATTATAAAAAAACCTATGCAGTTGACTACATTTATAGGTAATTACCCAAGCCAAATTAATGATTGACGTCCTCGTACAACTCAACCACAAAAGATCAAGACCAACAAAACCAAAGCGATCAATCACCAAACTCCACCACTTAAATCCAATCATCTCCTAGGACTTACATTCAGGAAAAAGAGTCCCGAAAGTTCCATTCATAACTTCGAGCTGCCCGATGTTCCATAATCCAGAAAAACCATTAAAGGGCAATTGGGGAATGACAGACGACAAAGAAAAACAACCCATTCAAGTTCAACATAAAAAAAAAAAAAAAACACCCTAAAGAAATCGCTAAAAGGAAAACAAAAGATAGAGAGAGACATACACCCGGTTTCGTTTTCTTTCAACCTCGGCTTTCGTGATCAGTGAGCCACAGAAGACTGCCTTCTGCTTTGATAAGAGAAAACGCGCGCGAGTGAGAGAGGTATGAAAAAAGCCGGTTCTTTATTTGTGGGCATAGAGTCCTTGGCTAGTACGTACTCTGCTGATGGGGTCCACCCAAGCGTGCATATTTCGGTACTTTTTAAATTAAATTAACTTAATTTTTTTAAGATTATCATTTCAGATTTTAACTTTCATCATCTTTTTAATCAAATTGAAAATTTTAAAACGTATCAAAATGAATTTTGATATATTAATTTTATTTAATTAAATTTTAATTTAAAATAATTATAAAAAATTAATAATTTTAGTTTATTAAAATAACTAAAAATTATTCAAATAAATTTTACATTTTATTTTGGTTTTGTTTAATCAAAAATTTAACATAAATTTTTCAAAATTTTGATAAGATATATATTTTTAAAAAATGTTTTTAGCATTCAAAAAATTTAAAATTTTTTTGTAATGATAGTTTGAATATTTTTTTTATATACATGAAAAAGTATAAGTCAAAATTTATTATAAAATATTTTTAATTTTTAAAATTTTAATAAAATTTAAATTAAATAAAATTAAAATATTAAAGTTTATTTAGATACAGTAGTTTAAAAGTAAATATTTGATTAAAAAGAGTAAATAAAATTTAGAGTTCAAAATAATATTTATTTTTTTATAACTGTTTCAGAAAACTCTAAAATTTATTTTGAGTTATTACTTAAATTTTTATATTTAAATAATAATAAATTAAATTTAAATTTATCAATTTAATTTAAAATACATAATACTAAAAAATTAAAAATTTAAATTAAAAATTTTATATAATAAGAACATTAGTTTTATAATTACAATAAATTTAAATTTAATTTTTTTTACATATATAAAAAAATATTTAAGATATCATTACAAAAAATTTTATAATTTTTAAATAATTATGTTATTTTTAAAAAATTTTGATGTCATAAATTTAACAAAATATATTTTTAAAAAATTATTAAACTTTTATGACAATAGTTTGAATATTTTTTTACATATATAAAAAATTTTAAGTTAAAATTATACAAAAATCTTTAATTTGAATAACTCATTTTTTCAAAATTTAGATAAAATTAATAAATTAAAATTTAATTTATCACTTTTTAAATAATCGTTTGATTAGTAACATAAGGTAAATATCAAAATTTTATGAGATTTTTATTTTTTAAAATAATTATAAAAATTACGTTTATTTATTTATTTTATATTTATAATTATAAAAAATATTTTAAAATTATATAATATTAACTTTAATTTAACAGCAATCATATTATTTATATTCAAATTATATTTTGATCTCATTTAGTATATTAGATAAAGTCATGACTAAATCATTATTATCTTCACCATGTGTTTGATAGTGATACCACTGGAAGAAAAGTTTTCTCTCTAATTATCACTTAAACAATTACATATGTTTATCACTTAATCATAATATAATTCAAATTTGTAGCACAATTACGTTTTTAATTTTGTTTTACTATAAAATCACTCCAAACATAAGTTATGATATTGTAATATTTAGTATAAATTAATTTTTTAAGTATTTTTTGTCAAATTTATTTACGTAAATTTAAATATATTTTTCTAATATAAAATGATTTAGGGTTTAAATACAAATAATATAATCTAATGTTCTTATTATAAGTTGAAATTTGCATTATGAATTATTGATAAAGATCTGATTATTTGACTTTTATAATTAAATTAATATTTTTAAATTATTATAATACTAATTATTATTTAATAAAATGATATTATCTATATTCATGTTACATTATGGTTCCACTAGTAAGAGACAAGGTCAAGACTGAATGCTTTTTATCTTAATCAAGTGTTTGATAAGGATGCGGAATAGTTTTATGTGATTTTACTTTTTATTAAAATTAAAAAGATAATGTTTTCCTTTTGAATTATCTTATCATTATAACATGAAAAAATATATATATTTTAATTGACCAGATCAAATTTAAAAAATTCAAAAAATAATCCAAATAAACTATTATATATATTTATCATAATGTAATTTAAATTTGTAACATAATTATGTTTTTATTTTTCTTTTGATGTGAAATTATTCAAAACATAAGTTCCAAACAATGCAATACTTATAATAAATTATAAAAGTAAATATCATTTTAAATCTTAAATTTTATTTTTTAATCAAATTTTTACTTTCAAAACAAACCTTAACATTTCAATTTTATTTGAATTGAACCTTATTGAAAAATTTAAATATTAAAAATATTAAAATTAGAGATATTTTACAATAAATTTTGACTTGTGATTTTTCACATATGTAAAAAAATATTCAAGATATCATTATAAAAAAGTTTTAAATTTTTTGAATATTGAAAATATTTTTTTTAAAAATATACTATAAACAATTTATTAAAAATCATTGATTAGTTGAAAATTTTTAAAATTTGAAAGATAAAATTAAAATGAGCTGTAAAATCTATTTGAATAGTTTTAGTTATTTTAAAAATGAAAAGATCATTAATTTTTTTATAATTGATTTGAATCAAAGTCCAATTTAGATAAAATTTATATATCAAAATTTGTTTGAATACGTTTTGAAAATAAAAATTTGATTGGAGAGAGAAAATAAAACTAATGATTTTAAATGATATTTATCTTAAATTATATTTGTTTAAATATTTCATTTAATTTTTGAATTTGTTTACATGAATTTAAAATTTTCTCATTTGAAATGATTTGAATGAAAATAATACAATCTAATATTTTTATTATAAAAAATATTATTATTTGATTTTATCATTAAATAAATATGTTTTTATTTAATAAATAATAATTTTCCCGTCCATGATACATCATGATTCCATTTGGCCTAAAGGATAAAATCTAGATTGAATAATTTTTATCTTCATCATGTGTTTAGTAATGATGCAATCAGAATTATTTTATGCCATCCCAATTTTTATTATATTACAAAGATCAACGTTTCCTCTAAAATTATCTTATCATTATCAAACAAAAAGACAGTATTTTAAATTGATGTAAATTCAAACAATTTTGGTTGCTTTCAATTCACTTTTTCTCATTGTACCCTTTTCATTATATTGAAAAAATGCAAATAAACTGTCCTGAATTCAGGAAGAACATGAACTATGACTCCGTAAACAAGGTCCTAGTGCTCCACTTTCTGTCATTAATCACTCATTGCTTGCCTTCCTTCTTTGACCAAAACCTTCATGACCAAACATGAAGCTTCTGTTATGAACAGAGATTCCATCATTTGAGTTCTGAGATTCTATAATTAATTGATAAATCTGTATCTTGTTGGACAGTCAAGCATTTAGGAAAAAGAAACTGTTAAACATAAGAAATTAAGGAAAGTTATTCATTAGCTTGAAATTGAATTCTTCTAAGCTAATCCTATTTATTGTACAATAATCCTCCTCGGACATCAATTCTGTGTGAATCTTTACAAGTCTTTCCCTATATGATTTAAGAGATTGAATAAGCATGTTGCCCTGGGAGAAAAGAGTATTTTATGTTACAATTACATGACAAGAGAACTCACCTCCAACTCCTATGGTGATGCCCCTCGTAATCAAGCCTGTTCCGATTATCCAGGTTGTATTCATCACGACTTCCATGATTGTCATGCCCGAATCTGGTGGAGTACCATGGAGAACTGTAAGGACTTTGAGTTACTAAATCTTCATATACCAAGGGGCTTCTTCTATCTCTCTCGGAGTGGGACCTCCGGATGGTAGGGCTTCTTGGCCTATGGAAATTATCTCTGGAATTGTAAGAACTGTAACCCAAATCATACTCACCATGCCTTGGAGGGTAACTAGATGAGGATGGGCTAAATACAGGGTCAACCCCAGGAGGTCCGTCATCTCTGTAGTCTCCAACCCACCTTTGCTCATAATGATGACCCCTGCTGCTAGGTTCAGCAGAACTGACTATTCTGTGATGTGATCGCCTCCGGGAGGGATCAGAGCTTGAAGCAGGTGCCCAAAGTCTTTCATCGGCATTTTCTGGTATTGGTGCATTTATTCCTGGAAATTCTACAGCCATTTTCCTCTTTGGTTCAGGAAGGTCTCTTTCCATAATTTCCCCATCTTCCTGTTCTTCCTTGATGTCCTCTTCGCCAAAAATTGTAATTCCTGATGGCTGATCCTCATCATCTGGATCTAAACACCACAAAACAAGAGTTTCAAGAGCACAGATCAGATTTTAAATTTGAGAGAAGTAAATTAGAACCAATTGGAGTACAACAAAATCACACAGTGATCCACAGTTCCACGTCCCAAGCACAAACCAGAAGCAGTAGCAAAAATAAAAAAGAAAAATGGACTGGATATCACAAAGTTTAATATAATATGCAAGGGTAAATGATCCAAATATCATGGGGAATATAATGAGCAAAAACAAACAAGCAGCAAATAGGTCAAGGCCCAGCACTCACTGACCGTTTTGCAACTCCAAAACATTGATTATCCAGACAGGAAATGACAATAGAAAGGGAAGATGAAGTCAAAGTAATGCAATTTTTGGAATATTTTAAAAAAATCATATACATACCTAGATATCCTGGTGGGTACCCAAGTTCTCTCATTCTATTAAGCCAAGGGGGAGGATCAAGTTCCTGCATAAGAAATTTAAAAAAACAAATAAATAAAAAGGAAACACAAATCCATCATAAGCTATGACATTTTTATCTTTCCATATTTATAACTTTCAGTAGCACACTTCATCAATGATGACAAAGAAAAATCATGGAATATAAGTTGCTTACAATTGAGAAAAATCATGGACCATAAGTTGCTTACAAGTGGTAAGAAAATCAATGTTTAACAGCAGTTGCAGCTGCTTCAGATAACTTATTATGCTAGTAGGGCACACAACTGCGAATACCCAGAATCCATACTACAAAAAGTGCCAGAAAAGAATACAGCTACAAAAGAATATCAAGCATCTAAACTAGTCTGAAATTTTTCCACAGGATCCCTGGACCTGATGTGCTAAAAACAGGTTCAATCAAGGATTGATAAACATGCTTAAGCATAAAGTGTTTCTGTTAAAGAACGAAACATAAAGTGTATAACATTTAGATTTTTTTTATGGAAGTGCAACTGAACTTAAAGTGAACAAAATACTTTTTTTCTTTTCATAATCAGTTTCTTCCATGCCCTTTTTTACTTTTTTTTTAATAAATTAATCTAACTTGCAGCATAAATGGGGATAGAAGTCATAGATGATATATATATAGGTAATATAACCAATCATAAAGATCGAGGCAGCTTAAAACGTTCGATTAAATGAAGCTAAATTACCCCAAGACCCAAAAGTTGCCTAGTTTCAGCGCCAAGAGCACCTGGCTTCAAATCATCATACTTTCCACCTAAAGAGTTCTGATAATATCGGGTTACCACACGAGATCCAGAATTCTGATTTTTTTTTGACTTGTGCTGTTTTCGGGCATTATTGACAGCAACATTGTCACGAGGCTTTGGGCATTCCTTCAAAGCATGATTGTAAGAACCACAATTGAAACACCGGCTAGCATCATCTATGATCTCCAAGCCTCTATGACAAGTAACACAAAAAGTAAAACTATATTACACAGATAAAGTAAAAATGTATTAAGAAATATTATAACATTAGAAGTAGCAATGAAACCACAAGTGAAGTTATGTTCTTAAACCACATATGCTGGCATACATTTTGAAGTAGTGTTTTTAGATGATATAAGCATTAGAGAAACAGGTTGTCTAGAGGAGATACGAAATTAGCATTTACCCCTCCAAATTACTCGAATCATCAGCTGAAATCAAACCCAAAGAATATCCACGATCATAGAAGGGCACATTGCTATCATCCAAAGGAACGAACCCCCTCTTCTGCTTCTTGCCAGTTTGGTTGTCTATCCAGAATGACTACAAATAGATCAACATGCCAAATGAGCAAAATTAACATAAAACGTGAAATGACGTACAACCAGTTTTGACACTTCCCTAAAGTTCCTCATTCAATACTATGACTGCCAATGAAACTGTTAGATCATCCCACATCTCATCTTCTATTTATGAATTATCAACTCCCTTTAGCTTCTCATGCATTATATGAGCTAATTAAACTCTTTTACAAAAAATTAGCACTTGAAGGCCATTTGCTTAAAAACTGAAGCCAGAAAGCATGAAGCACCAAGAAAACTGCAATTTTCAGTCATAGTGCTAATATGTTCATCCTAAGAACCTTAAAAAATAATGGCTGGCACCCCCTTGGTGCCTTTAGAGTTAACATATAATATATATTACTCTTTGTTTGCTAAAAAAATAAAAGAACCTTAAAAAGGAAAAAGCTCGCGCTCAAAGTCAGCTACTTTCTTTTGGGATTTTGTGAAATAATTGAGGTAAAGAAAATTTATTAATTGATAACAAGAGTTCGTTTTCACCCAACTAACAGTTCACCAACTGAGGTATCAAAATACATATTGAAAAATAAAGAAGATAAGCACTGCAATTCCACAAGTAATGCTAATAACAAATGCTCCTAAAGTAATATCCTTAAGTAATACATCATCAATACTGTTTGGACCACAGACAGGATGTAGTGGAAGCAGAGACACAAAAGGAACATACCACCGCAGAGGACTTCTCCCCACCAACACATAGAGCAGGAAAGTATGTCTCTTCACCAGATTCAAGAACTTGGCCTGGATCCTGAATATATTGAAATATATAACACAGGCTAAGTGCTGCTAAAGCACAGAAATGCAACAGATGGATAGCTTACATAATAAACAAGATCAAACACATGCAAATATATAATCCATTACACGTGTATATATATATATATATCCTGTTTCTTCTTTCATTTTCCGTAGCTACAAGAGCCTTAGAGGAAAAAGGCACTGGCAATGGTGATGCTTGTTTTACAGCATAGGCATCAATTGAAATACCTTGCTTAGACAAGATGTTTGACAATTAAGATGTTTCCGCATTGATTCCTTTGGAATGGAAAAAATTATCAGTGAGAACAACAAACTCAACATATCTTAGGCAAAAACCTTGCCAAGTTCCTGCTTTCAAAAGCTAGCAGACACAAGCAGGTAAGGACTACATGCACCATTCTAGGAGATCAAGCCAGGGCAAAATGTTGTGAAGCAAATCGAAATTTCACAGAGTCTATCTTTAACTGATGTAGGAATTTGGCAGAGTTGCTAACGCCATGTGGATTAGAGAAGAACAGACACCATCTATTCCCAAAAGATTTGATGAATATTGGTAGAAGCAGAGGAATGGCTGATATTAGATTCACTAAGCAACTCCCCATAAGAGCTCAATGATTTTTCACTGATTCCGGCTTCTGAGACTTTATGACACAGGAAGTAGACATTCTTCAATTTCAATTTTTAATATACTTTTTATGTATTTTATTCCCCTCTTAGGGGTCTTCCTTTCTTATATGCCTTTTGATAATTCAGGTTGTGCTACTATTGAAAGTTCTTAAATAAATTAAAAGAAAAAGTTAAGAACAGAGACAAAGCTGCCGCATAGCTCCTCAACAAGGTCAATTTCCAACTGTCAGAAGCGTTTTGAAAAGGCAGCATACAGGAACTTGTCTCTTTGAGCTAGCCAGAATGTAATGAAATTTTCATTTCCCTCATGCATATAGATGTTGCCTACAAATATCTTTTTTATAGTGTTATCTCACATCAGGTTGTTCAACGGTCTGTCCAAATGAACCTTAGTGCTTTCCTGAGCTTCATATCCCTCAAACTGGACAAGCACTATAAAGAGAAGAGAAGAATGAAGTGTAGTCACTGCTAAGTTAAGTGCATGAATGTTACCTTCAACAAGGCTCTGCCTCGATTCTCTATACAGATTGGTCAAACTTGTCCTTAACACTATGAATCAGGGATACACACTCACAGGACGAATTCACAATTGCATTTACACATGCACACTGTGGGACAGTCTAAAAGGTTGAAACACCTAAGTAAACTCAACCCCCACAACACAGCACAGACACACAACACAGAATCTAAATGGTTCAAATATGTAGGATACATTCTCCATGGTTCATGTACCTGATTATTTTGGCACAAGGAAGCACATGGATAATGTTATGCCTCGGGGCATTAGAAAGGACGGGCTAATCCAGTCCATGTTCCACAGAAAATGGTGGAGTTGTTTTCGACTCATTCAAACAGCAATTTAACATATAGACTACTACAACGTTTACCAGATAAACATACCTGAAGTGAAGAACTTTCAGCTTGCCATTCTGACCATTGTTGTAATAGCTGCTCAAGCTTTTGTTTACTAGCTCTGGAAAAAAGATACGATCTACTGAGAATTTGAACACTGGAAGTCCCATATAAAATCATTTAAGAAACACTTTAAGAAGACACTAAAACAAGCATCTTTCACTTTTTAAGGCTTGCCAAGTCAACACTTTTACCCCAGCTAACCTTGTCAAGGAATTGTAGATAACACGGACAGAAGGTTGCTGTTCATCAACTGTCACCCGGGCTCTCTTAACACCGGATAGAGCTTGACATTTTGAGTTATGGAAAACACAAGTCAAGGACACACCATAAACCGCAGGCAAAAACTAATTTCTATAGGAAAAAAGACAAAACAGATACTTCGCCATTAACATACAATTATCAAAGCAAAGCCTGCTTGCATTAGTCCATGCAAATTTGGGCATACAAGAGAATTAAAGATTCAGATATTAAAAGTGAAAACAGGATACGAATATCATCCACAGTGTGGCTGTGGAAGGGAGTTTCATTTTGGAGACTGAGGCCACCATTTTCAGCAGGCACCCTTGATCTTAAGTGATTCAATTTCTCTTGAACAACCGTAATAGTTTCAGCCAAATAAACACTCACTTGCCTGACAGATGGATCATCATTTACATCTTTACCCTCGTTTGTTCCCACAACATTGTCACCATCTTTATTTCTATCCTCATCTTCGCTTATCTCCATGTCACTGTCCGTTTTGCCTTGTTTACAGTAAGAATCACAAGTTTCAGAATTAAGTTCATTTAGCCCATGATAGAAATCACACTTTTCATTGTTCTCATTGTCAGAGCCAGAGTTGCTAGAAGCTGGAAGGTTAATTATATCCTCGCCTTCCATGTTGACTTAGAAAACAGAATCTGTCAACATTAACCAACCACCAAATACCCTACATGAGATGCTCTTATTAGCAGCAGAAACTAGCTCACATATCAGCTTCAAAGAAAACATACATCCACATAAGAACACCATGTTAACCTTTACTTCTTCATTAACTCTGGAAAAAATTCCCCATAGGGAAATTATATCATTGAATTTCTTTTTTTTTTTTGAAAAAAAAATCAAAACACCATTTGATATCTAAGATGCAAAACAGCACTTTACACAATTAAGACTATTAAATAAATAAGGACCACTGGGAAAGAACAGAATATATCCACATCAAAATTCCTACTAACATTACAAAAACTAATGAAAATAACAAAGTCAAGTTTTGACAAACAAAATTCACTGGTGAAATCATCTACAAAATTAAGAATATTACCAAGCAATAAGGTATCCAACTTCTGCTCATCTCAAGCAACTCATATATTTAAGTCAAGCATTTTTCCAACCATTAATTCACATTCTTTTTCTTCAAAACACAAACCAACATGTGAGATCATAAAACGAAATTGAAAACAGGAGAAGAAAAGAAAAAACAAAACCCCAGGAGAAGCAATATTTTCAGCTTCCTTTTGTTCTCTTATCCCTAGCTGTTCTCGGCGGGGAAACAGAGGAGGAAATGTAGGGGAAAGGGAGAGAAAGCTGAAATTAGGGTTTTGAATCAGGGGTTTATCTTTCTGACCAGAATCTGTAGAGCCCAAAATCAGCGATAAGATCTGTCAAGGTTATGTGATTATGTCATTGTGATACAACGCAGTAGGCTTTTAATGGTCAGAGGCAATTGGTCCGTCAGCGGGTCAGAGAAGTCCATTGCCACTGGATCCCCACGAGCACCGAGGACAAACCTGTCCAAAACGGTGAGTATTGCGTTGCACAACCTTCCTTTTTTTTTAAAGAGCTGTCCAAATTTGTTTATCAGTTATCATTATTTTTTTCAAAACATTAAAAATCTGTTTTTGTTCACTTAATAATAAATTTTAAAAAATTAAAAATTAACTTATAATTTAAAATTAAATTTAAAATTAAATTTTTATCAAAATATAAATATAAAAGATAATTGTATTAAGAGAATATATATTAATATGAGACTTTTATTTATAATTTTTATTAATATTAACGATTTTATGCATATATATGAAGTGTATGTGACTTGTATTTATATAATTATCTCAATATCTTTTTAAAATATTATCAAAAAATAAAATATTTTATTTACATCAAATTTAATAAAAATATTTAAAACATTAATATTTAAAGAGAATAAAATTAATTTTTATTTATTTTAAAAGTATGTTAAAAGGAAATGTAGATCTCAAATTGAGAGAGTAAGTAAAATAAATATCTTCCTCATGTAATGAATTTTAAATATAAATACGTATTTATATAAATAATTAAAAATTACAAATTTTAATTAAAAATAAAAAATAATTATTTCAAGGATGCTGATTTCCAATAATTAATTCAAAGGTGACTAATAAAGCCTATGATAGCTTATGATTTTTCAAATCAATAACATTCCAAATTAAAACCTTTTCAAATCATACTTTTATCTTAAATTAAAAATTTTAATAAAAATGTAAATAATAATGTAGTCTTGAGCATAGATTTTGAATTTAAATTTATAAATAAAATTATTAATTGAGTTAATCTTCAAAATAAAAAGTTTAATTTTATTTTTTGATGGAATAAGTTTATCAAAAATTTATTTTTATCAAATTTAAATTGAGGGTTTGATTCTATGTGAGTTGTTGTAATTAGATTGTAAAATTTTCCTATACATCAAGAATAATGTATCAAATGAAAAAATAACACGATATAAATTAAGATAATATTATTATTATTGATTAAAAATTTAATATTATCAATAAATATAATAAATATAATCTAGATTTATTTATTTGATTGATTTTTTATCTTTTTAACAAGTATTTAAAGTATATTTTATTGATTTTTGATTTATTATTAGATCAATAATCTACAAACAATTTAATTACGATCCAACTCGATAAATTTTAAAACTTTATTTAATAAATAAATTAAACTATAATTATTTAGTTTATAAATAAATTAAATCGTAGATTTTAAATTTTGAATCGATCATTCGAGAAGTCAACCTATCAAGATTAATAATGAAATTCGTTTGAATTATATAAATTTAACTAAATTTATATAATAAATTTTATAAATATACAAAGTTAATTATTAAAAAAAGTTAACAATACATATTTTTATTTTTTATTTATATATTTATAAATTAATTTATATTATAAAAACAAAGTGAATATATACTTTAATAAATATTTTTAATGTTATCTAAAATTTATTTTATAATTAAATAACAATATTTATTACTCATCGATTTTGTTGATTTTAATATTATACATAAAAATATTAAATATTTTATATATTTAGATATTTTAAAAATTTGAAATTATTAGTTTAATAAAATTTATATTATTTTTATTAAAATTTATTATATATGTTAAAATTTATTTATTTAGTGATTATTTTCAGAAAAATTATAGATAAAATTATTTATAAATTAATTTATATAAAATTTATTATCCATTAAAACTTGTTACATTAATTTTTTAAAAGTCCAGTATCATCTGCCAACATGATTTGGTGGGTAAAACTCATAATAAACAAATTGTAAACAACATGTTTTTTAAATAAAGGAATTCGATTTGATATGTTATTATAAAAAAAACTGATAAACTTTGTACAAACAAGATTTAAACCATAATTTTGCAGACCGAACCAACCCAACTTGGTTCGTTGTCCACGGTAATTGACCTTTCTTAATATTGAAGCATTAAAGATAATGGCTTATTCATTAAATATCCAATTATTAGAAAAACTATTAGCTAAGAACATATATATTTTTTTCTCATCTTGAATCTAACAATGCAGATGTTCAGAACACGCCAGGGATCATCACTGAACATGAACAACAAGACGATACCCCATTAAAGATCATAAAATCACCAACACCATTCAGTTAGTTGATGACATGGTTCTTCTCCTTTTTAGCCATGCACTTCTGCTATTGCTTGGAATGAACCCTGCAGCCTCACCATGATCAAGCAACTTCTTTCCTCTTGCTGATTGCTCTACAGACAATGGACTCACAGGCCAAGTCGAACTTGATGCAGGCTCTGATGGGCTTCTCCGGTAATCCTTTCCCAAAGATTCATTGTCACTTGAACTCATAGATACTTCAGCTGGCGCTTTTTCCTTAGCTTTACATGCTAGTTCACTGTCTTCATCAGAAGGCGAGCTAGAATCTCTCTCGTTGCTGCTGCTTTCTTCCGAAGATGTATCGCTTAAAGTGTGGAAAAGGGTAATGCTTTCTTTCTTGGCACCTTTGAAAGAGTAGCTCCTTGTTTTGCCATTGGATAATGGAAGCAGAGATCCTGAGTGTGAGCCAGCTCTGTGATCCCTGCCTAAACTGTACGTTGTCAAGAGCTTCCTCTGGATGCCTTCCCTTTCTCGTACCAGATTGTGTAGTTTTTCTATCACTTCATTGGCTACTGCTTCTTCTGCTGCCTTCTGCTCTAGTTCTGTAATTGTCCTGTCGAACGCTTTCTTCTTGAGTTGGAGTGAACGCTGAGGGGACATCATGAACATTGAAGATAAGTGTTACAGGAATAACTCTTTACAATGAAAAGAAATCTGTTCACCAGACTGATTAGTTTCGCCCATTGTTTAAATGAACTGGAAGCAATGAAGATACAGAACTTACCCGCTTTTCAAAAAAGCTACTCAGATTTTGACCTTGAAGCTTCTTTTTCCTCCAGAATATGCAACAAAATCGCACGAGTACAGCTAAAACTATCAATAGGATAGATTCGAATACCAGCAACAACAGTAATGTCCTCTCGCTAGCTGGAACAGCAAGAAACAATGACATTTCATATATGTTTCAACATGTTTAACATATTGAGTTGGGGCTTATCACCTATGTAGAAGCTGATAGGTTTTGGTCTTGCTTGGTAGCAGTTTGATGCAAGCTTCTGACCTGGTAACAGATTAAGAATGAATATGTTCCCATTTTATGAAGAGAAGAGAAGGGTGGGTTTTAGTTAGAAGAAGAGTTACGTGTGGAACGACACTGCTGTGGGTTTCCAATCTCTGCATCATCCACAAAGATTAAGATATGAATTCCATTAGATTGTTAAGTCACAAAAGTACAGTTTTTTTAATCTGTTCAATTTTCCCAAAGACATAAATATGTAGTAAGGACATCTCACTGGAAGCAGTGATGAATGCAAGAATGATCTTCTCGTCCAAAACAATATTCTGTTGCTCCTTCTCAGACAACAAAAATGAGAATCTATCTGGTAAAGCCAACCATGAAGACCGTTATGCGTGTGCCAAGCAATTGAACATGGAACATAGCAAAGATAACTAGGAACTGGAATCACCTGGGTAGCTTTCGGTCCAATAGATGTATCCTGTGGCTGGAACCAACAAGGTGAAAACTACACTTCTGGGTTTCATGGCCAAGATGTAAGTGTATTCACCAATAGTGCGGCTGGTCTTCTCCTGCATTAGGGTCTGTGAAATATATATTGCATAGCCAGAGCAATCAAGAATGGGATCTACTTGGATGACAGAATCCGGAGTGGTGGCTTTTGGGAATTTCTTAAGAATTCCACTTGGTGAAATTGAGTACAGGAATCCATCCAAAGAGCCAATGGATACCCAACCTGTTGCATTGAATAACAGGAAAGTTTATAATGGAAAAACTGCAGAATCCTGGAAAAAGAGCCAGAGTAAATCCATAACCAAGCATGAAGTAATTAGACTACAACAAGAAGGGAAGCTTGAAGTAAAATAGGGAGACAGTGAGAAAGACAAATCAAAATTTGTCAACCAAAAGATTTACGTAACATGTAGTTACCATTGGAATCAACTACAGGAGCACATTCAGGACTGCTCAATGGCCCCACAGTTTTCTGCCACAGAATATTCCCTGAAGAAGCATCCAAAGCTAACACAAGAGCTTTTATTGGTGCAGTAACATACAAACGGCCATTGTTTCCAGGGGTTATAGTGAAACCTTTTTCCATTGAACTAAAATCCTGGATCCATCTAAAATGTGGACTATGAAGAGACAGAGAATAGAGTTCTCCCTCAGTATTGGAGATCTGCAAATATAAAAAGGTTGATGCATCCCTATAAGTTCAGGAATGCAAATAGAAAAAGAGATGGATTCTATTAATCTATAGTTGATGAGCAAATATTTGTATATCAAAGATGCAGTGACTTTATGATGGAAATTCCTTGCAAAGGCAATATTTAGCCTCTTTATTTCAGAATATTGATCAAAGAGTATTAACAATAACAACAGAGATTAAGGATAAGGACCTTACATAGATACTGGCTTCGCAATGATCAACCACAGGGACAGAAGTAAAATAACAATCTGTAACATCTTTCCCGCAACCCAGACGGTAGCCAAATTGTTGCAGGCTAGGTCCTACACTCCAGAGCAGTTCTCCATGCATTGAGTATGCAAAGAGTCCTCGGTTTTTAACATTGATAAAAACAGACGAACTAATTGTGCTTATAGCAACCCCTATAATTTCAGTTGGTCCCTCTTGGCCTGGACCGAAGAAAACTTCTGCAGCAGATCCTGAAGTTCCATTACTTTGGAAGTTGACCTTCAATACTCTATCCTCTGCAACCAAAAATATCTGCCAATGGCTTGGGAAAATCAATAACAGGTGAATGTTGAAACAAGCGTGAAGGGCCATTGCCTTATGTCAAACAGTGTGAGCATGCAAGAGAATTTGAAATGTGTCTCTACAAGGTCACAAAATCATATCATCATAACCCTTTTAAGGCCAAGATTTGATCTCATAATCACATTATCCATTAAAAAAAAATAGAAACAAAACTTAGCAAACTAAAGATCTAATTAAAACCAGCTGAATGAGAAGAGATAATAGTCCTGACTAACAAATGTTTTGCAATTTCAACATCAAATAAGGATGCACACAGAAAGATGAATTTTACAAGTAGTTAACAAGAGTACATTTGAGTAAACCTAGAAACATAAAAGAATGGAAGAACATTGCTTACGCTGCCTCTACCACCACGGACTGGGCCTGTAAGGATGTTGCATTTATAATCTAAATGTAAGGACCAAGCAATGGAACCATTGCTTTGAAATGCGAACAAATTGTTCTCAGAACAAGCATAGATCCTCCCATCATCTCCGATCAGAGGTTTTGAGAGCCTATAACTAGTTTTGTTAGGAGATGTTTGAGCTGAAAGAAAAGAATTAGCATCAGTAATATCTTTTCTCCATCGAACAAATTGTTTAGCAGAGTAATTTCCCACAAGCAAATTTCCTGGCATTCTGAGTTGAAATACATTATTATTCTCTATGTAATGAAAAATCAACTGACGTGCAAACTGCACCCTCGTTTGGAAATTAGGGCAACGAGGGACAAAATGGGTTTTGGGAGGAGGGGAAGAAGAGAACAATCAAAACAAGCAGATTTACGGAAGTACAGTTTTCTCATAAGCCCTACTTTCTGCAACCCCAACGGGCTGCTCACGAGGTAAACAAACTTCAAAAGTTCTCCACCAAAAAAAAAAAAAAAACCTAGTTTTCTCATTAACCAGTCCAAGTTTCTGATCCTTAACTTCCCTTACGGGATCATACTTCGAAAACCTACCCACGTAAAAAAGAAATTAAAAAGAAGATCGTAATCTTACTTTAGCAGTTTAAAAATTGCTCAAAGTCAGGAGGTTGGACCTGGAAAATACAAATGGATTACCTAGGTATTTATGTAACTCCGTGGGCTGAGAAAACACAACAATCATTGCAAAGATTCCCAGCGAGAAGAGTAAAGCCTGGATTATCCGCATTTCAGAGTTTGAAGAAATTAAGTAGGGAGACATGTTTGGAAACCGAGGGTTTTGGTTTTCCTTGACCAGAGTTTAGAGAAGAGAAAAGGAAAATAACGGCTCTCAACCGCTCTCATTTTGGCGGGAACTGCAATACTCCAAACTGACTCCAAACTGACTGAAAAAGAAAGTTCTTCCTGTAAGGAAAGACCGCTTCATACTCACCCAAAGAAAGACACAAAATTCAGGTTAGAATCTGGCGCTGATTTTCATTTTTATCTTTTAAAAATAATTTTATAGTTTATTTGATTATTATTTAAACAAACATTGCTACATTTGTTTGGATAATTTCATTTTTTAAGATGGTCCAATTCGGTAAGGAAAATAATTTGAGATGAGTACTGACATTATTCATACTACAAAACATTCCATGTTATGAGGCTGGGAAGCCCGGCAACAATGGCACAAAGGAGCTATGGACGTCCTGCTCAAGTCTCTATGATCCAAGTTCCATGGGCATACATTTGCTTGCCTAGTTAACTCAGATTCTTCTGGAAATCTGTTCCAAAATTTTTGTCTTGTCTTTCTATAAGTAAACAGGAGAACAAATTCTTCCAAACTCTTACACTCATGCATGACAGCCAATGAATACTGTGAGAGTTCCAAGAAAGAACTACTATTCTTTAAGAGCTACAACAAATGAGAAAGGGTGGAAGGATGTGAGGTACAACACCACCACTCAGATAGGCCTGAAAGACCAGTCTTGACCAACCTTTTGAGGACCATGAGTCCTAGAAAGGGCTGATCCTGCGAGCCAACCTTAATAAAAACTCAGGAACAAGGCGCTTTCTTGGAGGTGCAATAGCATCCCTCGCAAGAGCTTCCTTGTCACCGGAATGTATCACGGCAACCAGATGCTCATACAATTCATCCTTACCACCTCTCAAGGGATCCTGCAGATATTTGCCAATGGTTAGCCAGTGTTGGAAGGCAGAGTTCCATAAATATGTAGTTCCGTTAGCCAAGCTCAGATTAACTTTTGGAAACTAGAAAAATCTATGGAGGATGTACATGAACAATGACAACACAAGGACATAGAAAATGCATCTAAATTTGACCAAAGGCAATTTCAGCGCTCATTCAACTTCAGCTTTGGGCGTATAACAGCTGGCCCTTCTTCAATGACCAATTAAAGATTGTCTTCAGTAGCTTTCTTACTAGAAGTTCATGAGGGAGTTCATACATTGATCTCTAATTTTGATCCAAAAGTTCCCAAGAAATAAATAACTCCAAGTGCCTTTTGATAGAGTGGATACTCACAAGCTTTTACTTCACTACATGTTCTGGTATAACCAGATTTACTTAAGTGCACACTAAGTCAAACCTCAGGCCAACAGTCTGAAACAAACCAACATTTTTTTTTTTTTGGTGGGTGGAAAAGATAGAAGCTCAACTTAGCCTGAGTTTCTCATAGTCAGCTCTGATATTCAGGTTTTCCCTCCCAAGTCATAGCTAATTGAAGGCGATCAATGGCATTATTTCACATGCTCAAAATTTGGGAATAATGTAATTTGGGTAACAAATAGCCAATATGGCAGTAAAAACATGGATCTTAATATATGATTCGACTTGAAAACTGGGGATGAAATTCCAAAGGAAGATACACAATCTCACTTACTTGAAGAAACAAATCTGTATGAGTTTTTCCGTCGTACAGAATTAGTTTGGCCTGAACTCCTGCCCCTTGTAAAGCATCCACAAAAGTTTTACTGCACGGAAAACACTAATATAAGGATAATGCTTCAAAAATTCAAAATATTGAAGCAAGTTAAAGCCATCTTTTTGAGTTGCCACTAAAATGAAAGATTACATTTACATATTTTAGAACACAATCATCTCATGATCTTGTAAATAAATAGAAAAATATATTGGAAGAATATCACAGCCTCTGAATTAAATGCATCACTTAATTTAGACGCTAAACGTATTTCATCAACATTCTGGAAGGCATAACATGCCTGTAAAGCATCCTAACAATGCGCCTCACCATATCACTCCTTTCATCATTTGAGAATATAAAAATCTAGCATCAATATTCAAAGCTTCTAGTAATTGACATGATATCAAATTTGAATTAGTTACAATTGCAGAATAGACAACACATCCCATGTGTGTTTAATGTTGTTGGCAGTAATCCTGGAGGATAGTCTTACCTGGCATCTGATGGTATGGAATAATCTGCAGTTCCATGAAAAAGTGTCACAGGAGGCAGGAGATGAGCAGCATCTCTGATGTTTGGGTCCTTTAATCTAACTTCAGGAGAAAATTGTTGAAAGGACTCTTCGCCTTCCATTATGCTGTTAAGTGTGGAAAGAAAAACTATATGAGGCTGGGAAATCGAACAGTAGAGACTGATCAGTAATAAGTAATGGCCAAGGGTTACCTCAAAAAGATGGAACGATACAGGCCTCGATTATGGAAGTGATCAACTAAATTGAATAAATTGTACCTGTCCATTGAATTTGAAAATCAGTAAAGTATATACAGCCATCTGTCAACAGATCAATCAAATTAAACCACATATTATCCTGTAAGTTGCTGTTACCTTCTCAAAACCAACAAATATCAAAAGCATTTTTGTATTCAGATTTACATCATTCAAGAAACATTTTAATATCCAAAAAGTAGGAAAGCAGAAGGTTTCTTTGGGATTAAGATAAATGCTCAAGTCTTCCTCGTAGCCAAATGTTTTATCCCGGATGCTATGCTTGTGGGATTTCAACTCTTTACCTTTTAAGTTACTCGCTAACAATTGAAGGTTTACAGCAAACTAATAATCTCTTATCCGCTTCTGTATAACATGATAACATTTTTTTTTTTTTTGGGATCAGTATAATATGATAACATTTTTAGAGCCACAGTTTAGTAAGTGATGCATTGAAATCTCCCTGTGTCGGGATTAATTATGAAGATGACTTAGAAGGATATAGTCCAGTAAGGCACAAAACAAAAACAATACTGCCATGAGAGGATAAGACACATAAGAAGCGCAATGGTGCACAGTGTACCATACTTGAAAAAGAAAGTAACATTGAAGGATAATAGAAGCACAAGACTAAAGCAAACTTGTATAGGGCATAGTAACACCAGTTGGGTCCTCCTGCAGATAAGCTCAATGATGCAACACAAAGGCTGTAACTTTTCCATGACCTTCTACAATATCAAGATCAAGGCAACCCAGGATTATTTCCCAAATTGTGGCCACAAGAATCCAAGAGGGAAAAGACTGCTAGCGCCGCTGACTTATAACCCAGAAAACAAGTGGCAATTGTCCTTGAGCTATATAATTGATCCCATAACCATCGAAACAAGCAAAATCAATAGCATATCAACTCATCAAAAGAAAAGTAAGAAAGAGAATGTCTTTCTTTCCTGTGTAGAGGATATAAACATTGGCAAACAGCAAATGAACAAAAATGTTCATAGTAATGGTAATTTGGAGAATGAATTAGCCACTAAGTGCCATAATCAGGTGAAAACAGTGACATAAAGAAACCTGCACAGCTAAATGGTGTCTTAACTTGGAGATATTTTGCAAAACATTAATCCCATTGGTGTCTCCCAGCAACTACTTAATAAATTTATCAGGTAAGCATGCTTTCCACAAACTGAGATAAACATTACAATAAAATAATAGAATAATACTTACCCTCCAGATAAACCAAAATAAGCTCTTATCTGGGAAGCACTCCACAAGACACTCTCTCCCCTAGCCTCTTTGACTGCTTGCTCCAATAGAGCACAAGCAGAAATATGTGCACCGGCTGATTGCCCCATTAAATAAATCCTAGCCAAATAAGTGTGAAAAATATCAATGACATAATCTGGCAATAAGATGAGGCAAGTGGAAATTGAGAAACTAGAGTCTCACCTTTTAGGGTCACCTCCATACTCAGCAATGTTGTTGTAGACAAATGAGATTCCCTGAGAAGTATCTCTCACCATATCACTTATGGTTCCCTGAGGAAAATTTCTGCATTGATTTATCAAGGAGGAAAGTTTGTGTTGGCAGGCAAGAGACACATAGTAAAATAGACAAATGGATGCTACAAGTCTTAAAAGCTCAAACACATTGAAACCCAACAAAGTAACAATATTCACTTAATCAAAGTTGATTTTGCAATGAAGTCGAATCTGTGATCACATAGGGCCAGGCATGTGAAAATTTTTGAATATGTACAAGGCATCTTGAACCTTCTATTTTCATCTTTAACCACTAGTCCGCTGTTTCCCCCCATGGGTGGGCTGCAAGAGCATGGGAACATACTCTTTTCGGTCATGGACAAAATGTAGAGAATATTCTACATTATGTGCATTGGAAATTTTTATTTAAAACTGAAGACTGCTTTATGGCATTCATTAAAAATTTACCTGTAATCAAGACATGCTACTATGATGTCCCTTTCTGCCAACTGCAGTCCCAATAGGGAACCCCATGCTTTGTACCTAAATCAGCATGAAATTGTGTAAACTTAATATCACTGATGAATTGCTTCATGTTACACAGGAAAATGAAAGCTGTTATATGGCACTCTTTAAAAGAAAATTTAAATTTGGTGATACTTCAACAGGGTTGCTTAGCCAATAATATTGACCTCTATAAGATAATTAAAGTGCACACTAAAATCTGGCAAAAATTTACATTTAAGGACTGTTTAAGCATACAAATAGTCAGAGAGACAAATGACGGAATTTCCCACACTATACCTCAACATGTTGCTACTGTTTGTTAACTATTGAAAGAAAATCCAGCATGACAGATCTGAAATTAGTTTGTGACATATCTACCTGTCAAGGATCTCGCTGAACCACGGTTTCTACTTCAAGTAGCTCTTAGAAAATGCAAATTAGCAGTTATTTCTGGTAATAGCACCAACAAGAATCCTTTATGCTTCTACAAATACATGTGTGGTCATCAATCTTAAGCTAATGCTGAATGTCCTAACCACCACTATCAACTTTCTTAAAAGTAAAGCCAAAATCATGTCCACAAATATCAAACATTTACCAAACGAATATCGAAATAAATAAAACAAATGATATCATCAAACTCAACCATGTTTGAGTTCAATCAGGTTGAGAAATTCATGGCCAGAGTAGTGAGATTTTAAGTGTGACTCATACTGCAACACAATATTTGGTAACTATATGCTACGTTGCCCCTAAAATGTAAATAACATTAATTTCCTTGAGATTTGGGAAATCTACCCTTATCTCCTCATTTTCGAATTGAGACCTACTTCCTTTGTCTTATTCTTACCTTTTCAATATCATTACACTTACCTCCTTCATGATAAACAGTTACAGAAGTTCAAAGATGCTATCATATTAGCAATAAAAACAGAAAAAGACAATGTTACCCTTCAAAATCATTGAATAATTTACTATTCATATATTTTTGTAGAAGAAGTAAAAGTATTAATTATAATGATCAACTAACATTTTTTACCTTTTTTGTCAATTTCCTTTAAAACAAAGCATAAGAGCAATTTTGTCACTTCACATGTTTCACATAGTATTTAACAGATTCTATAAGGTCCAACATGGTCAAAGGAAACAAGTATCATTTCCCATTTCAGGAGCTCCAGGTATAGGTTTTTCCAAACCTTCAAGAGGTTAATATAGTTTTCCAAAAATTTACAGAACAAATGAATACATTTAGCAAATTGATACCAAGAAAACATAGGCAGCAAGTACAAATTACTCACCCAATAATCCAGGCTCCACCAGTCACAAAAACCACAACTGGTTTTAGGCCATCACTGTTTGTTGGCAAATACAGGTCCAACCTGTAAAATAACCATCCAGCAGCAAATATAGTATTCGGTCCAAGAAAAGTGAAATAGTGAGTTTTTCTTTTCTCGGTGGGGAAGGTGGGATTTAAAATTAACATACTAGCCTTATCACACAGTCACGTACCTATTCCTTGGTTGATCTCCATAAACAATACTGCGTCGGACTTGGTGCGAGAAAAAGTAATGATATGCAACTACAAAAGAGGAAAAAGGTAGCTAAGTCCACTGTTTTTCTTAACACTTTCTTCCACAAATTCAAACAATAACCTACTTTAATTTTTCTACCCCTTCCAAAATATGATACAGTAACATATAGCGATAACATATCTCAAGGATATGTAGCTAGGATGCTTTAGACAATTGGGATCTAATCCAGAAATGCAGAGGCTTGGAATGATATTCAACAAGTGCCACAATGGTCCACAAATTGAGTTTAAAAAATTTGTGAAGAATGGAAATACAAGGAGGTATTGTTCATTGACCCTGAACCTAAACCACCTAAATTATCCAGAACAAAACAAGATTGCTGATCCATTTTAGTGGTTCACGGCCAAGAATCAAAACAAATACAGGATTATTATTAAAAGAGACTTTAAGAGTAAATGTTACCTTGAGAATTGAAGGAAGGTTTTAGTAATAAAATAAGGCTATTCATTCACACCGTAAACTTCACTATGTGGTAAACATAAAAGAAAGTAGGAGGAGTGAAATGGATATGGATATCTACATGCAGACTGTCCTACTATCAATTCTTTGCCATGCATGACCCAAAATCTCTCAATCTCATTACTCCATTTGTAATCTAGTATGAAGTATTGCATTGACTATCTAATAATAATGCAGGCTTTGTACGCTAGTAATTAGTTAGCATCAATTAACAAAGAATACAACATCATACCTTGAAGAAAACCAGGCATAAGTAGCATAGCATAACAAGCAAGGGCAAGTAATCTTGTCATCCACCGATACCCTACCCTGGATGAATAAATGATTAGAGAGAATACTTCCAAGTAATGGCACTGACACTTATTCATTTGTTTGTCAGTGTGAGAGTATGTGCATCACTTAATTTGAAGGTCAACAGAATATAGCAAAAAGATGATGTTAATAACACATCTTTATTTAAAGATCATTTTAATGAAAGAAAATTCAAACAATGCATAAAGCAATTAGTGTGACAAAAAGTGTAACAACTGAGTCTTGGCAGAAGCAACAAGAAATTGAAATATTCTGCTTCCGATTTGCAAAACATACAACTATAGCTTAATTACTCAATTCATCAAGACCATGCAGGTAACTAGCAGAAAAGATTTTTT
This sequence comes from Moringa oleifera, assembly GCA_021397835.1. Taxonomy (NCBI): domain Eukaryota; kingdom Viridiplantae; phylum Streptophyta; class Magnoliopsida; order Brassicales; family Moringaceae; genus Moringa; species Moringa oleifera. Next base: position 5,049,649 of record JAJFZO010000094.1, read on the forward strand.
TTTTCATTGTATATAGTTCCCTCATTGAAATTCATAATTATGACCAGGAAGAACCTATTGCTTGCACATCAGACACCTATGCATCACATCAAGTTGAAAAAGATAAATTTTCCTCAGTCTTGATGGTATCAGAATAATTCAAAGCAACTTGGATGCTTATTTGAATGCTTGAAGATGTACAGGTAATGTTACGCTTCAATTCAAAAATTTCAGTTAAGGCACAACCAATTCACAGAGTCTCCAGTTTAATCATACAGAAATGAGCAAACTGAAAGGGAAACTAAAACAATATTTTCTCCAATTTTCCGGCTTGGTTGTTTACAGCTTCTTTTTTTTATGTATAAAAATAGTAGAACAGACTGAACAACCTGTGCTGCAACCCAGTTATAAGATTTCACCTTCTGGGATATCATAAATACAGAGGCTATCAATCCACAAAAAGAAAATCAAAAGAAAAAGTTACAAAGGAAAAATACTGCAATTGATACTCTCTATCAACTTGCCAGAGCTCTGTTGTAATCACAAAAAAGGAAAAAAGAAAAAGTCTCTCGCATTTAGACACATAAGCATATCCATGCATGTACTATGGGCAGTATATAGCAAGCAAATATACATAGTGTACAACAGGAGTTCAACATACGATACCCGAGATATCGAAGAAGCTTGAAACTCAGCCAAGTCACTAAATAAGTCTCGGCGGCGGCATGCCCGATATCCTGACTGAATGACTGCTGCCGGACGGGCCGACCCGGCTTGGGAGACGCCGATTTCCCAGGTGCTCGACGGCGCCTCTGCTCAGTGTGGGTCCCCGCTGCGCAACCGAGAAATCTGTAGAACAACGGTTTGGTGTCCATCTCAAGCGTTCCTGCCGCTGCTTCATTTTGAGACGAGCCAAATGACCGATTGCGATCGTAGTGAGACGCCGGCGATGACGTCATCGCCGGCATGACAAAGAGGTGAAGGTTGGATCTGAAAACTAGATGAGATATTTGGTTTTTGTAGTTGTTGGTATAAAGAATCTTTTATAGGGATTGTGCTTAGGTTGGGGTTATCTACAGAAACGGTTATCTTCATGCGCGTCGTTGCATCACTTGCCCCTGCTCTGTATACAGTCTTATTGTTCTGGGCACCTTAACTGTAGAAAACAGTCTTAACTTGTGCGAGGAGAAGAATACTCAGCACCGTCCCTCTCATTTTTCTTCTCCATACAAATTATAAAAACAAAAAGAAGAGAAAAAAAAAAGTATTTTCGGTAGAGCCGCTGGCTAACAGCTAAAATGTTATCACGTGTAAAACAAAGTGGGACATGGGACCCACAAAAGCGCGCTAAGGTCATTCACACAAGAATATTTTTTGGTTCTTTCTTAAAGGAGCCGTCTTGGTTCTCTCTTGTCCCAAAATTGGACAAAAAAGGATGAAGTTGGCACAGAAGTCAGTTGTAGCTCACATGCTTTTAGCTTTGACTCTCTGCCACCGTACGCATCAAAATTTTCAAGAAACAGATCATTTCCAGAGCACACCTTCTGAAATCAAATTGCATATAAACCAGTTGTAATATCAATACATAAATGGCCAAAACGGTTCAGAAATTCCACCTATGTTATCGTTTCTGATTATTGCATAGAGTAAAAGTTAAATGCGGATAATATGCTCTTACATCAAGATATAAAACTGGAGAAAGGAGAAGCAACTGAGATATAAGCAGTTATCTGGTCTTTCCAAGAAAATCACATTTTCTTCCAACAAGTAGTACCGGTAAACCTGAACTAGCATAGTTTCTTCTTCTCCTCCACCTGCATCAGTGGACTTTCTACCTGAACCACCAGCGCTGAGCAGCAGAGATTGGACGGTTCAGGAATGGTGCATAACGCTGGACAAGCGGGTTTACAGTTCTTCCGATCTTGCTCCACACACTGTGATGGTAACCAGCGGTAACAGGGGCATGATACATGAGCTTCAGCAGCTGCACAGATAGAGAATCACACATGAGAACAAAACTACTGAAAGTTTATATTCTTAAGATCTATCCAATAGCTGAGTTTCTCCCCTATGGATGGACAGAGAAGCATTTGCTAGCATTTATTACTTTGCTAATTCTTAACTTATTTTTCTTCTTTCTATTTTACTTTTTGAGGGTCTTTTCTTGTTCCTTATGTCTTGGTATCTAGCAAAACACATACAGCTTTACGAACAATTGAGTTAAATTTGATGCTGTATCAGGTAAGAACATTGAGAAGGATCGTGCTACTCAGCTGACTTTGCAAACCAACAAGTGCTACTAATTTAGCAGCAAAGAAAGAAATTATGTAAGATGGGATCAGGACAGACCTGCCAATACATGAATGTTTGTATTATGTTGCGCTGCCAGCTGCACGGATTGATTAGACAAATAAGGGAGTACTTGAGGTAACAAAAAGAAGCAGAAGAAAAGGTTTATAAACATTGAGGACAAGGGCTTGATCAACTGACGAGAATAAAGAGATGATCAGGAGAAAGCCAAGTCCAATCTCAGCATGTGAAGAAAGAATGCTAAGAGTTGTTGTGTTCGACTCCATCCATACACAAGGGTCTTCCAAGTACTTTCTGTTCATGAAAAAGAAAGGAAATCAAAGACTAGAAAAAGAAACATCCACAACACACATACATGCCTTCACCTCTCATACATGTAAAGTCATAGTACTAGCCATAAACCATCGCAGTTATGTAAGTTACGATAAAAATTATAATGGAATGGGTAAGGCATACTTTACCAGACAGAACAGTATAAGTGAAACCACCAGCCCTTACTTTACCCTATTGGTTAAGTGCAAAGTTAATATCAAGGTTGGTGGTTTGAAGATTTGGGGAAGAAGCATAGAAAATAAATTAAAATCTGACAATTGCCACTGTAACCCATCAGACTTCATAAGGAGAAGAAATAAATATAACCATGAAAAACCGGGTTAATCAAATTAACATTCTGAAAATTTTGTACCTGTACAAGGTGGATCGACTAAAATTACGCCTTAAAAACTTGGCAACATGTTCAGTTGCTCGGCATAGGATGGGAATTAAAGCAACTGCATTTAGTAAAGCATACAGGTAACAGAGAAAACTATTTAGATCCAAAATTCATAGAGAATTGAAAGAAGCGACAAAAGTTAGAATTCAAAAAGTCCTCACGTTTCAGGCAAAGATGTGAAGTAACAAATGTAAGGCAGTAGATGAAGTAGATAAAATCTCTGGTTGCAATTATTGACTGAAAGTACACTTGCAGTGCTGGCAAATTCCATGCCCTGGGTCTCTACAAAGGATATAATACTGGTCAATTTAAAAAGACAAGGAGCATCTACAAATTACATTGAAAGTAACCAAGTAAGGAGAGGTTTACACCTTACCCCATATAATGAGTACAGAGAATACATGCTTGAACATGCAGTGCCCATAAATGACAACCGATACGCCCTATTTGAAAGATTCTTTGGGATAAGTGGAAAGATTGCAAGCACAGCCACAACAAATACCTGGAGGAAATGAACATATTTTGAAATATGAATACATGGGTGGAACAAACACCAATTCATAAAAAGTCGGCAGCAGGAGATTATACGTATGCTATTATGTATGCAAACAAAGAAGCATGATGAAGTTCCAACACTAGGTACAATAAGATTAGATGAAATGTAAGAAACCCAGATAAAACTTTCAGAAAATAGTAAAATTATTTGACATCTTTCAGATTCCTGATATTGAATTCTATCACAATATATAATCCAAAAAAGTCATTTTATAGTAAATCTATAGTAATATATTAATTCAGCCATCTGTCCCTTCATCTCATGATCTTCCTGCTCAAAATGATGATCAATTAACTGTCTATCAAAAGTTTCACTAGCAGTTTTTCCATGAATCACATTGCTGGATTTGTAAATTTTTAAATGCATGAGGGTTTGATGTTAACAGTTTTCCCTAAGAGGCAACAGCTTCATATAGAGATTCTCTTCCATACAATTTTTAGTAATACTCCATTTCTATACAATGTGGCTCTCGAAGGAAAAGCATGGCAAAACCAAGTTCAAGTCAGGAACACTTATTTGCGGTGTAAAATACAAGCTGAAGACTTGCAATAACGTGTTCTTATACAAAAGGAGTAGTCACTGTCATCAAGGAATATGCAATCATGTTTATATTGCTCTCTGGCATTCCCATCAACAAGAAGAGAAAGAAGAAAAATGGCAAGACATGGGGTCGGAAAGGACAGCACAGACGCTCATCTCTTTGCATGCTATCTTGCTCAATGTAGGACCGATATTTTCAGCTTTTATTCTAAGTGTTGGCATGCCGAATTCTGCTATCATTTGGTAGAGAAACTTGAAGCAATCCGAAAATTATGAAAGCTATAATAACTAATATTAAGTTACTCAATAAAAAATTCGACAGTGCACTGGAACAAGCTCAAAAGTTCCACAATGTTCAGATCCAAACAAGCGATCTGCTTTCACAAATGTCAAATTGCCAGACTATAAATTGTATATGCAAAGGGCTCCAAAAGTACCTAGCTCTAAAAGATTTCAAACGAAAAAACTGTACTTCGCTCCAATAGGTAATTATTTCACCAAACGTTCAATTTTCCAGACAATAACTTTCAAATGCAAAGGGCTCCTTGAAAATACCTTGTCTAAAAGATTTCAAAAGAAAAAACTGTACTTTGCTCTAATACGTAACTATTTCACCTAGATGTTCATAAAATTTAGAAAATCCTGTACATTTGTACTTCCATAGGCAATTTTTGCTGCAGAAACACTTTTTTGGACTTTGGAGACAGATGAAATGAAAAATTGCAAGTATGCCGTGCACTGCAAGAATAGCCAATTATCATCAAGTGTTAGACAATCATGTATATATTACTTCATTATTCTATCTTTCAAGAAGAAAGAGAAGGCAAAAGCAAGAGGGGGAACGCAGAGAAGTGATCAGCATTTACATGCTATCTTCCTGAATGTAGGATTTCCCCCTTTTATCCCTAGCATTAGGCACCCAAAGTCTGATATCTGGAAGCTATTGTTGATAGTTGACGCAATGAGCAATTTGGTTTAAGATGAACTCCAATAGCTTCAGAACAGAACTTTGAAGCATTGAGAAAATTGTGAGAATATTAGAACTTATACATGCTGTGCAGAATCAATGATTTTTCAAAGTTCTGCACAATCCAAATTCCTAAAACGTTCAGATCCAAACCAATGCTACACAAAATGAAACATGTGTTCTACTTCTATGCATTCATGTGCTAAGAAAGGAAAATGATTCACTGTACCCAAGCATTGACAGAAAACTGTATGGTCTGCCGATCCCAGCGCAGAGAATTTGGATTTGAACCTACTGGTGCTGATGTCCCTGATGTTCTAGTAGTCGACCCTGCAGAAAAAAAAGTGTTGGATTCAATAACAAAAGCACATTCCTTTCTGCTGCAGTACAAATGGACTCGACTTCTCTGCAAGACAAGTCAGGCATGCATGTTTGTGTTTCCTTTTACTATACTTAGTTGCAGAAGAAATTACTTTCTACCTGTATTACGTGGTCGAGTTTGCTCATTCGTTGAAGTTGAGGATGATGCTGATGGTTTTGCAGATTGAGAAGAAGTGCTTGAAGACATAGGCTCCACAATAAGATCAGGATCCTGCTAATGAATGTCTCAGTATCAGAAAATAATATTTCACCAAATAATTTGTGATAGAACAGCACACAAAATAATTACACCATTCAATAAGCAATTGGCATCCAAGGTAAAAATTGCAAAGCACAATCAGATTCTACAATAAAGTTTGATGTGTCAGGTGCATTCATAACAAAGACGTTTTGGGAACAAGCATAATGTATGTAGAACCGACTAAGGTGGCAGTAAAACCTTCATCCAAGAAACACCAATCTAATCCCATTTAAGATTGAAAGGTTCTGTTTCCAATCTCAGTGGAATAGCAGGCAACAGTCAGTAATCAGAATCCGTTAACCCTTCATCTCAAAGAAAATGATAAAGATAGAAACCAGGAAGCAATCACCCTAAACTTTACTCAGAAAAAGACTAAGACCCCAACAAGCCCATCAAAAGAGGAATAGCGATCTAAAAGGCCAAAATGAGCCAAATCCAGATGCCAGTCACAAATCCCAATTCGGCAAACAAACACGAATATTATTATACTCAAAATGGAATGGGTTCACAGAATGCTAAACAAAACCCAATGAGAAAATAAATCACAATCAAACCACAGAAATTAAAGATTCAAACCACAAAGGATTGGCAATTCAAAATCCCAATTCCAAGAAAAATTCACGTGTTACAGACACCAACAATCTCAAGCACGCATATAGAAATCTGAGAATAGGCTTATATATCAAAAGATAAGGAGATCAGAGAAATCTCCCGCCCCATAAAAGTATAACCCAGAGGAAATTTGGGGTTGAGTACCCAGTTTCGGCAGAACAACAAGTAATAAATAAACCCACAGCATACGTCATTATCTACGGATTTATGTATCTGCAGCAGTAGTAAGGAGATTGAAGAGATCATTAACTTTCTCCAATCCATGACCAATATTTCACTTCCTGTGCCGTCTACTTTACTAAGTACACGGGTCCCAGTTCCATTCCCATGGAGGAAACATCCAATTACCAACCTAAATGCATATCTTTGCATAGACACACTAACACACGTGGTTGTACAGAGATATGAAGTATGTAATGAAAGGGAGCAAGGTGTACGGACGATGTAGCGCTGGTAGAACTTGTGCTTGAAGTGATCAACGACATCGGGGCGAGAGGCCATGTTAGGAGGGATGAGTATGTTGGACCAGTAATCGGCCCATCTGGGGTCATTCTCGTAGTCGTACGCCGCCGCCGCAATCTTTTTCAGCTTCTGCGGATCTTCTCTCTCCTCCCCCATTTTAGGCTTTCCTTTCCTCCCTTCAGTCTCCTTCAGTCCTGTCCTTCCTTTGCAATCTTAGGTCTCCCTCTCTCCTGGCGTTTCCTTTCTTTTCTTCGAGACGAGATGAGTGATGGAAAAGTAGAGTGGACTTCGTTTTCCTCTACTTCCCGGTGTCTGCTCTGCTAGGGGACTAGGGATTGATTTTCCAGGCACCCAAACGACGCTGTTTCGTGGAAACAACATTGAAAAGAGGAATCTTGAGGTTACCCTCGGATTAGAGATGCTCGGAGGATGTTCTCCACGATAGCATTTTTTTAAAATAAAAAAAAAATCAACTCAATATAATTATATATTAAAATATTAACTTTAATTACATTTAACAACATTTAAATTTTATACAAATTTTACAATTAAAATAAAAAATTACATCAATTAAAGATTTACAACTTAATATCTTTTATTGTGAAACTTTAATTTCGGTAATATAATGTTCATAATTTTTTAATGCATTAAATAATGAATGTATGTTGGTAAAATTTAATTATTATATTTTTAATTTTTATTATAAAAATATCAAAAAAATTAAATATATCATTTTTATTTGATTAATAAGAAAAGTGTAATTGCCATTTCTTATATTCAAAATCTATGAACTGAAAAAGATCAAAACACAAGATATAAATTTTTAATTAATATAATTTTTTATAAATTTTAATTTTAAAATTTTATATAAAATGCAATCTTTTTTATGAATTTAATTCAACAATGTAATAGCATAAATTTTATTTTAATTTATTTATTTAAAAATTTTATAAAATATTCTCTCTTTTAATTTTTACCTTAAATTTTAAATTTTGATTGATGAAAAATAGTTAAATTAAATTTTATCAAAAAATTAAAAGTATTTAAATTGAAATTATATTACAAATTTTAACTTAAAATTTTTTATGAATGTAAAAAAATATTCAAGCTACCATCACAAAAAATTTAGAGTTTTTGAATATTAAAAATATTTTTTAAATTTTTTTTATTATTAATATTTAAAAATTCATAATAAACAACTCTTGAATAAAAAATTAATAAAAATTAAAAATTAACTTAAAATAAAGGGTAACATTTATTTATATAATTTTTAAAGCATTTTAACAATAAAGATATGCTTAGTTTTGTTATATACGGTGTTTTATTTATTATTTTTTTAACATACATAGATAAAACAATCAATTCATCCATTTTTATATTTCTACGTATTTTGTTTATATTTTATCAACTTAAATAGAAAATTATGTGATTTAGAAAGAAAATTCTTTCAATAATAATATGAAGAGGAACGTTAATAATTAAAATCTCATTCCGATAAGATATTATTTATTTTGTTTTTGGTCACATAATTTTATTTTTTTAAATTAACTTTAATATAATATTTCTTAAATTAAAAAATGTGTAAGGATTTGAGGTAATAAGATATCATAAACTTTTTCGTGTTAATATATAAACTTGTATGGATCACTAATATTGACATTTAAAATCGTCTATCTTTATTTTTACAAAGTATTTTACTGCTTTAATCATGTTTATACGATTTTATTTTTTAAAAAATTTAATTTCATAAAACACTTTATAATTTAAAAGATAAATATCAAAATAAAATTTGTACTATTTTTTTAAATAAATTTTTGTATTTTTTTTATCAATTTTACATATAAAATATTGATTTGAATTTTTAAAAATACAATTCAAATTAAAAAATTTATGTAATAAATATTTTGATTTGAAAATGTTAACATTAAAAATTAATTTAATATTAAAAATTATATTTGTTATGATAGCTTTTATATATGTATATATATATATATGAAATATTTCAAATCAAAATTTATTACACAAGATTTTTAATTTGTAAGAATCTTTATAAAAAATTAAAAGCAAAAAAATAAATTTTTTAAATATTTATATTAAATTAAAAATAATAAATATAATTTAAAATCTTATGGAATACTTTTTCTCATAATTTTTATCTTAAATTTTAATAGGTCTTTAAACAAATCTTAATTGATAGATAATAGTTAAATTAAATTTTATCAAAAAATTTAAAAAATTAAGAATATTCAAATTAAGAATCTTATATCACGAATTATAGACAAAAAAATAAAGTTATATGCATAAAAAATTTTAAAACTTTTTAAATATTAAAAATATTTATTGTCAAATATTTAAAAATTTCATAATAATTAACTCATAAATCAAAATTTATTTAAAATTGAGGATTAACTCAAAATAATATTTATGTAATGTTTTAAATATTTTAACAATAAAAATATATTTAATTTTGTTACATTAGTTTAAATCAAAGTTTGATTAAATTATGTTTTATTAATTTAATACTAATTTAAATATGCTTGAATTTGAAGATAAAAATTTTAAAAAATATATATTTTTTAAATTTTAAATAATATTTACTTAGTTAAAATATATTAAAAATTAATTACACCTAATTAATAAACGTGTCATTGGTGAGATGTAATTAGTTGATATGGTGTCTGTTTGAGAGACAATTCTTTCCATAAAGATTCAACTCTACTCATATACGCTAATCAGAGTTGCACTTCTTGTTGAAATGAAAGTTGACAGAAGATCTTGCATAGCTTACAAGTTACAAGCCTGCCATGGGAGCTCATGTTCTTCTTCTTCTCTCTCTCTCTCTCTCTCTCTCTCTGTGCGTGTGTCCAGTATCAGAAAAGAAAGGATCAGATGGATTTCCACTGTCATTGGCATGATAAAGATCGAGAAGATCGAGATAACAAGTTGGAAAGCTTAAAGTTGCTGAGGCTGCTCTGAATTTCTTCATCTGTTTCTATGGAGGCCTCAGGACTTCCCCCTGTCAACGAGCCTTCTGCTTTCAACCAATTTTCAATCTCCATAGCTTCGTTTACTCCTCTCACTACTCTGTCAAAGCATACATATCGTCCATGGGCCACTCCATCCTCCATAGCTTCGTAAACATGAACGTGTGCTTCTGCAACCTTCTTCACATCTCCGGTTGCCAAGACTCCTTGTTGTAGCATTATCTGACCACCTGGGTATCAAACATGCAAAGTAAGAGAGATTAATTGTAGGATTATCCCACATTGATTATTCAAAAAGAAAGTGGTTAGTTTAAGTGATTATGTTTGCTACAAGAAGCGGTTGCTGTTCGTGCGGACTGAATTCAGATAATCTAGATACCTTTGAGATAAGGTCGAGAGGTTTCTCCGTGAGCATTTGGGAAAGATGGAGCCATGAGAAGGCCAGGGCACAAGGTAACCAGCTTTACTTTCAGTTCACTTGACATCTTCCAGGCAGTTTTCTCCGCCATAGTCTTGCCCAACGCGAGCCAAAGCTGTGGTCCACAACGTTTAAAACCATTATCACGGAGAGGTGTCTGGTCAACTGACATGGAAGTATTAGTGAATCCTGTTAGAAGTACTGTTAATTTTTCCCGAATAAGTACCTTGTTTTCTCTGCAGAACTCCAGGTTGCTCCAACAACTCTCATCAACAAACCTGTCTGAGTTGTTTCCTGTCCAGATACAAGCAAGAAGAGAAGACGTGAAGACACATCTCTTCACAGATGCTGCTCTATTACAAGCTTCCATCACTTTCCTTGCTCCTTCGGTCTCAAGAAATGCCCTTTGTTCCTGTGAATGGTTATGAAGATGAGACAGGTGTCTAAGAACAAGTGCAAAGCCTTCAGGGACTGGAACTTGATGGTAAGTAACTTACAGTATAGCCTACAATCCCTTTTGGATCGATGAATGAAGAGGTATAGAAGACTGCATAGCATCCTCTGAAAGCATCGCAGAGGCTACCCAAGTCTTGCAACTTTGCTACCACAACACTCTCTAGTAGATTCAGCTCTTCCTCTCTCATCAACTCTTTCATTTCTTCAGATTGCACTGTGCAATGAGAAAATAGAGCCTGTCTGAGTAAACTCACAAGAGCTGGAAACTCCGAAGATGAACTCTACTGTTAAAGCAGAAACAGATAATAAAACCTAAAGATGAGCCAGACACGTCCCTAAGTTATGTTATCAGATGGAGCCCAGCTGATCTGTTTCTGCCGGAACATGAAATTTGCTTGTTTTATAAGGTCAGTTGTTTGCTTTAAGCTCTGTTAATAAATTCAACAGGCCTCCAATGCCGTATCTGCCTAGTTGAGTCGTTGCTCTAACCAGGCTATTGAATCATAAACTGAAGAATTGAAAGTTGCATGAAAATTCAAACAAATTAAAAGTTACTTTTTTCTTCTGTGGATGGCCAAAGATTATATACCTTCAGCTTCAATGGTGACGCGAACAAGGTAACCATGAGCCAGGAGTTGCTTGATGACATGAGAGCCAAAGTAAGAATTCCCACTGGTCACACAGACCAGGTTCTTCTCTCTTGTGCTTGAGTGAGAGGAGGCAGAAGCTTTCCTGATAGAACTCTTTTTGCTCATTCTGAAAGCTGTCTGCAGGAATGGCTTCAGCACTTCCATTCCTGCTCTCTCTTTCTCTCTGTCAAATAATGCACATTCTTTATACCAGAAGGGTGGCATTTAGGTAGATGGAGAATATTAGATGAAAATGCACGAGGAATGGTAAGCGTACGCTTCAATAGTCACAATGCAGACAATCTTCCGCCATTTCTTTAAAACATTTGACTTTTCCCTGATAAGGACATTGTCCAAGCTCATCTGCATCATCTTCAAACAAATTACATGGGAAGAGTCTTTAAGACAAACCTACACCCAGAGTTGACTGACAGATGTTCATGGCTAGGAGGATGAGCAAGCAGTGGTAGGCTTTCTTTTTTTTTTTTTTCATTTGGGGAGGAACAATTCATGGAGCATTTTCAGACAGATGGATGGAAGAGGTTTTCATACAGAATGCAAACTTTTGAAGCTTAGTATCAGTCAGATCACTATCTGGGTATAGATATTAGATAGTGAATGTTTCCACGAGGACTCTGCAGTCTCAGTATCCGAGTAAAATATAAACTCAGTCAGAAAAGACAATCAAACTCTCATCTACAACTTTGAATTCTTGTTTCTGGATCACACACAAACATATCTGTCCCCTCAACCTCCGTTAGCCAGAAAAGAAAATGGAAGAAAAAACAAAAGAGAAGGAAAATACTGAGCACAAGTATGAGGATTATCGACCTGGGTTTGTATACAAGACAGATTTTGATATTAAGAATTAACAGATATGAATACAAAGAAATGCTGTATCAATCCTATATCCAAAAAAAAAACAAAAAACAAAAACAGGCCTTGGTACAGGCAAAATCATGTTAGCTGATACAAACCAAATGATACGAGACAAAAAAAAAATGCATCAGATTGTACATGAAAATGGGCAGCAGCACCTGGTTGTAAAACCTCAATGGAGTATCCTGTAAAAAATTCAGAAAATGATACCTCCTCGACAATGAGCTGCTTTAAAAATTTTAGTATGCGTAGAAACTTATGATCGCTTGAGTTAGCTCATCTCAGTTGGATCCATTACCTAAACGTTACTATGGTATAAAGGTACTCTGGCTTCCATGTTCTCGACTCCTCCAGCTACTATGTGTTTGATTGAAAAATTCTGAAGCATAGTCTTGACTACCAAATGCCATTCTTTGGAACATTCTGATTTGTGCAGATTGTTCTGCTGAATCGAAGACTTCGCTTTGACCGGGTTTCATCCCATTAGTGAGATCCGATGCCTCATCTAACGAGTCTAAAGCTCTCACCACCTGAAAAGAAGACAGAAGAAGTACAATCAACCATGATGTTTTAATGGAAACACTGGAATCTCTATGTAATTTAATGGAGTTACCTGACTCATTCTTGGCCTTTTTAAAGCTGAATGACGTATACAAGCTGCAGCTGCCTCAATCATTCGAAAAATTTCTCGATCAACATAGTTCTTTTCAAGCTTCGGATCTACCAACTCTTCGAAGTCTTCCCGGTCAACTGCTTCAGCAAGCAGGGGTCGAGCCTGAAGAACAAGGTTAGATTCTGTTAAATGGATAATCCTGAAGGAGGTTCAACTACTTCTCCCCATTGCTGTGAGGCTTCAGATGGGATGTTGTTCATAACCATGTGAAAGAGCAAAGTGAGGCACGATGGTTGGTTGAAACCTCCCCAGCGTCCAGAAACTAAAGCAGGCTCAGAAAGTTCCCAAACTGTGAAACTATCGTGATTTACATTTTGAAATATCATTGCCCAAGTCCTCTGACACTGTGAGAATTTATGGTAGTTGACATTCGTTCTGAAACTACTCAAACAAAGTTAAGTTATGAGAGAGCAGCTTCATCTCTTGTGAAGGTTTCATTAGTACTGACTAACATTTGTCCAGGCATGTTAAATGACCTAAAACATGTAGTCACTTCCATACAAAGTTGTCTTATAATGCTAATGGTCTACCAGAATGCTGAAAATGGCACGCAGAAGTGTTGCCAGTGAGTAAAGGAAGCCAAGACAAACAAAATGGGAATGCATAAACTTATAAACCGAGACAGCAAGAAGGAAAATTTTACTAGTCCATTGTTCCGTTGCTTACCCATTCAACCAGGCTCTCGTCACCCAATGGCTGAGAGGCATCCACAGGCTTGCGACCAGTAATCAGCTCCAAAAGCACAACTCCAAAGGAATAAACATCAGATTTTTCAGTCAATTTGCCACTTGTTGCGTATTCTGGAGCCATGTATCTGGAAAAGCAGAATACAACGCATCAGAAAAATAAAGAGGAAGACTTCAATATCATCGTCACATAGACTTCTAAATGAAACATCTAAACAACCAAGATTTCATATATAAGCGCCACAAGCTTAAGAAAAACCTCTAAATGTTGTTCCAGGTAAAATCACATAAAGGTAATCTAAGAAAAGAATTATGGACTGTCCCTGACGTCATCTCCATAGACAAAGAAGAAAAAGAAAAATAAAGAACAACAAGAAAGACGAAAAGAATGAGAGATGCACATGGCTGCAAGTCTCCACTCACCAACAGAAACATTAGAATATCATTTCAATAACACCCATGGGCATTGTATCAGTGTTTGATTCCAAGACGTAACAAAGAGAAAGACAGGAGACATGCATATGTCTCATGAAAGTATGTATACTGTTTTAAGGAAAAGCAAGCATCAATAATTATGGTTCACCTACCCAAAGGTTCCCATGACACGTGTGGTTACGTGTGTATTTGAATCCAATGCTAATTTTGCAAGCCCAAAATCTGAAACCTGTTAAGAGGAATAACGTTTGAGCAAAATGTTACACAGAGAACAAGAATGTGGTCCAGGTCCCAGTGCACCCTATGATGTATCACGTTTGTCATTCAGATAATAATATAGTCAAATATTCTTTTAGTCAATAGAATATGAAAAATCATTGCAGCCCTAACAAGCCATGAGCAGAGACGAAGCAATTTAATCCCACCAAATTCAAAGCAAAATTAATATGGCTCAAGAAAATTTATGTTCAAGACGTAGGCATACCCGGGCTTCAAAATTGCTATCAAGGAGAATGTTGGATGACTTAATATCCCTATGAATGATGCGGGGATGGCCTGATATATTAAATAAAACACAGAAAACAAAAGTTAATCAGATATAACGAAACAAAATTTATTATTTCAAGGCTAAAACGCATTAAAGAAGCAGCTATGTATATAAATTCAGCTGTCTGTGATTAGACCTGGATAGGAGAGTGTTCCATCACAGTCCTTGACAAAGAATATATGTCTTAAACATTTAATTCTGTGAATATTAAAAATGGTCTCATCATTAATATTACTAGCATTGTTTGGGCCAATCAAAAAGGTTTTCTAGCGTACATCAACTGAAAATAAATGCAAGCCTACTATTCGTGCTTCATAGAGCAGGAGGAATCATAATTATTGCTTAAGCTTCTTAGTATGACAAAAGGGGTGAGAAAACTGATAGGTGTATTGCATTCGGATAATAATTGCTTAAAACTTGCGACCTACTCTTTCGTTTTGGGAGAAAAATAAAGGAATAATGGTTCATGAATGAAATCTAGAAACAGGAAGAAGTAAATTACAGTCTTCATGCAAGTAAGCTATCCCGCGAGCTGCACCAGCAGCAACCTTGACTCGAGTAGTCCAATCCATAACTGGCCTGCCTTCACCTGCAAACTCCATAAGAACATAGTATATTAAACACTGTTACCATTTTACTACGAGCTAAATGCTGCAGCTTTCCTAGAGCTTGAAATACAATTGCACAGACCACCTTTTAAGAGATAATGAGAAAGTCAACATGATTGTATGACTGCTGAGAGTCATATGCATCAACTTCTATGCTTATAGAAGAAGAGTTACTCAAATTTCTTAACTCAGAAGCTTGTCTTACCATGGAGATGGTAGTGGAGAGTGTTATTTGGGACGTAGTCATAGACAAGCAACCTTTGATGCTCAGATATACAGTAACCAACCAGTGAAACCAGATGTCGATGATGCACACGGCTAATAATTTCAACTTCTGCTCTGAACTCGCGCTCTCCTTGACTACCACCAATTTTCAACTGTTTCACAGCTACTTCTCTTGAATCTGCTAACATGCCTTTGTATACACAACCAAATCCACCTTCACCCAAAAGATTCTGAGCTGAAAAACCATTTGTAGCCTGGACTAGTTCTTCATATGTGAACCATGATCTTGAGTTGCTCACAATACCTGACTCTGATGACGAATATATGAAATCACCAGTCGAAGCGCTTCTAAAATGGGGAGCTTTAGAATGGGGCTGCAGAAATGCTATATCTGTAGAACACAAGCAAGTTCTACAAATTTTAGTGTGAGGACTTCATTCACACTCATAACAATTAATATCCAGCCAACTAACAAGAGAAAGTTGATGAAGACTATTTGAGCAGTGTAGCAAGTTATTTAATGTGAATGAATGAGTATGATGAAAACAAATCTGAAACGAACATTTCAATGTCTCCTGAAAAACGATATGTTGAATACATCTGGTCTTCACTAGCTACCTTCACATGATACCTAAAAATCAAAAGTATACAGAAAGGAAATGCTTAACCATGATTCATACTACGAGCACAACTAGAAGGAGCCAGTATACCCTTATGCTATTTAACACATCAAATGAAAAAAATTCTCAAATTTCATTGACATGTACCTTGTTATCAGGTTCCTAGTTTCAGATTCTTGTTTAATGAATATTACCAAATAAAATTTTATTTCAGGAATGTGGTATCAGGTAACCACAAATGCTGTTCGTACAAATGAAAATTTTCCATTTCAAAGAATTTTCTAGAAATAATTCTGAAATCCAAAATGCTTATATAGAAAATTTAGAACATCAAAAAAGTATTAAGGACAAAGGAAATTATACATTGAGAAATGTTCGATGTATTACCTGAATTCTGAGAGGAGGCAAATGGAGAAGGCATAGTGTATCCAATATGGTGTCCAGATCCTCTTCTTTTCCGTTTCTGAACAAACCACACAGCCAGCACAAGAACACTGAGCACCACAAACCCAACCACCATGCCTATGGCTACTCCACCTCCAGTACTCAAACCAGCAGAGGATGTGGTATTCGCTATCTCTGTGGTATTCGCTATTTCTGTGGTACCATTAGTTGGTCTAGCAGTTGGTTTCTCCGTTGGAATATCAGGCAAAGGTGATGAAGTTGGAATTTCACTTGCCGGTGAATTACTTGGAGGAGCAGGAGGAGACTTTGAAGGTGGTGAAGCGGTCGAGGGAACAGAAGAAGGCGGTGATATCAATGTGGAATTCGGGGGAGAGTTTGTGGCAGGTGGAGGAGCAGACTGAGAACTGGAGGGTGGAGGTGTGACTGTAGCAGGTGCGACTTGTGGAGGGGGGGAATTAGATGGAGGTGTAGGAATGCCAGCTGGAGGAGGTGGTGAAGATGAAACAACTTGAGGGGGAGGTGGGGTTGCCTGAGTTGGAGCTGGTGAGGCTTGCGGAGGAGGAGAACCAGCTGAAGGCGGAGGGGATAGTGGAGTAACAGCTGGGGGAGGGGCAGCAGGAGGTGATGGTGGTGGTGATGCTTCTATAGGTGGTGAGGGTGGGGGTGATACAGGGGGTGACGGTGGGGGTGATGGTGGTGGTGCAGATGGTGGGGATGGTGGTGATGCCACTGGTTGTGACTGCCGAGGAGGGGATGGAGGTGGGGCAGCAGGGGCTGCAGGAGGAGGGGACTGAGGTGGTGGGGCTGAAGAGTTAGATGGGGTTGAAGGCACAGCAGGGTCAGTGGTCTGATCAGGCTGAGATATTGAGGGAGATGGTGAAGTGACTGAAGAATTTGATGGTGAAGATGAAAGAGATGATGGTGGTGAGGTATCAGTGGAATTTGGTGCAATCAAAGAAGGCAAAGAACTTGGAGAAGGCAATACTGAAGTCATTTTACTCTAAAAATTGAAGAGTAAGAATGTATATCTAGACTTCCTATCTGACTTAGAATACAAGTGACGAACAAATCTTCAAATTTTCCACATTAACTATACACTATTGCAGATCAAACATCAATTCTAAATTGCCAGTCCCATAGAAAATCTGAATACATGAACTGCTTAGCTTAAATGTACCAATTCTGCACTTCGAAACGCCAGAGAAAACCCATGTCCAGAGAGGCCGGCAGAACTAACCAAAATTTCATTACTGAGAATACCCCAATTTCACAAACACTAACAAGCCAAGCCTCTCAAGAAATCCAAATTTCCAGGAAATAAGCAAAGCTCCGTCCAGCGAGCGATACCCAGATCAACAAACTGAAAATTCAGAGCAACAAACGGATCAAAAACTCTACTTTTGACTCCTAAACTGGTTCCCATGTTGTCCAGATAGGCAACTACCTAACCCACAAGACAACACCGTAGCTAGGAAAATGCAGCACTACCTAGATAATCAAATTGAGCAAAGAGAAAAGCCGGAACCTGAAAACGCGAGAATCTCTTACCTCTCTCTCAAAAATGTAGGATTTTGAGTACCTAAATTACAGGAACAAATCTTGGAATTGCAGCTGTGGACTTCCTTTTCCAAAAAAAGCTTCTTTCCTTGGTGGGAAAACGGTAAAGAGAGGGAAGGTGTGCCCACAATTTGTGCAAAAGAAACGTGGGAGCAACTTTGGAGTATCGCTTCACATGTAGTCATGTAGAGCGCAGAGAGAGAGAGAGAGAGATTTTACTAAATCTATCACAACATGTCCAGTAGTTGATTACTTGTGCCACCACTCAGCACCTCAGCTGGTTTTTCTTTAGCTGGTTTTTCTTTTTTCATTTTCCTGGGGTTTTCTCCTTTCCTTAATATAAATTAACAAAATGGTATAATAAATAAATAATTTTAGTACTATAAACTCATCAAAATAAAATAAAAAAGTAACTATCTTTCCAAAAAAAAAAATTGAATTTTTTTCATCCTGACTACAGCAAACTATCCTTAAATTACCTATTTTACAATTACTATCATCTCCTTAATTTTCTCCTTTAATATTATCCCAAATAAAAACAGATGAAAACTTTAAAGAATAATACAAAAAGTAATTTCACATTTATTTAAAAAAATTAAAAAGAAGACCTTGCACATGAGGGATAAAAAAAAAAGAAGAAGACTTTGAGCATGTGGGAGTGGGACTGAATGAATGGTAATAATGGACCCTTGTGGGCATGCATGCCCAATTGAAAATGTTATAACAAGATTATCAAGTGATACTCAATTAGCTGGTGATTAACCAACAAAACCCAATTAATAAAACCCCATAATTATAAGTCAATTAGAAACCCTAACCACGCGTTTATGGTAATCAATGGTCATTTGATACGATTAATTATAATTAACAAATGGTGAGATCTCAGTGTGATTTTGGCAGCAGAATCTTCAAACTGCCAAGTTGTCTGAATGTGGGTGTTGTCTTGGTTAAGGAACATCAAGCTAATGATGCAATAATTGGGCAGTGAAGGTAGTTTGTTTGTTTTGTCTTCGCAAGGATCTCTGATGCAGAAAGGCTTTGAAGGTTGTTGAGCTAATGGTGGAAGGAGGGACTGCCTTGTAGTGTGTTGGCAAAGCAAATTGCATTACTACTCAATCCTCCAATTTTATTCCTAATTAATATACTTGCATATATTGTTGATTTTAACTTAATTAATAAAATAATTTCAAAACCTAAAATCGAGAATACAAAAGATTTAATAATTTGTATTATCCAATTAAAAATTTTAAATTAAAATTTTAATAATTTATTTATTTAAACTATTTATATTAATTTAATAAAATTAATAATTAAATTTTTGAGTAAATATCATTTAAAATCTTAAGTTTTACTCTCTCTTTTCAATCAAATTTTTACTTTCAAAAAGTATCTAAATAAATCTTAGTATTTTAATTTTGTCAAAGTTGAACCCATATTGAAAAATTTAAATATTAAAAATATTTAAATTAAAGATATTTTACAACTAATTTTAACTTATAATTTTTTATAAATGTAATAAAATAATTAAACTATCATCATAAAAAATTTAAAAATTTTTGAAGTACTAAAAATATTTTTCTTAACAAATATATCATTAAAATTTTAAAAAATTCATAAAAAATAGTTAATTAATTAAAAAAATTTTAAATTTGAGGAATAAAACCAAAATAAAATGTAAAATCTATTTAAAAAGTTTTTAGTCATTTTTAACAATAAAAAAATTATTAATTTTTTATAATCATTTTGAATTAATATTTAATTTAAACAAAATCAATAAATCATGATCTGTTTGGATACATTTTAAAAGTTAATGTTTAATTGAAGACATAGAGTTAAACTCAGCGTTTTAAATAATATTTACTCTAAATTTTTTTATGTAATCATTATAAATTAAAATAACACTCATTAACTTTAATATTAAAAAAACTCAACATAAACTTAAATGAACCGAAAATTTGCGTGTTCCAATATTTTAACGAGCAAGCCATACAAAATTATAAATGCATAATAATTATCATAGAGTTGAGCCCATGGGGCTTAAATACTTATTGCCTTTGGAACAATTACCATATCTTGTGAGAATTTCTTACGGAATGTATTGTCATTTATGATTTCGTTTTTTCTTCTTTTGGGGTGAGGGGAGGAGTTCAGCAGAAAATGCAAGAGAGACATTGTTAATCCAGGCAAGTTTTATCAACCCAATTCATGTGTTTCCGTAATTCAAAGCAAGTCCAAAGCAGTCAAGGAAGCAGAAAACATT
The DNA here is from genome assembly GCA_021397835.1 of Moringa oleifera. Taxonomy (NCBI): domain Eukaryota; kingdom Viridiplantae; phylum Streptophyta; class Magnoliopsida; order Brassicales; family Moringaceae; genus Moringa; species Moringa oleifera. The sequence goes on from JAJFZO010000094.1 coordinate 5,069,791, forward strand.
GGATATCCTCATTGGAATTGCCAGTTGGGAAGCTTTACAATCAACAGTTGAAAATCTGAAAGACAAGGCAGACGATTTCATGAAATAGCAATCATGATGTATTATGATATATAAATAAATGTAGATTCAATCGGAACATGAAGCAAACCAAGGAGGAGAATGACCCAACTGGTATGCATCAGCTCCCACCTCAGCTACTACTGCAGTTCAACTTTTATTATTCAACTCAATCAGAGAGTTTATAAGGCAAACAGATTCAGTGACAATAATGACCAAACCAGCAATATTTTCCTCCTTCAGCGCATCCTTCTGGTTCTTCATCACTCCTACTGTGAATCCACCATAGAAGATTGGTTAGTGAGTTCCCATCATCAAAGCCATTCAAGCTCCTGATCTTCTGCAGAGCACTTTCTTTGTCATACATCCCCTCCAAAGCATAGACAAATCCTTTCCATCCTTCTCCAACTCCTTCTCTCCCCAGTGCTGGAATTGTCCAATTCACAAGCTCCTTTGCAAACCCAACGTCAGAGAACAAAACATCAGTGATAGGCAATAAGGGTAGCAACTGAATTCCAAGTCTGCACTCTCGCCACTCAGGAGGAGCAAACCAAAGTCCACTGTCCCTCTTGTTAGCCCATAACACACCCACTACCCTATTCTCTCTGGTAAAATCTTCAGGATACATGTTATCATCCTCTCTCACATGCCACCATGTTTGAGCAGCCTCAATCTCCATAGCTGCGAGTATTGATCCAGTTGCAACAAGGTGTGTGTCTCCATAGGCTATCCCCATCAAAGCTGCTGAATAGTAAGCATTCACTGCCTCACTGGTGCTCTCCTGATTGCGCCCATCTGCAAATTCAGTTAGCCCTCCAGCCCAAGAGTGCAATTTATACAAATCAAAGCATCTCAAACGTGGGTAATGTGAATTTGATCTCCTGCTCAGGTTCATAAAATCTGCCATGAGTGTGTAAGCTTGAGGCCTATACTTCCTCCCCCACGCAGGGTCAATCTTAGCAAGCACAGCAATGGCATAAAGGAAATAGCCCAGATGGTAATGGTGGTCATTGTAAATTCCAAACCCAAAATCTGCCCCAGAATCTACTGAACCTTGTTGGGTGACAATCCCACCCCAAACTGGATCATATAGAAAACCATTCCCATTAAAAGTTCCATCTAACCAAGGCTCAATTGTATCCTTCAGATATTTCCTTATTGCTGGAATAACATCAAGAAAGCACACTTCTTCAGCTATAAGTGCCAACCTTGCTGCTCTTGCAATCAATTTACCGTAAAAATAGGATGAAGTTGTGGATATAGCTGATGAATCTAAGGCCCCAACATCCTTAACAATAGCAGATATAATTTCATCATATGATTCTTCTTTGATTCCTCTAACAGAATGCCAAGTCACTGAAACTGGGCCTGGTTTCAAAACCCATGAATCACCAACAACACCAACCAGGTCCCCATCAATGCTTTTGTACTTAAAATCCTCCAAAACCTTGACGTTACTATCATCAGCAGACAACACCCTCAGGTGCAGGGGATGGGCAAGCATGAGCAAATCACCCCACCCTTTCTTTTCCCATCTGTATTCTAAAGAAAAAGGTTTATTGAGAACTGCATCTCCTGAAGTTGGGTAACAAGAACTGAATTGATCGAGAATCGCTTCATAACATGAATCAGAATCAGGCAAAATAGCAATCCGGATAATGCCTGAAAATCCACCGGACGTTATCAAAGAAAGGTTGTGACTCAAATTTATGGGTGACGACGAATATATAAGCCATGTTTGATTGTTGTTAAGTTTGATGGTGTGCTTGGTGAGTGAATGGTTTGAAGAAAATGAGAGAATTGCGTGGATGGTAGAGATGGAAATTGAGGCATTGCCCGACACAGAACATGTCAAAAAGGGGCTCCCTCTGACGAGAAAGAAGCGTAGATCTGAAGAAGGAAAATCCAAAGTGACACTGAGATCACTATAAGAAGAGATTATATGGCTTCCTCCTGAAATTGGGCCGGATTTATCTGACGCAGAGATGGTGAGATCAGCAACAAAAACCTGGTAAAAGAAAGCAGAATTGTGGAACTGAGATGGGTACGAGACGGAAAGAGAAGAAAGAGACGATTTGATGAGATAAGGGTGTATATATTCTGGCTGGTCACCACTTTTGAGAGTGAAATTTTGGAAGAAAGAGTTTGTAGGTAAAGGACTCGATAGAAGGTTTGCCGAGAAGAAGCGGGAAGGATCAGGGAGAACTGTTGATCGGGTTTCAGGGAAGCGAAACAAAGATGTTCTCTGTCTACGCGGCAGCTGTTGTTCTTGCACCGGTGACACTGGAGGCGACATTGTTGCAGATGGAGAAGGAGACTGCGACGAAGAAGACGAAGATGGAGAAGAGCATTTAGGTGGTTTATAGGGCCTGCGCGGTTTCTTAAAGGGCTTGGTGATTACAGTTGTGACGCGTCTTCTCAGTTTTCTCAACATGATACGAATTTTCCTATTATTATTGCGGCTGCAAGAGAGAGAGAGAGGGAGAGAAAGACAGATAGAGTTGGTTGGAATTTGGTGGATACAAACAAGGAAGAGACGGACGCCGTTGACTACTTAATGCAGTAAAGTTTGACAAAGAGACAGAGGGAAAGAGAGAGGTTTTAAGAGCTGATACTGGGCAAAGGAAGCTATATTGCAAGTGGTAAATGGACGGGACAAGGGAAGAAGAAGAAGCAGGAGGAGGAGGAGGTTTCCATTCAAAGTGAAGCCAGATAAAAGAATGTGGATGATGAGTTTCGAGGTTAAGTCAGGGTTGCAAATCCAAGTTGTGTCAACTTTGGAAGAAAGGGATAAGATGTGGGGTTTTAGGATGCTTTAGGGCTAAGCAATTGGTGGCATCATTAAGGAATGTTAATTATATATATATATTTATTTTATGTATTATTTTAATTCAAAAATTATAAAAAAAATTATATTTATTTAAAATTTATATTTTTATTAAATTTTTAACATAAAATTTTTATGTATGATTTTTGTTAATACTTATATATGAAATGTATGTATAATTTTTATGTGTGTAATTATCACTATTTTTAAAAATATTATTAAAATAAATAAATTATTTTTATTATATTTAATATAAAATAATATTTTATATATTTTTAAAATATTAAAATAAAAATCAAATACACATCATATGAATAAATCCTTAATATTAATAAAATTATAAATAAAATTTAAATTTAAAGAAAATATAAATTTTAAATAACTATAATTTTTTTATAAATCTTGATTTAAAATAATAAATAAAAATATATATTTTTTGATATAATTAATTAAAAATTTTAATTATATTTAAATTTTAAATTAAATATTTAATTAAAGTGTGATCTCATGTTTCACTCGTAATCATATAGATTCGCAATCCAATATATTGGGCTGCCAACCAAAGCCAAGAAAGTCTCATTAGAATACCAATTACATGTGTTGATTTGCTATGAAATGATTGATTCGAAATTTGTCATCTAGGAAGGAAGAAATATGATGCTTTCAAAAAATTATTGTAAAAGAATGCATCTATCTATGACTGCTTGAGTTCCACCGAAATATGCAAATTAATAGAGGCGTTATTGATCAATTGAATATTTTTTCATTTAAATTAATGATAATTTTGACTAACTAATGATAAGAATAAAATAATTTGTGAAATTTGTTTTTATATTTTTTTATATGATAATTAGTGTTATTTTGATTATTTAATTTTATGATGTGAATTTATAAATAATTTATAACATAAATAGTTTATTTTCTATGGTGAATCAATTATTTTTTATTAATATAATAGTAAAAATTATTTTTTTAAAAAAGAAATTTTTATTGATCTAATTTAGAATTGATTTTTTAAAAAAATGAAATATTTTTTTGTAATTTATTATTTTAATGTAATAAAAATAAATATATAAATTTTAACAGATGATATTATCAAATTATCATGAAAATATTAATTAAATTAAGTTAATTTGATATTTAATTTATTTTAATAAAAGAATGAATTCATTTTATCTCGGTCATTAAGATTGTTAATTGAATTGAGTTAACACTAACGAGTTTTGATTGATTTGAATTGAGCTGATATTGGGTGCTGGGCTTCAGAACAGCTAGGTCAGCATCCAATTGTTGGGCCTAATTGTTTTAAGAATTGATTGGGCCTTTCCTTTCCACAACCAGTCTCTCTTAACCACCCAGAAAAGGACGGGCTTACCAGACCGGCCTTCATCCGGTTTGGCTCTGCTCCAAGATTGGCTACTGAGTACAGAGGGGGGAAGAGGGAGAGAGAGATAGAGAGATGGCGGGATTGCTAGCATGGGCAGCAGATGTGGTGGGAGGCCATGGAAAAGAAGAAGACGGCATAGATTCTATCCCCTTAATTTTTAGTGCAGAGCAGCGGGAGTATGGTCAAGAACTGGACCAGAAGGCGGCTTCGCTAAGCCGTTCGATCCAAGATCTACGGCTCCGACTGCCTCCGCCTGACATCTCCCAACGTCTTCCTCACCTCCTTGCCCACTCACTTGCCTCCAATGCTGCTCTTGCCCTCCAGCTCAACTCTCACTCTGCGACTCGTGAACAGGTTTGCCTTTCAGTTTTTCATTGTGTATGCTTTTTCGTTTGAAGTTTTGAACCTTGGTTATTTGGGTTTAAGAGGTGGGTCGTGATCCTGGCGTAAAAAGTATGTGTACGTTTGGTTTTGGATAGAAATCTGGGTTGTTTTTTTTTTTTTTTGGTGAACTGTTTAGGACAATTGTAGTTTACCTTTATCCGAACAAGAAAATTTAGGGGTTTTATCATGTGGGTGATAGGAATCTGTTTGTGATCCTTGTATGAAATTGAGTTGTTAATGCAGTTTGGGTTCACATCCTGGTTTGTTATCATACTCAATCTTTGGATTCTGATGGCAAGTATCATACAGAAAGCTTTGATGGTGCATTATATTTTCCAAGTTGACCAGGATTTATCATGTGGGTACTTATTGCTATTCATGTGTAAAAATAGATTTTGTTGCAATATCTTGAAAATTCCAAGGGTCTTTTTATTCCTTATAGTTGGCTTCAATCATTATGACCAGGCTCAACTGAGAGAGGAAACCCTACAGAAAGAAAATGCTGATTACGAAAAGGCTATATCTGGTTGTGAGAATAAAATACAGGAGAAGATGCTGGAAGGAGATTCGCTTCGGACCAAGTTAAAGGTCAGGGCTAAGCTTCAAACTTATTTCTTTCATAGTAATTCATTATTTTATTTATGAACACTTGCATTAATGCCGAAAGATTTCATGATTACTTGTCTTGGAAGTTCATCTGATTTAGTTTGCAACCCAACAGTTTGCTGAGTCAGAGTTAATTGTTTTTCCATGAAGGTTAAGAATTCATTGGCATCTAGTAGAGTTTTAGACCATTCATGACGTTTACAGGAAATGGACGAGATTGAGAAAAGGCTGAGAGCTGCGCTGGAAGCTGCTGGTGCTAGTAATTCTGAAAATTCTGGTGAACCTTCTGCAGGATCCAATGCCAACATCAAAGCTGAAGCAGATGAAGCTTCAAAGTCTGCCATGCTAGATAAGTTAGAGAACAAGAAACAAGAATTGGTACATTGTGCATTTTACGTTTGGTCTTGAATTCTTTATTTCTGTTTTCCTTGGTTAGTTTTCATATTAAGTTGCGTTTGCTGCTGGTCCTCATGATGATATATTGTGGGATTTCTCAGAGTTCAGTTGAACAGAGAGTTCAAGATTTAGAGAAAACATGGGCAACAATTCAGGACAAAGCACTAAAGCAGCCTCCTCCAGGTATTTTGTTTTATTGATGTATATGATGATATTGATTCAATATCTTGTGGCTCATGAAACTATATTATTAATTTTAAATGATATTTCTCTGCCTAGATGTTGTGGAGATATTACTGTCAACTCTTTGGAAAATGTTAACTCCTCAATGGGATGATAAACTTGAACCTGCTTCCTTTCTTTACGTATAGGTCTGTGATTTTCTGAAACACGTGAACTTAAATGGGTCAGATGCATCTATTGCCTTGGATTCACAGTGTTCATGCTTTTGAAGCGTTCTTCTTGACACCAAAGTTATTCCTTATAATTGTTGTTCCGTTTAATTTATGTTTTTTTGTAAGGCTATGGAAAGTTTTGCAAACAGTTTCCCGATATCTCAAAACAGAAAAGGAGCAATTATATCTAGTTTATGTAGATTCTTCAATATTAGAGCTCTTCAAAAGTGGTGGCGTCTGCTTCATATTTTGAATTTAAGCAATTTTGGTTTCATAGCTCAAAGGGAGAAGACATTAGATAAACAGCTTCACAGCCTAATTGAGCAACTAGCAGCCAAGCAGGTCAGTTCTGAAAATGAATAATAAATTAATTCCTTCCCAATGTCATTTTCAGATTTGATGTTTTAAATTATTCTGGGTATTGCTGAATCCATCTCCCAAATTCATTTTCAGATGAAATGTTTTAAATATGTTCCACTTGCTGCTTGTAGGCACAAGCAGAAGGCCTTGTCAGTGATATTCATTTGAAAGAGATGGAACTGGAAAGATTAAATACATTGTGGAGCAGACTTAAAAGCAGCAACAATGAGATGAATACTGCTAAGAACAGATTTGGAAGAAGCTCTTCAGGTAAGGGATCTGCTTCAGATGATGCCGTTGATGCTCATCACAAGCCTTCCTTTTACATTGGAAGCCGAAATGAGAACCAGCAAAGGCTCATGCTACTCAGGTCGGCTTTTGTGCTGTACATTTTGGCTCTGAACATCTTGGTCTTTATCAAGATTTCATTTTGAAAACAATACCTCAACAGGTGTTCATCACACTTTCTATAACTATGTGATATCAGACAGAATACAAAATCGAGCTTGTGCAAAATATTATACTATTCAAATTCACTGATTGTAAGTACAGTTTCAGTTTCATATATAGGAGTTTCCTGTAATCAATCCACAAATGTTCTATTTTCAGTATTTTAAATGATGAAACATGTCGTTACAGCTTAAAGAATTAATAAATAGAGCTCAAAACATACTAGAAGCAAGCCTTGAATGCATCAGGCATGTTTCATTAGCCTGTTCTTAGACCATCTATGCTCTTCCTTCTTCAACATGTAAAGCAAGAACTCGTTCCAGGCATCGATTGGTCCTGGCAAGCACCAGTGGACGCAGTCATTTACAGTAACATTCTTATGAGGTGAGCGACCATAGTGATTCGGGTGCCCATCTGGCCTCATCAACATGGCTTCAGTGGTGGAAAGTAACTGGAATTTCAAGCCTCTTTTCCTTGCTTGCTTCTTTGCTGTCCTGAATTCCTCAACTTGTGTTCTGTACATCTCCATGTTATACCAATCGACCTGCATTTCTTCCTTTGAAAAGGGTCTCGTCCTGAGGCAATTGCCTCCTTTGTTCCAATCTCCATTTTCAAAGTGTGACGGTGAATATGTCCTTAGAAATGTAACACCCTTGTAGTTCTCCAGGCCCTGGAGAGCCTTAAAAGCTGTTCTGAATGCCATTCTGTATCCGTAATAAACATTATAAGCCGTGATATTCTCCAAGGAGCAGGCATGACATCCAACAACGTGACCCTTTTCATAGTACACAAGTGGGCGAAAGAACCATTGCCCTGCTGATATGATCACGTAATCGAACTTATCAACCTCCCTTGTCCAGGCTTCATCAGCTTCATCCAACGAGAGACTCATCAAGCTGTTCATGGAATGCCCACTTGGGTCTGCATCTCCTGCCTTAACCAAGAAGGGTGACCAGAGCGTTGCCAAAGTGAAATTATACTCCCCGTAGAACCACCTCTTGAAATTTGTGTCTGATGTGTATTTCTCAGAAATATCCTCACCGGAGCTTGCCTGAAAGATGCAACAAGGTCAGGAGGAAAGAAAAACAAACTTGAAAAGTTAATGGTCTAAATGTTGAGAATCAGACAGGCATGTGAAACATTATGAGCAGAAGAATGTTTGGTATGACTAAAAGACAAACTTACACCAGCTAAGAGGCACAACAATGATTGCATTTGGTTCCTCCCCACAGAATCCCCAACGAAAGCCAGGGACTTCCCTCTGACGAGCTCCAGGAACTGAACAGCGTCGAAGAGAGGAAGCTCACATTCATCAGGCTTCCACCTCCAGTTCATGAACCCAGTATCAGGTCTCCCAAACTTCATGCAGTTCTGCTGATCAATGATGAGGCTGCAGGTTTCATTTGTATAGTAAGGCCCTTCAGGGTGAGGAACCCATCTCCCACTAAACACATCGCACTTCTTTTCCTTCTCTATGCTTCTCAAATCACTGATGTTAAGCTCAGGAGATGAAAACGGTCGACGTGAATTCCTCAGGACACACAGAGGAATCGAAGTAAGGAAAATCAAAGCGAGAGCTAATACCAGAAGCTGTTTCGAAGTGCTGTATGGAGTGTATTTTCCATCAGGAAACTCAATTGTCTGAAACTTCATATTCACCCAACCTGTAAGCAAGAAACAGTCTTCTGGGTCGGTAGAAATGGATGTGATGATGATGATGTTTGATTGCAGCTTCAGCCTGGATCCTGTCCAGGCTTATAAATTGCAGTGAAAAGCTTGGAAATAGTTCTCAGAGGGTCAGGCTTGAGTTGGTGAGACATCATGATACGAGTAATTAAATACTTCTTTAGAAAAAGAACTTCCTCTTTGTTTTTATGCTTTGTAGATAAGAAAACGAAAAGAAAGAGCTAATCCTTCCATGTGCTTCCAATAAGTGTCGGTTCCAGGAAGCATAAATCATACATTAGCCACAGTGAGTACAAGCAAATGAAGCATCATTTGCTGTTCCTGAAATATAAAACCAGGATATATTGCAAGAGCCATTAGTCAAATCCTGGTCGCAAACAGGATGAAACTCTTCTGAGTATTAGAGAAGCATTACTAGTGGATTGATTAGCTGGTTTTTTAACAGGTTGGTGATCAACAACACGCTAAAGTCAAATTAAAATATATAGTATAGAACCTCTATAAATTAATAATTTTTTGGTCCCATTCAAGTCATAAAACAATAATTTAGTAAAAAAATTGCCAATATAATTGACTGTTGTATTTTCTTTAAAGTATTATTATTATTTAACTTGTTTTTTCTTTATTAGAAATTTAAATCCAGCTGGATCTCATTTTTAATTTTTTTATTGAATTTAAAAGTTTTGTGTTGAATTACAATGAAAATTATGATGCCTTGTCAATGCTTTGATTTTTTTTTGTCATAATTGATTAAATGTATGTTCATTGAATGAATTCATATTTAATTGATTGATTAATAAAATATAATAAATATTTAGTCAATTAAATATATGAGAATTGAACGGTAAATAAACTTGAATTAATTCATATTAAAATAATTAAATTGGTAAAAATATGGTGAATGTTTAGTTGATTAAATACATGTCCATTAAATTTTACTCAGATTAATTCATTTTCAATTGATTAGATTCATAAATTGAAATAAATATTAAGTTGATTAAATGTATGGTTATTGAATTATAAATATTAATAAATATCTCTTTTTAATTAATAAATTTTATATAGTCCAAAGCTATTAAATTATAAATGTTTTATTTAAATGATACTCTCATATTTTTAAAAATATAATGGGTAAACTAACCTGTAATCACATCTTATTTTTTATGAAACATTTTTTATAATTATTTTAGAATCAATTTTATAACACTTTAAAAAATAAAATTATAATTTTATTAAAAATATAAGAGATGAACTAATTTCACGCAGATTACAAATTCATTTTCATGATGTAATATAAGTATAATCATATTTTTTTATTTATAAAATATTTTTAAAAATTATTTCAAAATCAACCCGTAAAATTCTTTTAAAAAAAAAAACAGATTTTGAATATCATAAGAGATGGTTGATGGGTTTTGACATTTTGTATGACTTGTGTGCTTTGCTTGGTTGTTTTTTTTTTAAAAAAAAAATTAAGGGTGGCTTGAGGATGAATGAGTGGAATTTGATTGTGAAATATTAGGAGCAATGATAAGGTTGATGAATAGTTTTGTCTTTGCCTGAAAGCCAGAGGAGGTTTCATGATGAGTGTGTTTTAGTGACAATGGAGTGGCTTAGGAGCAAAGCTCTCAATGAATCCATACATGATGATGGCTACCACCCTTCTTTATAATACCCAAAAACAAAGGATAGAATCTCTTATTTCATAAATTTTTTTTAATGAATTTTGTGTACTGATTTTAATTAAATTTTAAATCAAATTATTTTTTTAAATAGTTCAAATAAATTTTTTATAAATTTTTTAAATTTTTGATAATATAAATTTTTTAAAAATATTTTCAATATTTTAAAAAATTAGATTTATAATTGATCTAAAATGTAAAATAGAAAAAATAAATATAGTTTTTTATATTTACTTTTAAAAAATATTAAATAAAAAAAATAAATCAGTTGAAACTTCAAATCAAGTGTCTTTAAATATTTTCCCAACTTCAATCAAGTGTCGTTAATTAGTCCTAATCAAAATCAACATTTTTTTTAATTTGATGTACATAGCATACCAAATACCTTTTATCACATTACATTATTTGATTACCCAAAACTATAAAACAAAGTATACCTATAATTATTAATAATCTTATTTAATATAATTCTTTAAAAATAAAAAGAAAATTCACCGACAATACTCATTAGCATACAAAAAATGACAACTTTCCAAGTGTCTACTAGCTATTAAAAATACCCATTTACCATCTATGGCAATCTTCATAGATTTCTTGCCTTACTTGTTTATCTCAATCCACACAAAAGTTCAAACACTTTAAATTATGAAGAAATTGAATTATAATAATCAAATTGAAAGATTTATGTATCTTATGCTTATCTGTGAGCAATGTTTTGTTAAATTCAAACAAAATTAAAAACGTAAAAAAAAAAATGGAAAAAGGCAATAAGAATTAGGGGATGCCGATTCTCCTAACACATGACCAGACCTCTAACCTACCAATAATTTTGGATCTTATAAGGTCGACCAGGCTGCTTAATCATTAATGTTAAGTTAGTTCTCAATTATTTTGGGTACACAATTTTGTTAGTTGCCATTACCCCACAAGACATTTGTTTATCAATACGATACAAATTGTTTTTCGTTTATGTTAAATTCAGGTTACTTTTATTACTATTTGTTTTGATCTCTTATGGATTAAAGTTTTATTTAGTGATTCGCTAGGTATAAATTATAATTTTTAAAAAAAATAATTTATTATACAATAATTTTGATTGATTTTCATGGTCTATCCTCTTCCATCCTCAACATTTGAAGCAAAAGCTGATTGGAGGCATCTACAGGTCCTGGAAGGCACCAATGCCCATAATGGTTGGGATGCCAATCTGGTCTAACCAACATGGCATCAGTGATGTCAAGCCTCCTGAACGGGAAGCCCCTGTTGGTTTCTCCCCTGTTTGCTGCCTGGAACTCCTCCACCTGAACCCTGTACAGCTCTCGGTCTGCCTTCTCTAGTTTCATTTCCAGGCTCGATACAGGTCCTGTCCTGTTATAATTAATACCCTCCTCTGTTCCATTCCCCATTCTCAAAATGCGCCAGGGACAATGTCCTGAAGAATTATTACCCGTTCCAGTGTTTCAGTCTCCTAAGGGTCCTGAACGCTGTTCTGCAAGTCTGTCTGAATCACTGGAACATGGTGAGGTGTCGGATCTTATGGTTGAGACACATTTGGCATCCGACAAGCTTACCCTTTTAGTAGTACACTTGAGGGCTGAAGAACCACCAGACAGCTTGGTCGATTTGGGTTGGCCAAACGTTGTTGGGCTTGTCCTAGTGAAGGACTATCGGGCGATTGTACATATCAATTACTGGGGTCAGTGACCAGAGGGATGCCACAGTGAAGTTGTAAGAATTGAACATCTGGAAAATAAGGTAAAAATTAAAGAATTTGGGATGCAAAAATGAGGAATAAACTTGAAAAATTGAACGGCACTATAATTTATTCAAATTGAAATATAAACTTGCTTGCTTAATACTTGTTATTAGCATAATTTAAATAACAGAAAATTTGTCAATCAAATGTCACATGTGAACCTGAGTCATGTCTTCATCAATCCATCGACTTTTTGATTGTGGTGATGTGGGGTTTAATTTTGACAATTAGAAGCTCAATGCCTCCTATCATCATTAAAGATGAAGAAAAAAAACTGTGAAGATGAGACTTGAGCTATAGTAAGGGAGGAAAATGAGAGAAAATTGAGAAGGAAAGAAAAGAAAAGAAAAGAAATATGTTTTCCAGGGTATGTTTGGCATGAAGGAAAGAAGTGAGAAAGAAAACCCAAAAAAAAATCACAATTCAAAAGGCTGATAAGAGAATTGCCATTTTTTTCTTTTATTAATCATACTCTAAAATAATCTAATAGGGGAAATTAAATTCTTAATCTTGTTCTCTGAATTGTATTAATACTAAAAGTTGAACATGATTAGTATGGTCATATGTCATCAGTCATCATGCATGTGCTTCGCTTTAGAATCACATGCCCACATAATGATGATGATGATCAAGCATGATGACCATGGAATTTTTGATAGACAAAGGGAATACAATGTCTCCAGGGCCACCATTTTCTTGTCATTACATGGCCATGCATGATTAGATGTTAAATCACTGGTTAATTAGAACTCGTAATGATTCTTTATTTTTCTTTCCTGGGAATACTTGATTCCAATAATCCAAAGGTATAATACAAAGGAAGAGGAACCCCTAATAACTTACAATTAAACAAATGAGATAAAGAGAAGAAAAGTAAGAAATCAAATTGATTTAATTAATCTCTATGTGAACCTCATTTTTCTTTGATCACTTTGAAAAACCGTCTCCTCCAGGGATCTGATGCCCTCTGTCTTCAACATCTCCAGCAAGAAATCGCTCCAGGAGTCAATAGGTCCAGGCAGGCACCAATGGACACAATCATTGTACAATGTCACATTTTCATGAGGCCAGTGCCCATATCTACTTGGGTGTCCATCAGGTCTCAGCAACATTGCCTGTGTTGTGTCAAGTAATCTGAATTTGATTCCTTTCTTCTTCGCTTGTGCTTCTGCAATCCTGAACTCCTCCAGCTGAATCATGTAGTACTCTAGGTTTGCACCTTCCAGGATCGTTTCATTGCTTCTGAATGGCTTTGTCCTGATGCAATTCCCTCCGCTGTTCCACAGGCCGCCTTCAAAGTGTGATGGTGCAAAGGTCCTCAGATAGACTATGCCCTTGAAGTTTTCCAGGCTGTTGATGGCCCTGAAAGCTGTCTTGAACGCCTGTCTGTAGCCATAGTACATTGTTAAATCCTTGACCTTGTCCAGAAGGCAGTAGTGACACCCTACAATCTGACGGTTTTCGTAGAAAACACATGGACGGAAGAACCAGTGCCCTCCAGAGATGATGACATAATCGAATTCTTCAATCTGGGTGGTCCAGGTTTCGTCAGGCTCATCCAGATAGAGGTTGAACAGACCTGTTGAGGTTGGACCATTGGAGTCTGCTTCTTTGGATTTCACCAAATGCGGTGTCCAATATGTAGCCATGGTGAAGTTGTAGGACGGGTATCTCCAGCGTTTGAAATGTTCATCTGATGTATACGAGACATCCACAGGATACTCCACCTGAAACAAAAAATAAAACCAAATTAAAGACTTAAATTATAACACTGAATGATTCTCTAGCACTCTGTTCTTCCTGATTTGAAATTCATTCAACAGATAAAATTAGCAGCCATACTTCCTTCAAACAGTTCTTTTTCTTTCATTTTTTTTTCTCTGAACTTAATTAAACCAGTTTTTGGCAACTCAGCATTCCAAATGTTTAATCAATTAATTAAATAAGGGAGGATCAGGACGGACACTTCTGCGAAAAGAAGAAAAAACGGAAGCAATTATTGATCCCAAAAGGACAAAGTTGTGGGTAGTTTAGCCCACCAAAAGAAAAGCTCTCAGATAAGCATCTTGATCCTTTCCAATTAACAGAGGAGCTAAGCATCTTGATCCTTTCCAATTAACAGAGGAGCCCACGTTACTGAAGAGAAAGCCTGAAGAGTTTTATCTTTAATTAATCACACAATAATTCAGATCTGTGAGAGAGCTGCTTCACTTTAAACAACTCTTTAAAACTTTTTTGGCCAATTGGTTGTAATGTCAGCGTGTAGCATGACATAACCCACATCAGCCTGTATATTAATAATCTCCATTAATAACTGAGAGACAGAGACCTCTGAACAACAACCTTTTTTTCTTAGATATTGATCAATATGTTGACTCTAAAGCATGTTTAGGTACACTAGCTGCTTCCAAACCCACCGGTTGTTAACCTTGTGGACTTGTGAAAAATAGAAACCAGGCTGCAGTGCACATGCAAACCCAAAACTGTGAACAGACAGAGAATCAGATCTACCCTTCTCAGGGAAAGTGGCACCATGACTCTCACATCTGATGATGATTGCAGATTATAATGGCTGATTGTGTAAAGGAAAGCATCCAATTCTGTGGGTCATTTCTAGATGCTTATTCTAACAATGGGTTAAAATTCTTTAAGGGAAATTCAGAAATATTTAAGGTAAGAAAGGTAGCTGCTTTATATGACAGTAAGAGTAGGTTAGAATCTGTCAACTGGCATACCATATATAGTTTTCCCAGGTCACCACCCTTCAAACTTGGCGTACTCTTCTCTGTCAAAATCTAAGAACAGTAAGGTCCCCCTGTTTGGTTATTCGTCTGAATCAAGCCAAATTCATTAATAAATCCTCTTTTAGCCAATGTTCCTAGCATTTTTGGTCCTCTAAGGAGATGAGTCTTGAGAATTAGCAGAGTGCTCCATGAGGGTCCTGTTAGAGTTCTGTGAACAAGGCAGGAAATATTCCCTGGCAGAAACTGTGCTATGCAGAAGATTCCTCACGATGCTACTGCCATATTTCACCTAATCCTTTATTTTCTAATTGGCGTAGGTCAACTAACCTTTGCCATTGAGCGGTTCAACGGCGGACAGAGATTAACCCACATGTTCATCTAATTTGAAGAACAGGGGTCCTCCGTTAATCTGATTTTTAATTTACTGATCTTTTTGAAACATAGGAAAATATGTTTTTCTGTAATTTGCAGAGGCCTCTAAGCTATGCCATGATCATAATTTGCATGATACAGACTAATGAAATCCATTTCAGATGACCCTTTTAAGCAAACGGACATATATCTAGAAAGCTACTATCTATATGCATGCTGTGCATATCCATAATGGAAGAAGAGGAGCAAGGTGCTTACCCTGGAGAGGAGACATATCAAGGACTGCATCTGGTTCCTGCTAACAGAGTCTCCCACGAAGGCCAAGGACTTGCCCCTAAGAATTTCCAGGAACTGAGCAGGGTTGAAAACCGGCAGCTCGCACCCGTACGGCTTCCACCTCCATTTCATATACCTATCATCTGGCCTGCCATACTTCATGCAGTTCTGATGCTCATGTATTGCCCAACAGGTTTTGTTCGTGTAATAAGGCGCCTTTGGGTTCGGTATCCATTCCCCAGAGAATATGTCGCATTTCTCATCTTTGTCGTCGACGCTTACCGACTCTGCTCCTGCCGGAGACTCAATATGATCTGAAGAAGACAACTCCTTGGAAGAGGCTTTCTGTGAGCTTCTAGAGTACCCTCGCAAAGGGTAGCAAAGAGGGATGACTGTCAGGAGAACTAAAGAAAACGTCACTAGTAGGACTATCTTTGGTGCCTTTGATTGTGTATGGCCTTTGTTAAAATCCAGTGCATGATACTTCATCTTCACAGGACACAGGGAGAGAGAGAGAGAGAGAGAGAGAGAAGGTGGGGTGGTAAGCAATAGAGAGAGATAGTGCTTCCAAACTTAAATACATGTAAAAATGGTAGCTTTAATTTAAGAACAAACCATATAAATACATATACATATATAAATCTACATATATTATAAAGTTTTCATTTTTATTTCAATTAAATTTTTACATGAGTAATTAAATTAATCTTTATAAAATAATCAAAATGACACCTAAGGTTAGGCTGTATTCATCAAGCTAGGTTTTCAACGAGGCCATTAGTTGCATTGCCATATTTTTATTTAAATTATTATAATTTCATAGTTTTTTAAAAAAAATAATTTATTGTGATAAGCTCATATGAAACCACACATGGTATGATGCCTCCTATTGATTCCTAGCAAATAATATCAATTTGTCATATTGCTCGTCATGGGATGAGATTCCTTTTCCAAATGATAATGAACTTTTCATCGTCTTCCTCCGAGAAATATATTTTGGTCCCAATTCTTTAATGCTTTGAAGAATATAAAAAAATTAAAAATTATCATAGTAAATTAATTATGTTTCATTTACCACGATGAGGAAGGTTCTTCAACTGATGCAATTAATTAATGCATTTGTTAATTAGTTTGAATTGATTTGTTTGATCAATTCAAGTTCATAGTGGGTGGTGGGCAACTATCTTTTATAAAATAAAAAAATGTCTTCTTTCTTTTTAATTGTTAAATTATATATCATGTATTTAATGTGCGTGTACCCACATTTATATAAGTTAATAAGAAAATTAATAATTTAATTAATGTTAGATTTTAAAATTTGTAAACACATTTTAAATATCATGATATATATAAAATATAATTTTATGATAAAAATTTTTAATAAATAATATTTATCATGTAATATAAATTAAAATAACACAATATTTTATTCTTATTTTTAAATAATATTTACCATGTGATGTGAATAAAGATGATATAATATTTATAATTTGACGCATCAAATCATCATTTGATTTTTTATGTTATATTTATTAATTTTTTTTACCCAATTAAGATTATGATCCTAATCTCATATCTCTTCTGACTTAGTGGTCAGTTTTGCTGGTTATATTTAGTAGTTTGCAACATATTGAGGAAGTTCATTCATTGACCCATTTTATAGTATGGTATTCATCAATCTATGTATTTGTATAGTTTATTTGTTTCCTTTATGAATTTGATGATTTCTTTTCATCTCCTTGATGGTTTTGTTATTTATTTTTAAGTGAATAGATACAAAAAAATTTTGAAGTAATTTTTTTATTTATCGATTAAATGAATTTTATATATGATATTTTATTTTAATTTTATTTAAATTTGATTAAACATTCAAAAATTATGGATATTTTAGTTAAAAATTTTGTATAAGGTAACTTTGATTTTAAATCTTTTTAGACACATGAAAAAAATATTAAATTACAATGAAAAATTTTAAAATTTGTTTATGTTAAAATTTTTTTAAAAAATTATATTATCTTTTATCAAAAATTCAAAAAAACTATAAAAATATTATTTAAATTTAAAAGATGAATTCACAATAAAATATAGGATTTATTGGTGTTTTTTAATAATAAAAATATTTTTAATTTTTTACAATTGCTTTACTCAAAATCTAATTTAAATTGATTTAAAAGATTATATATACAATTCATCAAATCAATAAATTAAATTTTAAATTAAAAATAAATTTAGTTTTAATTTTTTAATATTTTACCTTTAATTTTTTTCACCCATTATTAATAAAAAAATTAGACAAAAATATGACTAATGTTTATACAGAACAAAAAGATTCAAAATATTAATTTATGGTTGAAATAATTGCATCGGATCAAGATTTGCATGCATTGATTCAATTTTCAATTACAAGTTGTTCAATACTTTAATCCCATTTTCTATGATAATGTAATGGAAAATGAGTCCTATCTCCAATCATTAAGTTTCCAGTTGGTATTACATTACATCAAACTTAATTTCAAAATCCAATCCCTTAGGAAGAACTTAATTATAACACTCAAAAGAAAGAAAAATGAGACCAATTGACTTTAAGTCTCGGGTAACATATATAAATTAAAGAGAAAATTAAATATAATTTGGATTCTTATTAATCCTATCCACCTTGATTTTAATTGGACCGACTCGTTAAGTGAAATATTATTAGTGATTGTTCCAACTAGTTAGAATGTCACATCAAAGAAATTAATATGGAAAACATAAATCTTGCATGGATTTGTATGGCTTGCAGTTCCAAGTAATACATTAAGGTGTTTGAAAAAGGAGCACGTGATATAAATTTTGATATCATGAACTGATTTAATTTACATTAATATTTGGAAGAAAAAATGAATTGATATTTTTTATATTTATTATACTAATTAAAAAAATTAATTTCAATTATTTATTTTGTTACATCTTAATAATCTTTTAAAAGTTTTATATATAAAAATCAAATTAGTAAAAACTAGATATTTGGATATATAATATGACCAATTTTAGATTTTTAAATATATATAAATATGACGGGATTGATCATTTTAATTATCATATATTAATCATTAGGATGTGAGAAGACAATTTGGTGAGTTAGATTGCATACATAGCCACTGAGTCTTAATTAACTATTTCAATTAGGTTAATTTTAAAGGTTAAAATTATTTTTTGATGTGATTTTAATTGATTTTTAAAAAATATATCAAATACATGATAATTTAATAAAATAAATTATAAAAGTTCATTTAATTTATTTTTATTAATATAATAAATTAAAAAATAATTCTTATCATTTAAATTTAATTTGACATAAAAATAAAAACATTTAATGACTAAAATTATAAAATGGGATTAAAAAATTAAAATGAACTACGTATTATTTATAATAAAATGTGAAACCTTATGTGAATCTCCCCTAAACTCTCAAGTCTTCTCGCGAATTGACACTTTCATTTAGCAATGTTAGGTAAAATTATTATTTTATTTTTAAATTTTATATATTAAATAACAAGTTAAAATTAAAAATATATTTATTTTGTATTTATGAATTAAAATTATAAACATATATATATTATTAGAACGATATAAACTTATTATTTATTTTTTAAAAAAATTATTATTTATCAAAACAAAATTAATTTTTAATTTTTAAATTTTTTACAAAAATATATTTTAAATAATATTTATTTATATTTTTAATTAAAATATATAAATCTATTTTTAAAAAATATATAAATAAATTTTTTAACCGTTGATTTCGATTTCAAGTAAAAATAAATGTACAAATAAAATTCGTAATAATTTTGATTTTTAAATAATTTAATCAAAATTCAAATTTTCATGTTGATTTTTATTCATTTTGATTACTTTTAAATACACATATCATTACTCTCCAAAATTGGCTACACTGGCCCATCAGCTCTTAACATTTCTCAACAAAATATAGAAATAGAGAGTCTCCATCTCAATAGTGATATGAATTTGAATGGGAGAGAAAAGAAGAAAAATTTTCTGGTTATAACTAAAAAAGTCACAATGGTAACAATACCAACTTCTTATCCCCAGAAAACTACAATCTGAGAAGATATTGCTTGTGTATACCCAGCAGAATCAACAACTTTATATAGCTCATGCCAATATGATATATAAAGGATTGACATATATTTTGCATGCGTCATATTGAAACCTGCATACTAACAGGCACGATCGTACAGCATCTGGAGATCTTTGCAGTGCATGCAAGTCCATGGTAAGAGAAACGGAGCCAGACAATAGGGATAGATGCAGTCCATCTGGCAAAGGTTACAGCTCATGAGAAGATCCTGAGGTTCCCGAGAATGACATTTACAACAAACTGAAGCCAAAGATTGCAGAAACCCAAAAAAAAAAAGAAGAGAAAAAATTAGCCTTAAGAACCAACATCATATGATAGCAATCATGTTTAACTATAAAATTGAATCTTAAGACACCAAACGAAAGAGCTTGAAGAAATCATTTAAAAGCCATAGAGCAGAGACATCTTCAAAGCCCCAGTTATTACTTAATGCGTCATAAACTAGTAAATAGTACAAAATGGTAAACAGCTACCGGATGGTTCAAACAGGTCCACATAAAAATCACTTAATTATCCAATAGTAAATAGTACAAAATCATAGAATTCACTAAAATCAGGCATATCATGAGAAATAGTTTTTATTAATTCACATTTTGAAATAAGACATTTCAGCTGTCAAAAAGTTGGTGCCATTTCTGATCTCATTTATTTAACATTACTAGGTAAAACAAGCATCAACATTAGTAAGGATATCTCCAGTGACTCCTCCTCCCAATCTCATTATTTCCCTAGTCAGAGTCCATTAAGCATTTTATGTGATGTAAGGCAGCCTAGTTTCTAGACCTATCAATTAAATAGGATAGAATGCTAATAATATCCTCTTAGCTTAACATCTACCAACAAGATACAGTCAGACAGAGGGATAAATGATTCAAAACTATCATATAACAGAAAGATTGTCAGAAGCAATAGCTGTAGTTTAAGGAATTTAAAAGTACCCAAGCACCAAAACTCAATCTCTCTTGATCAGGAAGGACATAAATATCCCTTGTGGAAAAGGGACTTGGAGCAATCTGAGAATAAATTTTCTGATCAGAACATGTTGCATCCTCCATCTTAGTGATGCTCAGGAAACTGGCCTTGCACGAAGGACAAGTTGAAATCTTTCTTCTTGAAGCCTACATAGAGCATCACCAGTACACGAACATTACTAATGCTGGAACTAATTCGATTATCAAATAGTCAAATTCTCATTCAAAAAATACATGAGTAGAAACAGAGAGTGATGAACCATTATTTTTGTATATTTGAATTGTTGAGCTGTACTATTCTCCCCAAAAAATTGGGCTTGTAATGGGAATTGTCTTCTATATGAAATTATTTTCTTAGATGGAAGTTTAAGCATATCATGTATGATTTTCATCAAGATGTCTTCTCAGAAACCAATAACTATTGGAAGAATTAAAAAAAAAAAAGTGAACTAAATTATTCATTTTGGCTTGTTACTTCAGGAAAAGAAATAAACTAACTTCATTTGTCAAATTATAACCAATAAGAACAAATCCTAGGAGTTCTTAATGTGCATTTTAAACCTCCAGTTTTTCAAATTTCATTGGAAACATCTACTGTAATTTAAACCAGAAGGAGAGTCAATTCAATACAATGAAACAAGATCCTCAAATGGATGCTAAAATTCACGAGCAAGAGAAGAGACAGAACGAAAAAAGCAAACCTGACTGTATAAGTATTAAACGATCCTAGATTTACTTATGATAGAAAAAAAGATTTTATTAGAATCCCAATGAAAAGGAAGAAGACTGAAGAAGACAATATCATACGATCAGCCCAAATCAAGATGCATGAATAATAAAATCGATGTCGACAGGGCAAAACTCCTCTGGTTGAACTAAATCTGTCCAACATATGATACAAGATAACTCCATTGAAGCAGGCAATCTTGTAACATTTTCAATTGGAACCTTATTTTTGATCTTCCCTTCCAAGTTCCTACTATTAGAGCCATTATTTCCACATTAGGAGATGCACCAACAGCATCCAAATTTTCAATCCCTTCAATGTCGTTAAAACCCTCATTCGTCCTTCCACAATGGCTATAAAATCGATCAACAAATGTTTCTTGAATTTCCACGATAGTGACATCATTTTCACCATCAGAATGTTTAAGAAGAGTTGAGACTTGTTGTCTGTTATGAGGTCTGCTTTGGATGCTTGGAGAACACGTGTGTTCAGAATCCAAATGGAAGTGCTCCAAAATGTCTCTATGAGCATTCTTCTTCACAAGCTTCCGTCCTTTGCTAGAAGGTTCAGCCAAGGAAGCACTTTGAGTGTCATTCACAGCAATCTTCCTCTTTCTTCTTGATGATCGCAGAGAATGAGTATTGGTTCTTTATGCTTCTCAAAAGCAAAAAGGAAGAAAGAATATTTTCTCCAATAGCAGTCCTAATAACGATTAAGAGAAATGTAAAAAAAAGGAAGACTAGTTGTTCCCAGTGTTTTATGTATGTATATGCATGCATCTCTATGTATGAGAGTGAGAGTGAGAGTGAGAGAGAGACCAAAAAGCAAATAAAACCATAATAAGAGAATACTAAAGAAAGATTACAGGAAGAAAACGTGATTAAATGAGGAATGCTACATGTATAGCAAGCCATGGCCTGGCAATACTGACTGAAAAGAAGAGTAGCATAATCAGAGGAGTAAGCATATAAATAACTAGGTTATAGTTCAAAAAGAAAAAATAGGAAGTATATAAATAATGCAGCATTGCCTTCTCTGTTTGAGCAGAAATAAAAGAGAAGTATATTTACTAAGAAACAAGGGAAGTATCCGATTATATATGTAGTTAGCCGAAGAAGTTAGAAACTCTATAAAATCAACAAAATCTTCCTCGCTTACAAAATATTCACCCGAGTCTCAAAAGTTCAAAACTCTAATCCAAGACTCCCTAGTTACAGATAAAGCTATTTTCAAATTATCAAAAGCCCTCCTATTCCTCTCTTGCCAAATGTTCCAAAAACTAACTACGGGATCATCTTCACCAGCCTCCTCTTCTCTTTTCCAAAACCATGCCCTACCATGCCACTAGCTCCTTTCTTATAGACCCCGCGTGTACCCACGACAGATCCAGCAAACTGAGAACTGACTGCCATAACTGGGCAGTCCACCTGCACCTCACCAGTAAGCGATAAATTGTTTCATCCTGCTCTTTGCACAAATAACATCGGTTCGCTAGTATCTTACCTCTTTATCTTAGATCATCTATCGTCAAAATCTTCCCCTTCACTATCTCGCAAGTGAAAAAGGCAACCTAGGGAGGAACTTTGACACTCCAAATCTGCTTCCAGGGAAACAGGATCCCTTCATCCCCCTGCACATCCTACTGAAATAAGACTTGACAGTAAAACAGCTGCTACCCCGTCTTCCCTGCTTCCATACCACTGAATCCTCCATGTTCTCCTCAACACTGATGCTTTGAACCAAAGCATACAGGCTCTCAATCTGCCCAACTTCCCAGTCTTGGGCATTTCTTCCAAACTGCACAAATCAGGAGTTTCCTTCCCCGCACTCATTCACCCAAGATCCTTTGTTGCATGCCAGGAGAAAACAGAACTCTCAAGGGTATGTTCTTGCAGCACCAATCGTGTTAAAACTTGATCTTATCTCCCCTCCCTACCTTGAAGGAAATCCATTTCTCAAACTCCTCCAAACTTTTTCTGATAGCCTTCCACACCCCAACACCATATGGCCCTCTACCACTTATAGTCATCCAACCTCCTTCTACCCATATTTTGCCCTTATTAATCTTTTCCGTAACCCCCCTCTCTGTGACATAAACCTCCATAGCCACTTGCCTATCAAGGTCTTGTTGAAAAAGGAAAAATTCTTGATCCCAAACCCACCTTTTGTCATGAGTTGTGTCACCACCTCCTACCTCATGAGATGGTATTAGTAGTACTCTCTCATATTACCCCACAAAAACTTCTTTTGTATTACCTCCAACTTACTAGCTACAGCTCTTGGTAGTGGAACAATAGACATGAAATAAACAGGTAGGTTGGCCAAAGTAGTCTTTGATCAAGGTTAACCTACCAGCTTTGGACAAATGCTTTTTCTTCCATCCTGCTAGTTTCCTTTCAAACCTCTCAACAACCCCATTCCATATCATAGCCTCCTTATGTGTAGCACCCAAAGGCAGCTCCAAATACTTCATAAGAAACTTTGCTAATTTAGCTGCCAATAAAGAGACTAAAACCTTACCATTTTCTACATCAACCACCGTTGCGATCTCAGTGTTACCCAAATTAATCTTCAACCCAGAAACAGCCTCGCCCAATGATCTAACCACAACAACCCTGCCTGTGCAGCTTCCTTCCTGACTCAATCGCCAGCCACCACCTGTTTCCAAGATTTTACAAAATTATACACTAGCCCTTTCTGATCTGAATTGTTGGCCATCTCATACTTCGTTCCTCCCCTGCCATATAGATATACAAACATATCCACCTTCGATGCTGCATCAACCACTAGATTTCGACCAGAAGTGGCTATAGTTGCCAAATCTACCGACAGACTTCGATTGACGGTGACCTCCCTCATCCCCCTAATGGTTGCTCCCATTCTGTATTTTTCTCTCACTCTCCACCACTAGCCGAATCCCTTACTGCCTTCTGGCAGGCAGATCAATCTCGTCCTTCCCTTTGCAATCTCTGGCATCCTTAAGAACATACCACTGTTGCTTGAGCCTACTACCACTAGGAGAACCCTGCTTCCCACTCTTCTTTGCCTCATCCAACCCTCCCTCCTCTCGGCCATAACCAGCACATTCATCGACAGCCACTTACCCTTGCTCTGCTCCATTATCCTCACACTTTCTTCATCTCCACCATTATCATATTCAATATTTTCCTCTCGATCCTAATGGTGAAGGTCACCTTACTATTTCTATACAAATCCTCTCCGTACTTTTTTCTTTCCCTGAGAACTATAGCTTCTGACTATTAGTTAGTGAAAAGTGATGCAGCATTGCCTTTAAGTTGAAAAGACTTGCAAGTTTTATCTAATCAATTATACTGGAATTAGAATGAATAGAAACAGGTAATCGTATCAGGCAGCTTCTAGACCTACCTAAACTTATTAGATATCATGGATAGGACACTACTCAAGAACATTAATCCAAGTGGTTTATATAATCAGTGTCCAAGTTCACTATTAACAGATTGGTGTAAAGTGCATATCATTAGAAATCCATATAGTAGCTCAAATTTCTAATATTCTAACACTTGACCAAGTGAAGTTCAACAACTAAAGAATTCCAACCATAAAAACTATCAGTCTCTTTCGGACTTCCTGACAAAAACAGGGTCCAACTATAGGCTTCCAAAAAAACCTTTCTCCTCCAAAGAAACTATGGCTACCAGCTGAGATATGATATAAACATAAATAAATGGGATTCTAATCTGAGAAAATGCAACCTAAAGAAGCTTCCAGATTGGTTTCTAGCCCACCAAATTCTGGAACTCCGTTTCATAAGGAATCTATTCCTTTTCCATCAACTGACTGCCAGATTAATTATATTTTACAAATTATCTTTCTAAACCAAATGCAGATTTTATGTCTGCACCTAATATGTTTGTACCAATAATACAAACTGGTTTCTAAATGATATTATGAATCCACCACTTAGTCCTTGTTACTTGCAGTGTCACATCATCTGTCAAAACAAGCATCATATGTGTATAACTGCAAGCGAGCGCACAACTATCAACTGCACACAAGTGAGCAGTAAGACATGGAAATCTTACAACTTTACCTCATTCAACAAGAAAAAATCAGTCCAGAAATCAAGATCACAAGCTCCTAGATCTGTCACCCCAGTTTCCCTTTCGGGGTTGAAGTAACAGTCAAATCTGTCAGATAATATGTTATGTTTCCAGTTCAATGCACCCTCCTTAGCGACATGTTGGAATTCTATCATCCAAGACCCTACTTATTCTCTGCTGCAGAGAATGATCTAGGTTGTAAATCATAATATACATGTATAAAATACATTTTTTGATCATGTACAATTCAAGCAGCAGCGACAAGTCAGAATATAGTTACGCACAAGTACCAACAAAAAAGTCTAGGTGTTAAAAGTAAATTTGACGAGAGGAGATACCATGAATCTTAGTAGTTGAAACATGTATGGTAGAGGCTAAAAATATCTATTAACTCTACATAGTCCTTTTCATTTAAGAAAAAAGAAAAAACCTTGTAAACCACAGTTTTAAAATGCTAATCTACCCATATCTAACCAGAGCAAAAGGTATTTCTCACCCTCCGAAACCTCTCCTATTCCTCTCTCAACATCAACCAAAAAATGAGATGGAAACAAGCATAACAACATTGACCTTCAAAAACCAAAACTGCAATGAACCACTCGAACAAATTAGCATGCCTCAACATAAACAATTTTTTTCTAATTAATCAATAAAATCGAGAAGCAACTTAACCATTCCTTTGCAAACTATAAGGACCTTCTGGAACATGCCTCCCTTGGTTTATGCATTTTTCCACCCACTTTTGGTTAACTACTTGTCTTAAACTTCCTAGCCAGACTGTATTTCTTTCCTTTGAATTTCCAGCACACCTAATCAACCAAGAAAACCCCAAAATACTCCACAAAAGCATCAACCAGATGGCACTCATACCCATTTAGCAATTTCATGTGTTTCTTGTTCCTTGATCATAAAAGTGCTCCTTTATGGTAAGATTAATCGAGGGGCTAAAATCAACACTTACTAAGTGTGTAAACTGGTCTTGACATTGCCCCAGCATAGCTAGCACCAGCATGAGAAATCAGCTTGATGAGGTTGAAACGCTTAGAACCAAGGTAACCACTCACAGTTGCCACCACATTTACCATGCCTTAACTAGGAGTAACCATGCACTCTGTAAAATCACAATATTAGACTCCAGATAGTGAAAAGAGGAAACTAAAAAGTCAAGACTCAGCAGAGTTTTGAAACAAGTAGTGCCCAGTTCATTAAAATTGCCGAACAAAGCAAGTAAACCAAAATGCGCTAGAAGTACAAAGGACAGGCAGAAGGTCCCAAATTTCGCCGGAAATTTAAGGCAAAATCGAATAACCAAACAACTCTATCTCGAATCAAATTGTTAAGACAGTGAATCCCCAAATATAAAACTTGACATGGATAAATCAAGATCGAGGTCAAACCAAAACCAAAGCTACTCCTATACACGTGCATACACACAGATATGTATACATACATATGTACAGAGGGAGACAGAGAGAGTTACCGTGAGATTGACTGCGACGAGAGGTGAGATGGCTTTGAATCGTATCGTCTTCCATTGAACACTGAAAATGTTTTGCCGGGAAACGAAAATTTTAAACTTATTTTTGTTGTCGAAGAAATATAAGAGCCACACGGATCCTGGGTCAAACCGGTTACAGTGGATGGAGAGAGCCGTTCAACGATCAAGTTGTTCGAGGATCTTCCACTCCATTAAATTGGTGTTAATATATATATATATATATATATATATATTTAACAGAGATAAAATGTGTAATATTATTCACAAGGGGTGCGATCCTCTACAATTTTAGTGAGAGTGCAGGAATTAATAGTTTAATGAACTCCATTAAATCTTCTATAAAAAAAAATTATGGAGATCCACATTTTTAAAAGGTTGATCTATGACTCTTTAATAATGTTATTGAAATCCTCCAAGCATATAAAAATTAGTGTTAAGTTTTTACAAAATGTTAAATATTTTAAAATATTTTTGAATTTTTATTTCAAATATGATAAATAAAAATAAAAATTAATATTTTTTAAGTTTTTTTATTTTTAAAAATAATTTCTTATATTTGTAGAGAATGAGATTAAATATTCAACATTAGTTTATGAAAGGAGCAGTAAATTGAAAAGCCTATCAATAGCATACATTTCTTTTGATATTTTTAGTATGCAATTATTCAATTATGAATTTAGTTCAAGATTAAATAATAAAAAAGATACTTTGAGGTTGCCTTTTCTCTTTTTTCCTAATGAATTCATTATATAAGCGTAAGGAATAAATGTGTATCGGATGACTTAAAGTTATATCAATTGAAAAGCTTAGCCAAACCCAAGATGTGCACACACTTGGGTAACCATCTTCACAAGAATTTTGTCTAGTTGGACACCAAGACCCTCATTCTTATTGTTTCTATTTATGCCACCAAAAGATTCACTTACATTTGGTTGCCAAATATGACCCATTGAAATGAATAGGAAATAAAGAAAACAAAGAGCTCCAAAGAAGAAAGGGTAAAGGATGTAATAGAATATCAGCTCTTCCATCAACATTGGCAACATTCGTCCACTTTGGTGTGAACCTTAAGGATCTCTTGGCAGCATATTTGATTTACTTAAATTGATTTGCCCATATTTAATAAATGTTAATCGTCTCGAACACTTAAATTGATTTTAAATTTTAAATAATTCAAAATTAATCTCAATAGAAAAAAAGTTAATAGTTTTATTAAATAAAAAATAAAGTTATTTGGATAAATTTTCACATATAATTTAATATATATGTATATATAATGAAATGATAAAGTTATATTTTTGAATTTATATTTTTATAATTATATATTAGTAAGTTTTTAAATTTTAATTTAATAATTTAAAAAATTAATTTAAAGATAATTTTATCTAATATTCCTTAACGAGGATTATGAAATAGGATTTAAAAAATTGAAATCAATCATGTGTTTTCTTGTTGAAATAGGATTGTAAGGGTCTCACATAAATTTGAAAACGGAGAATAAGAGTGGTAAAACCAAAGTCCGCCACTCTCATCCCTAAATGTTTGATAAAGTTTTTATTTTATCTTTCATTTATTTACAATTTTATGTGTAGAATAGAAAAAGTAAAACATAAAAATAAAAATACTCTTATTTTATGTTTATGAATTAAAAATTGATATATTTATTAATAACTATATATTGTTAGGATGATATAAATTTATCACTTATTTTTCTAAAAAATATTTAATTTTTATTTATTAATTTTTTTGTAAAAATATAATTTTAAAACTATAAACAAAATACAAATATTTTTTTACGTAATTAACTTTAGATTTTATAACAATTTTTTAATTAATTTTAGATCTAAAAATAAATATATGAATAAGATTCACAAACATTATAATTTTAAGTTTTGGAACCCAAGTAAAAATTTATTCAAAATCCAATTTTTATGCATTCTTATTCTTACTCATTCTTATTACTTATAAGTAAACATGATCTATATATATATATATATATATTAAAAAAATGAAACTTAATTTTTTAAAAATGAAACTTAAAAAAAAAAAATGGATATAGATATGAGATGGATTCATAACCCATTAGTGTAAAGATTTAAAAAGTAAACCAAACCCATTTTTAATAGGCTAATTCTATGCCCAACAGATACTTTTAAGATTAGCCTATTAAATATTTTCAGTCTCCTCAAATCAACAGCCCTAGTTTGCAATGGCCAAACCCATTAATTGCATAGAACTGAAATCCAACTAATTTATATCCAATACTTAAATGCAATTCAATTTCCATTGAATTTAGTTTTTTATTTTAAAAAAAAGATCAAACCTAAGTTGGATTCAATTCAAAAAAAAAAAACACAAACGGAAATGGGCAGAAGTGCTCTGAGTATCATTTGTTGAGTGGTAGCTATCACAGCAAGATAGAGATTGGTTCCAGTTATAGCATGTGGCTCTTGTTCTGCCATTTGCTTTCCTTCCATCAATTTCCCAATTCCCATATGTACTTATCTCTAAAAAAGGGTGAGTGAATAAAAAAGTATCAAAATAGATTTAATTTATGCTGATTTTTAGAATAATATTATTGCATCATAATTTAATAAAATTAATTATTGTACTTTTATTTATTTATTGATTATATTAACATAATAAATTTTATTATGTTATTTTAAAAAATACAGTGCCAAGTCAAATCAGTGTAATACCATTTTATTTATAAGAAAAAAACTAAGATGCAATATCTCAATTCAACATAAGTCAACAGGTCTGCCCCTTATATCTTGTCTGGTCTGCCTTCCCAACTCCCAACGCCCTCTGCCTGACATCAACCTTTCCTTCTCTCTCTCTCTCCTCCCTTACAATGGCTACATGGAATCCTCTTAATCATATACTATAAAATCAACATTTCCTTTCTTCAGTTCTTCACCATTTCCAGCGCAACATATCTTCATCAGTTCCTTCTTGTACTTTCTCATCTCTTCTTCGTTTCTTCTTTCACTCCAACATTTATCTATGTAGTCTCTTTGATTCTAATAGCTGCTGCTCTTTGTGCACAGGTTTTCTGTGTGGATGAGGTGACGGTGATGATGGTTTTTGGTAGGTTGGTGGGGATATTGAAGTCCAAGATAAGGTCAATGAAGATGAAGAAACCCTATGATAAGATTGACAAGAGCGACAGTATGAGAATTGAAATACAAAGCAGGAAGGCTCAGAAGCTCATCAACAAGACTCTCAAGATAGCAGACTCACCCAGGACCAGAACTTATGCTTTCTAATCATTCATCTCGTCAACACACTCGGTTCCTTTGCTCCTTCCTCTTGTCATACTACCAGCTTATTATCATCAATTACACATGCTTCTGTACAAAGTGAGATGTAAAGGTTAACTTCAAGAATTCTGGTAATCAGCAATTGTGGTGTTCCTGGAAAATCACACATTAAAAGACGAATGAATCATACAGGCAATAATAGAGACAAATCATGCAGCTTCAACGCTGATTTATCAAAGGGAATCCCCGTTTTCTTTTGGGCTGAATTTTCTTTGTTATGGCCTGTTGATTTGTGTAAATCAATGAAAAGTACAGGAAGAAGAGAAAGAAACCAGAAATGATTCCAAGAAGACTTATCAGCAGTGTATGTTTTTACTTTTTTGTTATCTTTTCAGGATGTAATCCAAGGATAAAGTGGTTGTTAATTGCGTAATCAGGATGCTTACAGGAGAATGATGTAGACTGCCACTGACTAACAATTTCCTCATAGAATCTATGGTATGGTGCTCTCAACATGAGTTGGGAATTAACACCCAAGTGAAGAAATTATACAACAAAAAACATTAGAAGCTGCCCAAATTAATGATTCTAGGTGATTCCTACTTATCTGCCAAAAACAAAGTATCTCTAATGCAAGTTCTTAGTGAAACACTGACTCAGCATACTCTGAATATGTATTTGGTATAGGATTTCTTAGATACCTCCTTACATCAGCTATGTGGTTTGGAAATGACAACGCTAAAA
Organism: Moringa oleifera; assembly: GCA_021397835.1. NCBI lineage: Eukaryota > Viridiplantae > Streptophyta > Magnoliopsida > Brassicales > Moringaceae > Moringa > Moringa oleifera. Next base: position 5,100,595 of record JAJFZO010000094.1, read on the forward strand.
TGACTCTTTTGGGTATGGAAGCAACTAAAATACGAAGCTCTAACTATTAAAAAACTATACCACACTAGTGTCTTCTCTAAGCTAAACTATGAGGTGAGCTCTTTCTGAAACTTGTCTTGATATAACTGAACCCACTGTCATCCACATAGGAAAGCTATAATGAACTAAAAGCTTCACAAAGTGAGTAATTGATGATGCATCTGTACAAGTGGATGAATGAACAGAACAAAACACAGAGATGGAAAGGCAAAAGACGAAAAGAAAAAGACAAATGGCACAGCCTTTCAATGTAAGATATGAAGAAAAAGAAGAGAAGGGGGTTATGGGTAGATGGGGGCTGAAGAAAGACGAAAAAAGAAAAAAAAGAGATAAAGAAAAATGAAACAAGTTCAATGACTTACATAATTTATGTCCTCAAGATATAAGTGCACATACATTCCACCACATGTCTATAGCAAAAAGTGTTCACAAGATATAAAGGTGCTTTCAAAAATCCTCAACTTGAAGTGGTGAAGGGGTTTCTAAGGAGTCACAGCGGTCAGAATCTTGAGATCATCTAGTTACTAGTTAGAACCTCAACCCCACAACCCAAAAAGAGAGAAAAGAAAGAAACAAAAAAACAGAAGAAACAAATGGGGGAAAGAGACCATTGTGTGTAAGCAAGATGCACTGTGACGCAAAAATTTTGCCAGCACACCTAATAACCCAAGAAAAAGCCAAAATACTCCATAAAAGAATCATTCAGATTGTACTCATACCCACTTGGCGAATTTAAGTGTTTCTTGGTCCTTGTTCCTAAAAGTGCTACTATATGACAAGCTTAATTGAGGGGCCAAACGATCAAAACTAACAAAGTACGTAGCTGATCTTGACATTGCCCCGACATAACTATTACCAGCATAAGAAATCAGCTTGATGAAGTTAAAACGCTCAGAACAAGGGTAACCACTCGCCGGTGCCACTACTTTTTCCATGCCTTGACTAGGACTAATCATGCGCTCTGTAAAATCACAATATTAGAATCCAAATCATGGAAAGAGGAAATTAAATAGCCCAGACTCAGCAGAGCTTTCAAACAAGTAGTGCTCAGTTCATTAAATTGTTGAATAAAGCAAGGAAACCAAAATGCGCTGCAAGTAAAAAGGAGGGGTAAAAGGTACCAAATTCGCGGAAATTTAAGGCAAAATCAAAAAACCAAGCAACTCTATCTCGAATCAAATTTGTTAGGACAGTGAACCCCCAACTATAAAACGTGACATGGATAAATCAAGATCGAGGTCCAACCAAACCCTACACGTGTATACACACAGTTATATATACATATATATCTACAGAGGGAGACAGAGAGAGTTGCCGTGAGATTGGCTGCGACGAAAGGACCGATGGCTTTGAAGCGTATCATCTTCCATTGAACACAAAATATTTTGCCGGGGAACGAAAATTTTAAACTTGTTTTTGTTGAAGAAATATGAGAGGCACTCGGATCTTGGGTTAAACCGGTTAAAGTGGATGGACAAAGCGGCTCAATAATGAAGTTGTTTGGGCCCAGGAGAGCTCTTATACTCATTTAAATTGGTGTTAATTTTTTTTAAAAATAAAAAATTATATATTTTTGTAATTTCAGTTTTCAATGTGATAAACAAGAATAACAATCACCCTTTTTCAAGGTTATTATTTTTAAAATATTTTTATATATTTTCATATAAATAAAAAATAAAGAGCAACTACTTAGTTATTTAATTACTGGGTATTATTTTTGGTTTGATGTCATCCTCGTGGCAACGATAAATTCAAGCTGCCCACAAATTTTAGCCCAATCATACAAGGGAAGTGCAAAGCAAGAGAAAGGACAAACAGAAAGTATGAACATATTTCATTCCCAAAAAAAAATGTTAGTAATGTATTATAAAGATGGGATTCATAAGAACATTCTCTCGAAAAGGTAAAATAATGCTTTAAAAATAAAAATAAAAATAGAAAAGTATTGTTACCTCATAGTGGTGGCTCATATCCATCTCCACTACTGAGGAGGAGGAGGAGGTGGTGGCGTTGTGGACACAGATGGCACATTGTTAAGGGGTGCTAATTGCGCATGTGCCCTTGCATCACCATTGAGTGGTATACCATAGCTAGTACTCCCAGTTGCCTCATAACTAGGTCCTCTTTGTGCATCAAATCCAGGTACTCTTTGTGCATTGTAACCAGGTTCACTTTCTATGTCATAAAAAAGATAATCAAGCGCATCATAACTTTCAAACCATGGTACATCATAACTCCAGCTTTCTGCTGTATGATAACTAGGTCCTCTGGGCGCATCATAACCAACCCTTGGAGTGACAGGTTCTGATTGAGCTCCAACATAAGCAACAGTGCCAACAGAAGCATCTGCACTAAAAGTAGCAACACCAGGAGCGGCAAGAAAAGGGCTATACCCCTGAAATTCAATCTGCAGAGAATGACATTAAGCATACACCTTTATTTTTTGAAAGAAGCAAAAGATTGCAACGCCTATCAATAGCATTCTACTGTGTAATTATTCAGTCATGAATTTAGTCCAAGTTTATGCAGTAAAAAAGATACTTTGGGGCTGTTTTTTTCTCTTTTTCCTAATGAATTCATTGTACAAGTGTAAGTAACAAATGTGTACCAGATGATTTAGAGTTATATCAATTGAACAGCTTAGCCAGACCCAACATGTGCACATACCTGAGGAACACTGTAACCATCTTCGTAAGAATTTTGTCCAACTAAATGCCCAAGACCCTCATTCTCATTGTTTCCAAACGTGCCACCAAATGGCCCACCTACATTTGATCACCAAATATGACCCATCTAAATGAATAGGAAGTAAAGAAAACAAAGAACTCTAATGTGAAAATAGTAAAGGATGGAGTTGATTACCAGTTTTTCCATCGATATCGGCAGCATTCATCAACTCTGCCTGAACCTCGAGGTTGTCTTGGTAATAATTTGTTTCAGTATCTATAAAATGTGCATGAGTCTGCGATGAAGATGACGCTTGAGGATCACCTGATGCTTTTTTAACTTGTTTTTTTCCTCTTTTATTTTTGTTAATATTTTTATAAAGCTTACATAACACCCATTCGTCTAACTATAAGAGACACACAAGAAACAATTTTGTTTAGTAATTTATATTTAAAAAATTAATAAAAATAAAATAAAAATAAGTTGGGTTCGTGAGTAGGTACCAGCATCATATTGTCAACCTTTTGCTCAGGATGATCATTTAACCGATACTCATGCATGATCCAGTTTTTCTTCTCATCGTTTGGAGGCTTGCCCTCATAAAATACCAAGATTTTTTTGTATCCAACATTTTCACCCTGAAACTTAATCTCTATATCAGCTCCTGTCGCCTTCCAGTATCCATCATCAGCTGCTCGATTTGGACGTTGTCCATTCTTATACTTACGATCTCTTGATGTAAAAAAATACCATTCGTTTTCTTCTATCGGTGGAAAAGCCGCTGTAAGTCTTTCAGGATTATATTTGTACAACTGTATATCCTTGATTTTGTTGCGCGGCAACTCCCTATTCTGCACTTTAGGTTGCAAATAATTGACGATAATCTCTTCATCGTTGGGCTTAAATCTATAGCCTTGAGGAAGAGATTCAAAAAACGCATCATCATCCATTTGCTTTGAATGATAACTATAGTCTGAGCTTTCTATGACCTTCTCATTATTGTTAGCCATGGCAAAACTTTCCTTTTCTTAACATACAAAACCTGTGAAACTAAACCAAATATATAGCACAAAGAGGTGGTATTAGAAGGATCCATGGGATAAGATTTTCAATACAAGATTTGTATCCATATCACTTAAATCAAAAATTTTTTGTTCACATTTAATAAATGCTAATTGTTTCAAACACTTAAATTGATCTTAAATTTTGGATAATTCAAAAGTAATCTCAACAAAATAAAAAGTGCATTGTTTTATTAAATCAAAGATAAAGTTATCTATATAAATTTTTACATATAATCTAAAACATATATATATATAATGAAAAGATAAAGTTATATTTTTAATTTATATTTTGTACTTATATATTAGTAATTTTTTAAATTTTAATTTAATAATAATCTTATCTAATATTCACTAATCATGATTATGGAATGAGATTTAGTGAATTAAAATAAATTATGTGTTTCCTTGTTAGAATAGGATTAAGTGGGTCTCTCTCCAATCAAATTCTAACTTTCAAAACATATCCAACCAAATCTTAATCTATTGATTTGGTCTAAATTAGACATTGACTCAAACAAATTATGAAAAATTATTTATTTTTTTATTGTTAAAATGGTTAAAAACTATTCAAATAGATTTTACACTTTATTTCAATTTTATCCCTCAAATTTAAAAAATTTTATCCCTCAAATTTTAAAAATTTTCTACTAACTAGCTATTTTTTATGATTTTTTAAATTTTTTGATAGTATAATTTTTTAAGAAAAAATATTTTTTATAAAAAAATTTAAATTTTTTTATGATGATAACTTGAATATTTTTTTTACATATGTAAAAAATTATAAGTCAAAACTTATTATAAAATATATTTAATTTAAATATTTTAATATTTAAAATTTTTAATAAATTTTAATTTGGATAAAATTAAAATATTAAGTTTGTTTAGATATAATTTAAAAGTAAATATTTAATTGAAAAGAAAAAAAAATTTAAGATTTAAAATGATATTTTATAATTTTATAAAGTTTTAAATTAATTTAAAAATTATGAATTAAAATATTTTAAAATTAATTAAATTAAAAATATATATAATTAAAATAGTTAAATTTTATATTAACGATAAAGGCGATGAAAAGTTTTTATGGTTAGCTAACATCTTTCTCTTCTTTTTGAATTTCTCTTTTTTTTTTTAATTCCTTTCTTTAGATTTTATAAACAATTTTTTTATTTTTTTCTTTAATTTTTGTAATTTTATGCTTATTGTTGAGAGTGTTGTTCAAGAAGCATCATTTAAACAATAGGTACAAATAAATGTTGTTGAATTTTTTAAAAAATTAATTGTTTTATTATTATAGGGAATGCAGCGATTATTACCCTATAAAAGTGATTTTGAACAATTACAAACAAATTATATTTTATTTTTATTTTTATTAGATTTAAAAATTTAAAAATTTAAAAATAATAATAAATAATGTTGTATCAATTTTAAAAATATTCTAAAATATAGTATCTCTTTAAATATTGATTCAAATGATTTATTTTCTGAATTGAAATTTTAATTTGTTATCTTAATGTCTAAGTATCGAATATTGTTAATTATACTTTAATTTTTTAATCTAAAATTGTTTAAATTTATTTACGAGCAACTATGTCACAACAAAATTTAAATAGATTAATAATATTATATATTAAAAAATATTAAAATAAATTGATTATAAAAGTATCATTAATAAATTGTTCTCAAATTGTTTAAAAGGTTATTTTAAATAATTACTTGATACTGCTATTGTGTTAATATAATTTTATTCTTTATATACCATTACAATTTTGGATAAAAGAGCCTCATTTTTTTTATTTTTATCTTAGGCCTCTAGATAGTTAAGATCAACCCTGGATTTTGATCTCATATTTCTGTTGACACTTAACCAAATTTAGATACTCTTTTAACTTTAAATACATGATCTTTAAGGGTAAAATTGGATGTCTATAGTTGTTACTTACTATTTTGGATTTAAAGCTCTGATAGGCATAGATAAAAGAAAATAAGATACAAAAGGTATTTTTTAAATTGTTAAAAGATTGTAAGATATTATTTTGATAAAATTAAAATTAAATACAATCAAATTAGTAAATTTGAATATTTTAGTAAACACTAATTTTCAAAAGGATAAAATATTTTTTTATCCTAAATTTTATAACAATTGGTTTTGATTTTAAATCTAAATAAATATATAAATGAAATTCATAATAGTTCCGATTCTAATATTTAAAACCCTAGCTGATTTTGAATTTGACTACTTATTCCAATTCCTACCTATTTAAATTCTTATCCTCTCCCATCATTGTACTTTCAATTATTTGTAAATAAACTTAATTTGTCTATTAGGATAAGTATTTAAAAAAAAAATATGGGTGCGGGTTGAACTCATAGATTTAAGAAAGTTAATCAAACCCATTTTTGATCAGCCAATTTGAAGCCCAATAGATGTAGAATGTGCCATTAAAATTTCTCAATCTCTTTAAATTACCAGCCCTAATTGGCAAAGGCCGAACCCATTATTCCCACAGACCCCAAATCCAATTAATTTGTAGCCATAAATAGATTTGATCCAATTTTCATTTAATTAATTTATTTTTAATTTAAACTTAAGTTGGATTCAATTCAGAAAAAGTTGAACACAGAAGCTGAAATGGGCAAAGTATGGCCTGAGCATCATAGTTGAGTGACAGCTATTGGAAAAAGATGGAGATTGCTTTCACTTACAGCATGTGGCTCTTACTCTTGCCATTTGCTTCCCTTCCATCAATTTTCCAATTCCCATGTATACGTATCTCTAAAAAGGGCGAGTAAATAAAAAAGTATCAAAATAGATTTAATTTATGTTGATATTTTAGAATGGTATTGTTGTATCATAATTTATTAAAATTAATAATTATAATTTTATTTATTTACTTTATTATATTAACATAATAAATTTTGTTATTTTATTTTAAAAAATTCAGTACCAATCAAATCAGTATATCATCATTTTTTTATCTAAATAAAAAAAAATCCTAAGATACAATATCTCATTTTAACATAAGTCATCTGCCCCTTACATCTTGGGTGGTCTGCCTTCCCAACTCCCAACGCCCTCCGCCTGACACCAACCTTTCCTTCTCTCTCTTTCTCTCTCTCTCTCTCTCTCTCTCTTCCCTTTCTATGCTGACATGGAATCCACTTAATCATATGCTATAAAATCATCATTTACTCTCTTCAGCTCTTCACCATTTCCAGCCCAACATATCGTCATTGGCTCCTTCCTGTAATTTCTCATCTCATCTCTTCTTCATTTCTTCTTTCTACTCCAACATTTATCTATAGAGTTTCTTTGATTCTAATGGCTGCTGCTCTTTGTGCACAGGTTTTCCTGTGTGAACGAGGTGACGGTGATGATAGGTTTTGGTAGGTTGGTGGGGATATTGAAGTCCAAGATAAGGTCAATGAAGATGAAGAAACCTTATGATAAGATTGAAAAGAGTGACAGCATGAGAATTGAAATAAGAAGCAAGAACGCTCAGAAGCTCATCAACAAGACTCTCAAGATAGCGGACTCACCCAGGACCAGAACTTATGCTTTCTAATCATTCATCTCGTCAACACACCCGGTTCCTTTGCTTCTTCCTCTTGTCATACTACCAGCTTATTATCATCAATTACACATGCTTCTGTACAAAATGAGATGTAAAGGTTAACTTCAAGAATTCTGGTAATCAGCAATTGGGGTGTTCGTGAAAAATCACACATTGAGAGATGAATGAATCATACAAGCAATAATAGAGACTAATCATGGAGCTTCAATGCTGATGTTACTTTTATCCAAGGGAATCTCCTTTTTTTTTTTGGGGGGCTGAATTTTCTTTGTTATGACCTGTTGACTAGTGTCAATCAATGAAGACTACTGTGAGAAAAGATGAAAACTAGAAATGCTTCCAAAAAGGTGTATGTTTTTTAGTTTATTATTAAAATTTTAAGGTCTGATCCAAGGATAAGGTGATTCATTAATCTCCTGTATAGACTGCTACCGACTAACATTAGAATCTACGCTATGGTGCTCACAACGGGAATAAACACCCAAGTGAAGAAATTATAACAAAAAACATTAGAAGTGCCCAAATTAATGATTCTAGGTGATTTCTACTTGTCCGGCCAAAACACAGTATCTCTATTGCAAGTTCTTGGCGAAGTATGAACTCACATCCTCTCAGCATGTATTTGACATAGGATTTGTCAAAATATCACCCTATGTCACTATGTCGTCTGCAAATGACAATGCTGCAATAACTCTATTTGGGTATGGAAGAAACTAAAATACTAAGCTTTCACTATTAAAAACCACACCACTCAGTGTCTTCTCTAACCTAAACTATGAGGTGAGCTCTTTTTGAAACTCATCTTTGTATAATTGAATCTACTGTTATCCACACAATAAACCTATGATGAACTAAAAGCTTCACAAAGTGAGTCATTGATGATGCATCTAAACAAGTGGTTTAATGAATAGGACAAAGACCAGAGATGGAAAGGAAAAAAGAAGAAAAGGAAAAGCACAAACGGCATAGCCTTTCAATGTAAGATATGAAGAAAAAGAGAAGGAGATTATGGGTCTTTTTTTTTTTTTGAAGAGGGGGGGGCGGGGGGGGGGGTGGGGTTGCTGAAGAAAGAAGATAATAGAATAAAAGAGAGTCCTGATGGGCATTGTGCGTACAAAAACAAAACAAGTTCAATGGCTAACATGATTTATGTCCTCAAGTATAGACAGCAAACATTCCACTACATATCCATAGCAAAAAGTGTCCACAAGATATAAAGGTGCTTTTAAAAAACCTAAACTTGAAGTGAATGGGTTTCTAGGCGTCACAGTGGTCCAGAATCTTGAGATCATCTAGTTAGAACCTCAACTCCACAACCCAAAAAGAGAAAAAGAAAACAGAAGAAACAAATGGGGGACAGAGACCATTGTGTAGAAGCAAGATGCATTGTGACCCCAAAATTTTGTAGAATACTAACCGTTTTTTAGTTACTGGAAGCTTCAGATAGGCTAGGTTTTCATTCGGTGTTATCTCCACGAAATGGAGGAAAAGAGGAAGGATCTGATAGGTTTATAGTGTCACAGAGGTTTAGTTGGTTATTTATTAACACTTAACTAGAGAAAAAACCAGAACGGAAGGTCCCTTATGATAGGCCATCAATGTTAAGTAAATATAAGATGAACTTAGACAACTTAGCAAAGATGGGAATACAGGTAAGGGATACATATTTGTCCTCTGCCACACAGGAGGCATGACAGTAAGAAATTTGAATTGAATGAGACAAGAAGAAAATGTTTCTCGTTATAATTAGAAAATTCACAATTGCAACAATATCGAATTTTTTTGGCCAAAAAATTACAATCTGAGAAGATATTACTTGCACGCCAGCAGGATGAACAACTTTATATGGTTAATGCCAATATGCATATAAAGGATTAAGATATAGTTTGCAGCTCATAGATGATACATCATATTGAAATCTGCATATTAACAGGCATGATGGTAAAGCATCTGGAGATCTTTGCAGTGCATGCAAGTCCAAGGTAATAAAAATGGATCCAGACAATAGGAATGGATGCAGCGAATCTGGCAAAGATTACAGCTGATGAGAAGATCCTGAGGTTCCCAAGAACGACATTTGCAACAAACTGAAGCCAAAGACTGCTAAAACCCAAAAAAAAAAAAAAAGTAAACGAAGAGAAAAAATTAGCCTTAAGAACCAACATCATATAATAGCAATCATTAAGCAAAAAATTAATCTAAAGAAACCAAATGAAAGAGCTTGAAGACATCATTTAACAGCCATAGAGCAGAGAGATCTTCAGAGACCCAGTTATTACTAATGGGTGAACTATTGTCTATGATCAACATGCAGTGAACAGCTACTGGATGGTTCAAACAGGTCCATATAAAAATCACTTAATTATCCAATAGAAAATAGTATAAAATAATAGAATTCACTTATATCAGGCAAATCATGAGAAAGTGAAGCTTTTAATAATTCACATCTTGAATTTTCATAACATATTGTGGCTATCAAGATGTCGGTGCCATGTCTGATCTCATTTATTTAACATCACTAGGTAAAACAAGCATCGGCATTAGTAATAACTCCCTCTCCCACTATCGTTATTTCCCTACTCAGAGTCCATTAAGCATTTTATGCTATATACTGCAGCCTTGTTTCTATATCTATCCTAATTAATAGCAAAGAATGCTAATAACATCCTGTTAGCTTAACATCCACCAACAAGATACAGTCAGATAGAGGGACAAATGATTCAAACTATCATATAACAGAAGGATTGTCCGAAGCAACAGCTGCAATTTAAGGAATTTAGAAGTACCTGAGCACCAAAACTCAGTCTCTCTTGATCAGGAAGGATATAAATATCCCTTGTGGAAGAGGGACTTGGAATAGTTTGAGAATAAATTTTCTGATCAGAACATGCTGCATCCTCCACCTTAGTGATGCTCAGAAAACAGGCCTTGCACAAAGGACAAGTTGAGATCTTTCTTCTTGAAGCCTACATAGAGCAGTGCCAGTACATGAACACTTTTAATGCTGGAACTAATTCAGTTATCAAATATAGTCAAATTCTCCTTCAAAAGATACATGAGTAGAAATACTGAGTAATGCACCATTAGTTTGTTGTACTTAAATTGTTGAGTCTTACTATTATTCCCAAAGATTTGGGCTTGTAATGGGAATTGGCTTATTTATGAATTATGTTCTTACATGGAGGTTTGAGAATATCGTGTATGATTATCATCAGGATGTCTTCTCAGAAACCAATAACTATTGGAAGAAAAAAAAGAGTGAACTGAATTGTTCATTTGACTTCTTAGTTCAGGAAGATAAATAGATTAACTTTATTTGTCAAATTATAATCAGTAAGAACAAACCGAGGAGTTCTTTGTGTGCATTTTAAACATCCAGTTCTGCAAAATTCATTCAAAGCATCTACAATAATCTTAACCAGAATAAGAGTAAATTTAATACGGTGAAACAGGATCCTCAATAGATGCTAAAATTTATATTAAACCACCCTGGATTTACTTATGAACTAGATGCTACATAGTATAATAATAGAATAAAAAATTTATTAGAATCCCAATGAAAAGGAGAGAAGAGGACTGGAGAAGACAATACCATGTGATCAGCCCAATTCTGGATGCATGAATAACAGAATCGATGTCCACAGGGCAAAACTCCTCTGGTCGAACTAAATTCTGTCCAACATATGACACATGATAACTCCATTGAAGCAGGCAATCTGGTAACATTTTCAATTGGATTCTTCTTTTTGATTTTCCCTTCCAAGTTCTTAATATTAGAGCCTTCTTCTTCTGAAGTTATTTCCACTTTATAAGATGCATCCACCGCATGGAAATTTGAAACCTCCAGAGCAGGATGATCCAAATTTTCAATCCCTTTAATGTTGTTAAAACCCTCATTCGTCCTTCCAACACGACTATAAGATCGATCAACAGATATTTCTCCAATTTCCACAATAGTAACTTCGTCTTCACCATCGGAATGGTTAAGAAGAGTTGAGACTTGTTGTCTATTACAAAGTCTGCTTTTGATATTTGGAGAACACATTGGTTCAGAATCCAAAGGCATGTGGTCCAAAATGCTTCTATGAGCATTCTTCTTCACAAGCTTCCGTCCTTTGCTAGAAGGTTCAGCCAAAGAAGTACCTTCAGTGTCATTCACTGCAATCTTCCTCTTTCTTCTTGATGATCGCAGTGAATGAGTATTTGGTTCTTTATGCTTCTCAAAAGCAAAAAGGAAGAAACAATATTGTTCTTTAATAGCAGTCATAATAATGATTAGAGAAAGGTAAAAGCAACAAAGACCAGATGTTCCCAGTATTTTATGTATGTATAGATGCATGCATATGTTTCTAGAGAGACAAAGAAAGAGAGAGAGAGACCAAAAAGGCAAATAAAACAATAATAAGAGAATACAAAAGAAAGATTACAGGAAGAAAATGCGATTAAATGAGGAATGCTACATGTATAGCAAGAAATGACTTTGCGATACTGACTGAAAAGAGGAGCCGCATAATCAGAGGAATAAGCATATAAATAACTAAGTTTTAGTTCAGAAAGAAAAACTAGGGAGCACATAAAATAACTAAGTTTTAGTTCAGAAAAAAAAAAAAAAAGGGAGCGTATAAATAATGCAGCATCGCCTTTAAGTTGAAAAGACTTGGAAGTTAAATCTAATCAATTCTATTGGAATTAGAATAATAGAGAAAGGTAATAGTATCAGGCAGCTTTTAGAGCTACCTAAAGTTATTAGATATCATGGATAAGATACTATTTAAAAATATTAATTCAGGTGGTTTATCTAATGAGATCTCATGTCCAAGTTCACTTTTAACAGATTGGTGTGAAGTGCATATTATTAGAAATCCATATGGTAGCTCAAATTTCTCGTATTCTAACACTGACCAAGTGAAGTTCAGCAATTAAACAATTCCAACGATAAAACATATCAACCTCTTTTAGACTTGCCCACAAAAACAGGGTCCAATTATAGGCTTCCAGGAAAACCTTTCTCCTCCAAAGGAACTATGCCTACCAGCTGAGATATGATATAAACATAAATAAACAGGATTCTAAAAATAAGCATCATTTGTTAAAACAAGCATCATATGTGTGTAAGTGCAAGCTGGCGCACAACTATCTATTGCATACAAGTGAGTAGTGAGTAAGACATGGAAAGTTTACAACTTTACCTCATTCAACAAGAAAGAATCAGTCCAGAAATCAAGATCACAAGCTCCTAGATCTGTCCCCCCAGTTTCCCTTTCAGAGTTGAAGTAGCAGTCAGATCTGTCAGAAAATATGTTATGTTTCCAGTTCAATGCACCCTCCTTAGCAACAAGTTGGAATTCCATCATCCAAGGCCCTACTTCTTCTCCGCTGCAGAGAATCGTCTAAGTTGTAAGTCATAATATACAGGTATAAAACGCATTTTTTGATCATGTACAATTCAAGCAGTAGCGACAACTCAGACTATAGTTAGCCATGTATGGTTAGTTGTTTAGGGGCCAAAAATATTTATTAGCTCAACACAGTTCTCTTCATTTAAAAAAAAAAAAAAGTCCTGTGTAAACCATAGTTTTAAAATGTTAAACTACCTATATCTAACCAGAGCAAGAGGTATTTCTCACCCCTTTCACCTTTTCAAAATCTGTCCTATTCATCTCTCAAAATCAACCAAAAAATGAGATAAAAAAGGACTAACACTACTGACCTTCAAAAACGATAACTATAACAACCACTTGAACCAATTAGCACGCCTTGACATAATATTTTTTTCTAATTAATCGATAAAAGCAAGAAGCAACTTAACCCTACCTTTGTAACCTATAAGGACCTTCCGGAACACGCCTCCCTTGCTTTATGCATTCTTCCACCCACTTGTGGTTAACTATTATTGTCTTAAACTTCTTAGCCAGATTGTATTTCTTGCCTTTGAATTGCCAGCACACCTAATCAACCAAGAAAAAGTCAAAATACTCCACAAAAGAATCAACCAGATTGTACTCGTAGCCATTTGGTAATTTTAAGTGTTTCTTGATCCTTGTTCCTAAAGGTGCTACTATATGATAAGATTAATTGAGGGGCTAAATGATCAAAACTTACCAAGTGTGTAACTGATCTTGACATTGCCCCAACATAACTAGCACCAGCATGAGAAATCAGCTTGATGAGGTTAAAACGCTCAGAACCATGGTAACCACTCACGGTTGCCACCACATTTTCCATGCCTTGACTAAGACTAACCCTGCACTCTGTAAAATCACAATATTAGATTCCAAATCATGAAAAGAGGAAATTACATAGTCAAGACTCAGCAGAGTTTTCAAACAAGTAGTGCCCAGTTCATTAAATTGTTGAATAAAGCAAGGAAACCAAAATGACTTAGAAGTACAAAGGACGGACAGAAGGTACCAAATTCGCCGGAAAGTTAAGGCAAAATCGGAAAAAACGAACAACTCTATCTCGAATCAAATTTGTTAAGACAGTGAATCCCCAAATATAAAACGGGACATGGATAAATCAAGATCGAGGTCAAACCAAAACCTAAGCTACTCCTATACACGTGTATACACACAGATATATATACATACATATGTACAGAGGGAGACAGAGGAAGTTACCGTGAGATTGGCTGCGACGAGAGGAGAGATGGCTGTGAAGCGTATCATCTTCCATCGAACACAAAATATTTTGCCGGGAAACGAAAATTTTAAACTTGATTTTGTTGTTGAAGAAATGTAAGAGCCACTCGGATCTTGGGTTAAACCGGTTAAAGTGGCTGGAGAAAGCGGTTCAATGATCAAGTTGTTTTGGGCCTAGGAGAGATCTTCTCCTCATTTAAAAGGTTGTTAATTTTTTTTAAAAAATGAAAAAAATAATTTATTATATTAATATAATTAGATATATATAATTTTAAATTATTAATTTTATTAAATTATTACACATCAATAATATTTTTTTAAAAAAATCAGTACAATTTAAATTAATAAAAAAATTTAATCTTAACAAAAAAAATGACAACTCAAAAAATAAAATTTAATGATCACTTAATAATTTTGTAAATTCTAATAATTAATATAAAGTGTTTTTTCAAAAAATTATTAAGTTTTAAATATGGACAAGAGCTTTACAATCACCATTTGTCAATTAAAACAAGAGAATCACCCTTTTTTTTTAATTTCTGTTTCAGATGTGATGACCAAGAATAAGAATTAAACTTTCTTTTTTTAAAAAATTACATTTTATCATATTAATAAAAATAAATAAATAACATAAAAAACATCTGCTTCAATTATTGGATAATATTTTTGTTTTGACGCTGCTGTCATGGCAGCAGCAGTAAATTCAAACTGCCTACAAATTTCAGCTCAATCATTCAAGGCAAATGCAAAACATGAGAAAAAAGAAAGGACTACCACTATATTCCATCCCAAAAAAGGGTAGCAATCTGCATAAACAGATGCATTACAAAGATGAAGTTCATGGAAACATACTCCCACAGAGCTGAGACAATAATTTAAAAGATGAATCCAAAGCAATTGATGACTCGATGGTTTCCGATGCACTATCAACTCTCACGTTCATCGCCGGACAGTATTTCCACCTCGTGGTGGTGGCTCATATCCACTTCCACTGCGAGGAGGTGGAGGCGTTGCAGACCCATATGGCACATTGTTGGGGGGTGCCAATTGTCCATGTGGCCCAGCACCACCCCTGACTGGTGTACCATAGCTGGTACTCCTAGCTGCCTCATAAACAGGTGCTCTTTGTACATCAAATGCAGATGCTCTCTGTGCATCATAACCAGGTACACTCTGCGCATCATAAACAGGACCTCTGTGCAAATCATAACTTCCAGCCCTCTGTACATCATAACCCGGCCCTCTAGATGCATCATAACCAGGTCCTTTTGATGCATCATAACCAGATCCTCTAGGCGCATCATAACCAATCCTTGGAGGGGCAGGTCCTGGTTGAGATCCAGCATAGGCAGCAGGACCAGCAGATGCATGTGCTCCCGAACCAGCAACACCAGGAGCAGCACAAAGAGGGCCATGCCCCTGAAATCCAATATGCAAAGAATGACATTAAGTATTCACCTTTATCTTCTGGAAGCAGCAGTAGATTGAAAAGCCTATCAATAGCACTTTCCCTTCCAAATAGATCAGCCCAGGTTCAATTGCCCCCGGTGCAGAAATTGTTCAAAACTGTAACTTTTTTAAGTTGATTTACTTTGCCTGCATCAAAACTTTTCAACTAATAACAATCCATTTTCCTCTTCATGGAATTTATTTCCATCATCAATATCAACTTGGTGAGAAACAAAAGAACATATTCCACAACAGAAATAGATAGGTTACAATAAACATCTTATCTAAGAGGAAACTGAACTTCGAGAAAATAAATCCATGCTCAAGAAGAAAAACCAACAAAAAGAAGCCAGATAAGATATTAGAACACATTTCTTTCAGTATTCTACAGTGCAATTATTCAATCATGGATTTAGTCCAAGATTAGACAATAAAAAAGACACTTGGGGTCTCTTTTCTCTTTTTTCTAATGAGTTCATTATATTAAGTGTAGGGAATAAATATACACCTGATGACTTCAAGTTAAATGTTTGGTTACTATGTTCCTAGAATTCCAAGTGCAGGTTGTCCAAAAGTGGAAACACGTTGAAGAATGTGCGACATCAGTTCTTAACACTGACAAGGATACGAGCTACTAGGCTTTCAAATGTGAAAAGCATAAAAATTACTTTTACATAGTCACCCAGCTTATTAAACAAAATAGACATCTGTATGGACTTAACCATCTAAATCAGCTTTGATAAGTTGGAATCACACGTGTATATTTTATCAAAGCAGAACACCCTTGAGGTTTTCAAGATGAAAATTCAAAACCATGTCTCAAGAGTAAGAAATAAGAGAATCTACTATCTCTTATATACAGATAAATTTCCACCACAAAATTAAATGATACAACATGCAGGAGCATTGAAGCTAGGGTAGATGAAAATTAATAACCAACTAAGGATTCTGGTCCAAGTGATATGGTATCTGTTTTCTTTTGCATGACCTATATAAGACATAGGGCTATGGCATTTATATCAAAGAACATCTTAGCTAGACCCAAAATGCGTACACACCTGGTGAACACTATAACCATCTTCGTAAGAATTTTGTCCAGCTGGATGCCCAGGACCCTCATTCTCATTGTTTCCAGCTGCACCACCAAAAGGCCCACCTACATTTGGTTACCAAATATGACCCCTCTAAATGAACTGGAAATAAAGAAAACAAAGAGCTCCAAAGTAGAAAAAGTAAGGGCTGTAGTGGAATACCAGCTCTTCTATCAACATTAGCAGCATTCATCAACTCTGCTCGAAGCTTTTCTACTTCCCTAGCCATTGTTATGTAGTTCTTCTCCATTGCCTGGAGTGACTCGAGGTGGTCATTGTAAAATTTCTTTTCATAGTCATAAGTTGCCCTGCATGATCAATGAAAAGAAAGTTGTTGCACATCCATACGTTGGATCAAATTGGTAGGTGGAGAAAACATGTGTCTTCCCACACAACTTAAGGAAAGAATGACCTATTACGGGACTTCCATAGAGCTAGACAAACTCAGGAAGCAAAAACCTTCAACAAAATCTTCTATAGAGAAATTCTACACAGCAAGTAAAAATGATAAGCCTAATGTCCCACACTCAAATTAATAGATATACGAAAAACATGCTACAAGAACTTGTTAGAAAGACATGCTGAAAAGTCCAAAAACTTCGTCATGCCATCCAAGGTTTTTCTTTTTTAAAGTTTTCTGAAAATAACTATAAATAAGAGGAAAAGAACTACCTGCAATGCTGATACTCCTGTCTGAGGTTCTCAAGTTCTGACACTAGAGCTGGTACCTGCTGGACATCTGCACGAGCTCTCTGAAGATCTTGACTCAATTGATGCACTTTGGAAATAAGTTCCTCCCTTGCCACAGCCAGGTTCTGAGCATCTGCTTTTGCCTGCTGCAATTCAGACTTAACAGGCTCTGCAGCAACCAGTTCAGCCTCCATCTTGGCAATCTTATCCATAAGCCCCCTCATCTGCTGCTCTCTTTCAGACTTCACTGCTCCTATTTGAGCATGCCATATCTGCAATTCATGCTGTGCAGCGGCAAGTTCTTGTCTCAAGGTTCCATGGGTGGCAGCTAGTCGCTGGTTCTCTGTAGCAAGTCTCTGCATCTCCACATGTTGTGCAGCAAGCTTCTGTTCCATAACTTCTGGGGGAGGCAATATATCAAAAGGAGGAAAGCCACCTTGTGTTGGGCGTATTCCAGGTCCAAATGAATCGGGATGTATCATGCCAGGGCCTGGATGAGGTCGCCTCAGATGAGGAGGTGGGACTCGACCTTTGCTTCCCATTTTCAATAGCAAATTAGTACCTGCTAGAGAAATCAGGTTAACAAGAGCACATAAAAAAATGTTTAATTGTAAGCGTCAACTATAGTCTAGATTTAACCAGGTACAAGGCCCAAAGCAAATCATTAACTTGATCACCAATTACGAAATAATTTAAGTACCACGTACAGTCTACAGAAACAGATTCAAAGCGAACAAACCACCAGATCACCAATTATTAAATAAATCACATAATAATCAAATGACGGATAGTGAAAAACCATCAAAAATTAATAGCAACATATTACTAACTGACATTAAACTCAGCAATTTTCATGCCAAACTGTGATTACAAGTTACAGAAAACTATAATCAATGTTTGATAATCATTTAAAATTAGTTTATGATCAGAGCTCATTTCGAAGATTTCCCAGAGTTCCATCCATATTTTGAATTCTAAGAAGCAAAAACTCAAAAATGTAATAAGTTGTCCATGAAGTTTGGTTTGATATGAAAATTACAGGAGTTTAAGTAGGAGGACACGATCAGATTGCAGAAATAGAGACAAGGCAAAGAAAGCTAACAGAAACCCCAGGCTAGCTTCTGGCATTTTCTTTGTCTTCCACAAACACCAAGCTCTATAACCACAGCTCATATGGATTACACATGAGCAGAAAGGTTACTCATTCGCTAGTGGAAAGCTTCCTGTAACCACTTGTTCATTTAGGCAATAATGACAGCAGAGAGCTTCGACCATACAAAACCAGGAGGATTTATGATTTTTATATGAAATCATTTTTTGCTTACCCATTATTCTCTTATTTTTCTAACACTAGGTTCTGCCATCATCACTGTTGCTCTTGCCCTTGCCCAAAGCAACCATCCCATAACTAGTTCAGCATGCTTGCTATAAGAAGATATTTTTGGCTTATCCATTATCTTCTTTTTCCTTTCTATTCCTAGCAGCGGCCATCATATATGCTGCTTGTGCTTCAAGCCACCATCTGATGACTAGTTCGGAACACGTTTGGTTTGTCATCTTATCTTTTCTTTGATCAGTTTTTCACCAGTATCTGCCGAATGCAAAATCAGTCATCTTTAATCAACTTAACCAGTTTTTCTACCTTACAAAATTAACAATTAAATCATTAAACATATTCGCTTAATATTCTTTAGATCGTGTATCTCAGATGTTGCAGTTTCAAACTCCATATCCCTAGTTTTGTTGAAAGTTTCTGACAAGTTCCGTAGAAAGGCTTAGGTTAGTTCGAAATAGACCAAGGGAAACAAAACCAACTCTAGCTTCCAGCATTAGTCGTGAAGTAAACAATAAAGTCTATCTTATATTGATTATCCAATCCAATTGGAGTCAATATCTAATACATGTTTAGAGCCCATAGACCCAACAGATTCAGAACAAGTCCAGATAAAAAGCCTTACAAATACTCACCATTAAACCATTCCCAGCTCTACAAGCATACAATAAAAGAATCCGACAACATGAACAATATCTAGAAAATAGCATGAGGGAACCCAGTATGAACCATGCTCTATCACAGTTTCCATTTGCCATAGAGAAGTTGTCTCATATCTGAAAATATTTACCAGACCAATAACCAGAATATCATTACAAATTATATTAAAAAAATCATTTTAATTCTCCTTCGACTAGGCTCAAAGCAAAGTGTCCTATATTACTAATTATTTTATAAAGAATCTCATCCAAAACTCAGCATTCTAAACCCTTCAGAAAAAGAAAATCTCTTATAAGCAATTCCCAAACAGCACTAAGGTTTCTATGTAAGAAAAACTTAAATTCCATACCCTATCATCCGGTAAGCAACACGTTCTCACAGAACAAGGTAAATACATCAACTTAACTATAGCTAATTAGCTTATTAATTCCTACTGTTGGCGTCATACAGTTCCGCATTGAAAATTGTCATCCATAAATTTTCAAATATCAAAGATATGAACAAATAACAAGAGCATCAGAGACAACATCTAGCGGGAGACGATTTGATAATGCAAAATATCAGTTCAAAGTTAACCAGCTCAAAATTAACGGGAAAAAAAAAGGAAAATCTGTAACGACGTGAAATTACTTTACCTAAAAGAGACCTCTTCAACGACCGCCGCTTTACAATAATATTGAAGCGACCAGTTGAATACAGAACGCAGACGGGAGAGAACGAGAGAGCCAGAAGAGAGATTTTGAAGGTAATGAACCCTTCGAATCAAATATCACAGGCAGGTAAGTTTAGGAACCTATTGTCCCACTAGCCCCGACTGTCTAAGCACGACGTCGTATTAAGTGATTGCGAAGGCTAGTGGAAGCGTCCCCTATCAATTAAACCATCTCTATTGAAGCCCAAATGAATTGTCGCCACGTGTCAAAGATGAAACCCTTACCTTAGGCCCAGCCTCTTATTGGCGACAGGCCACCATCGCCAATCCAATTATGTTTACCCTGAATAAACACTATTCATATATGCAAATAATACAAATATTAAATAATTAGATAATTTGTTGCTATAAATTATTATAATTTATTTTAATTAAATTAAAAATAAATTAAGATAAACTGGGAAAAATAGAATAACATTTCTATATAGCTTATAGGATAATAACTTTTGACACAAAAGTTATGAATCCCTATATATCAATACTCATTAAATTAATGAAATTTTATTCTCTAATAATTTTTTATGATTTTTATTTGGGTTAATAAATTAAATTAATAATTTTAATATAGTAATAAAATAATACTTTTTTTAAACACTTTTATATAACTTTATGATCCCATTTATATTATAAAATAATAATTTATAATTTCTTATAAATATAATTCATTAACATATTTTAAACATTACTATTGTGATTTAAGAAAAATTAATCCAATTTCAATCTCTAATTTGTGTTTATTTATATAAAAATCATTTTTAGATCTAGTTGAATTTATTTAATTAAATTAATGCAATAATAAATTTTTAGTTCATTAAATGTGTGTTCATCAAATTGTAAATATACTTTAAATAAATGCATATTCAATTGATTAAATTGATAAAATTTTGGGTTTATTAATTTACCCATAGATTAATACTTTTTTTAATTAATAAATTTTACATGATCTTAAAGCTATTAATTTATAAAGGTTTTACTATATTTATTATTTAATTATTTAAATTAAAATATTAAAATATATTATATAAAGGATATTAATTATATTATACCCTAAACCACAATTTAACAGTCAAACTGAAATACTTTTTCTTATAAAAAATATATATAGAGACAGAGAATTTAATTTGACATCTAATTATTTTGATTTTTTGACTATTGATATTATGTTTGCAAGTCGGGAATCACAAATTTTTTGATGATCATGATCAAATGTGTTAAACAAAAGACATAAATTCAAATTAAACAAGATTATTTTCGAGCCCGCGCCGACAATTTACATTAACAATGGTAACAAAGCGAACTTTGCTCAGTTAAAAAATTTTAAATTCAAATTTAATTAAAAAAACATATTAAAAATTTATTTAAAAAATTAATTTTAATATTCTAATTTATTTTAAATCTGTTTACAATTATCTATATATTACTTGAATTTATTATTTTGTAAATATATTACATTTTAATAATATAACGAGTTTAATTATTTATTTAATATAATTAATTTTAAAAATAAATTAATAAAATAATTTTTAATTAATTAAATTAAAATTAAAATTTAATAACAGTTTTTAAAATTAAATTAAAACTTTAAAGTAATTAAGTTCAAATAAAAGTTCAATGCAATTAAATTTTACAGACAATTTAATATAATTACATAATTACATAAATAGCTTCGTGTATCAAAAATTTGAAATCTAACTCCCGATTAAAATATTAATTTTAAACCTGAATACACCCAAATTCGATTAAATATTATTCAAGCATATCCTATTAGAGTTTAATGGAAGCACCTACCTAATCCCGATTTATTACCATCCCCAATCTACATTCGACATTGTTCTTCTTCTTGCCAAATTACTCTTACAATCTGTTTCACTTCAAGCTAGCCACCTGAGGAATCTTGGCCAAGGATTCTTGTATTTTCTCTTCTGCAAACGACAAGTCCACCAGGTTTCCTTGCAGGTACTTCTCGTAAGATGTCAGGTCAAAATGACCATGCCCACACATTGCCATGAGAATCACCTTTGCCTCTCTGGTTTCTCTGCAATGGAGAGCTTCCCTGATGGTTGCTGCAATGGCATGAGTTGGCTCTGGTGCTGGTATGATTCCTTCAGACCTGGCAAACTGTATGGCACCTGGAAAAATATATGCATTGATGACTATAGGTTGGTTATCTGGTAGTGAGGCTGAGTTTATGATTGAAATGAAATGCTTGTTTACCTTGAAAGCATTCAGTCTGAGCGAGTGCAATGGCCTCCATGAAACCCAATTCATAAACATGTGAGATCAATGGTGCCATACCATGATAGCGTAAGCCTCCTGTGGAAAAGAAAATGGAAAAAAAAAAAAGCATCAGTGAGGGAAAAAAAAAAAAAAAAACAGAGATCTTAACTTACGAGGGCAGAAAGGCATTACCAGCATGAATTGGGTCAGGAATGAAGTCATGCCCAAGAGTATGCATCTTCATCAATGGAGTCATCCCTACTGTATCACCATAATCATATGCATACACTCCTTTAGTTAATGAAGGGCATGCTGCTGGTTCAACTGCTCGAATAACAGGATTGATTTTCCCATTCAGCTTCTCTCGAATAAATGGGAAACTGAGTCCTGCAAAATTTGATCCTCCACCAGTGCAGCCTATGATCACATCTGGGGTTTCACCAATAGCCTCCATTTGTCTAAGGCACTCTTCTCCTATAACAGTCTGGTGTAGCAGAACATGATTTAGAACACTCCCTAGGCAGTACTTGGTATCATCGTTCATGGCTGCAACCTCCACAGCCTCTGAAATAGCTATTCCTAAACTACCAGGGCTAGATGGATCCACCTGAAGGATTTTCTGACCTGCTTGTGTGATGCTAGATGGAGATGGGTGTACCTTTGCACCCCAAGTCTGCATCATTAACCTACGATATGGTTTCTGATCATAAGAAGCACGAACTTGCCACACCTGTAGAAAGATGTAAATGTGGAATTAGCCTGGTCGAGAGCGGAGCCTTCGCAATGATCACATTTACAGGAAACTTCACTGTTACTGTTACCTCGCAGCCAAGACCAAACAAGCTGCAAGCAAAGGCCAGTGAGCTGCCCCACTGGCCTGCACCAGTTTCTGTGACAACTTTCTTGATGCCTTGCTGCGCATTATAGAAAGCTTGTGGGACTGCAGAGTTGGGTTTGTGTGATCCAGCTGGGCTGCAGCCTTCATACTTGTAGTAAATTCTAGCGGGTGTGTCAAGTAGCTTCTCCAACCTCTTGGCTCTAAATTCAACTACACGTGTAAGATATCCTCCATGAGGAAGAAGAAGACTAAAAGAAAACAGAAGTATAACATTGTCTGGTAGCATTCAGAGACCTGATTAAAGGGGTTGGACGCCAAAGCCTGTAAACATCAAGAACTTCATCTGGAATATCAATGAACCTGTCATTGCTTGTCTCCTGCTTAATCACCTCATCAGGAAAGAGAGGAGACAGATCTTCTGGTTTGATTGGTTGAAAAGTTTTAGGATTCAATTGAGGAGGAGGTTTTACTGGAAGATCAGCAGTCAGATTGTACCACTGACTAGGAATCTCAACTGCTGCTGCTCTCACTCTATAGCCACTCAAAGGCTTTGTACCCATTAGCTTTCTCTTCAAGGGAAGATAGCTAAAGCCTTTCTCCTTAGCTGAAGGTACAGAATAGGTCAAGGGAAACAAAGGATCACAAGGAACTAATTGTACCATTTATGAATGAATACTGAAGATTTTCAAGAGTTCACACAACTGAAATGTCACTGCGAGTCATTAAATTATGAAGAGCTTCAACAACTATTACAGTAAGATCACAGTCACGATGCTTTGGTGAAGAAACTCTCAGGAAGCATTGGAACTAAATTGGGTAAGTACGAAAAACCAATTCAATATGACAAAAAAGTAACTCAGACATGATTCACCAGTGTGTTCTCAGTTAAGAACTTCCCAGAACAGTAAGAATAAACTATTCATACTTATTCTATTGTAAAGAAAGGAGGCAGCCCAGTTTTACAACAATACAGTGATGGGTTAAACAAAATATTTGATTTTCCTTTTTCCTTCCAACTTAAGCTAAACAAGCTCAAATAAGTATCTTATATGACCAAAAGCTAGAAACTTTGATTTCAGAAAATACATGCGCCAAGGAAGATGGAGATCAGAAGCTATGAACTTTCATTTTTCCTGAAAAAGTTCTAACTAGATGTCACAACTTGTAAAGTACTCTAGCATTCACACAAATAATACTTAGGTAAGTTGAAAAATAATCGGCCTCAAGGAAATTTCTTTCAATTTTACTGTTGTCTTGTTTTGTCGATAGCATCTGCTATAGAGCAGACAAGGAGACAGTCTGGTAGTCACACATTCAAATCCACTGAGCTGCTCCAACATAATCATCGAGTTATCAAATACCGTTATCATAAAGTTTAGACCCCAAAAGCTGCACCAGCTGCAGTCACTTCATCAAGTATTTCAAGCAATAATGAAACATATTCCATCAGAAAAATAATGCACTCCAAACAAACTTACCTTTCAAATAAAGGGTCGACGAACTTGATGTTTGAAGTGTGTTTGCAGAGACAAGAGACTGAGCAGCCATTTTTCAGATGTTACTGGTTGCACTCCTGGAAGACTAAAATGCCGTGGCGAGATAAAACTTGAGACTAGGGTTATGGGCTATAAGTAGTGTTGCGGGAACGATGGACTGTTGCTCCAAGGCTTTTTGGATTATACGAAGTTCATGAATCCATGAACACAGTGCAGTGCCAATATTTATTACAATTTAAGCAGAGCTGTTAGATGTTGAATTTTACACACAAAATTAGAAAGAAGGCTGGTGACCACTAGCTTTCAAAATGGTACTACATGACAAAGACAAAGAGTAAAGTTATGGTCACTGGTGGGTCCACAGCTGGGGCTTTATTTATGAAAGTTACCAACTTTTTTGTTCATTAGTGCCCTTGACAATCTTGTTCATTGAACTCTCATGCCTTTGATGGGGACATTTATTTTACAGTCAACTTAGCAAGATAGTCATGTTCTTCATGTTCTCGTTATTCACATTTGCATTGAATCCTGTTGGTGTGCCTGAATTCACACTTGAGCATCAAAGTCCCGTCCAATCTCCTTAAAACAAAGCTTTCCACCAGCACATAACAGCTAAGCTTCCTCCAACCATTTTGATCACTTGTAACTTCTACTACTCTCTGCAACCTTACCTCCCTTTCTCCTCCATTAACCCACCCTCCTGCTTCTAGTACCCATTTCATTTTCTCAACAATTGGAATGCTTAAACCTATGCTTAACCTTCTGCCATTGTTTCGGCTCCTGATAGGAGCTCTGTACCAACAAAATCCTCCATGGCTGAGTCTTATATCCCTTACAGCTTCCATGCCGAAGACAAAGTTCACTTCCCTTAGCACAGTTGTGTCCATGTTCACTACATTATCTCCATTGTTAACATTTTCATGAAAATAAATCTGTTCCCAAGATTGCTCAAGTGTCATCTTATAGAACACTGACTTCTTCATCTGGTGCCTTAGCCTGCACTCCTCCCTCACAAACACAAATGGACAGTACCATTCCCCTACAACAACAGAAGCTGAGCGCTTCTTAGAGATAGGGAAGTTGAAACTTGGAAGACGTGATCTCAGGGAGATATCAAGGCCTAGAGCTTCATGCAGTCTCGACCTGTATAACCTTGTTCTCTGAACTTCCCATCCCTTTTTTCTTAGAAATGTGGGAGGGAAACCATCAGAAGCAACAGACTTCGCGAAGAAACTGTGTCCATGATGACGATGGATCTTGATGTGTTGGTATATGTTTCTGTGATCAAATGGTTTTGGCTTGGCATCATTCATTACATTGCTGAAGCAACACATTCCTATGTCCAGCTCCCTCGAACATACACATGCTTGCCTGAAAGTTTGCAGTCTTCTCAGTCTTGCAAGTTACTGAGACTAGTAGAAAAGACAAATTGGAAACAAGACCTACAAGTGATAATGCCCTGACACAATTAAGTAGAGGCAGGAATGCTACTTTTACTCAGCAAAACTACTACATCATGTTAATCAATGAAACGCATAGAAAAGACACTTGAAACTGGAAAAGAATCTGGCTTTGATCAGCCATAACTAGAAAATAGCTAGACAAAGAAACCCAGATAAAGCTTGGCATATGATTAGTTAGCTGGCATATGAAGGAGAGCATACCCTTTGTATTTGCCTTTTGTTCGGATAACATAGTAGCGATTAGCTGATAAAGGCTGATCAAGAACTGGGATGAACAAAACCTTGGTGGCTGAGTTCTCTTTATAATCTGATAAATGAACAACAGCCAATATCTTGTCTTGAGGAAATGGTAGCCATTTAACTCTCCTCCTCTTACAAGCACCAAAGCAGAACGTGTCCTCTGCATCAGCTTCTTCATCAGTTATCACTAAATAACCTGAATATGGACCTTCCGGTGGCTCTTCTGCAAGGGTGTTTCGAGACTTCCGGTACAGAGAAAGAGGCCTTGTCACATACATCTCCAACTCTCTTTGTGTGGGTGATTGAGGACTGAGGACGGTGGAAGGAGGAAGATTTATCTGATTGTTTCCTTATGAAGTAAGAAATAGAAGTTGGGCGTCCTCGATGCTTTATAATGCGAATGGATAACATATTCAGGATACTTTATAATGCGAATGGATAACATATTCAGGATACTTTATAATGCAAATGGATAACATATTCAGGACTACATGGGGCCTCCATTTGCATAATTTTGAGTAGTGGAAGCAAATAGGGAACACGATTGGCAATCCAATCTTAATTAAGCAAAGAAAACGGAAAGTAAGGAAAGAAAAGAAAAGGAGAGACTGCTTACTTTATTGACTACTTTATCTTCCACATGCATCACATCACTCTGCCTGCCTCTGGTTCTATATCAGACCTTCGTTGTCCACAGAAAATTTCATGCAATACTTCTTGTCCTGGTGTCTCAACTAGGTTAAAAGGAGACCTGAAATGAAAGGGAAAAGAAGAAGATAAAAGAGGGCCTGAAAGAAACAGTCCCCCAGAAAGCATGAACAGCAAAGAACCACTATCAATCCTCAGCAACTAAGTTTCCAAAATCAATATTGCTTAAAATTTTATTGTCTCATGAAGCTGGTACACAGGGCTTTTCAGAACCCAGAAGTAGAATCATCAAAACTGCACTATGCAGAAGTTCATCAGTCATTCATGAGGATGAAATGCGAAGAAAAGCCTCTCTCACATCATATTATTGCCAAAGACTGACTGATAATTTGTAGGAACTTGTTACTTGTTCTGCACTGTTAGTGCGAAAACTAAATTTACTTTGCTCAACATCAGAATAAAATTAAAAGACGTTTATAATTTAAAATATTGACACCAGAATTATTATTCAGATTTGTTTGGGAATCCCCAAGTTGCGCAATGGAGCAAGTATAATCTTTGAGCTTGAGTCTAGGCAGCTTATGTGTCTAGTTCAAGAAATTTCTTAATAATTCCCATCATCTCTCCTCCTGGAAACCGCCCAAGACATCCTCTTGCTGCTGCTATCTCATTAAACTCTGAAACTGAATCACCACTGAATGCTACATCTTGTCTGCTTTTTCTGTCTTCTGAAATTGCAATATCTTCGGCTAGATCTTCACCAGCCTTGATGGTTGGAAGAGGGAATGGATCAAGGGAAGTTTCTTGAACGACTGACCCTCCGCCAACTGCACCTACATAGTCTTTCAACCGGCACATCGCAAAAGGAACTGGTTCAAAGCTGTGGTCTCCATATTCAACAGGAGTAGAGTGGTCACCAGTGACACAGAGACAATACTGGAACTTTCCAGTTGATTCTGCTTGCCAGAGGAGATTAGCCAACTGCCCTATTGCTCGATCCACAGCTTCCAAACCTTTGACTTTGAATAAGCTTGCCTTATCATGACCCGCATCATCTATAGCCTGCAAGATTCAGATATCACAGGAATCACATTACTGCAAGAAGAAAAACCTTGTACACAAGAAAGTTCATATGGAAAGGAAAGCGAAGGAAGAAGCAACGGAGGTCCAGAAGGCATGACAGAAGACGTATGAAACATTTCCAGGTCAGGAAACAAATGAAGAAGTGAGATTACCTTAATGTGGAGAAACCCAAAATCATAGCCATCTGTTCGCCCTGGCTTATGCTCATCCTCTCCTGGAACAAACACGCCAGGGCAAGAACTCCATGGAGCTGAGAGTGCCTTAGCTATGGCAGTTGCTTTTGAAGTTAGAAGTGTCCGATAGTCTCCAGTTGCTCCAGGAGCTTCTAGGATGTCAATACCTAGAGATAAGCCCAGCCCAGCTATAATTTTAGTGGGAGCTACCATGCAAGGCCACAAACCATGTTTCTTTTGGAATGGAAGGACCTGCATATCCAATCAGGAAAAGTAGATACAGCTGAAAACACATCTCAAAATTACAAAACCCATAATAATAATTGGATTACAGTCACAGAACACATTCCCCAATGAGTAAAATTTAAGAAATTTGGAATCCTTAAGAAATTTTCTCCATGATGTCCATAAATGATTGAGAGTTCAAGCAACAGACCTCAATTCGGATACCACAACCCCGTAAAAGAACAACATTGGCAATATTCTTCCCTTCTGCGGTCCTTTTTGCATTCACAGGGTGAGAAACCAGAATTCGCGAGATCTCCCTGGATAACTCATTGACAACAGCAGCTGTGTGCTTTGCTTCATCTGTGTCATCTAAAGCCTTAGCTTCCAGAAGCAAGCGGTTGTCCTTCAATGGGTCCGTTCCTGATATATTTCCACTCAATCTCGGTCCTTTCACAACCACTCCACATCTGTGTTCAGTTGCATACCTGTAGAAGACGCTTTAATGTTAAACTTTATTCTATCCCAGTATTTTAATTAGAGGGATCGAGCTTCAAAACAAGAACTGAGGCTGTAGTCTGATTAGAAACCAGAGAACATACTTACAGAAACAAAACCTTGATAACCTGTAAAATGCTTAAACTCCCCCTCTTTTCTCTCATATATTTTTTCTCTTAGAGACAAATCATCACAAAGTGATATGGAGGTTCAAAGTACGTATAAAAATTTTATGTTACAGAAAAAAATCAATAGAATCTGGGATGTTAATCAGCAAGATGAAGAGTATCCATGTCTACATCAATTGACAAGTTTAGTCTGAAAACATCAGCACCTCACTCTAACTTCATACTCAGGAAAAGATGGGAGCGTCATTCCATCCAATGCTGCGCATAGAATAGGCCCTTCTTCTTCAAAATGCCTGTCAGCCCTCCTACTGGTAACTATTCCAGTTTTCCCATCCAAGGTTGCGAAATTTGACTGTAAATCAAACAGACACAATGCAATAGTCTGTGAAATAACCAGTATAAACAAAAGATTTAACATAAAGAATAAGTGATATCATAGATTTAATGTTGGCTCCACCATTTTCAATGCATGAGGGAATTAAGAAATCATTACAACAGTGAGGAATGAAGGGGAATGGATTCAGAAGTATATAATCAATTACCTTGAATGCAATATCTCCAGGTGACATTGCCAATCCAGCGCCCATGGACTCAAATGCTCCTCGTCCACGGTAGTATACTCTTGGGTTATAACCCAATAGAGAAAGGTGAGCTGTATCACTTCCGCAACCCAGCCCTACTTCAACAGGATCCATGAGACCATTAACTCCAGCAGATGCAATGGCATCCAAATTAGGTACATTGGCTGCTTGCAGAGGAGTCTTGTATCTGAATCTCGGCAGTGATACATCTCCCAACCCATCAATCAGCACAAATGCCACTCTTCTCTTGGGCTCTGGAGGACTACCCATACTTCTCTAAGCCAGTTCTGCTCAAAACATTAACAATCAGGTCAGTAAATCATCAAATATCTACAGCCAGGATAAAGTAAATGAAAGCGAAATATTAAACATTATGAGAAAATAAGAAAATTTCTGTGGATTAGAACTATCAGATTTCATCCATACCACTGAGAACACATATATTGATCATGGTTATACTGTCATCTTATTGTTTTTGAGTTCAGTAATAGCTGGCTGCAATCAGTCTTAGGATGCAGACACTAACATAAAAATCCCTGAGAGAATATTCAGTCAACTGAAGAGGGTAAAAAAAAAAACAGGATTACAGGCTCACAAGTTGGCAAATTTATTATCTTTAGCTAAACGATCAAATATTCAACAATCTTCGGCACAATCTGCAACTTAAAAGTAGGAACTCATGGGGAAGAAGCAGGCTTTCACACTAAAAAGCATTGATTTGTAAAAGGCAATCAAAAACTGAGGTTTATGTTAGAAGAGGAGTTAAAATTCAGAGCAAATTGTAAATGGGTTTCTCTACTGACAAGCTAAATCAGAAGAATTACAATAAAAAGCTGAAGAAGGAAGCTGTCCCGGAAAAACAGAAGACGATGAAACAGATTCAACAATTAACAAGCACACAACAAAATCAACTCTGTTAAACAGGATGCTTCAATCGTAGGACAAATTTAAGAGAACCAAAAAGAAATCATGGCTCATATGATCTGAATGAACATGTATACTGCATAGCAGAGAAATTATTACCTCAAACACGCTTCAATGGCGATTAATCCAGGCGTTGTTTGGGTACCCTAATCAATCTCGATCCTGCACAGCAGCATCCAGCAGTAAAGAGAAAGAAGAAAAAGGAAATAAAAGTTTCGAAATTTTATGCAAATATAGTGTCTTTTTCCCTTGAGAATCTCCCATAAGGAATTAAAAAAAAAAAAGGAAAAATAGTATGACGTGGGTGTCTAGTGTTACTGGGTGACACAACTGGTGTTCCGTTGGAAGTGATGTCTGGTTACGTCTCAAACATGGGCTAAGGTTTTCAGTTACTGATTCGGACATCTTGTTTCTATTTCCTTAAGGAAAAAAATGTGTGTTTTTTTTTTAATTCCAATTACCCAGTCGATTAATAGTAGAGTGAAATATCTTCAAGGGTTCTCTCTCATGGGAATCTAAAAATAGTAGTACACGCGCTTACGCTCGTGGTTGCAGCTAGTGAATTTTGAACGACGTGATCTGTTCGCAGTCGGAGATCTTTTGCTCTGTTGTACTCTTTGTGAACATTACGCGCCATGCATATTCTCTCTCCCTGTAATTAAAATTCTGAGTTTCCAGCGTTTTAACAAAAGGGATGCCCCGTCTGCTCCTCTTTTACGAACATATTGGAAAGCAAAATTTCTGTATCGGCACTCAATTCATATCCTAATTCTGATATCCAGAAGATTTCGTTTGAAGAAGACCCACCAAACAAAGAAGTGAAGAGAGTATTTGGACAATTTCAAGATGATGATGTTACTGCGTGTGGTTCGCTCGCAGGACTCGGTTTCCAGACTCTAGTGAGTGCTTATCATTAATGTGCTTCTAACTACCGAATCTTGTTATACTTAATGAGGTAGCTGATGCATAGAAGTCTTTATGCTTGTTAATAATGTAGCTTGTATTATGAGTTGATTTATCTTCCATTTTTGCTCAAAGTAAGATATTGGGATGCTTCTTGAATGGGTTTTTCTCATATCGATGTATTAGGAAAAAGTGTCCATCCAAATTGAGGTCCTTATCATGGAAGTACTTTGTTTTGATTTTTCTGCGCTTGATCAGTTGCTGTTCTATTTCCTTCTTCATTTTCTAGCATGGAGGGCTGAAATAAACCAAGTTGACTGTTGGGTTTGTCCTTCGCCAATGGTAAAATAGTTTCTTATGTGGTTTGAGTGACGTTGTAATGCAGTGACCAAAGGTTGAAGGATTCAGTACTAAGACAAATTAAACTTTCAGGGGAATTAGCAGTTGATAGCATGGCAAAGAGATACTATTCATACTGTATGAGATAAGGAGAGAGAATGAAGAGTGCAAGGGAAGTGGAGATGTTTTAGGACTACCATGGCCATGGTGAAATACCTATCATATTGTCATGGGTAATGGTTCTGCTACTGAATAGGCTTCAAGGTGCCAAGTGTATGAGCATTTGTGTATGTTGAAGCAATTGGTAACCAGGATGATGGTGTTACCCTTACCATAGATGAGGAGCTTAGTAAATGAAAATAAATGCTCTTGTAGAACTAGAAGGGGGTCAACTGAAAGCTAGTTAATGCCGTTTGTTGGTGTATCCAAGATGGTTTACTCATGTACCAGTGATGACTGATAAATGCTCCAGTGGGCAGTCGGCATAATGCGGCAAATCTAAAGATAGGGTATGTTTCAAGTTGGAGGCATCAAGTGGAAAGAATTAGCAAGATAATTATGGGTAGTTCTAAGAAAGAAGTTTCTGAGGCTTAGCAGATAAAATGGCTCCAAATTGTTTTGAATGTTGGAAGGAGCTTTAAGTTATGGGACTATGATGGCATTAGGCCTTGTCAAAGGTAGGCCATGGGCTTTAAACATCCTTGAGAAAAGAGGGTTCAATTTTCACACAACTGTCTGTTCTTTGTTTATCTAATCTTTTTTGGTAAATAGTGAATAAGGGGTTGTAATACAATTTAATTTCTGGGTTTGGACTCTTTGGGAAAGAATGATTCCCATGCATCTGTGCAGAAATTATTTGGGAATGACACTGGATTTGGGATGTAATTTGAGTTTAAACCTGACAATGCCACTGTTAGAGGCTTAGAAGTCCTGAACTATATGCAGACCTTCTTACTACATGCAGATAAGCTGTTTGACCCTCTGTATGGCCTCACAATCTTATGCATCCTTTCTTAAGATTTGAACAAATCAGTGAACCTCAAATTGTCTACTTGATGACACATAGTGTTTCATTTTCTATCTGATAGGCAAAAACAGGACCTACTTTCTGCATACTTCTTACTGTTGTATTAAACATAACTTTGTATGAATGCTATAATCGTATAGAGAAATTAAGGATAACAGTTCCAGATTTGCTACCCCAAGACTCTGAAACCATAGCTGGAGATGGTGCCATTTTGTTTGTTTTTCCTTCGTTTCTCTGTTTCTATCTCGTAAAAGTTGTTTCTTCCATTCGTTTTGGCAGAGAAATCTTCAACCCATGAGCTAATGCCACCCAATAGTTTATTAGCCAAGAAAATTAGCATTTTTTCCTCTACAAAGAATCAAATAATTACCCCATTTTGCTTGCCCACTATGATTTGACTCAAACCAAGCTGAAAGGTAGTCAAATATGTATATAAACCAAAGTCAAAACTAAGTTAGATAAACCTAAATTCAATTCAATTATAAATTTAAAGTTAAATTAAATTAAATTCAAGTACATATCTAAAATAAATTAAATTTATTATAAATTACTATGTGAAAAATATTTATTTCATTATAATAAAGGTTCTACCATCATATTTTATGTCTTTCCTTTGTAGTAAATTGATAACTTTTAACAAAATTATTAATATGATATTGACACTGAATGCTGACAAAGCTCCACATGGGTTGGAGAATGTTAGCTGTATGTCTTATCTTCTCATTAATTACTTTCCATCTAAGAATTCTTAGTTGACTCCCGGGCAAAGGAAAAGGAAATAAGAACTACCCAGAGAAATTCATTAGAACATTACAAAATACTAAAGAAAATCAGAATCGGGAGAGGTTTTTGGTAGGAAAAGCGAAGAAAAGTTTCTATATATTGTTTGTTTCCCGAGAAAGTGACGGAAAATTTGAAAACAGGTCATGCAAAGAGGCATTTATGCAAACCCACGTGGAGATTTGATCCAGAATCTGTTTCATAGCTTAAAAATCGTGGCAACATTCCATTTTCTTGCACTAGCTGTCAAATCTCTGGCCTTCACTGACTTGGTAACTTTTACCAGTTGATCCTTCTCTTTCCCTATATAAACCGACCAGGCAGACCTTATCAGCTCCATTTTCGTCCCGTCTTCTGTGCCTGCCTGCTTGTCACCCCTGTCTGGTTCACAAGCACCTGCACCCATTGATAGTTGCCGGAAGAGAGTTAGTAAATCTTAATCGATCAATCTCCCTTTGCTTACTTTTATGGGTAGCCGTTTTCTCCGGCCAAGTCTCCTCCGTGATCACCTCCGCTGTTTCTCCAGGCGGCTCAACACTGCTCCCTCTCCGATCTCCGCCGTTGACGACACCCACGTAACCTTCCAGGAAAAACTCCAACCGTTACCCACTATTGAAAAGCCACCCGGCGTTGCAAAACCAGACAAGATCCTTGATCTTTCCGACCATGAGAAGCTCTTCGCCTCGGTGTCGACCGGAAAGTTGCTGCGTGCGACGGCCAACCTGCACGTGGTGGGAATAGAACCGATGGTGGATTTAGGCATGTGGATATTGACCTCTAGGCTCATGGATGTTAAGGTGGTGCGCGACATGATTCTCGCAACGGTAAAGCATACGTTCTTCGAACACTTTTGTGCCGGAGAGAGCGCGGAGGAGGCTGCGCAGTGCGTGAGGAGGATCCATGAAACCACTGGCTTGAAAGGGATGCTTTTTTATGGTGTGGAGCATACTGACAATAACGCCGCTTGTGATCAGAACTTGAAACGGTTTCTGGAGACTGTTCAATCTGCTAAGTCTCTCCCTCCTCCTTCTGTAAGTTTTTCATGTCTTTCTGGTCAGAACCTGCATGTCATGCTTTCTTTCTCTTGGCAACCAAACAACTCTTAAAGATTTCGTTCACATGTTTTTATACAAATTAATCTGTTCAACAGGGCTTGTTGTTGTAGATCATATCATTTAACAGGCTCTGAATCTTCTGGAATTCATTTACTTTCAGAATTTCTTTGTTATTTGCATTAATCCATGTAAAGTCGTCTACATAAGCATTCATGCCGGGTGTGGGTCCGTACACGTAAAAGCTGGACAAAAGATAAATTAATTAATGAACGATGAAATAGATATCTACTGCTTGATTAATCTTCTAATTGAAAAAGAAAATAAAATAAGCATTTTTGTCATTTTCGTTTCTTTCTGGCAAACTCCATAGGTAATTTTAGTTATAATTCCTTTGAAACAATTGAATTTTCTCTGATCATCTGTGAAAGTGAACCCACCAAAGATAACGTTTAAAGTCTGAATCTTCTCGCCAAAAGGAAGATTCCAAGAATCTGACCTGAAAGCTTGAAGAACAAAGAAAACTCATGTCTTTGTCAATCCTTAGCTTGTTTTCTCCATCACTGACTTGGTCAAGTTTTGTTTTGTTTAGTGTGTTCTTTCAGTTTTCTCACCATTTTCCCGGAAAATTTACAGGTGAGCTCTGTGATTGTGAAAATCACTGCAATCTGCCCCATCAGTGTGCTCAAGCGAGTTAGTGACTTACTTAGATGGCAATACAAAGACCCTTTCTTAAAACTTCCATGGAAGCTCAACACCTTACCAATTTTCACTGATTCCAGTCCTCTGTATCATACCCTCCAAAAACCAGAACCATTAACCCAAGAAGAAGAGCATCAACTCCAGTTAGGCCATGAAAGACTGCTAAAACTCTGCCAGGACTGCCTGGAAGCCAGTATTCCTTTGATGATCGATGCAGAGGATACATCTCTGCAACCTGCCATTGATTACATGACATATTCTTCTGCAATCTTGTACAACAAGTATGAGATGCCAATTATTTATGGAACAACGCAGGCCTACTTGAAAGATGCAAGAGAAAGATTGTATTTAGCAGCGAAAACAGCAGAAAAATTAGGAGTTCAGATGGGGTTTAAGCTGGTAAGAGGTGCTTATATGTCAAGTGAAGTCAAGTTAGCTTCTTCCTTGGGCTATGAATCTCCAGTGCACAACAGCATCCAGGAGACTCATGATTGCTACAACGACTGCGCCTCGTTCATGCTAGAAAACATCGCTAAAAACTCCGGTTCAGTTGTTTTTGCAACACATAACATCGAATCAGGTAAAAATCTCAAAAGACCTAGTAAAATCCAACAATGTTTAGTAAAATCCAGGAATTGTAATGGCAGGTGTTCATGAAAACCAACAGGGCAACTGGCTGCTACCAAAGCAAGAGAGTTAGGGATAGAGAAGAGCAATGAGAGGCTTGGATTTGCTCAGCTATATGGAATGGCAGATGCACTTTCTTACAGTCTGAGAAATGCCGGGTTCCGTGTGAGCAAATACATGTCTTTTGGACCTGTAGATATGGCTATGCCTTACCTTGTAAGGAGGGCTGAAGAGAACAGAGGGATGCTAACTACTGCAGCCCTCGATAGACAATTAATGAGGTAAACAAAACTGAATAATTTTGCAATAAACCGATAGCACGAAACTAATCTATTGGGTTTTTTTTTTTTTTCTGGTGATTTTTCTACAGGAAGGAGTTGAAGAGGAGGCTAATTTCTGGGTTGCTTTAGTGTAAAGATGATGGCTGTAGGGATAACAAGGACAGCAATTTGTCAACAGATTTCATAAATAAAGTATGTAAGAGTTGTAATCTTTGGTGAATTCCTCTGTTAATAAAACTTGTTTTTAGATCTTTGGCATGCTTCTTCTCAAATTTCAACTTCATAATTTTGTTTTCTGATGTGGGTCACTGCTAAGTTTTCTTTGCAAAATGAAAATCCATGGTCTTCCCAATGCAGACATTAATCTGCATGGAGCATAAGCACATGTGCTGTCCGTATCAGATGCCAAACCTAATAATTTTTGGATAATATATTTTAGTTTCGAGAGATACCCGAAATCTTGAGATGTTTCCAATAAAGCAAACTCCAGGAAATAAAATATTAAAGCAGTGAAGTGCTTTGCCACCTAAACTACACATGTTTTTTGCTTTTATTCCATCTGTCCTGAAAAGAATTAACTTCAGAGAAATAGAAGTACTGTGCTTCATACAGGATTATCAAAAATGGGTAAATTATCTTAACACGATTAGTTTCTATTTACCGACACATCTTAGGAACTTCTACGAAACTATTCAGAAGATTAAGGATGTTATGCGACTAAAATAATGTCATTGATATCTATCCAGAACATTCAAATGAGAAAGATGGACAGAGAGTGTGCGGTCAGCTCAGTCACCAGCTCACCTTGTCTGGTGACTTTGTGCCTATGCCTTCACTTACTCAAAATCTGAAAGAAAATCATTTCCTGTCTCTACAATGATTGAAGAAACGATTCAGAAAATGACAATATACAGCCAGATCCTCTAATACAAGGAGAATGCTATCATCACAAGGTTAAACTTGCTTTAAAGTACGGTTTTCAGTACTAACATTTCAACGAGAACTCGTGTATACAGTTGGCATCAAACGTTTGCCCCATGTGTAGGCTACTGTCCAACGACTTAGAGTAAAGTTGGGCAATCTAGATAGAAGTCATGACAAGCAGTCTCATTAACAAGTCAAGTAAATGCACTGTATTGATCTTCCTTACGTGTCAGTTTTACGTGCAAGAAAGAATATGCAGTACACATAAGCAGATAAGGTTGTTTTCTCTAATCGGACCATCTTGAAGAACTTGCAATCACTGACCACACTAAATGCTTCAGGAAAGTGGCTAGAGACGAGGAGAAAGATCTCAAATCAAGTGGGTGATATTGATAATATAGAACAATTTTCAGAAGAAAGCTTTCTATGTGCTGTAACTAAACGTAAAGTCCAATGTAAGATACACAAGAACAAGATTGTCCTGTAAGCTCCTCAAGCAAATTACGAGGAGGGAATCCAAGGCACTTGTCTTACTACTGGAAATTATGGACTGACACCTGAAGTGATTGTCAGAATCACATCAAGTGGATTTCCAGCAATCTGGCGAATCATTGGTTAGCTTGGGGATGTGATGCAGATATGCTGACTAGATGGGCATATCATTTAGGTTTCAAAAATGACTCGATAACGCAAGAATCAACCTTCCAGGTAAATCTCAAGCTATATTTAGCTAAACAAGAATCCACCTAAGATTTCATTTCTCTTTGCCACTTTTCCTTATTTCAATTCTGTGCTATGCTAGTGAATCTATACAGATACTGATGCTACCAAACAATACAGAAAAGGGAAGATAAAAACGAACTGGAAAAGACATTTTTCCACCTGGAAAAATATGGTGGTGCTTGCTGAAGGCCATGATTCTGTGAGAATAAGATGCCTCAGCAATGTGCATTCTGATGACAGAAAGGAAGTAACGTAAGAACTACATTTCTAATGCTCTCAAAGCATTGACTTAGGAGCCTGGAAGAATACATTGTTCTGGAAATACAAGATTTATTTATTACTTTTTGATGACAAACATACTTATGCAGCAGAAGTATAGTGCCATATATCACAAAATTAGAAGGAAATGAGGGAGATGAAAAGGGAGGATGAGTGATATAGAAGCCAGAGGGGTAAAACTTTCGATGGTTTGAACACCCATTTCTTGAGTAGCTTGTTAACATTTGATGATGATTTAAAAGCTGAAATTTGGATGATCCTCTTGGTCAATGGATACCTATAATTATAACTAATCACCTCTAGGGATATCAATTGTGAAGTGCAAATAACTTTTCATGATGACTGAACATGTTGCCATATTCAGAGAGGATATCCAGATGCTAGTTCCAGCACCCACAGGGTGTGGAGGACAAAGCACTCCCACTAAATTCAAAATATATATCTCATGAGCAGAAGATTACAAACAGAAATCAAAAGATTTATGATAGAGAACCTCCAAAGTAGTTTAATGTAAAAATTAATGCAAAAGCACCAAAGAGGCAAACATACTCATTAGCTCAGAGTTTGATAGCCTAATGGCCCTTGTAAGCCATCCTGTCTTTGATCATTCTGACCCATCAAAGATGGCACCCAAGGAAATAGTTTACCTAGCTCCTTGCTTAATTTAGTAGATCTCAGCTGCTTACTATTGATCCCAAATTTTGCTCTTTCAATGGCTTCCATTATGTCTTCTCTGGTCACAATTTCACCACCTATAAGAAACCAAAGAAGAGACAAATTCTAAACTGAAGGAATCTGAAGCTGCTAAAGAGTAAAAACTTGCATCATACCCAAAAGGAAAAGGTAGAAGAACAGTGATTAAAAAAAAAAAAGTGTTAGCTGGATAGGCAACTCTTATGAACTTAATGAAGACAAGCAAAACTTCAGATAAGATGAGTGCAGATTTTTCTTCTGAAAGATTAAGTCTAACATTATCAATAGCTATTTAAATGTAATAGTACCTTGCATACCGCTAGAAACCCGAGAGCAAATTGAATTTACAATATACTTCAACTCACCTCTACGAGCAGCAAGCAAAGCAGCTTCATTGACAATATTTGCAAGATCGGCACCAACAAAACCTGGTGTGACAGAAGCAACTAAGTCGCTTATAAGATCTATATCTTCCTCCAGAGGAACACCTCTCAAATGTACAGCCAAAATCTTTTTTCTTCCATCCTGATCTGGTTCTCCTACAATAACTTTTCTTGAGAAGCGACCAGGACGGCAGAGGGCTGAATCCAGTGCTTCGGGGCGATTAGTTGCTGCTATAACTACCACTTTCATGTCTGACTCAAACCCATCCATCTCAGTAAGCAACTGCAAAGGCAAAAGCAGGCAATCAAATCAGCTCAAAGCATAAAACAGTCCCTTAACTACC
Organism: Moringa oleifera; assembly: GCA_021397835.1. Classification (NCBI taxonomy): domain Eukaryota; kingdom Viridiplantae; phylum Streptophyta; class Magnoliopsida; order Brassicales; family Moringaceae; genus Moringa; species Moringa oleifera. The sequence continues at coordinate 5,140,084 of JAJFZO010000094.1, forward strand.
TAACCAAATAAATAACAAATGAAAACTTGATTCATTTCAAAAGATTTCCCAAGAATTGATTTATAACGTTCAAAAAGCATCTGAACATTAAAAGATATAAACTAAAAAGAAAAAAAAGTTTAGTTCTGACGTTGTTGCCATTTAGAAACAACTAAAAATGCCCTTATAGAATAAGGTTACACCCTTCAAATGTAAAATGTCACCAGTCAAGTGGCTTGATCAAATTGTTAGCAAATTTTACATGATGAATGCAAACACTACAAATGATGGATATAGATTAATGTCAGCTCACCTGGTTCAGTGTTTGGTCACGTTCATCATTGAAACTCCTACCACGCTTGCCACCAACTGCATCAAGCTCATCAATGAATATAATAGATGGTGCAGATTTCCTTGCCACACCAAAAAGGTCTCTGATGCGTGCTGCCCCTCTTCCAACAAACAATTCCACAAATTCACTGGCAGAAACAGTGAAAAATGGCACTCCTGCTTCTCCAGCAACTGCTCGGGCCAGTAATGTTTTCCCTGTTCCTGGGGGACCCACCAATAATACACCTCTAGGCAACTTTGCTCCTACCTTTTGGTAATTTATAGCTCCTTGAAGGCACGAGACTATCTACATCCAAGAACTGTATCAATAAAAGTCCCAGAAAACAAAATAGTTGACTGGAAGAAAAATGCTTGATTACTCGGTGAATAAATAGAGCATACTAAGTTTGCAACCATGAATACAAAGTAATAGCCACTAGGAAAGTAAACTGGAATGTATAAATAAACTGATCTTAGCCAGGAAGAAAAAAGAGCTGATGAGACTCAATACAATAAACTGTTTATGCTTTAGATTCATATAGATCAGGAAGCTTTGACATAGGTATAATAGACAAGCCATAGTGCCCACACCCAATAGAAAAATGCTTACTACATGCAGCTTATATTCAAATTGCCATTTGCAATACCCAAAAATATATCGTTTTTGAGTCATTACTGTTATCAGTATCATTCAAGAATTTTCAATAAGCTTGCCAAAGCATACAGCCAAACCAAGAAATACTTGATGGAAAATAAAAAATTAAGTACTTCATTGTTCGCCTCACAAAGAAAGACTAGAACTTGTTGGTCCCATTGAAGCATGTCTCAAGCTCCTATCAGCAACCTCACAGGTTATACTAATGCAAGTAACTATATCACCATAAGAACAAATTTAAAGCAGCTTAGACAAATCCAAATTGGAGCTAAGATCAAATTATTACCCCATGCAGTAGATGGTCATCCTATATCACACGTGACGGATAGAATTGTTTGACTGTGTCTCACTGTACATCAATCTATTTATTGAACCAATTTTTTATATTCAGCCACATCTTTGGTCCAAATTAGAAGTTCTGAATCGTGTTAAGTAACTCCCACCAATGATTTTGTTTTGGGACTTACAAATATGCAAAGCAATTAAATTCTTAATTTAAAAATTAAAAACTACTATAGTGTACATTACCTTCCATTATTTCAACTAAGGCCCTCGGGAAAAAAGTGCTGATTGGAAATCGACATCCAACTCCGACAGTTCAATTTGACCTTTAATTTAAATATTGTTCAAAATAAATATAAAATTAAATCATATCTAACGTTTTACCCCTTGAGATCTTGACTCCTTCCACATCCTAAAATTTCATCAACAAAAAGAGAAAAGAAAGAACAAATCCATGTTTCAAGTGAAGTTTTGGACCACATTTTCATTTATACCGGTGCTCCCAACGTTTCTCTTTCTGCTTTGTCTTATTATTAGGTTAAAAAAGACGCACTGCAGAATTAGCTAGTCGGATTTAAAACAACCCACAAATTACAATCAAAATATATAGATAACCATTATCATAAATACTATAGCATAACAAACTATTCCCCTTCCCCCCACCCCCAAAAAAAAAAAAAACGCCAAAAAAAAAAAAAGAAACAGAAACAGAAAGAAATTAACAGTTGACTATATTTTGAGATGTGTAGAAAAAGCAGAGACCAACAGATGTCACAGCTTTGACACCTGTTACCTGATCAAACCAAAATAAATAACAGAATCTGAAGTAATATCAACAAATCACATGGATAAAGTTTGTTTATCTAGCTTTGACAGTTAAATCATTTTCATTTTTTCTTTTTTTGGATAACGAAGCTTTGACAGTCAAATTATGCAAGTAATTTCCTCTTTCTGGTCCAAAGCAGCTAAAAGTAGTTGCTACTAATCAAAAAGATCTCAAACTGCAAAATGTTGGTAGCCCCTTTAAATGGTATTTTATACTCACTTCTTTAGAAAGTTTACATTTTATATAAACACCATACATGCATGTGTAAGTATTCTGTGTTTTGCATCTTTCGCATTAATATCAGAATTTATGTGGAGTAAAAGAGAGTTTCAAACATACCCACAACATCTTTAAGGAAGTTGAACTCCACATCAGCTATTAACCAATGACTCAAAAATGCAACTAACGAGGAGGTATATACGCCAAAGATTTGGACATCAGGCATTTAAAAACTAACAATACATGTTAACGGTTGCACTGCCTTGGTGCTACATAAATGATATATATTTTTTGTTCCTGCTCAAAAAGAAAAAAAGCAATTAACTAACAAATATTTGATTTTATTTTTTTATAACTCGAGAATAATATACATACCTCCATAAGCTCTTCCTTAGCAGCATCGACGCCCTCAACATCATCAAAGCCAACCATCGGATTATTCGGTCGCCTTCTTTTTGCAGGGCTATTAGCAGCAGAAAGCTGACGGTAAAGAAGCCACATTAAAGGAGTCAATGGGATCCACAGAGAGATTATGGTAATCAATGTATTCCTCATTGAAAGCAAAGCTGATTGAGGAGCTGAGCTGTATGTAGTTCCCTTTTGTCTCATCAAACTAAGAAGAAATTTCTCATCATGATCTACTTTTCTTGTTGAGTACTGCCACTCAGGGGTGGAGGCTTGAGTCCTTGTAAATTTCTTCAGTACACGAGCCTTCAGTGCTTGGCCAGCACCTGCACCATCATCTCTTGCAACTGAGACTGTCTCAGCTACACCCGCTTTCGGTTCACTTATTTCTGGTGAATTCTCTTCTGAAATTTTCCCATTTGGAAGATTTTCCACATTTGTATTATAATATATACGCCGAGAACCCTCCTCAAGTAACAGCTTCGTAACAGACCCACTTTGAAGGCTTGTTATAAGTTCTGAATATGGAACAACACATGGAGATGGCAAAGCTGTTAACTTCAGAAACAAACAACATACCCCCAGTGCCATACATATTGCTGTTGTCAAAGTCACCCTTTTTATATTCTTCCTAAGAAACATCCCAATACCATTCAACACTGACCTGACAGATACTCTCTTCATTCTCATAGTCAATAACCGCAGCCTTGGGCGCAGCCTGAGCACAAATCTCTTTCTCCCTCTATTATTCTCCTTTTCCCCAAACTTGGTTTGTTTACCTCCACCATTTCGGTTCATCAGCCGCCGAACTTCATTGTTAGAAGACAACCCATGTTGAGACTTACAACAAACGTAATACCCCACCAAGGGAACTCCAATTTTTCCAGCACTAAGCAACCTACACTTACTGCTACCAAACAACAAATTGGGTGTTTTACTATAACAAACACTCCCGCATTTCCACAAAGATTTTGTTCTTCTAAGGTCAATTACACAGCTTTCTTGATTAACCAATCGTCCGTTATTGCATACAACAGAAATAGTAGCCATCTATAACAAGGATAGCTATACAGTAATCATCGAGGAAATCCAAAAACACGAACTAGCTGCATGAGCTCGTTAAACCAATCAATTACTAAGATTCTAAGCAACAATAAATCGGAAAAAGAATGTACTTCTTAATTCTGGGACAAAACCATCAAGAAGAGAGCTTTGGGTACAAGAAGAGTGTGTTACCTGGATGTATCAGCTCGTGAAAACGGAGATGAAACAGAGATTCAAAGAAAGATAAGAGACGATATTGGGTTTTTTCTTTATATGAATATCTCAACTCTCAAGGCTCACAATAGTAACCATTATCCACATGCCAAGAAGAGGATGCCTGTACCAATATTCCCTTGGATCAAGGTCTTGCTGTATAGCAGGGCCCTTAGCCTCAAGAAAAGCTTTGGGCTTCTTTAGGCTAAGGGCCGGCTCGGGTCGATAATTTGCGAATCAAGTTTGATCCAATTTATTATTGATGAATTTTATAAATTAATGGGTTAAATTGGGTTTGTCTATTTTCAAAAAATATGAGTTATAATTTATTTACAAGCTTAATTTGCTAGATTTTATATGAGCTATTTTCGAGTTTTAAATGAGTTTTATATAGGTTATCTTTTAGCATGTGTTTTATTTAGATTTTATATAGATTTTATATATTTCTATATAAACTTAATAAAGATATAAGTAATATTTTATAAATTATATTATTTGTTATTTTAATATAATAATTGTTTGTATATAATATTAAATAATTATATTTAATTAAATAAATATAATTTAAAAAATTTGATGCATTACTGTAAAATAAGCAGATTTCATCTAAGTTAACACCTACTTACTTATCAATTATATACATATCTCAATTTTATATTGTAAATAAGTATATATTTAAATTAAAAATATTACACAAACTTATATCTATTATGCTACTTTCAATTTTTAGTAAAACTATTATCATTAAATTCAGCTCGACATATATTAATAATGCTAATTGTTTTGTCATCTCTTTCAATCTTGTATTGTTTTGTATTTTTCTTTATTAAATTCAAATATTTCAAGATATATAAATGCTTTAACTGTAGAAGGTGTCAAACTCGTTTTTGTATTTGACAAATAATGATTATAAATTAATTTAATTATATTTATGAAAATAACATTTATTAATAATTTAATTAAATAAACTTAAATATGAGTTTTAATGAATTGATCCAAATACAAACTGATCTAAATATGTCGTAATTATAGCCTGAGTTTAATTTTAATGGACCGGTCTAAATGTGATTCGATAGTGATCTAATGATAAATTTTGACAAATCAATTTATCATATGGTTCATTTCAAAATTTTAAGCATATGATGTGATCCATTATTCAAATGAATGCCTCTAATTTGGTCTTAATAAAAAATAAATTGAATTAAATCTGTTAAACTAAATTGTAAAGACAGACGGATCTTGAATCAAATAATGAGCTCAATGTAAATGTAATTCAATCATACCATTAAAAAAAACTAATTTCAATCAACATAATAAAACTTTAAAAAATAAATTAAATAATATGTAAAAATTATCAATTAAATTTATAATAGTAATAATAAATTTTTTTTAATATTATATAAAAATCATATCATTTATTTAAGTCACATCAAATTAAATTATTATAAAATTTTATAAATTAAATTATATTTAAAATAATTAAATTTAATTTTTTAGGAATTTAAAAATAATTATTAAATTAAATATTTTTACTTATTTTTTAAGAAAATAAAGCCAATGTATTAATGAAAACAAGCTAATGAGACAAGAATTAATAAAGTAAAATATTCAATAAAATAAAAAATGTAATTTCGAATTTGAAAATAGCCGAGTTGGAGTAATGAAAACTCGATGAGCTGTTATCAGACAGTCCAAAGATCAAAACAAAAGGGAACAAGTAAAAGCCATACAAAAGCAATCAAACGCCGACGTTCCCTGCAGCGTCTCTGCCATCATATCACTATTATGAGATAACAGTTTTTCATTTGCGTTTTCTTGGAAAAATGTCATTTTCTTCGGTCATAGGACCCTGATTGGTTTGAAATATACCAACTACCATTCGTTTTCTTTTTTATTTTCTTTTTGAATCTCAATTTGTTTATCGGAAGACATTGCCCATTGATCTCAGACTGCAAATTCACAAAACCCAGGTGTTGTTTCCTATCTTTTCTCGTTCGAGAGTGTTATTCTCACGTTATTTTTCCTAATCTTATCATTGGATTTGTGGATAAATTGAAATTTTTGGGTTGAATTCTTTGTATGTGTATGCAAAATTTTGCATTGGTGGGTTTGGTTTCTCATGTTGGTTCTGACGTTTCCTTTGAAATTCCATTTTGCCTTCTTCTTAGGGTATTCCCATCTCTAATTCCGCCTTAGCTTCTTCTATTTTAATTTGGCCTTTCGGTGTCCGAGTTTCTTATTAATTAACGTGGTTGTTATACATTTCTATGATAAGCTAGGAAGCAGGTCATTAGTGATTGTTTGATGGGTCATATTCATTTTGTCCTCTTTTAATACCATAACTTGAGCATCTTTTTAAGAATGCATGAATGTTTTTTTGTTGTCTTCGTTTTTGTTTCTTGGATTTCACTTCCCTTGGCTGCCTAGTTTTTAACATAGTCGTCGTTGGTGGTGATATCATAGTTTTCATACATTTAATAGTTTCCTGATGACAAATGCGAGTTGCGCCAATGTGTTTGAATGTTTTCTTCTCATGGAATAATTGCAAGTAGATTGGGAATGTTCTTCTGATCTGTCTTTGAGTGATACATTGTAAATATCATTTATGGCCAGGTTTTGTATATTTGTTACTTTCCAGCTCTGCTTTTTCACTTATACAATTTTGCAGTTGGATTAAAATTCTTACTTGCTTTCTTTTAGTGCATTCAGATTGCCTCATTATGTCTGGTCTGAAAATTTTCAGTGGGTCAGAATGTTGAGGAAAACAAAGTCATTTCATCTTCCTTTTGGCACGCCAGAGCTTCATTAAGATAGTGGGATGGAAAGGAGAAGAATAGATGACAATGAACCTGGACCACTGCCTCCTCCAAGGCCCTTGGACAGATTTGGGTTTGTGAAGCAGGATGGTCCAGAAGGTTTAACAAAGACAAGGCCAGCTGCTGAACATGAGAGGTATGCTTTTCTAGCAAATAGGATCTTAAAGTTATGGCTGGAATGAATATGAATGTTCTACCAATGAATTTTTTAATGCTTATAAACACTAATCATGATTATTTGCCGTGGATACTAAACTTTTTCAGGGAGGAAAGAAGGGTTAGAAAATGGAGGAAGATGATTGGGGTGGGAGGGAGTGACTGGAAGCACTATATTAGGAGAAAACCTCACGTAGTCAAAAGGCGTATACTGAAAGGAATTCCTGATTGTTTAAGAGGTCTAGTTTGGCAGTTGATCTCTGGCAGCCGGGACCTTTTACTGTTGAATCCTGGTGTTTATGAGGTACTTACTTGGCTAGTTTGTCCAGTTATGCAACTTAACAATTGTTTTTACCTCACAACTGAATAGTTATTCCTTATGTAATAGTATGACCTTTGCTTGAGATATCTTGTGTGTCATGATTTTGCACTTACTACATAGGAGAAGGTAATAACTTTCCTCCTTTATCCCTATGCTTGTCTGTTTGTTTATGACAATGTTCTTGAATTGATGAAGTGGCACGGGTGGCTTGGAATACTGGATTCTTGTATGCTGAAAATATTGGAACCTACTTTTTTTCTTCATTTAATGTGATTCTTTCTTTGTATGCATGTGCATTGCCGAAACTGCGTGTTTGCTGCAGCAACTGGTAATATACGAGACATCCGCTTCAGAGCTTGATATAATTCGAGATATATCTCGTACATTTCCTTCACATGTTTTCTTCCAGCAGAGACATGGACCTGGTCAAAGGTCCCTCTACAATGTTTTGAAGGCATACTCTGTATTTGACAGAGATGTTGGATATGTTCAGGTTTGTGTCATAAGCTGCTGTGCTTAAATTTACTTTGTGTTGGATACTGAAAGATCTTAGGTTTTGTTAAAATGCAGGGAATGGGGTTTTTAGCTGGTCTATTGCTTCTTTATATGAGCGAAGAGGATGCATTTTGGCTATTGGTTGCTTTACTGAAAGGAGCAGTTCATGCTCCAATGGAAGGATTGTATCAGGTAGAACTTTTCCTTGATAAGAGAGGCTTTTATGACTCATACAGATGCACTTGGCTGAGGCTATATGCTCAATGATTCTACCTTACTAAGCTTAAGAGGTTTGTTGGCAGAGTTAACTTAAACCTGTTGTTAAGTCCATGTGAGAGTAAATTGGTGTAAGATTTTTAATAGAACTTATAAAGCTAGAGATTCTCTGACTTAAGACTGAGTTATAATGCTAGCTTTTCAGTTCTATGTTTTGTTTAAGCAAGCCACTAGCTGCTTTTAGATTACTTGGTATCACCATATTAACATCAGCTATTTTATTCCCATAGTATGCTTATTGTACTAGAGGATAAAATAACTAGCCAGCAATTGTGAATTCCACTAGACCCATTTTTTGTTCTTTTTCATTTTAATGATTGGTAAATGGTAAGAGTTTTTCTCCTGTCATCTCCTCTCCCTGCATATATCTTTCACCAATGTGTTATTTTTTTAATAATGGAATTAAATTTGTTATATCTTTGGTGTTGAATCATAGATAGAACTTTGACATTGCCTGCGTGTATCAGTAGGAATTTATTGCCTTTTCAGATGTGAAAAGTGAGGTACTACTGCCTTGACATATATATAATGGCTATCCTTTTGGGCAAGCAGGTCCTCCAGGGTTGATTCCAACATATTGAGAACAAGTTTGATTTCTCTTGCTTCCTTTCTCCTATGTCCTACAACATAACAGTTACTTCCTGTTTCCTACTTGGGTCAAGAAACACATTCATCTGTTGGACGCTTCTGAGGAAGAATCAAGTTTTCCTTTTCTTCTGTGTTGGTTTAGCAGTTTTTTGATGTTGAAGATGAAACCAAGACCATTGTGGTTGGCTAAAACTTCATTTTTTTGTTTCTTGGCTTCCAGAAAAACTGGGAGAGGAGACTGTTTCTCTCTTTTCAAACCAAATATACATCAGAGGAATTGTATATTTTCTTTTTATCTTTAGGCGGGGAGATGCTATTAGATAATATTCTTTTGCATATGTTGATTATAGCTTTTTCTCAACATGTTGTTTTTGGCTTAAAAAGGAATTGCTAAATTGGCTGTTGCACTGCTTACTTTTGATAACAATTTCCAGCCTTGTTCTAATAGATTTTAGTTCTCTGCTAATTTTTATTTTATGCTTATTGTAGGTAGGGCTGCCTCTTGTACAACAATACCTGTTTCAGTTTGACCACTTGGTGAGGGAGCAAATGCCGAAGCTTGGAGAGCATTTCACCCAAGAAATGATAAATCCTAGCATGTATGCAAGTCAGTGGTTCATAACTGTTTTCTCATATTCTTTTCCATTCGCTTTGGCTCTTCGAATTTGGGATGTCTTTCTCTATGAGGTTAGTGACAGTAACATTACACTTGCTCCCCTGGAAGCATCTTTTATTTGGTCCAAAGTTGATATTTACATATATACTTATTTTCATCTTTTCCCTATGTCCAGGGTGTTAAAATTGTTTTTAAAGTTGGTTTGGCTCTATTAAAATATTGCCATGATGACCTGGTGAGTAATTTAGGACTTCATTGTCTTTTTGTAATAATATGGATAGTTAGTTTATTTCTTCTAAAAGGTGGCATTTTTTATGTGTTAGATAAGGTTACCCTTTGAAAAACTCATACATGCTCTGCGCAACTTCCCTGAGGATGCAATGAATCCAGATACATTACTTCCAATGGCTTACTCAATCAAGGTTCTCTCTCTCTCTCTGTGTCCGCCCCTCCCCCTTGCGTTTGTGCCATTACAAGTGCTTATGCACTCGATTATCTTAATGCCTAATTGATTGTTTTGGCAGGTCTTTTTGCTAATGAAAATGTTTTTTTAGTTGTCTGACATATTTATTCATTATTTGAAAATGTTATGGTGTGTTCTTAATGAAGGTTACAGGATCTTTAAAAGTGTGTGAATGCGATTGGCCCAAATAGATTTTTGTAATGTAGACTGCCTGCATTATGTAGAGAAACCAACTTAATCAAGCTAAATTTCTTGATACCCAATTCTGCCTCTTGCTATGCTACACATTACATTATGGCATTCCGGTTGGAACTTATGGCAAGGAATGGCATAGTTGTTCTGATATGCCAAGCCATCAATCTGCTTAAAGGCCAAGCATTTGGGAAATCCAACCAAACACCTCTCTTAGCATTGGGCATTGAGGAATGGTTGGGCAAGAGCTTTTATGGTTTTGGTTGCTGACTTGATTTTGTTCATGCTTAGTCTCTATTTTAATACGGGAACAACAGTGAACTGCAGAGGAATTAAGTAGAATGACTGTCTAGATCACATTAGCTTACGAAAATCAAAGAGGATTATTCTTCTGTGTCGATTTTGTCTGTATATCTGACTTAATGTTATCCACTGTCTGAGGAGAAAAAAAGGAGTGTTTTCCTGATTGTAAATTTATCTATGGATCAGATAGATTCAAGGCTTACATAAAATACTTGATAAAATTAGAAAATTCACGAGTGGAATAGTCTGATGTCTCAACATCTGAGATATCCTCCTTTGCATGCACTTTCTTATTTGAGCTAGTTCAGGTGGACTTCGCAATGTATTTCTGATAAATTTGCATAAAGATGCATTCTATTCTGTCCTCATCTATCTATGTTTCTGCCTGTCATAGGTTTCCAGGCGTTTGGAAGAACTGAGGCAGGAATATGAGAGGAAAAATGGAAAGCTAGCTGAGTCTGCGGAACTTGGGAAGCAAAAACAGCTAACATGAGAGTCTACCCATCTAGTCAATCTGCAGTCTGATTCTTTGTATTTTTTTGTCGCAGCAGCCACTATCTTGTAGAAAGAATTGTATAGCAAACGTCGATTCAACAGAGGTTAGCTTGTTCCTACTTGTGCCTACCCTAGTCGATGCCGAAGGTATCTGCCACTTGGCAGGTGAAACACTTTCAGATAAACTATAGTAATAGCGGCTGCCATATTAATCATCTTTTGATAAGATGGAATCCCCCTAATTACTTTGTCGAAAAGTAGAAGATAGCTAGGTTGCATTTGTTCCTGTATTAGTTGCTGTCTTTTGTCCCATACTCCAAGAAAGTTGACATGTATTATTGTCCTCATCCACTGTCTTTTCCATCTTCATGGGAGGATTGCTTGGAAGATACTTATCTTGTTGACTGTATTAAATTCGTAACTCTTGGCTATAAAATGGGGTTGCTTAGGTGATCAACTTGTCTAAATATTCTCAGACTGACATGATTTGTTTATGCTAACCAGCTCATGATGATAGCTTGCCTGATATGGCATCCTCATTCTCCAAGCTTCTTATTATATAGTATGAATACTAGCCGCAACTTGTCTGATAGAATAAGATTATGGCAACAAACATACCTTTCATACTATATTTTGTCGTAAAATTAGGGTTGAATTTTTTTATATTAATTTAAATGCTGATGTTTAAATTATTAACGAAAGATTTTGTCAAAATATACTCATATGGGTTTTTTTTTTTTGAAGTTATATCGTGATTGTAATTAATATTTTGAAAATAGATATTTTTGGAAGTTTGGATATATTTTTTATATTATTTTTAAATATAATCATATGGGTTTTTTTTTTGGAAGTTATATGGTGATTGTAGCTAATATTTTGAAAAAGGATATTTTTTAAGGTTTAGATGCATTTTTATATTATTTTTAATTAACATATTTTTATCTAATGTGAAATTAAAAGTGAAGTGAAGTTTAAAATTATAATCTTAATTAAACAATAGCATTTTTTAATTAATAAATTGTTTATATATAATTTCAAATAATTAGTAAATTACTTAAGGGTGGAGAATTAACATTCCATGTACCAAAACTCAAATTTAAATGCAAATGCAGATGCAAATTCAAGTGCAAATACAAAACGAACCTCATTTAGGAATATAGGGAAGCAAAACAAAAGGGAAGCACGGCTCATGCATGAGCGATGCGGTTCTTTCCCTGTAGAACAAGGTGCCAAACACGACTCCACTGGTCATCATGCACGTGGGGGGAGAATAAATGCCTTACATCACACACGTGTCTTTCACGTATTCGTTAAAGCATCTGCCACGTGTATGATCAACATTGTCACAATCAAGAATCGAACAGATGTTATTTTACCTATTTACCCCAAAGAGTATTATTTCTCCTAATAAATAAGAACTAACATATATAATTTCCATCGGAGTATTACAAAATCTGTGAATATAAAATTTGATTTTTGAAAAAAAATATATCAACCAATCAACAACTATGAAAGAGAGAGAAAGTTTTAATTTTTAAAAAAAAACTATGTAGCTTATTGAAACTCCAATTCAAATAAAAAAATTTGAAGAGTAAGATATATTTAAATTGAAGCTTAATTTGTTCAAATTTTCAGTGAAATATATTCAAATTATAATTCTATTTATGAGAAAATTATTTTAAATTATTAAAAATTTGTAAAAAAAAATATTTTAAATTTAAGACAAGAAACTTTCAACTCTCAATTGAATTAATGTCTAAATTTCATGAATGAAAAGTTTAATTTAATTATAATTAATCCGTTAAGGTTTGTTTAAATATACTTTAAAATTTAAAATATGTTTAAAGATAAAGTATTTTTTAAAATTTCAAATGATTTTTAATTATATATATTTTAAATTTTTATAATAAAATAATAATTTGATTAAAAAATAATAAATCCTATGGAACGATAAAAAAAGAATGATTTCTGATTTGAGAATTAAATTTTTAGAGATTTTCTGAGATATCTTACCATGGAAGTGGGAAAATTTTCTGACATTTTAAAATGATAGGATAGACACATTGTATCCTTGCTGGAGGGCATTTTGGTCAACGCGGCGACAGAATGTATCTGGTGGTAAGTAACCTCGATTTTCTGGGAGAATCAGGTACGCTCCCTTCGCGATATAAAGCTCTCTACCCTCTCCTTGAAACCTCACAATACAAAACTCCCTAAGAGAGATTACCTTTCTCTGTTCTCCTGTTGGTAGCCGATTATTTCCAGTGTCTGTTCCTCTATTTCCTTGTGTTAGTTTTGATTGTGGGGTATTTTTCGTATAGACTCTGGTTGTTTGGGTGTTTGTTCGGAAGGGTTGTCTTCTTGCTTTTGTGGTGTTTGGATCAGGTGAGTTTAATTGCCTATTGATTAGATGTTTTTATTCGTGCTAGATTGTTCATGCTTTTCTTTCTTTTAGATTTTGATTGTTCGATGCTTTTCTTTTTGTTGGTTGATTGATTTTGGGATTGATTTGAATTTTGGGTTGTGGTTGAAGGTTTGAGAGAGGGGATTTTGTTCAGGAGATTGCCACGCATATCTGCATCATATTTTGTAAGTAGTTTTTTTTGTTGATTATATATATATATATGTGTGTGTGTGTGTGTGTGTTTTAGTTGTACATGAAATATATCTTTTATATTGGTGTTCTTTCTGGAAAAGGGGTTGAGAATTATTATTAAATGTTTTCCGTATTCTGCAATCTGATTGCTTTCATGAATCTTGTTTACATCCCTCTTCTTTATAATGAAAGAGGAACGCTATGCATTTATTAGACATAACATAATTTCATTCAGGCAGTTTATTTGGTTACTTTCTTTCAGTACCAGTGTTATTAGGTTTCCAACACATTTTTATTTATTAAAGGAAATATTTGTCATACATTTGATGGGAGCCTCTTTATGCTAGTATCAATGTGGGTGATTTCTCGGGCTATCCCATTGCTGATTTGCAGATACTGCCTTCTGTTTTTTTGGATTAACAATATCTTTTTATTGTCTTCCTTCACCATTTGGATTTTCAATTTGTACATGCATGGATAATCTACCTTCTTTTCAATCTATTATCTTTTTCTTAACTATGGTCTTTTTAAAAGAGTTTTATGTATGGTGCATATGTTTGTCATTTTGTTTGGCTTCATTCCAATTGTTTCATTGCTTCCTTTTAGCTAGGTGCATTGTTCTTCATATCCATAAATGTCTGGTTCATTTTATGTTGTTTATGCTCGGACCTGGGGGTTCAGTAGTTGATATCTTGTTAGAGAAATAGTTTGTTTAAATTTTGCAAAGTTCATTTTTTTTTTTCATATATATATATATATTTTTTGGGGGGCTAATTTATTTCTTGATGTTTCTGGATAGGAACGACTGAATGAGCTGATGGAGTCGAAGGGTGGCAAAAAGAAGTCTAGTAGTAGTAAGAAATCTGTATTCTACGAAGCCCCTCTTGGTTATAGCATTGAAGACGTTCGACCCAACGGTGGAATCAAGAAATTCAGATCTGCTGCTTACTCCAACGTAAGTTCTGACTTGGAGTTTCTTTCCCTTGGCACATTACCATGTAAATGGATTTTGATTTTTGATTTTTGATTTTCTTCTGTGCAGTGCGCGCGAAAACCATCTTGAGATTTTAGAAGCTGTGACTTAGTACCCTAGCCCTGTTCATGCTGCAGTAGTCTTATTAGAAGCTGTTTTCTTGTTTATCCCTCGATACTGTGATCTCTCTCGGCTACATCCTCTGTCTCTCTTAAGGCAAGATGGCCTTGCCACTCTCTGCAATTGGATTTGAAGGCTATGAAAAGCGGCTGGAGATATCATTTTCTCAGCCTGGCCTCTTTGCTGATCCCATAGGGTTGGGCCTCCGCTCATTAACCAGAGCTCAATTGGATGAAATTCTCAAACCTGCTGAATGCAGCATAGTTTCTTCTCTGTCAAATGACCATGTTGATTCATATGTCCTTTCAGAATCAAGCCTCTTTGTGTACCCTTACAAAATTATCATCAAAACTTGTGGGACTACTAAATTGCTGCTTTCTATTCCTCCCATCCTGAAGTTGGCGGATACACTATCGCTTCCTGTAAGATCTGTGAGGTATACTCGTGGAAGCTTCATTTTTCCTGGAGCTCAGTCATTTCCTCATCGCAGCTTCTCTGAGGAAGTAGCCGTCCTTGAGAGCTACTTTGGCAAGCTTGGTTTGGTTGGTGCAGCATTCATAATGGGCAATCCTGATGAAACAAAGAAATGGCATGTTTACTCTGCTTCTGCAGAAAAGCGGAGTCATTTTGACGAAGTTTGCACTCTGGAGATGTGCATGACAGGTTTGGACAAGAAGAGGGCATCTATTTTCTACAAGACTGATGGAAGTTCAGCTGCTGTGATGACAGAAGATTCTGGCATTAGGAGAATTCTTCCGCAATCTGAGATATGTGACTTTGAGTTTGAGCCTTGTGGTTACTCTATGAATGCTATTGAAGGGGATGCAATTTCAACCATCCATGTCACTCCTGAAGATGGTTTCAGTTATGCAAGTTTTGAGGCTGTGGGTTATGATTTTGAAGCAGTGAATTTGACCCAGCTGCTTGAGAGGGTTTTGGCTTGCTTTGAACCTACTGAGTTCTCTGTGGCTTTGCATACTGACATAGTGGATGAAGAAGTTGACTCCAAGTTCTGCCTGGACTTGAAGGGGTACTGCCATTCAGAAAGGAGTCTTGAAGTTCTTGGTGAGAATGGTGGCCTGGTCGTCTACCACTGCTTTGTTAGGGCTGATGACTGTGCATCTCCAAGGTCAATTCTGAAATGCTGTTGGAGTGAGGATGAGAAGGATCAGGAATTTGAAGGGAACTAGTTCTGCCTTTAGTGTCATGGTTTCTCTATGTTTTGCTTTTTATTCAGATAAATAAATTCAAGGTTGTCTGGGTGTTAGGTTGAAAGGCAGCAGAACTGCATGTGATTTAGGTTTTTTGCTATGAGTCTATGATATTATCAACTGGCATTTTGACTGAGTTTTATGTTTGTACCAAGACAGTCTTTTTATAGTAATTTACAATAATATGTTTCATCAAATGTGGTTTAGTAAATCAATGTGTAGTTTAGTGAATCAATGTCTCAACACCAACTGAATTGTTATAATTGTTTTTGATGATAGTCATTGGATCTGCTTAGAGTGAAGATAGCTGCTGCACATATTGTTAGTGGGTGTAACCTGCAGTTCTCAATAAATGTAACGCGCTTGAAATATTTTGTCTGGTCCTGCATTCTGAGCCGCACTGGATTTAACTTGTGTTACTTGCTCAACTTGGAGAATCGAAGTATGATTGGCAAATGCCAGGAATAAGGCACCTTGGAGTCCAAGTACATGCCTTAGCACAAAAGCATCAAACAAGCAAACCTAGTAGGCATTTGATTTCTGATAAAGACAGTATGCAAATAGTGCTTACTTTCTTAATTATTCCTCTTTGTCGTGTGCTACACTTACTGTATCTCAGTAGGAAGACAAAAGAAAATGTATCGGATTTATGTGGATCAAGAGATGCATTGCAACGAGCAAATCCACACTTTCTACAGCAGCTGGTCCTTATAAGTTACTTCTATGAGAAAAAATACAAAAATAAATAATAATAATATGGCCAATTTATCCCAAAATTCAAAATTGCAAATGAAATAAGGGATTAGCACAAGTAATACAAATCTATTTCTACTTCCAATTTGACAATAATCAGGAAGCATGAGATGCTTTAGCTCTCATCTGTCCTTAGCAGGGCATCTGTGGAATTCAGTAAGGTTGAAACTTCCTAGCAGCTCTCAACTGCTGTATCCGCTTTCTATCCTGCTCAAATTTGCTTTGAAGCATCAAAATTTCTGCAGGAAAACAAGGCATTAATGCTTTGCGTCAGTATTGACTGTCCACATGATTTACTCAACAATATAGAAACAAGAAAATTCAGAAATCACTTGCATTTTTTATACTTTCAGAAAACTACAATGAGAAAACCCATGGATTTCCATATTGACATCCACCAAGTGCTTGTGTTTCAACAGACTGAAAAATATACTTTCAAAAAACTACGATGCGGAGAAAACCCATAGATTTCCATATTGACATCCACCAAGCGCTTGTGTTTCAACAGACCGACAAAAATATCATACTGAAACAAGAATACATACACATTTTCCCACTTCTGCAGGAAACATTAACTCAATACCACAGAGTTCATGATTTGCAACTTAGTATAGTGGAAGAATCATAATTAAGGCAACGGAGTACAGAAACACTTACGACAGACTAAAGTTATAAACACAATCAATTGATATCTAGATCCTAAAATATTTATCAATCATTTGGTTTAACACAGACGGCATGGATAACATAAAAATACTTAATAAACAAGATTTCGCATACCATTCCGGCGGGCTTCCCTCCGTTGGAACCGATAGAAATCTAGCCCAACATCCTTGTGCTTCTTCTTGGCCATTTTATCCTCCACAACAGCCTGAGCAACAGAACCCACAGTGATTCCACTTTCAGAATCTGTGGTCTTTTTCCTTCCCTTGTGATGTACGACAACTGTCCATCCCCCTTCTGCAGCTTTGGCTTCTCTTTCTTTTCTTTCCTGAATGTTTCATATACGAAGGAATCAGAAACTGACACTAAAGTGCTCCTTACATGACTGCTACACAAAGGATGTGGAAAGACATAAATATAAGACAGAGGACAATTAATTTATAAAGATCAAGTTAAATTTATTTATCATGGAGAAAAATCAGTATGAAATGCTAATTTTACCAATGTGAACAACTACCAAATATATGCTGGTACAAGGACATAAATTTATCATTACAGGAATCAATAGTATAGACAACAAGAAACTAAACTTAAGTTGGCAAATATGCAGAATCAAAAGTCTACTTTCAGTGGACAGACACAATATCAGAACCCCATATCTTCATATGAGAGAGAACCAAAAATTCACTTTTGTACACCAACAGTACACACACACACACACATTCAGTAACCAAGATTTGAATCAGATGTTTGTGCATGCACACTTGCGATCTTATATTCTTGAAGATTTGATGGGACACGGACTTTGTACATGGATGCCAGTTAAGGATCACTGACGGTCACAGATGTGTTGGAGAGGAAATACCTGTTCAAGTTGTGCCTCATGAGCAGTTATAAACTCATCAATTCTTTGTTGCAATTCTTTCAAACCTGGTCTACTTTGATAGTACTCTGTAACCCATTCTGCAATACATGAAGCTTTTCGATAAGAAAACTAAAGAATAATCCTGCAATTATATTCATAATCATAAAATCTATGCTGAATGGAAACTCAGAACTAAAGTTGATGTTGGACATTTCAACTTAATTCCAAAAACAGCAATAAACTAATTTTGGCTAAATTTTTTCTTTTTAGATGATAGGGGCAAGGTTAAAAAGGTGGAGGAGGTATGGGGAGGAAGGTGCAGTTATACTACAAAGGGGTGGGCAAACAGAAATTAAAAAGCAACAGTTTTATAAACAGTGATTTACAAAGCAGGGTTTCAGGCAAAACACAACAGGCCAAAAAGAATTTTTTTTTCTTTTTGGTGCGGGTTTGGAGGCACACGCGTGCGCAGAAAGAGGGGGGGGGGTTGGTTGAGGGATGGAGCATGAGAGAGCATGCCCAATCTGGATTGATGGCCACAGCAACACAATGCATAAGATCCTTCCCATGTAAAAAGGTGACAACAGAAAACGGTTTACCTTATCCATCTACTTTGAACTACAATCCATTGTAAGTTTTCATACTATATTATTGGCAGTTAAACACGCAGAAACAATTTCACCAGTTCAATGCGTCATACTTTTCATTCCCTTTGAGCAGTCCTCATCTCCAGATGAGAGATGATAAACAGCTTCTGTAGTTTTTTCTGGTAATTTCTCATCCTCCATTGATGTGTCAGGATCAATCTTTTTCTTTTTCCTTGCTTTCTCAGACTTACCTAAAAGTAAAAACCCGATAAAGTTGTAGAACATGAAAACATAATTGCAATATTGATCTATTTGACAGATTTCTCTCTAGAACAGAAAAAGGACATCATTCTTTACACTTACGAGTTCTGATTTCCGATTCATCATCAGCCTCTCTGGAGTTTTCAATCTTACTCAACTGGCTATTGTGTGCTACTCCATCTATGCAAAAGGAAAATTAACTTTTTTTTACAGGGGAGAGCATAAGAAAAACCGTCAAAAGGAAAGGGAGCAGACAGTGAACTCTAGCGCCAAGATATTAAAAAAAAAAAAAAAATCCATGTGGGAAAACAGCTAAAACAAGAACAAGAGTGCATTGAAGCATGACAGTCTTGAAAATTCTAATGTCTACAATATAAACATGAACACCACATATCGCAGATAGAATCAAGGTCAGCTGAGGTCCAATAAGAAGAATAATAGCATTTATTAGATATAAAAGCCTATCAATGCACCATTTTGTTCATGGAGACCATCTTCAGTGTTGGTACCAAGCTGATCAGATATGCCATCTAGAGTACCGCATTTCAACTTACTCTTTCTCTTCCTCACTGACTTACTCCTATAGTTTTCTTTGGCTTCTATGATTGAATTGCCTACTGCAAAAGTAAAAGGCAAAAATCAGAAAATGAGTTTCAAATCCAGATTCATATTGGCACACAAGTTACAAGCTGGAAACAGTTCCACCTTTAACATGGGTCTGCACAGCTTCACCAATATTGTGATTGCGTCTCTTCTCTCTCTTTCTCTTCTTCTCATCTGTGGGTTTGTATTTTTCATTCCCTTCCAATTTGTTTGACTTTTCATCTGAAAACAACACGGGAAGGTTCAGCATCTTCACTCTTTTGAGCTGAACTTCCATACATCCAATAAAGTATACATACAATTATTCATAGTGCCAGGCTTCTGATGCAACATTTAGATGTGCCATGCAAGTAGAAAATCAAGGATAAAAAGAAATAGATTAATATGGCAAACAATGAGGAGGGATATGTATCTTTATATGATTAAGGAATATCTAATAATACTTGAATTCTAACATAGAAGATAAATTATCTTTTCAGAATCTTTTGCATCAAAAGAAAATGGGTCACTAATATTTAAAATCATGTCAAAGTCACTAGCATTATTATGGATCCATAAATTTCTTCTCATCTTCAATATTATCTAAGAATGCAACAAAAAAACTATTGAACGAACCAGCTACAGGGAATGAACATATAATAGTCAATATGGGAGGTTAGGTGGTGTTCTTTACCACACAAATTGTGCTTTACACCTTGACACGCAAATCAGCAAAAATACTAACCCTGCAAACAATTTTAACAACAAGGTAGAAGAGAGAAAACCGGTCCAATATGTGAAGAATGAGGTTGATTTGAACTTGATAGAAGCAGCTGCTGCTACTACGCTGCGGCAACCGCCACAAAGCTGCAGCAGCTGATACACCTGTCAAGTAATCTGACAGCGTAGTACCCCTACAGCCTCCAAACTCACTATGAAGCAGCCGCTATACAAATCAATGTATTCAAAATATTGTTTGCACTAAAACTATTATAGTCCAAAATACGTGCACCTCAGTAAAATTGCTTTAATCATTCCATTGCAGCTAGTAGCACATACAATCAGTGTCTAAATTTCCTTTTAAAGCACATTAATGATAGAAAAGTTCCAAACTAAATCGAAATCCCTAATAAATGACAAGAAATAGAACTACTTTACCATCGGCCATAGCTGATAAACTTCAGAGAAGAAAAAAGATAAAAGAGAAGAAAAAACACACTTTTACAGTCAAATTTGAATGAAAGAAAATACTACATAAGTTATAAACAACCAACGAAAGCTCGAACCAAAAACCTCCTAAGAACTGAATGGGAAAAAAAAAACACAAAAGAAAGAAGAAAGGAAAACAAAGGGGCATACCATTTTCACATAACTCATGATTTCTCTTGTCATGATGCTTAATCTCCCTTTCCTTCTTCTTCTTCATCTTGCGTCCCATACTCAATTTTTCACTTGCCATATCTCTCTTATTTCTTAAGCCCTGGACAACAGGGCCTAAGCAGAGCAAAGGAGCAGATAGTAGCGTTTCTTAGGGCGTCAGTAATATTAAGCGTATCGGGTCGGGTATTGCGGCCCAGCCCCTTTTTTGTTTTCCTAAGAGCGATACCTAAGCGTGTAAACAGATACACAACGGCAATGGTACTCCGTTTTTTGACAAGAACCGAAAGCCAATGGCTAACCCACTTTCTGTAAGCAACGAAACCCAACTCGTCCAAAGCGTATGTGCAACCGTGATAAAGGGTAACTGGAACGATCTCTTGAGAACCAGGATTGGTACTAATATCACCTCAACAATTATAAACCAGGTACTTATACAGCTCTCACTTTGCGGCAATGGCCCTTCTCTTTCCTGGGCTTTCTTTAGATGGGTTGATTCGATACCGAATTACAAGCACTCTTTGCAGTCATCATGGGCAATGATCTACATTCTCACTAAGTACAAGCACTTCAAGACTGCCCATAACCTGCTTGAGAAAATTGCCCGCAAGGATTTCCTGTCATCTCCGTTGGTTTTGAAAGCTTTGGTGAGCACTCATGGTGATGAGCCAGATGTGAATTCTCATGTTTTGAGCTGGCTTGTTATCTTCTACGCGAAATCGAGGATGACCCAGGATTCTATTCAGGTGTTTGAGCAGATGAAGTTGCATGGTATCAAGCCTCATTTGCATGCTTGCACTGTGCTCTTGAATTCTTTGGCGAAAGATAGGTTGATTAATATGGTTTGGAAAACCTATAAGAAGATGGTTATGTTAGGAGCTGTGGCAAACATTCATGTGTATAATGTGTTGGTCCATGCTTGTTACAAGTCTGGTGATGTGGAGAAGGTGGAAAAGTTGATAAGTGAGATGGAAATGAAGGGAGTGTTTCCTGATCTCTTTACATATAACACACTGATTGCACTGTATTGCAAAAAGGGTATGCATTATGAGGCTTTATCAGTTCAAGATAGGATGGAAAGAAGTGGAGTAATTCCTGATATTGTAACTTATAATTCCCTTCTATATGGGTTTTGTAGAGAAGGCAGGATGAGAGAGGCAGTAAGGCTTTTTAGAGAAATTAAGGGTGCTACTCCTAACCATGTGACATATACTACTTTGATTGATGGATATTGTAGAGTGAATGACCTTGAAGAAGCTTTAAGATTGCGTGAAGTAATGGAGGCGAGAGGTTTATATCCTGGGGTTGTTACTTACAACTCAATTCTCCGTAAGTTGTGTGAAGAAGGTAGAATCCGGGAGGCAAATAAGCTTTTGAATGAGATGAGTGAAAGGAAAGTTGAACCTGATAATGTGACATGTAACACATTGACTAATGCTTATTGCAAAATTGGAGATATGAGATCTGCAGTGAAGGTGAAGAACAAGATGCTGGAGGCTGGATTGAAACTGGACCAGTTCACATACAAGGCATTGATCCATGGATTCTGCAAGGTGCAGGAAATGGACAACGCCAAGGAGCATTTGTTTGGCATGCTTAATGCAGGGTTTCCTCCCGGTTATTACACCTATTCCTGGCTTGTAGATGGTTACTGCAATCAATACAATGAAGAGGCTGTTCTCAAAATCCCCGATGAGTTTGAGAAACGAGGCCTTTGCGTTGATATCTCGGTATATAGGGCACTAATAAGGAGGTTTTGTAAAAGACAGAAGGTTGATTTTGCTCAAAGACTTTTTGCTCTCATGCAAGCAAAGGCTATTTCTGGAGATAGTCTCATATATGTGAGCTTGGCATATGCTTACTGGAAAATAGGGAAGGTCAATGCTGCTCTAAATTTATTAGATGAGATGGCTAAGAAAAAGTTCATGATAAACTTGAAAATATACAGATGTCTGAATGCTTCTTATGCTAGTGACAATGAAATCTTAAGTCTCTTCTGGAATCATATTGTTGATAGAGGTGTAATGTCAAAGAATATTTTGAAGGAAACACACCAGAAGAACTTGCATTCCTAAAGGAAACTTGCAGTAGTGTTGAGGTGTGGCACATACTTTATAAGTCTTGAAAGCTTTGCAACAAATCAGCCTGTGATACATGGTGGAGACTGAACCTACAAATAGATGGTATACATCAGGGTTCTTGTCAGTATTATAATGGAGAGGTTAGTATAATGCTGGAAGCCTTGAAGGTTGTCAATCAGAGAAGTGCATGTCTGAGTAAGACTTGGAACCTAGGGAGACAACTGACATCTTAGCTCCTTGAAGTGTGGGTAAGACCAAGCAAGGACTTCAACTGGATCTTCCTGTGATTATGCTTTTAGATTTGTCTTCTTTATGATTTTAGGTTAATGCAGATCTCTCCAGGCTGATTTCCAGATATTTCTGCAAGAGATTCAGTGGCATCTTTGATGATATTGAAAATTACTAAAAGAGAGTAAGAAGCTCTAATTTGTTTACCTTATGTGTACAGTGATTGAGCCTTTATAGCAAGGTATTTGCTCATAATAGGTCCTCTTAATGGACTGTAGTGTCTGAGGATATTAACGGCCTGAACAGAGTTTTACTTGGAAAAAACCTTGTGGCTATGATCCCACTTCTATTGTCTACCGTACATATAATTTTAATTGTTCAAGATCACCAAATCAATCAAAGGCCCTGATTCCCACCACTGGAGAGAAACGGTCATGTCCCTAAAAGCAGCAGCGAACCTCCATAACTCTCATCAACAGGTTCTCCTAGTCAAAAGGCACAAGCACCTCAATGCACATCCAGCAACAGAATGACGCGTGACCCAAAACAATCTCATTGCCACCTTCTTCCACATGGTACCACACGTGTCCAATAGTGAAGAGGTTTTGGAAACTATAAATAGCTGCAACTTCGTGTTGTTGGTCATCAAAAGTTCTCATCTTTCTAAGCAAACCATTAATCATTCAACGATCATATTTCCGTGTGTGTTTTCATCTCTCCATACATCTCAAGAAATGGCTGACAACAACTCCCAGAAGATGAGTTTCCAGGCTGGTGAGGCCAAGGGCCAGACTCAGGTGATCAGCTATAGCTTCATTACCTCTCTCTTCCTGCTTATTACATCCCATATCTGTATATACACAATATGCCATTGAATCTGCAAGCTTTACAGAGGCCTGATATATTGAGATTGCTTTTTCAGGAGAAGGCTGGCAACGTGATGGACAGGGCTGGCAATGCAGCTCAGTCTGCTAAGGAGTCCATGCAAGAGGTTCATGTTTCTTCTTTCTCTTACAATGTCTTGGGTGATTCTTCAGATATCACCAAAATGAATCATGGGTTTGCTTAGTTTTGTGATTGCCTCTAATGAGTATATCTGTTTTTGGTGCTTCAAAAAGCTAAAATGGTTAAAAACAGATATACTCATTAGAGGCAATCACAAAACTAAGCAAACCCATGAAAGCTAAAATGGTTAAAAACAGTACACAATGCAGCTGGTGATTCATCAAATATGACAAAACCAAATCATGGGTTTGATTCCTTTTGTGATTTCCTCTAACGGGTATCTCTCTGTCTGGTGCAGACTGGGCAGCAGATGAAGGCCAAGGCAGAGGGAGCCGCAGATGCTGTGAAGAATGCAACTGGCATGAACAAGTGAAGAAAAATCTGAATTGGGTCACTCGATGTTAATCCGATTTGGATGAATTTAGGTGTTTGTTTTTTTTTGTATGGGGAAAGTCATTAAGATGATCCTCTGGTATTAAGAACGGTTTGGATTGGACAGAGAAGAGAGCTCTTCTTTGTAGTTCTCTCCGTTCAATAAGTGTTCAGTCATAAGGTTGTCTTCAGAGAGTATGTGCTGTACTTCCTTTAAGATAAATTATAATTTGGTTTTCCTGAATGGCCAATCTCAATTTGCCCTCTCATCAACAAGTGAAGACAAACCAAATGTCATCTATCAATTTTGATCTTAAATTAAAAATTACTCAGATTTTACGCTTCATTTTTTTAAGTTTCAATAATTTTGAATCCATGAGCCTAAAAATTAATTTGAATATTTATAAATATAATTATAAAATTAAAATTTATTTTGCAACATTTTTTAATTTTTAAGTTCTGATTAATGAAGTTCATGATCCAATTCAATAAATTTCATCTTTTGAACAAACACAGAACAAATGTTAAACTTTTTTTTCATGAATAGATGTATTGGACAAATTAATCAAAGCTTGAATGATTAAATGTTTTCTCATAATATAAAGTCTTATGATGTTCCTACTTCTTACACCTGCAATTTGGAACTTTTTTACACTTAAATAGTCAATGGAAAAATTAATGTCTAAAAAGACTAATATCAATTTTTGATGTTATTGATTTATAATGTATTTATGACAAAGTTTTTAAGTGATTCTACACGTATGGTGTAATTTTCATAATCACTTGATTTTAGAGTATTTTTTTTCATATCATTATAACTTTATTTTCATGGTAAAAAGTTAAATATTTATTAAAATAATTATAAAAATAAAAATTTTTATAAAATTTTCGTATTTACCTTACATTACCGATTGAATTTTTATATTAAAAAATTAATATATTAATTTAATATAAATTTAATTTTATCAAAAAATTAAAAAATTAAATATATTTAGACCAAAGATCATATAAAATAAATTTTAATTTAAAATTTTTCACAAATATAAAAAAATATTCAATTCGACATAACAAAGAGTTTCAAAAAATTTAAAATACTGAAAATATATTTTTTAAAATTTACACTACTAAAATTTTAAAAATAAATTTTATATTTAAAATTATTAAAATTGGAAAATAAATATGAAATATAGTGAATAATTTATTTAAATTATTTTGAGATATTTTAATAAAAAGTATTTTTAATTTTTCATAATTATTTGAGATAAAGTTTAATTTGAACGAAAATTAATACACGAGATTTAATTTGTTAGTTTTTAAATATGAGACTTTTATTGATAATATGAGTTAGACATCAAAGTCTTATGAGACCTTTATCTTATAAAAAAAATTAATTCAAATTTTAATTTAAATATTTATTATTTTAATTTATTAATAATTTAATTTAATTTTTATTTCAATTTAAAAATATTATAAAAATAAATATATTTTTATTATTAAAATATTTAAAACATAACTCAAGCAAATTTTTATTTTTTTACATTTATTTTTTAAGAATTAAGAATTAAAAATTTATTAATTATTTTTATGAATATTGTAAAATTTTATTGATATAAATTTTAATATCAAATAATTATGATTGTACAAAAAATAATATTTGAATTAAAAATATTTTAATTTAAAAAATAAAATATAAATTTCGTTTAATTTATTTTTAAATATTTTTAGTATAAAAATAATTTAAAATCTTCAGTTTTATTTTTTCAATCAAATTTTAGGTTTTAAATGTTTTTAAATAAATTTTAATTTATCTAGTTATACCAAATTAAATTTTATTAAAATTAAAAACTAAAAAATATTTAAATTAAAAATATTTCAAATAAAGTTTAATTTAAAATTTTTCGTAGAACTTAAAAAAATATTTAAGTCACCATTCTCATAAAATTTAGAAATTTTTAAATACTCAAAATATCTTTTTAAAAATTTTTAAAGAATAATTCCTTATTAAAAATATTATTAAATTTTACAAACAGTTTTATCAAAGTTTGATTTAAATAAAACGACTAAATTTAAAAATCAAAATTTGATCAACGTTTAAAATGATTTTTCTTCATTAATTTTTTACTATTTGAGTTAAAATTTAATTTAAATTAAATAATAAATTAAAATTCCATTTGTAGTTAAATTTGATAAATATCTATTAAATTTGTTATAATATTAACTGAACTGTATCTTATGTGATTACTACTAAGTTTCTTAGTGATCAGCCTAGTGCCTATGAAATGGCAGTGCCAATGTTTTGATTCGAACCCTTTCACTGGGCCTCTCTGTAATCCGTCTAAAACCCTAAGAACTCCAGCGTTTGCATTTTGGCTCGCTCATTTCTCTTCCCTCGCCCTTTTTCTCCTTCCTGGTCCCTCTGAATTCAAAGCTTTAGCGCGGGTTGTTGCAGAATGAGACGTCAATGGCGGCTGCTTCTCTTCAGAAAATACCTGTCTTCTCATCTCCAGATCCCCTCTCAGTCATCTCGTTTCCAGGTATACTCCGGCTCTCCTCGCCTGCTTTCTTCTCTGCTTGAGGCTCGCTCTTTCTCACAACAACAGCAACCATCCATTGTCAATCCTCAGTCAACAAACCCCATAAATCCAATAAAGTCTAAAAGCCCCATGACTCGACATTTCTCATCCGAGCAAGCAACTGAGCAAAAAGGATCAGATCATGTAGTAATAACTGACGTTTTCAATAGATTGAAGGATAAAAACGATATCAAGAAAGAATTGGAATCGAAGGGCGTTGTGATTAGCCATGATCTAGTGCTAGAGGTTTTGAAAGAGCAAGAAGCAAACCCTGGAATCGCCCGCAGGTTTTTCCATTGGGTTCTTGAGAGTGATGGTCAGAGACTGAGCTCCAAATCGTATAATTTGATGCTGCGTATTTTGGGTGTAAATGGCTTTGTTGAGGAGTTCTGGAATTTGGTCGATACTATGAAGAAGAAGGGGTATGGTGTCTCAGGACATGTGCGTGACAAAGTGTCAGTGAAATTTGAGAAAGATGGATTGGAAGGTGATTTGGAGAGGTTGAAAGGAGTGTTTGCATCAGGCTCAATGGACAATTCAATGGAGAAGCTTTGTTATAGGGCTTGTAAGATTCTGAAGAGTCAAGAATGGAGTGATGATGTAAAGCAAAGACTACTGGATTTGAATGTCACATTCTCAAGTGATTTGGTGAAGTTGGTATTGGAAAATCTTGCTACAGAGCCACAGAAAGCATTAGAATTTTTCAGGTGGATTGAGGAGACTGCTCTCTTTAAGCATGATGAGCAGACTTATAATGCTGTCGCAAGGGTTCTGGGGAGAGAAGATTGTATTGTTAGGTTCTGGAGTGTTGTTAATGAAGCAAGGAGTGGTGGGTTTGAGATGGAATTGGAGACCTTTGTTAAGGTTCTAGGACGGTTCTGCAAGAGGAACATGATTAAGGAAGCTGTGGAGCTATATGAATTTGCGGTGGCTGGTGCTAATCAGCCTTCTTTGCATTGTTGCACTTTTCTACTAAAAAAAATTGGGGTTAGTAAGCAGTTAGATATGAGCCTGTTTTCAAGGGTTGTAAAAGCCTTTACAGGAAGTGGCAATGTGTTGACAGAATCCATGCTCAAAGCAGTTCTTAGGTCCTTGAGAAGTGTTGGTAGGTTTGGAGAGTGTACTAAGGTTTTGAAAGCCATGGAGGATGTTGGGTTTGTAGCTAGTGGTGATGTGCATAGCGAGCTTGCATTAAGGCTCAGTCGTGCTGGCAACAAAGATAAAGCTGATGAGTTTGAGGATCTTATGGAAGCATCTGAGAACAATTTAGATGCCAAGACATGGGCATCTCTTGTTGAAGGGCATTGTTTAGCTGGGCGTCTGGAAAAGGCTTCAGAATGTTTCCAGAAGATGGTTGAAAAACAAGGGGCCTCTTATGGTGGTTATGCTTTTGAAAGGTTGGTAAATGCATATTGCATTAGGAATAGAGCAATAGATGCATCCAAGCTTTTGCATAATTATGTCAATGAAAATCAATTAAATCCCTGGCACAGTACCTACCAAGTATTGATAAAGAAATTGTTGAAAAAGAAGTCATTGGTTCAGGGTGGATTTAAGGAGGCTTTGAATCTTCTGGATCTGATGAAAACTCATGGCTTCCCTCCTTTTATAGATCCATTTATAGAGTACATATCGAAGTCTGGAACTAGTGATGATGCTGTTGTTTTCTTGAAGGCTATGACATCAAAGAGGTTTCCATCTACATCTGTGGTTCTCCGTGTATTTGAAGCTTATTTCAAGTCTTCAAGGCATGGTGAAGCACAAGATTTATTGTCTAAATGCCCAGGTTATATCCGGAACCATGCAGATGTTTTGGATCTCTTCTACTCTGTGAAATCTGGCAAAAATGCTCCTGTCACTGCTGTGGCTGGTTAGGTCTCATTGGCTTCTCTGTCATTGTAATATCCGAGGTTTTATTTAGTATGATGTTAGTTAAAAAAATTTTGTATCAGAATTTTGAACTTTTCTTTTCGGTGTATTGCCACATAGAGCCCAAACTTTGTTTAGTGGCAAATAAAATTTGAGATATTCAATCTTCCCAGGATTTTATAAATTCTAGTGTTCTTAGTTCCTTTGCATTATTACATGGCAGCTCGGTAACGAGTGGATGACCAGACTGGATAGACTCAAGCGAGTGCGACATCCAAAATTCTGGGGAACGTTACCTTCTTGGGTTTGTTAATGGTGTTTATCAAAAGGTTTCACTTTGGTAGTCAGATTTCTTGTTTGTTTAATTGAAGGAAGGTAGACTGCAATAATGTGCACTCTTGATATTTGATTGTTTTGGTATGATACGTGGTGACATTGGTTTGCCTACCCATTTTGTTCTCTCTGTTTTTATTTCTAAGTTGACGTTTGCTTGATAACATCTGAACATTTAGCAATATTTCATATATTGGATAGGTAATACTGATGTTAGAGATGCATGATAATTCAGCTGCAAGTTATTGGTGATTATAGTGCCAGATTTTTGCAATATGCTTAAGAAGTCAGGTCAAACTGCACTGAGCACGAGAAGTTCTAGATAGTTTGTAGCACAGAAGAATTCCCCTTGTGATACCTTGATTTGTTATTCCATAAACTGAATTAAGGGATTACAATCCATAGAAATGCAAATAGATGAAATTGTTTAATTTAGTTGGGTTGACAAATGTCTTCTGTTTGGTTGTCTGATTCCAGGTAATTTCAGACTACTTGCTACTCTGCTGTCCAACCTAGAACTGATCTTAACCTAATTTGTGTCTAAATCATTTGGAAATTACAAGTTGTAAGCAAGTTTGTTTGGGTAATAATATCATATATATTTTTACACACACTAATAGGGAGATTTTTCTGATAAAATTTGGCATGTTGCTGCGGAGGGATTTGGATTAGTGCTGGAGAATCCATTATCATATCTTGTTTCACTATGTCAGACTTGTGGCAGGGATTGCTTTCTAGCAGACTTGATATTGAAGTCTTCATTACAAGCGGCCTTCTACCTTTGGTCGGGTATATTCCAATCATTAATAATTTTATATCAAGGCACTATCTGCAACTAGTTGATCATGCATCAAATTATTTGTTGTTCTCTTAACAAGGGGCCTGCTTTGGTTGTGGAGGGGGTTGCACTTTACTTGCTCGATGGTGTTTACACATTTTATAGTTTAGATGAAGTAGAATATCAAACTTTCATCCTTTATGATCCCTCCTTTATAGTTTAATGAACTTGGTTGATTTTGTTTGTTTCATTTTCTCATTGTAGTCAGTACGAATGGAATACCTTACTGATAATGATAAAAGTGCTATTGTCTTTCCTTATAATGTATTTAAGGCACTTTTTATCTATATTGTATTACAGTGTACTTCAGAATGTCTATATGAATGAATTTCTGATTCATTCATTTCCAGTGTTAAGAATTGTCTTTACCAATTTGTTTTGTTTATCTCTTATGATATAACAATGCTCTTATTTCGCTGTATAATAATGTAGAAATTGGTGACTTGTTTTTCATTTATCTGATGTATCTTCATCACTTCTGTTGCATGTTTTGGAGCTCAATTGCAGTTTATGTGATAGGGTTGAAGTTCTGAATTGTCCTTTATTGCGTAAGATTTATGGCCTACATTACTTAACAACTTCTTGATTGTATTGTGGAATTTATCCTTACCAGGGCCTCTTTATTCTGTTTGATTGGCTGGTATTGTGGAGTTTATTCTCTTTGCGCCAGGATTCTAGTTTAACAACATATGCCAGCAGCGATGCTCTTTCTGTGTGTACCCTTTATAAGTTAAAGATGAGAACAGTTGTGAGGAGGCTTTGATAAAAGTGGCTTTGCAATACTAGATCTCCTTTTTTCTCCCATTTTACATGTCAATGTTGTTAAGAGTTGCCTTTTTTTTTTTTTTTAACTGATTTGGAAATTCTTTGCAACTCAATGAGACAGAATCTCTAGGTGTGTTGCACAAACAGTTTATCTTTCTGTTCTTGTGCTGCAAGTCCACTGCATAGACTCATCGGTTACTTGCCTGTTCATGGCTGATGTGAAACTGATAGAAGCTCTGTTCTTTCATGATTGTGAGGTTTTCTCCAGCCGTGTGGCGTTCCTAAATTTTAAGTACGTATTCTAAGGTGGCTTCTGGTTCTATCTAGACCTGTGACCCTTGTGACTTTGAAGCGTTGTTTCCAGTGCCCAATTCATATTTGTCACCATGGCAGCATCTAAAGCATTTCCTTTTCCATTTGCTCTCGAGTCGCCATCTACTCCTGCCTTTGCCTGGCTGCTTATACTGAGAGGAAGTGTTGCAGACTATCAAATTGTTGCATCGGTTATCATTTCTAGCATAAGCCCTCTGTGTGGGCTTGGTCTAAAGTTTTCTCTGTGGGTTTTTCATGGGCTCATTTATCTTACAGTTGAGCCCATCTTGCCCACTGGAATGTCCTTTATCAGTTAATCAATTCATGGCTTTCCTGAATAATTTCTGTTGCTAACTGCTTGGCTTGTAACTTGTACAAGGGTTATATTCTGTGTCTGCTTCTGCATGAATGGATGTTGGTTTTCTTCGCTTTAAAGCCAAGTTAAAGGTTTCACGTTCAGCTTTTAAACCAAACTGCAACGTGAAACCTGCACTTTGCTTTCTGCTTTCTTTTTTATAACAATTGAAGAATCTTCCATCTGCCATTAGTTGTTGGCATGTCAAGGTCATTATTCTCTTTCAGCTGAAAGATAGCTTATGAAAACCGTTTATGCAATCTTTCAAATATTCAATCATGTCGTATCTCTTTCTTCCTAATTATGTGTTAGAAAACATATAAATCTGCATATACTACATGCTAATCTCTACATTTTGCCAATGACAGCAAACAGATAGATCTGGTGCTCTGATATGTTCTTTTTTGAATTATTGAGGTGGTGGACCAGAACAAGAGCTCGGTTTACAGCTGCATGCTTGTTTCTACCTGGATTTTCCTCAGAAAGAAAGAGTACAGAAGCATCAACACCAAATTCATTTGTATTATGCATGGATCTTTCTGAGTTAACAATTTAGCCATAGCAGAGACATATTATTGAACTCATGTGACAGTTATCCTGGGGGCATTATAGGGGCCTCATTCTTGGGACCAGTTACATAACTCAGAGACCTCAAAACATGACCTTGTTATTCGTGATTGTAGTGGGATTACGTGTCTGTAATGGGTAGGAAGGTTCCGCTTCACTGAATCTTGTTTTGTTCAAAGTGCATATAATTGTTAGAACTGTCTCTCCCTTGCATTCCTTTGAGTTTGACATTTGACACTTCAGTGCTTCTTTGTTACCAGACTTTGTCTTCTTTGATCCTTATTACTAGTAGACCACACAGGCCAATATCTCAATTAAAACTTTGAAATTTTATGCAGCAGCAGCTTTATGGCTGGTGAGCAAAATGGAGCAGATTAAGACCCTTCAGCGAGCAAACCGGGATGAAGGTGACTGCACAAGCTCTTCGAAGAACACAATACCAGTAGTTGCTGGTTCTTCGCTGTTCTGTAATGGTAAGGTAACACTGGAAGTTCTTGGAGAACTTGTTTTATTCATTATTTATCGAAATCCCTTGGTGGGTATGTCTCTGCCCCCCGGTACATATAGGACAAGCGATTTTCTTACAGCTGGTGCGACAAAATTTGCCATGATTTTGCTATGATGAGTAGCTGTTGGGTACCGCTCCATTGAAGGGGACCAGAAGAGCAGTAGGGCAAACTGCAGCCTGTCTGTATCTCCCATTTGCATGCCCGTCTGATCAAACTACAGGGAAAACTCAGGCTGCTGGTGTTAGTCTATGTGATGGATGGTTGTATTTCAGAAAATGTGAAACTCATCACTCCTGTGGAAAATTATGGCACTATTATTGCTAGAATTAGAATTTTGTGAACCATATGTTAAGGTGAATTTAGATATGTTTTTTTTTTTCTTTTTTTGATTTTATTTTTGTCTTCTAATTATTGAACAGCCAAAATGTTGAAAATAGAAGTTATAGGTTTCTATATAATGTAAATTTCAAAGCATGTGCACACAAGTATTTTTATGTGTTATTATTATCATAAATATAATTTCCCAAGAAATTTTACCTCCAAGATTTTATGTTAAAAATTTCAATTTAAAATAAAAAGTATCAGAATCAATTATCTCATTTTTGTCACCATGAAGAAGATATTATTAATTTTAATATAGAAAATCATAATATGATTTCTTAAAGAAATAAACATTAATTTTTCTAACTTTACCAAATAAAGATATGGTCCTATTTAATGAGTCGGTAATGCAATTTGGCATGTTCCATGGACGTCAATGGCCTCATTTTCATGGCAAAGCCATGTTTGCTTTAGGTGGGATTTCATTATTTTAGGTAATTTGAGGATAAGCTTCAACCAAATGATATGGTCATTAAGCCACTTTAAGTAAACTAAAGTATCACATGTTGGGATGACAAAAAAAGGCTTTATTTAATTTCCATACATTGCTCACATGACATCAACCCTTAACCTAGCACTTTTATTAATAATGAAAAAATATAAAAATAAATTTTATATTATTCATATTTTCAATTAAATCAGTATAATTTTTAATTTCTTAGATTAATTTCATATACGAAATATTGCTTTGGGCCAAATCAATTTCTGTTTTTTACGTTTAATTTAAGCTAGAATTTATCATATAATATTTTTAATTTATTTTATTAAAAAATAAAAAGTAAAATTTAATTTAAACCAAATTAAAAATTCATGTGTAAGATTAATTAAAAAAAACATAAACTTAATTAAAAAACACGGATAATAGTGAATTTATTTTGATATTTACCTTATCATTAATGTGGTTAGGGTAAGCTAAGAGGTTTTGAATTCATTTCTTGACAACCAAACAGGAAAATGAATCTCTAACAAAATTATGACTTCCAATAAATAAATAAATAATGTCCTTTAACATTATATACTTTTATGTTAAACATTAGCTTTTAGCAGATGAAGCAACCCCAGAAAAGCTTCCTAGGTTTTAAAACAAAGAGATAAAGGCTTCCAACGGGTGCGCGACAAATTTTCCAGGAAAGCAAAAGAAAAGAAAAGAAAGGAAAAGTAAAAGGGCCAAGATGGGAGTGATTATTTCCGAGCAGAGAGCATGACACTAAAAGGAAGGGCGGGGGTGGTGGTGCATGCATGGGCCAGGGAACCGAATAATTTTGTTTGGAAGAGTAGAACCCTAAAGAAAAGCTGATGGGTCTTCGTCCTTCAAAGATCATCATCCATGGCGGCAAAGTTAAAAAGGAAGATGGGTCCCAACTGTCCCCTCCAACAGGCTTTTCATCAACAATCCATGCTCATCCTGTGCACATCTCTCTCTTATCATCAGTTTCACTTTCTTGTCAATCTGACCCTTCCTGCCAATGAGCTTGGGATTGCCACTCATACACTGTACTCATCATTTCCTCTCTTTTTGCCCAAAAAGAAAAAGAAATTCGATTCAATAGTTTCTTCCAAGACATTATCATGTTGATGGTCATGAAGAAATTAATCTATTTCTCCTCTAGTTAAGGTTTTGGAATCATAAGAAATCATGGGGAAACCCCCATGTGCAAGCCAAGATCCTTCCACTCTTTTCCTTTTTCCTCCATTTCTTTAGTCTTTCAATGGCTGTTTTATAATGGATATGTGCATTATGATGATCTTTATTTTGTATAAAGTGCTGGTTAATTCATTCAAAACTTTAACAAAACAGGCCAGTCCCAGGGCTCTCCACACAAATCATGATGCCTGTCTGTCCCTTATAGATCATTTCTTGAACACCTTTTAACACTATACCCATTAGGCAAACCATGCATTTTCAATTCAATGATGATCATCAGCCATGGGATCCCAAGGAATTTTGCAGCATGACTAACCTGGTTAGTAATGCTTGATGATGAAGATATATGACCCACTTCCTGAACCCTAATAACAAGAGGGGAGTGGGGGGGAGATATGTGAAAGGAAAATGAAGTTGTGGTAAAAATTGGAGAAGTGGGTAGTGGTGAGTAAGTACAAAATGGTTTGAGTAGAGGGAAGACTAACAGAGACATAGGGTTGTGAAAAATGAAGACAAGATGGGGTCTTATGCTGCCTGTGGCCTGAAGTTCAGCCTGGATGCTCTCTGTGATGTCAAGCAAGATTCATGTGGGTGTGTACCTGAATTCCCCTTCATTGAAGCCAAAAACAACACGTTGTTCAACAATAATTATTTCCTCCTTATTTTGGCTGTTGCACCCAGTCACTGTTGACTATATTGCCTAAAATCATGGAATCACCCACATCAACTTGTTGGTTCTTGCTAGCCTTCCAATATCCATTTGAATCTCAAGTCCATCCTGACATTTTGGAAGTGGGACGAAAAACAAATTTGAGATCTCTTTATCTAAAACTGTAATAATATGTTAAAAATAAAATTGTATGCTAATAAAAATTGAAAATAATTTTTAATTAAAGTAAAAATATTGAAGTTTGAACAATGATCCAGTTCAATCTGCTTCAGAATTGATCTCATTTATATTTTGCATATCATATTTTTTTTTGTTTTACTAGAAGTTGATTGTTTAATTGTGTCATTTAAGAATCTTTTATTATACTAATTTTTTTAAATATTAATTTATGTAAATAGAATTCTATCTCATCATTTGGTTCATGGCTTCCGAGCTGACCATATATGGTCAAACCTATCTGGTTTTAGTCTGATCCATCTATTAATAAGGTCAAACCAGACCCCTTTGAAAGTTTGAAGCCAGCTACCGGTTGGACCAGTCCGTTAAAGTTAATCATTGAGCAACAATGAGTCATATTTTGGTAAGTCCATTAGAATTAAAAACAGGTTATAATCTAACTATATTTGGACCAATATGTTAATATCAATAAATAGGTTATATTTGAATCAACTCATTACAATAAATCTCATATTTAAGTCTATTTAATTAAATCATCAATGACTTTATTTTTATGAGTATAATAAAGTTAATTGATAATCATTATTTCTTAAACACAAGACTTAGTTTGACACCTTTTATAATTAAAGAACTTATATATTTAAAAAATTTAAATTTGATGAGTAAAAAAATATAAAATAATACAATATTAAAAAATGTGATAAAACAGTTACTAAATATCAATATATATTAAATTAAATTTAATAATACTTTCTCTTAAAAATTAAAATTTATATAATAGATATACGTTTATATAATATTTTTAATTTAAAAATATACTTATTTGGATAATAAAATTAAAAAATGTATATAATTAACAAATGAGTGACTGTTAACTTAATTTAAATGTAACTTTGTAGTGATGCATCAATATTTTAAAATTATATTTATTTAATTAAATATAATTATTTATTTAATATCAAGTATAAATAAGTTTTTTATTATCTATTTTAAAAATAACAAGTAATATAATTTATCAAATATTAACTTATATGTGTATAAAATATAATAAAATTCATCTAAAGTATATATAATATCTTTATTAGGCCTACACAGATATATATATATATATATAATTTGCATAAAATCTAAATAAAATCTATTTAAAGCTTAAAAATAGCTCACATAAAATATGTTTAAGACCCTAAAATAACTCATATAAAACCCAACAAATTTAACTCGTAGGTAAGCCATGCGTTATATTTTTTTAAAACGGACGAGCTCAGCTTAGCCCATTAATTTATAAGGTTTGTCAGGAAACGAGTCGAATCGAGTTAGAGTCACAAAAATTTTAATGAGCCTGAAACATAAACGAGTTAATTTTTTTAGTAAAATTAATATTTTAATATGTGTGATTATATACATATATATAATCGAATTATATCATATATATATATGTATATTAAAGATAATTTTATCATACAAAATGATCAATTTATAGCATTGTTTTGTGTAAGTACCCGATCATCAAATGGTATAAAAAGAACTTGTTTTGCGTAATATTTTGTTTACATTAAACCAAAGACACAAAGCGTGTCTCGTTCTTAGGTTGTCTTCTAATGTGGTAACACATTGAGAGGTATGTTGTCTTCCATTGTCATGATTCCGCTAATATAGCATGCATATTGATCACTTCAAGTATATTCCTCTTTTGTAATAAGAGCCTTATGTGTATGTATGTTGTCCTTTTTTTTAAATGGGTATTTATACACAATAACTTTTACAACATCATAGTGTTTTGACATTTTTTAATATAAATGTCAAAAAAGAGGTAAAAATTAGTGATTTTGTCATAATTAATTTCATTTCTTTGATTTTTTATTTTAATTTATTCAAAAGTTTAATATTTTTAAATTTTGATGATTTGGTTTTGTAATAAAATACATAATTTATATTACTTTTAAATTTTAATTTTTTCAAATTTATCATATAAAAATGAAAATAAAAAAAATTCAATGAGAACAAGAAATTTATTGTTTTTTATTATACAAATGGTAAATGCCTTTTTTTTTTTAATTTTCCATCAAATGCCATGATTGATGGAGAAGATATCTAAAGATAAGATTTGTTCTTTAAAGGAAAATATAATTAAAAATTGAATTTCTTAATATATTTACCAATTGAATTATTATTAACTTGACCATGGAATGACACATGTCTCATTCATGTTGTACTTTATAAAACTACATCTCCATTTCCCTCTTTTCCCAAAATATCCTTTTCTCTTCATGAGAGGCCTTACTCCAAGTGACACGCGCTCTCCACATCCAATAAATCACCTTGGAGAACTAGGGTGTCATGTGTAAAATTCAGTCTTATTTAAGAAACCAATTAGATCTTATGCTGACTAGAATTGTATTAATTTTTTAATAAAATTATCAAATGTCATATTTTAACAATTTTAAAGGTTTAAATTTTTTATTGATATTTTAAATTATTAAATATTTTTATAATATCTTAATAAAAATCTTCATTTTTAAGATTTCAATTTGTGTTGTCATAGCATGTTACAGGTCTTTGTATTACAGTTCTGTCAAACTTTATTTTTTAAATAATTTAATGAAAATAAATTTTAATTTATATTGTAATTATGAATAATTGAAATTTTATATATAATAATTTAACATAATTTTTTTGGTCATGTTATATTTGAAACATTACTAATGATTAAAAACTTGTATCGTTAAAATTTAATTTAATAAAACAAATTGCTCAATAATACCCACATTTAGTGTATGGATAAAATTGTCACTGACAATAGGATGAGCTACAATTAAGGGAAATGCTTTGTTTTGTGGTGATGTGGAGCAAAGAGACAATTATGCCTAGCTGTTCACAATAATTTTGGTCCTTAATCTCTGGACATTTTTGTCATTTTGCAACCATTGAAGTGCTGTGTTCTTTTCTTGTGTCTGGTCAATTTCTTCTTTGCCTTTGTTTGGGGCATGATTTTCCAGTAGGGCTGCATGGGGTCCCTGCTACAATTCCAAAAAATTGTTCCCAATTTAGGGCCAAGTCTATTAATGTTTTTCTCTAATCAAATGATTTATTGAATTTGGGTATTGGGTATGCCCAAATTCATCTTAATCACATTTTCAATATGCCAAAGTTTGTGTTTTTTAATCCAAAATTAGGCTAAATACATTGATCTTCTTCTCTAATCAAATGATTTATTCGAATTTGGGTATTGATTGGTATTCTTAATTACATTTTGTTACGGGTAAAGTTGGAATGGACACCGATTATAGTCCTTGGCAACGAAACAAGGGCAATGATTCTTGCCCCCCTAAAACTCAATGAACATGGAAGAAAGGTTTAGATTAAAATTGCTATTTAACAGGGAATCTTACTTGCTCATAGATTGACTGCATGTGAGATCTTACATAATTTAGAGAGAGAGAGAGAGATGGGTGGGGTTGGGGAAGGCAGCTTTTGCTTTTCAAAGTTCATAGCTTTTTGTTTTTTGAATAGATTTTGTGAGGAAAGACTGTCTGCCGAATGCCTGAAGATAAAAAAGAAAGCTTGTGATTGTTAGCTGATAGTGGGTTTTTGGAATCTAATAAACAAAGAAAAAGGCAAAGACATGAACAAGAACAACCCAACATTTTCACATTTACAGCGCAAAAGTGAATATAATCTAAAGGGTACCCAACAAATAGTTTGTGTACAGTTTTCAGATTATTATAGTGAAAGAGTTGGAGAGGACAAGCAACAAAGATACTGATGGGGGGTCATCCGTCATATCCCACAACACACAATAAGGTGGGTGACCAAATCCCCATCATCTTCTGCAAAAATGGGGGTTTACCCAGCAATTTTCTCCTCGAGATTCTCACATTCTCAGTTAATTAACCTAAGAGACAGTGATTGCCCACTTAAAAAAAGATGGGTTTTGGGTCTTTTATTGAGTGGCCAAACTCAGGGAATGTTGGATTCCCCATTTTTCCAAGCAAAGCATTTCTTTTTTCTTTGCCATATTTCACAGAGAAAATTTTTCTCTCTCTTTCTCTCTCTGCCCATTTGGGTTTTCCGATTAAGTAATGCTCAGTCCCATAAAGGTACACCTAGAGATTAACATTACTTGTATGTTCTCACTCGGGTACAAAAGGATCCACAATATTCATTTCTAGGGAATAAGATGGTGACTCATCACTGCACCCGCAAGCACTACTTTTCAGTTTTTAAGGGCTTTATTTTATGCATTAAGGGTAATCTCTCAATGAGCTTAATTTAAATAGTAAATTTTCCCAATCGTGTTAGATAAAAACTTTATCTTTATTACATTTTTCTTGTTTCCTGCTTTTTATTCTTGCTTGTTGTAGCGTGATTGATTGTTTTTTCTTTTGACAAGTGGACAAAAGCAGGATTAACTGTAGACCAAGCAAGGTTTCCTATTCTCTCTTTGTAATTTGAAAATAAACTAGATTTGGGTGGTTTTGTTCTTTTTAAGATTATGGGCATTATATATTCTTTTTCCTAAGGCAATGACAGGCATGCATTGCCACTTTATACTTTCAATGGAAGTGGTGTTGTTTTTTTTAACTCTTGGGCCTGACACAAGATTTTTAGTGAATGGATTTCTGTCATGGAAAGCAGCAAAGGGCTCTTGATCTGAAGATTACCTTAACAAAAGGGACCCATTTGAAAACTGGTATTCCCAGCAGCAGCTGATACCAGACACCGTAGAAACTGGGTACTTCTGGTCTTTGTTAGCTTTCAGATGTTCGATTCAATAGCAATGAGAAGAAGAGAAGTTGCTTTTTGCTTTTTGGCCTTCATTTGGCTTCTTGGTTCTGCAAATGGACTGCTCTCTCCCAAAGGAGTAAACTATGAAGGTAAGTATAAAATTTTGTTTTTGTTTGCTTCAATCAAACTCTGCAGCAGGTCTATGTGTTCTTTAGCGGCTTAGCGAGTAGAAAAATGAAGATTTTCTTAATGGGTATCTCTGTTTTCAGTTGAAGCTTTAATGGATATAAAAGCTTCTCTACATGATCCTCATGGTGTTCTCGATAACTGGGATAGAGATGCTGTTGATCCATGCAGCTGGACTATGGTTACTTGCTCGCCTGAGAGCTTGGTTATTGGCCTGTAAGTTCCATCTACATCTCTACCTGTTTGACAAAAGGACAAATTGCAATCTAAATCATCAATGTCGATCATTCTCCACTAAATAGAATGAATATCTATAACAAAATTTTTATGACCATATCTTTGATCAAAGTTGTGAACATGGCTTCATTTCAGGGGCACTCCTAGCCAGAGTTTATCTGGTACTCTTTCTCCCAGCATAGGCAACTTAACAAATCTTCAAATTGTGTAAGTACCGGCTCTTCTGGGGCTGTTTTCAATGTTTAATGGCCTTATTACAAGTTATTGGTTTTGATTTGTATACTGTCATGCACTACTTTGCAGGCTACTGCAGAATAACAACATAACAGGACTAATACCGACAGAGCTTGGAAGGCTATCCAAGCTTCATACACTTGATCTTTCTGATAACTTCTTCTATGGAGAAATTCCTTCCTCTCTAGGCCGTTTGAGAGGCCTCCAATACCTGTAAGAATCAAAATTAGTGAATTATAACAGGAGGCTTAGTGCCAATATGATTGCCATTGGAATCTCTTGTTTCTGTTTGTTTGGTCCAATTTTGACATTTGTTCTCTAATCTGGATTTAGGAGGCTTAATAACAACAGTCTCTCTGGAGCATTTCCCTTGTCCTTGGCTAACATGACCCAGCTTTCCTTTCTGTAAGTGTGTTTAACTATTACTCTTTCCTTTCAATCTTTGGTTGCAAGGTCCCTTTGGGCTAAAATTTTGAGATTATATGTTCCTGTTTATTTCAGTGATTTGTCCTACAATAATCTGAGTGGCCCTGTACCCAGATTTGCTGCTAAAACATTCAGGTAACTCTCTCTCTCTCTCTCTCTCTCCCACACACACACACAAGACCACACACTCACAGACACAAACAGGAGACATTAGGATGTTAAACTTTGCTTTCCTCTCTGCTGCAGCATTGTTGGAAACCCTCTAATCTGTCCAACAGGGGCTGAACCAGACTGCAATGGGACAACACTGATGCCTATGTCTATGAACTTGAATAGCACAGAAGGTATGTGTCTAAAATTCTTTTCCACTGGCTAAACCTTCAATTTCCTTTTCCATT
This sequence comes from Moringa oleifera, assembly GCA_021397835.1. NCBI lineage: Eukaryota > Viridiplantae > Streptophyta > Magnoliopsida > Brassicales > Moringaceae > Moringa > Moringa oleifera. The sequence goes on from JAJFZO010000094.1 coordinate 5,181,633, forward strand.
TCCAGGAAAAATTTAAGATTTTGATGTTAAATTTTTTGATACTTATTCTGACTTCAATCCACTTTGCTGCTTAAGCTGGTCTGTATTCCCCAACAAGTAGAAGTCACAAAATGGCCCTCGCTTTCGGATCAAGTGTTGGGTGTGTCTCTCTGGTCATTCTTGTGTTTGGACTATTTCTCTGGTGGAGGCAAAGACGCACTGAACACATATTCTTTGATGTCAAAGGTTCGTCATAACTCAACTACATTTCTTGTACTATTGCACTGTGATACTAACTAATATCACTAATGGGTGCTATAATGTTTTAAAACTTTATCAGACCGGCATCATGAAGAAGTTTCCCTTGGCAATTTGAGGAGGTTCCAGTTCAGAGAACTTCAGGTTGCAACGAACAATTTCAGCAGTAAGAGTATACTAGGGAAAGGTGGGTTCGGAAATGTATATAAAGGTATTCTCCAAGATGGGACAGTTGTAGCGGTGAAGAGGCTCAAAGATGGCAATGCTGTGGGAGGAGAGATTCAATTCCAGACTGAAGTTGAGATGATTAGCCTTGCAGTGCACCGCAACCTTCTTAGGCTATATGGGTTTTGTATCACACCCACTGAAAAGCTCCTAGTTTATCCATACATGTCCAATGGCAGTGTCGCTTCTCGCCTGAAAGGTAAACCAGAAGACGAACAATTTTGACCGTTATCAGCAGGAATGGTAGCTAATAGGTCTGCATTCTCTTTTTGACAGGAAAACCAGTCCTGGATTGGGGCACTAGGAAGAGGATTGCGTTAGGAGCTGGGAGGGGACTACTATATCTCCACGAACAATGTGATCCAAAAATAATTCACAGGGATGTTAAAGCTGCAAATATATTGCTGGATGACGATTGTGAGGCAGTTGTAGGAGATTTTGGATTGGCAAAGCTTTTGGATCACCAGGATTCACATGTCACAACGGCAGTCAGAGGCACTGTGGGGCATATAGCCCCTGAATACCTCTCCACAGGCCAGTCATCTGAGAAAACAGACGTCTTTGGATTTGGGATCCTTCTCCTTGAACTGATCACAGGCCAACGAGCGCTGGAATTTGGCAAGGCAGCTAATCAGAAAGGTGCCATGCTTGATTGGGTGAGTTCTGGAATCCTCACGATTTTTACCCTTATGACAATTCAAGTCATCCCAGATTTCACTCTCTTGACATTGGTTTGTTTGTTTTTGTTTCCAGGTAAAGAAGATTCATCTGGAGAAGAAGCTTGAAATGCTGGTAGACAAGGACTTGAAAAACAGCTATGACAGGATCGAGCTGGAAGAGATGGTTCAAGTAGCTCTTTTATGCACCCAATATCTTCCAGGCCACAGACCAAAAATGTCTGAAGTTGTTCGAATGCTTGAAGGCGACGGATTAGCAGAAAGATGGGAAGCTTCACAAAGAGCCGAAACAACAAAGAGCAAACCCAACGAGTTCTCATCATCAGATAGGTATTCTGATCTCACAGATGACTCTTCATTACTAGTTCAAGCAATGGAGTTATCTGGCCCGAGGTGAAGTACTTGTACACCTTTTTTCTTTCCTCCATGCTTTTCAAGAGAGTTAGAATATCTAAAGAACAAAATTATAGCTGAAGCTCTTACAGAGTTCCCTCCATAACTGAAAGAGTATGTTGTATAATAGTGGTATATTAGGCTACCAACAGCTTCCATGTGTTTTTTTTTTTTTTCTTAGTCAATTGTACAGATTGTGATTTGAGAAATTGATGAATTTTAGAATGGGAATGGCATGTAGTCAGTTACATTGAGATCTCCTCATTGAGTTTCTGGACTGTATAATATGTTTTCCCCTGGTAAGTTGTCAAGAGAAATGTCAGTCATTTGTAATAAAGCTGCAGGCATTGCACCAGGTCCATGGTCCATCATACATGGTGATGGAGCAACATTTATGACTTTGTAAAGTTCTTTGATAGATTAATTTATAATTCTTTTTTAATAGATTCTGCAAACAGTATTACAGACTCAAAAACCTATGTTAATTTGATCTGTATTAATTTTTTAAAATTATTAATACCAAAAATTTAATAAAATTTATACTATCAATGATTTATCAAAAACTGTTTTATTATTACCTTTTTTAAAAAATAAAAAGTAAATCAACCAGGGTCAGATCAGCGGAACCATGTCAAGCCAGGAGTGGGAGCAAAAAGATGAACATTATTGAAAAAGGAACACAAAAACTCAGTCTGCCCCCCCTGGAACCTTGTTAAGCTTCACCTACTTGAAAATGATTAAAAGCTACAGACATGAAGAACACTGAAACCTGATAGTAATCCAATCCAAAAGAAAGAGAACTTGGGCATCTTGTTCCATATTGGACTTTCACTTGGGCTGAAGCCAGATTCAACTTCTCACATGTTTGTAGCTTCAGTAATTTCTCCCTTCTCTGTTAAGCATCATATATAATAGGTGGAGAAACAGGTATTTCCTTCTAAACATCCCCACTATGCATATTCTGAAAACATTATCCTAAGAAACAGATATTTACATCATAGTTAAGCACAAAACTAAAGGAAAAACCATATGTAGTTAACGGAACTAAAGATAATTTAAGCCCATCACTTCGGGACTGCATGGAAAAAGAAATGCTGCAATGCCTGAAAGACATGAGGTCTACAAAGTCAAGCTAGTAATCTTCACATGCTCTGATGCCCTTTCAACCTGGAGCAGCAGTGATTCAGGAACCCTCTCACCTCCGAACTTCACAATGGTCATTGTCTCAAGCACAGGAGAGTGAGCAAGGATAAGCTTTATAAACTCCCATTCAGGTCTTGTGCCACAGATGCCTCTGATCCTCACTACTTTGAGTCCGTTAAAGAAGAAGTCACAAGGGTACTGGTCTCTCAGATAATCTATGACAGGTTTGGAAATCTCACTTGAATCACCAATCTAAAAGAGGTCAACAAGACAGCATACCATATTTACAGTGATCAGATGATTGAATATATAAGCGGGGGGAGGAAGGGAGGGAGGAAGAAAAGAATCAATAAATAGCTTACCGAGATAAAAAGTTCCTCTAAACTTGGGGAGCTTCTAAGTATTGAGATGGAAACTAAGACTTCTTTCAGACTGCAAAATCTTACTTCCTTCAGTTCAAGAAACGAGAGATCGTTGAAAATGATAGGGCACCTTTCTGGTAAGTTTGGATAAGCTAGAAACTGGGAATAAATGCACAAATAATGTTTCATAAGTAAGATGATGATCTGTAAAAGCCAGGCGGGGAAGAAAGAATGGAAATCAAAAAACAAATTACCTCAAGAAAGTAACTGGATAAGGTGAGCCTCTTAACACCACATAGACAACCCAAAATTCTGAGTAAATTGCAAGGTTTCCCCTGCTCAATGTACTGGAGTAGGGTCCTTCCGTTCCTATGCACAGGGATCATGCGAATATCTACACTAGCTAGAAGTGGACTGCTCTCAAAACAGATATCTTCAAATTCAGAATCTATTTTCAAGTGCTTCAGGCTCTGATTATGGATTCTAAGAGAAGCTAAATGATCAACATCCAAGAGTGTCAGTCTATCGAGAACAGGACAGCTACTGATTAGCGATTCTAGTATGTCACTTATGATGGACACATGATTGAGTTGAAGGCTTTTAAGACAATTAAACCCTTTGAATGCAGGAGGAAGCTTGAAAATGCAGCCATAAAGCTCCAAGCGACTTAGTTGAGGACAGGAGAAAAGGCAAGAAGGCAACTTAAAACGCTTAACAAAAATGAAGTCTTGGATAATCAATTCCTTGACACCTCTCTCTGTTACAAAATGAATCCACTCATCTAAATCAGAATAGTCTGGCTGGCAACAAGCAGCAAGCTTGAACTTCTCTATAGTACCACGGTGATTTGATTGAACATGACGCATAATTTTTCTAATCTCTTCCCATCTGGCTTTGTAGGGTAAAAAACTCGGGAAGCATTTATCATCAAAAACAAACTCCGAAATGCCCGTCCACTTATATCTCCACTTACTTGATAAGAGACTAGTCCGCGCAGCATCTCTAAGAGGCAGATGCACAAGAACAGAATCCAGTGCAGCCCATGACAGGTTGCTTATTCTATCCAACTTTATCTGTTTTTCCACATCATCTCCGTCAGACTTTTCAAGCTTCCTCATCTTTTTGTTCATTAATTTGTCCTCTGAAATAGATTTGTAAAATGCTCTTTCTTCAACATAGTAAAGCATAGGCTCTCAAGGCGAAAAGGATATTACACCTGCAAATGAAGAACAGTTGTAAATTCAAACAAAAAGAATAGAAGTTCAGACTTCCCACAAAAATAACTCCAAGGCAAGACGGTTATTAAGACACTAGTTTATGCAAGCAGATTTTTTTTTTTTTTTTTGGGTGGAGGAGGGGATGGGATATAACTTCACTAGAACTAATGCTACAGAGAAAGGCAGGGAGAGATGGACAGAGATACAGACACAGACATGGAGCTAGAGAGACAGAAAGAAGATCTTCCATGAGATACGGACAAAATATTTCACAGGAGGGGTAAAAACTTACAGATGATACAAGATACAGCAAACAACTACCTGATGTTTTTGCATTGGTTTATCTAGGTCATTTCTTTTTATCCACATGTGATGCAGAACCTTTTGCCAATTACCCTAGTCCAATTCCCTATTACTACCTGACTTATTTACAACTAAGAGTACCTCTTGCATGAATCCCATCAAACTCATTTTTTCAAAAATAAATAAATAAACTGACACATAACTAATACAATACCTACATATGACCTGAATGGATTAAACATTCACCCAAGCATTCAACAGTGACTACTGTGTATCATCACACAAATCTTATTGAAACTTTTATTATGAGTGAAATTATGATTCTATGGCCCAAATAGCCTCAAACTTCATGGGAGAACTCCAACTGAGATTTATACCTTGAGGTTCACCTAGTCCTATTCATACCTGGCAAGACAAAACATCTGCTAGGTTTGTTCTCATTAATCTAGGATCACTTAAAGTAAGTAACAAGTGAGACCATCTCTTGTATGCCAGTATTATGGCAGTTTAACAAAGTTTCTAGGCCCAAAAATTCTTGCGAACAGATAATCATATGACAAAATGCCTCAAGAAGTTTGTTTTAAACACCTCAGCAACTGGAAGCCATGGCACGACCCATCTCATCTTGCTGATAAAAACCAATCATTTGTTGACCAAATCAGAAAACTAATAGCAACTGGAGCCCAGTGAAGCAATACACTCACTTCACAAATAACTACCATAAGATCCAACAGAAAGCAATAACTGATAGGGTTCTGCAATCTCATTACAACATAAACAAAAGAACATGACAAACAAGCAAGAACACAAGCTAGAAATACTTTCTGATAGAAGCATATTTCCAATTTCACATTCAAGGGAATAATCAGTGAATAAACACTCCATTGATAAGCATAGTCCTTCATCATCCAGAATTCGCTGCAAAACCCAAAGTGTTTTTGCTCCATTTGGCCTACTAGAAATTATTCTGAGACAAAAGTAAGAAATTCCAAAATTGTTTCCCATGTTTTCTCAGCAACCAAATGGCGCATTGCTCACGAAACCCAAACAGAACAGAACAAATCCAAAGTCATGCAATCTCCATGTTTCACAATTCAAAGAATCCCAACTCGCAAACTGAAACACCCAATTCCAAACCAACACAAACATGCCACCATTCACCCAGAAGGTAACAAAAGAAAACAAACCCAATTATACATCTTTACATATGCACAAATTTATACAGACATATTTATCTTTATATAAAGAACAAAGAAGATTACAGATGCATCGACGACGTCGGTGGTGGCGGCAAGAGCGCAGTGAGACTTGATTAGTAAGCGTGGACCCGTATGCAAGCAAAGTGAAAAAGGAGGGTTTTTTTCCCTTTTTTTTTTCTTTTTTTTTTTTTTCCTGCTTACCTAAATCCCACGATATGCGTCCTCATTCAGTATCAATAGCATTTTACTTCCAAAACCGCCATAACTTCTGTAATTTATTTATTTTATCTTTATTTATTTACCATATGTTTTCTACTTTTAAAAAAAAAAATCATAAGTATTTATGTATATTTAATAGCTAATATATATATATATATATATATATAATCGATACCATTTAAAAGCTTTTAAAGGTATTTTTGTCAGTGTTTATGCAAATATTAAAATATAAAATAAATATAAAAAATCTTAAATTTTATCTAAATTTTCATTTGAATCTCGATATTTTAATATTTTTAATTGTACATCTAAAGTTTTAGTTGATTTAATTTTAATAATTATATAAAATTAATGATATTTTTATTATTAAAATACTTCAAAAATAATTCAAATTCTGCACTTCATTTCATCATCAAATTTGATAAATTTCTATTCATGAGTTATTTTTTATAATTTTTTTAATTTTTTAATAGTATAAAATTAATAAAAATATTTTTTACTCAAAAAAGTTTAATTTTTTAAAATTAAATTTAATTCTTTTTTATATCTGTATAAAATTTTAAGTCAAATTAATTGTATAAGATTTTTTAATTTGAATATCTTAAATATTTTAATTTTTTAATAAATTTTGAATACAAGATTAAAAAAATTAAATGCAGATATTTAAAATGAAAAAGGTGCAAAGTCGAATATTTATTTTGATATTTACTTATATTATCATTTATAATAAATAATTTAATTTTAAATCTAAAATTTTAATTAATTAATAATATCATTTTTAAGAAATTTAAATTTTTAATATTTATCTTAATGGATAATATTGATATTATTTGAGTTTGAAATTTTACCTACTTTATTTGGGTTGATAACATAAATTATTCTAAATATAAAATTTTAACTGTTGTTTTCGAATAATAGAAAACAGTTTTGGAACAGAAAAAAGATATTATTGAGGAAATAAAAATAAGTGATTTTTTATGAGCTTGAAATTGTCATTTATCATAAATTTTTAATAAAAACCAATTTTTATTTATTATTATATTTTTATATTAATTTTATTAAGCAATGGACAACAATTATTTGTGCGTTTTCATGCATGTTTTTTTATAAAAAAATTTACAAGTTTATAATATTTTCAAAATTTGATGAATATTTTGAATTGATTTCAGTTGATATTTAATTTTTAATAACTAATTAAAATAATATTTGATTATTTATTATGTTAATATAAAATAAAAATTATTAATTATTAATTTTATTAAATTATCACGTATTATCTTATCAAAACTCAATATAGTTCAAATTAAAAATCTTTCAATCTTTAAGAACAATATTTAAAGTTTTACATAACTTTTTTATCAATTTCGAAATGCAATATATTTTAAAAATAACAACAAAATCTTTTTATTTTTTAAAGATTTTAATGTTTATGAAAAGAAAATCTATAAAAATTTAAATAGAAAATTCCTAAGAAAGATGAAAAAAAAAATATTGGGTTCAACAACAAATAGATGATTACAAAAAAAAAAAGAAAAAAAGAAAAGCATGCATGAAGTTCATGCACAAAGCAAAATAACAACTTAGACCATATTTTCTTTCATATAATGTGGATTTGTACTATTAAATGAGGGTTAGAGAGATGATTAATCATCATCAACTACTAAAAAAAATTAATATAAAATATAATAATAAACAAAAATTATTAAGTTTTAATTATTATTTTTTTTTTTGGGAAAATGATGATTCTAAACTCATATGAAAACATTATTTTCTGTCTTTTCATAATCATTGTATATAATATTTTTTTATTATCCAAGAGCAATAATTAAGATTTTATATAAACTTTAATTTAAAATATCAATTTATATATAGGTTGGAACGGTTTCAAACTCAAATAATATCAATTTTAACTATCAAAATAAAAAATTAAAACATATTTTTTAAAAAATAAATATTATTAATAAACAAAAATTTAAAATTAAATTATTTAATATTGAATTTAATGTTTTGAAAAAATTAAATAATTATGCTTATATGTATGTGTTAAATTGTTAGTAAGTAATTATTAAATACAAAGAAAATATTTTTCTTATTTAAAAAGATACTTGTCAATGAAAATGTAAAGAAAAAAAAATTCAAAGCAAGCTTGGGCCATTATCCATAAACTAAAGGCTTGTCTTATCTAGTTTGAACACAAGTAGTCCTAGGCCCAAGCCCAATTATATTTATAAAAGGATGACCAATATCTGTTAAATTAATAATATAAAATGTTATTTTTTAAATTAAATATAAAAATTTAAATAATATTTATTTTTTATTTGAAAATTTTAAATATCGATTAAATCAAATATATATATGATATTTTAATTTGATTCAATTTAAATTTGTTAAAAATTTTAAAAATTAATAATATTTAAATTTAAAATCTTGTATAATAAGTCTTAATTTAAAATTTTTTAAATATAAAAAAATATTCAACCCACCACCGAAAAAATTTTAGAATTTTTTGAGTATTAAAAATATTTTTGAAAAAAAATTATGTTATCAAAAATTTGAAAAAATAAAAAAACTTGTAACTAAAAATTATTTAAATTAAAAAGAGGTAAAATTTATTCAAGTTATTTTTTTAAACATTCCAGTTACAATAACACTTTAATTTTTAACAATTATTTAAGTTAAAGTTCAATTTAAACTCATAAACAATTAGATCAATATATTAAAATTTAGTATAATTCAATAATTTATGTTTCAAACATCCAGCTTTCAAAACTGAAAAAATTTTAAATTGGAATCCATATGGTATACTATATTGTATGCAAGCAATTTACGCTTTTTAAAATAGTATATTTTATTTGATAATTTCAAATCTATTAACAACAAGATACCGTTTTAATTTAATATCATTTGTAAATATTATTATTTTTAAAAAAATTTAAGATAATGCATAATTCAAATTTTAAATTTCGCGTTACTTACAAATTACTTCATTAATTAACATACAAAACTTAAATTTTAGATACATTTTTATAATATTCAAAATCATTAAAAAAATTGTTATAGAATCATTTCAAAACGTACATTATTTATAATATTACAAATAAATAAAATCTGACTTTATCAATATTTTTATCGCATACTTTCATTTTTAATGCCTTAAGAAGTCTATGAAAATAGTAATTAATTATTATCAAAACAAATAATGTCTTTTGACGTAAAATATATTCCATCAACTTTGAGCATTTTGAGGATGGTAATGAGTTGGATATCCATTTATTGGATTTGAATCCGTCTATAAAATTTATTTATGATTATATGTATATTACTTTAATTCATTTAAAAATATTTATTATATTTATATATAAATATATTTTTAAATTTTTAATAGAGTAAAGTTCCTTACTCGTAAAATATCAATTTATATGCTCATTTAATATAATTAAATTTAAAAATAAATTTAGAAATTTAATAAAAATAAAAATTATGTAACATTTTACTAATAAAATAAAAAAATATAAGTAATAATAAATTCTTGAAATAAAAAATTAAAAATTTAATATAATCAAATTCAAATTTAAAAATTTAACACATTAATTCAATTATATGAATGAATTTGATTGACGGATATCCAAAAGTTTAAATTCGATCTCTAACTCAGAAATGGGTATTAAAATTTAAACTTAAATTTATTTAAATCTATTTAAACATTACTCAAATATAACTATAAAAGTTTGATCAAATTAAATACTTGCATAAATTTGATTTATTATCATCTTTAATCATAATATGTAAAAAATTAATATAAATAAATATATATATTAATCAAATAACCAAAATGTAAGAATCAAACCATATGCAATTTTCTTGATTTAAACCCCATATCGCCATAATTCATATATATATGTGTGTGTAATCTTGTTCTTTTCAGCACGTGAAGTCGCATTAAGCAGTGCCCCCATAGTATCCAAGGAGGCAAAGGCAAGACATTTGAGCCAAGACAGGTCAACATGAGAAAGCTTCATGCTCATCCCCAGCCTCTACAATTTTGAGCAGTCTGACAACCTAAACTGAGCTTGCAGGGGCTTAACCCTTCCTTCCTGAGGTCCTAATGAAACCACGTCCTCATCCAACTCCACAACTTTTGCCCAAAACTTAGTGATAAGCTTCTTCGAGACTTCATTCCCGGTCACGTGTCGCCTTCAGTCCTCGAAAACCTGTCTGGTTTCTCGTGGGTCCTGGAAGAGGTAATGCCTATTAAGTTGAAAAGTACCTGTTTAAGTAAAGCCGAAGCGTGGCCACTGCTCGGCTGGGGCTCATGCGGGCCTCTCGTTGGACCCAGATGGGTCTCTTGCTGGGATCGGGTCAGCACAATCTGGGTCACCAACTTGTGGCGGAGGTGCACCCTGATCCATGGAGTTCTCAAGTGGCGATTCCCTATTGGGTCGAGGAATTTCACAGAGAGTTGTGTGAGTCAGCTTCTCCGACGTCGCTTGTTTCCATTACGTGAATGTAGTTGGTTAATTAATACTTTGCCGGTGTGGCTATATGTCAATATCATTCCTAAAATTAGTTGCAGACTATTAGCTATCTCTCATTTCTGGTCAAGTGAGCCGCTAAAACAGTCCAAATTATGCTTTTTTAAGGAACCCATTGCCAGCGTTATGCTAGATTTCTTATAGCAAGACATATTTCATATAGCGCAGATTTTTTCTTTGTTTAGCTGTTTATGGCAAGTTTCTTCGGAATGCAAAGCTTTGTAACCATTTTATTGATATGACATTAATTTTACAGTAAACAAAAATATTATTAAAACATTACAAAGTATTTTTTGTTTTATAGATATAATGATTTTATTTTATTTTATTTTAAATATATTTTTAAAAAATAAAAATTATGTCTAAGCATATAGTGAACCATCGTCTGTTTATAATACAAAATTTTCTATGGCATCATCGATAAAGTTATATTTTTATTTATTAATCATTATATTATTTTCCTTATCATCAGCATGAGATTATTCCTTACATGGAAAGTAAAAAGGGAGGAAGGCAAAAAAATATGCACAATAACAAAGGAGAGGAAGTGAATAGCACAGTACAACCCAAGGCCAAAACCTCAAACACTTCACAACCACATGTGCTCACATGTACCGGCAACCTCCGAGTGCCACGTGTACCTCTCAGAATCTTAGCCACGTGCACCTCTCACAAGCGATCCGAAATGACCAGTTTCTTCACCGCACAGAGCGAGTACTTGCACCCTTATCCACTTCACAGCTCTCCGACTTTAAATGATTCCAAAAGCCAAGGGCAGGAACTGTAGACCCCACCAGAACCTCTGCTTAACATGGGCCCACCGGAAACGCAGCCAACCACAAGATAATATAAGTACTTTTCCTCTGCCACTAAGTTGCTGCCATGTGGCGGCCGATGGATTCTCTCATCCCCACTGGTTATATTGCTGCGGTTAAACCCCCTTCTGCTCCCCTCCATCTTCACTGCACTTACTCCGAAAAGCCATATAGACTGAGATTTTTGAGAGAGTGAGCAAACCAGGATATGTTGAAGGAGGAGAATAGTGATGGTGGTGGCGATAGTGGTTGTGGTAGTGGTAGTGGTGGAAACGATAACAAGTGGGCACGTATGTGCGACACATGCCGGTCGGCAGCCTGCAGGGTGTACTGCAGGGCAGACTCCGCGTACCTATGCGCTGACTGCGATGCCCGGGTGCACGCGGCCAACCGGGTGGCCTCGCGGCACGAGCGTGTTTGGGTGTGTGAGTCCTGTGAGCGTGCACCGGCTGCCTTCTTGTGCAAGGCGGACGCAGCCTCCCTCTGCGCTGCCTGTGATGCTGACATCCATTCTGCAAACCCACTTGCACGGCGCCACCACCGTGTCCCCATTCTGCCCATCTCGGGATGCCTGTATGGTCCCTCTGGGCATGACCCCGGGGAGACTGAGGTGGCGCATGCAACTGGCACAGAGAACGGGTTTATAGCTCAGGAAGGAGATGAGACGGTTGGTGAGGAGGATGAGGAGGAGGCAGCTTCATGGTTGCTGCTAAATCCTGGGAAAAGTAGCAACAATCAGAACAATGGATTCTTGTTTGGTGGGGAGATGGATGAGTACTTGGACCTCACCGAGTACAATTCAAGTGCTGAGAATCAATTCGCTGATCAGTACAACCAAAAGTACCACTACACTGTTGCACAGAAAAGTTATGGGGGTGATAGTGTTGTCCCTGTTCAGGGTGGAGAAGCTAGGGATCAGCTCCACCATCACAACCACCAGCAGCAGCAGCACCAGAATTTTCAGTTGGGATTGGACTTTGATTACTCAAAATCTCGTTACAGCTACAGTGCCTCCACAAGTCAAGCGGTAAGCTCTTCTTTCCTCCCATAATCCTATAAAATTCAATCCCCTTCAGATTTTCTGAAACTGACTTTTTCTTTCTTCATATTTGTGGTTTGATCTTTGTTTCCGATCATGTGCAATTAAGATGTTTGCTTCCTCCAAATCTAAATATCCTTATCCCTTGGATTGTTTCTCAACTCACATAGGTCTTCCAAGAATCACTGGACCAGTAGTCTCAGAGTTCTCTTCTTTGTTTCTTCTTTCTTTTTAAACAGGCTTTAAGGCCTAAAATCTTAAGTTATGCCTTTGGTGGGTATTTATCTGTCATCTCTCTCTCTGGAATTTACTTTCCTTAGTTCAACTAGCTTCCTGATGTGTTTTTGAAATCTTAAGTTTCTTAAACTTTTCTCATCATTGTCTTTGAAGCAGAGAATCAGGTCCATAGCAGCCAAAAACTTATTCTGTAATCTTTGTACCACAGTGTTCCTGTGTCTTTCTTTTACAGGTTAATAAATTGTCCCTTCCCTGTGACACATTAAGCTAGAAGATCATGTGCTACTCTATTCATAAACTGTCTGCAAGTTCAGATCCAAAAGGATACCTTCCTTTATATTTTTCCTGCACTTCAATACTCATTTCTTCTATCTAAAAAGGTCAGAATCAAAAGGCATAAATGTTTTTGCTAAGTTTCCAACGGGATTTTACATCAAAAGAAGAATATGAAGAGACTTCCAATCTGCAATTCGGATTGCTGTCCTTAAGAGTGTACCAGTCAGATTTAGTGATCTATTAGATAGGATGCAGCAATGTCTGATTTTTGTAGTAAATATTCTCTGAGTTTCACTTCATACATCAATTCACTAGAATAAACAAGATCAAGTTTCTAGGACTTGTAACTTCCCACACTTCCTTTCAACCGATCTAAATGTGGAAAGGTGGTCTACATGTGATCATTATTTGCGTATCTATCTGTGTGAATCGGTTAACGAACATGTTTTCTTGTTATGTGCTTAGGTCTCGATTTCATCTATGGATGTTGGTGTTGTACCAGAAACAACAATAAGCGACTTATCAATCTCTTACACTAGACCTCCCAAAGGAACAATTGACCTTTTTTCTGGAACTCCCATTCAGATGCCACCCCAACTTACTCCCATGGACAGAGAGGCCAGAGTCCTACGATACAGAGAGAAGAAGAAGACAAGGAAATTTGAGAAGACAATAAGGTATGCTTCAAGGAAGGCTTATGCAGAGACCAGGCCCCGGATCAAGGGCCGGTTTGCAAAGAGGACAGATGTTGAAGTTGAAGTGGACCAGATGTTCACCTCAACACTAATGGCTGAATCTGCATACAGCATTGTCCCTTCATTCTGAATCTAGTAACAAAAGGAAAAAGGGATAGAAGAAAAAGAGAAGGGAAATCCAGATGAAAACGTTTGTACTAAAGCTCTGCCACTAATACTGTATCTTTCTCTGTCTCAACCTAATTGCTCTGAATTAATGAGGAATATGTTCAGTAATTCTTGTTAACAGACTGTTATCATGCTACTGTTACCTTGTAAATGAATGTATATTTACAGTTTTGGAATCAATTTTGGCACAAATGTCATTTCACTTCTTAGATCTGCTGCTTTTTATACCATTTCAAGCAATGGGTTTAATATGAAACGGAAGTCAGAGGCCACTATGGAGAACAAATGGTGTAAAAGTCATAAAGAAAAGAAGATTCGCCCTTTTGCCTTTCTGAAGAGAGAAAAGAGCAAAGATCACCAACTGATACCTTACTTTTCACACGTTGGATATCCAATCCTTATGGCTAATCAGGTAGTCTTGATTCTTTTGCTCCACTGGACCAGCATCTGGTAGAAGATTCCTGTAGCACCACCAGGATAAGTACAACGTGCCCATGCTGGCAACAGCAAAAGAACCAGGGTAAATTGCAGCATTTCTGAAGATGATCTACAATATAAAGATTTATCATGAAATGGAAACATCCTAATCATAAGGTAAGAATATAATTTCTCGTTAAACCAAAAGTAGATACGAAAAAGCATTATACAGTAATTGCTACTTTGATGCAAAAGTCAAAGGAACATACACAGATACCCACACAAAATGAGATAGCTTTCATATTTAGGTAGGTTTTCAAGATAGTTGAGTCATCATTTGCATTTTAGACCAGCTTATGCACTTGAGAATCATCAAATCCACAGTACTCTTTAGCTGCTTTGAGAGTATCATCAACAGTACATGCATTTTTGCCTTTGTTGAAAAAGAGCTTCTGAGAATAACACTAGAGAACTCTGTTACCCATCCTCCACACCGGTGTCAGATATAGCTTCATCTATTCTTCAAAGTTTTCTGTTGATTTAAAACTTCCCACCACCATACTGGCATTGAAGTGTGGCATCCAACATGGGCGCGGCAGATCACTACAGATTCCTAATACATAGGTAAGATAGTATTTCAAGATCTTACTATGTGCTTCCTCCTAATAGAAAAATTATTATGGACGATGGCTCCCCATAGAGAAGCTATAGCTTGTTCCTAACTCATCTAGTCTCAAGCAAACAGCAGCAGACAAGAAATATCAGATTCCTAAATATGTGGGCACCATCAAAGAATCCATAATCTGTTCAAACATTTAGAACCTCACAGCACTTGTTCGCAGTCACGCACTGGAATCAGCGAGAAAAGTAAAAGATGGCATCAGGGTTCATATTGAATTGAAGGTAGAGGCTCTCACATAGGATATATTTTGTGGCACTCCTGCCCGTTACCTATTGTACTCTATGAATGTACCAGAGCTGGGTAGGCTTTTACACTTCCAACCAAAGGACCCTAAAGATTCTAGAAACCTTGAATATTTCTACAATGCCAATGGCCAAGTACTTTTATGCACGAGTGAGCTCTGAGACTAGATTCTCAATTGCTGTCAATTACATGGTGCAGCCACCCAGCACATGCTAGGAGAGGACATTTGGTGCTGATGTACACACCAAGGAATGGAAATTGGCTGGAATAAGAAGTTAAAGTCCAAGGAGATAACTGAAATTCAGGCTCTCACTTTCGTCCAAAAAGCACACTGGTTTCTGAGAAATATCAGCAACCAAATAAAGTTCAGCCACAAATAAAGATGATATTCTCACCAAGGCTCTCAATTTATATATGCAAAAGGTGATGTTCTCTTTTCTACCACAAGCATTATCTCAACTTGGCCATGCTTCCGGTGCCACCAGATTCAGTGACATGAAGGTTTCTGTACCATCAATTAATTAGCTCTTCTAAATTCCCCACTTAGCAAGTATTGACCTTCTGCATTCTTCCTTTCTGATCACTGATAAATGATAAAGGCTGAACATATGTGCATATTCAAGAATTACTTCTAGATGAAGTGAATATCTTATAGCAGCATAGACATATCCAAAGTTACTTGAGGACAACTTCCTCAAATAAAATCAATTAAGCTTTTGTGTGAAGTCTGAAATTTAACAAACTAACGAGGCATGCACAGCAAATTCCAGAGATCTTCTCAATAAATAAAACTAAGAGATCCTTGAGAAAGCAAACCATTATTACATGCAGATTTAACGTTCATCCATAAGGAACTTAACGTGCATGGATCAAGAAATCTTGACATAATAAAAGATAAGAATTCTCATGTCTAAAATGAGCCAAGGTGCAAGTTAAGCTTACTAAGGGTACATTTAGAAGGGCAGTTGTACAATAATGAGGTACCTAGAACTTGCATTACAATTAGTGTGTCTTTATTTGGATTCAAGATCCACATCCAACTTATCTTACTTTTGAATGATAAAGTACAAACGATAATACAAGTACAGTAGAAATCTATCAGACAGACTCCAATGTTGATGTATTAAAACATTGTCCAAATACTTCGTGGATATTTTTAGGTGCTGATAGCACTAGATCTAGAAGTTTGAAAAGTGCTTTGAGCAAGATTGCTCATCAAGAATATACTGTTTGTAAGTCATAGGTCGTTGCTTTACATTTGCAAAACCCTTTGGAGTACGTCTGACTCTGAGACTTCTAAAGATCATTAATATACAACAAGTTTCCATTTGGATAGACAAAGAACTAAAGTTAACACATCCAAAACCTGAGGTGAAGAGTGCACTACTGTACTTACTTTGCGCATTACACTTTTCTGGTGCTAAGGGTACACAACAAGAAGGTTCAGCCACAGAAAGTGGACATTAATGGAGGTCATTGTCTTGGTTTCTCTGCCTTTTATCTATGCCTCATCATACTTAATTTTCATGAGTTTGATCCGATGCTTGGGCTTCCAAAATATCAATTTCTCCTTTTAATGTGTTGGCATCAGACTTTCCCTTCAGCACTGTGGACATAGATTCTTAAATTCTTTGATCAGCAATGTCACAAAGAGTATGAAAAAAGCGTCAGCATCAGTTCAGCAAACAGAAGTTTTATGACTTCAGCTACCTGGACTGTGACCTATAGCAGTAAAAAGGATGGGTTGGGATAGAGATCCTAGGTTCTAATCCAATGAACCAAAGAGAAAAAATATTAACTTTTTATTGCTTCATGGTATCCATTAAGAAGGGCCTGCAATTTAATGAGTGTCATTATCACACTTCTGAAAGAAACAAATTCACAGGTCAAGGATCAAAAACCACATTGCTAAAATTTCTTTATGTCATGTTTCCATGGCTGTGATACCTTATCGTTTGGCCTCCTGTCAAAATGATTTGATGTAACCAAGTTTTCGAGCTTTTAGAGGAGGTCCTTTCATCATTTAATGCCCCCTTCTTCATTGCTCAATTAACGTTATTACCATTACCATAATCATTTCAATTTACAAGTTAATACTCTATACTCCAACAGCAAGCCAAGAGCAAGAAAGAACCTTGAACCATATATCTCCAATAATTTAGATAATTATAAGGGTAAAAGAATCTTGAAACCTGAGCAGCAAGACATCATTAAGTGCTGGAATTTCCCAAGATTCTGTGCGACACCCTTTCCTTTTAACCCAAGAACTTTATAGCATTCAAAACCTAAAATGAAACAGGAGAATATACTTTAGCGTTTCATTAAACAATGATGTGCTCATAAAGCTGATTAACTACATTTTTAAATCTCCAGCCATAATAATATTTATATATGGGGAAAATATAAATAAAATGGAAAATTTATCTTCAAGCAATCAAGCTTGATCAGAGTAAGGTTCAGCTATATAAAAAATAAAATAAAATAACAAAATCTATGACAACCAACGTTTTCATAGGTGCAGCTTTGTTCCGAGTTCGTCATCCACCTCAAGATTTGAGACACCATGGCAACTACATGTCAGAAAATCTCACAAATTATTCTGACATATTATTCATAGAAATATAGTTGCCCAACAATGAGTATCTAGGTTTTACTTTTGGCTAGATGGCACTACTTTTATTTGAAAAAATGAGATACTACTTGGAGTTGCACCTGATGAAAGAGGTCATTGAGGCTGAAGGATTCTAGTCTGCTTTTACAAAAAGTTTATCCTCAATGAAGATCTAAACACTGACAACCATGTACAGAAAGGAGATTCCATGGATGGACTAAATCAACCATCAAAATACCTTCTGCTTGTCAATTCTTAACAAGATTGATGATCTAAGGGCAGGTTTTGACATTCAGTCGATCAACAAGCTTTATCTTGAATATTTAGTGACATGAGTTCCAGACCACCTCTCCAACACAAACACTCAAAATAAAAGGAAAAATCATAAAATAGCATGGTATTTTACTTCCCTACCATCCACACTTAAAATGAATGTTCCAAGAAAGCACAATGAAATCCTATTGCCATTCGACCACAATTGGACCTAACAAATCAAGAAACGTTTTCGTCACTTTAATTTGACTTGCCAGAACCTTGGTTCAAACAATTTTAACCAATAAGAGAAGAGTTTTGTAATTGAACTTCCCAAGCCCCTAATTTACAATGAATGTCAAAAAGCATCCTTCAATTGATAATTACTTTTTTTTCTCATCAGTTCTACCCAAGAGATTAAATTAAGACCAAAAGTTTAGATAACAAGACTCAAGCGACCCATCTATATATCCCATTAATATCCAGTGTCACATGTTTGCTTATGGCAATCATGCATTTTGGGTAATGTTCGATCCATACTCAATTCAGAAAGAAATGAGCAGCTCTAAATTTTTTCAGCTGCATTTATTTGTAGTTTTATCATTCACACCTTTTTATCTAAATCTATTTGACCATCATTATCTGCGCTATTCTCATTAACATCTTGAACTTTCTTATGAATTTCCGGTCAACATGGAGCCTGTAGGGTATTCCAGTTTTCCTGTCATTACACATCAAGTGATTAAGTCTATGCACACAGACCAGCTCATGAATAATAGAAAAATCAGGACTCTCTCCTGCAAAAGTTAAAGTGAAAAACAAAATAAATTGGTTCTGACAATAAAGATGCCTCTTTCAATCAGTTTTGTTTATAAGACCCCTATTCAATGACAAACCATAATATTTCTTGTTGCCTCAACCCATAATCAGTTGTCTCTCTCCTGCAATTGTCGTACTAGGTTTGATAAAACTCAGCAGTGGTTTAGTCATTGGACCTTAGTGGACATGTCTGAATCATCTTTGAACCTCCTTTCCCTCCCTTAACACACTGTTTTCTCTTGTAGAGAGCCACATAGTTGTCTCTTCATCCTTAACCTTCATTCAGCCATATGCTTATTATTGACATAGACAATATTGGGTACAACAAAGTCTAGCTGTCTTGCAGTTGTCCAAAACAAAAAAAAAAAGAAGAGAATTTATAAATTTCTAGGCATTTAATGATCGCAAGGAGCATTTCTCTGCAGCATCTACCACAGTCCATATTAAGATATTCTTCATATGATAATGCCAAACATATTTTAGGCTTTTGCTGAAAAGGGACACAAATTTCACATAGGCAGAAGAGAAAAAGTGAAAAGTATACCTGCAAAGTAATCTTTAAGAAAGCCCAGCTGCACTTTTCCGCTTTACAACAGAGCAAGACATGAACAAAGGCAACAATTTAAGCCACAGAAGCATGATACTTTACGATACCGTTCTTTATTCTCGGATGGCCCAGGAAGCCAAAATCCATTCAAGTTGATCCCCAAGCTATGAAAATATCAATTCCTGAACGCTTATTTGGCAGGCCAAGGAATTGTACCTGCCGAGTAAGCATCAGAGAGATTTTACTTCAGCATTCAAACCAGAGGGCATCATAGCCAGCCAACTTTGAACAGTCCGAAAAGATTAAAAATGATTAATATTAAAAAAAAAGTTGAAAATTTTATGGATTTAGTAGTTTGGCATTGGTTGCACTCATTAAATTAGTAGTATCCTGCAATCCGCTTTTCATTATTAGCAGAATGAGTGAACCAAACTGGACCTAACCAGAATAGAGATCAGATCTCCTGTATCTGCCTATGAATTATGACGAAAATTTAATAGAAAGGTGAGAAGTACTTCCACGTTGATTAGAATTAGACTGGACGCTGCAACTGGATTCCCTTCTTCTCTTCATTTTCCTTCTCTTTCATCCAATTACTATGTTTCTCTCCTGCATCTCCCTGTTGCCCTTCCCAACTATACATTACTTTATTAACTTTGCTTTGAGCCCCAAGTCAAGTTTTTTCAACAAGCAAGATGAATTAATGAAAATTTCAATCTATCAAGAGGCATAACATGAAGCCTGCCCTGCTACGGAGTCTTGCAATCCTTAAAGAGTTGAACTCACAAAACATCACTGTGCTGAAAACAGCAAATATTTCATAAAATGAAATTTCTTCTATCAGCTTACGAAAATAACCTCTACTTATCATATACTCACTAATTAATTTGGAAAAGCTTAATTAGAGAGCACATCAATTAATATGACAACTTCAATGATTTAGATCAGGATAAGGGTCAACAGGACATAGTCATCTATACACTAACAGGAAATTTCATTCCGTTTCTGGAAACTGAAAGTAAAAGCTGGTTTTTCTTGTTATATTTCCACATCCATTTAGTTAAATTTATTTATCCTGAGAAATATCTTGTATCAAGAATGAATTCTGAATCCTAGGATTTTCTTTCGGACAAGGATTCTAGAGCTAACACACAGCAAAAATAAAGTACTCCAAGAGTTTAGGCACTCAATTCAAGGTTGATACTAACAAATATCTATAGTGAGTTAAAACTTTTGGAAAATATTAGTTAAATTTATTTGTCATCAGGTTTCTTCTTCACTGGTTATTAAAACTCACTTCTAAATGGACCTTCAGAAGGCAGCCAAACTTTTCAGGCTCTTATTCTATCATATTTCTGCATTTCTTTGTCATCCTGGAGACATGGTCGCTTACCAAGGTCCTATTCTCAATTAACAAACTGTGATGCCGGAATCTAATTCCATCATACTCATAATCCCAGCATTCTGTGTTGCTATCCCAGAAATTTGGAACATTTCTTTTTCCCAATGAACAACCTTTGATCTCTTAATTTTTCAGCTTTGGCTTGCTCTACCTTAGCCTCGATGCTTATTAGATGTTAACCAAACTTTCAATCTCATTGGCTGCCCAGAAATTCCATTGACTTGCCACTTTGATTAGAGAAACCCAAAACCCATTCTCCTTTCCATAACCCATGGCTAACAAGGTGAAGACAGAGGGGATGCTGCACAAAGTCCTAGCTTTTAACTTTCTATATACAAAGTAAAAGCAAGAGTGACAGGAAGAAGACCAAAATTTCGTTTCTTGGAGGTACAATATTTGGGATCTAATGTAGACGAGTAGTGGTCTATAGATTGAGAAATGGCAAGGTCTGTTTGCACCTCACTCAGAATAATGCTGGATGTCTCTTACTGGCTTCTTTCCAGCTTCATGAGCATCCAGATTGATAGTCATTTTAGAAATTACAAAACGAATGGTAATCGGCTATTGTCCCAGAGCACAGTTCAAGTGATTTAACGAAAAAAAGTAACAGACAATATAAAAGTTCAATATGCGTGATTGCAGAAACTGACAACGTAATTGCACAGAATGCAATTATTTGCGTTCAAGCATGTGGATGTATGCAGACATTAGAACAAGGTGATCAGACAAGAGTCTCATGCTGATAGTTTATCTTGCAATTGAGGTTTATGCATGTGACATGACCTATATTGCACAAAGGCAGAAATTAGAATTTATCACTGCTCAGACATTCTTCAAGTGATTTAACCAAAAAAAAGTAACAGACCATATAAAAGTTCAATATGTGTGATTGCAGAAACTGACAATTTAATTGCGCAGAATGCAATTATTTGTGCTCAAGCATGTGGATGTATGCAGGCAATAGAACAAGGTGATCATACAAGAGTCTTGTGCTGATAGTTATTTTGCAATTGAGGTTTATGCAAGTGACATGACCTATATTGTACAAAGGCAGCAATTACAATTTATCACTGCTCAGACGTTCATCAATTCAGTATCTCAGAAGAACAATACAGTTCACAGGTTCACACAACAGCACAGGAAGAAAAACTCATCAAACAGTGCATATCGTAAAAACCATACTCGTCAATTCACAGAAAATTAAAATGTGGTTAGAGTGCATAAGAGGCAATGTTTCCATATTAATGCAAAAAACATGTGATGAGAACTAAATTCAAGCGGCACCGCATGGTGCAAAGTAACTCAACCATCATGGAGCAAATGCCGAATTCTGTTTCTTGCGTCAGTAAAAACCAAAAACAGACTATTATACATGTATCAACTATTTGGGGTGAGCAATCTTAATCCTTCACAATCAATTCATAGAACAATATCCTTTTCAACTGTCTTGACCAACATTCAACCATCACAAATACATTTTCGATTAAACTATACAATTGATCCTACAAATAGATTCTAAAAAGTGCGAGATGGATTAACTTAGAGCTAACTAATTCAAGCAAAATACATCGAGATAAAATCCATAATAACGCGAACAAATCAGAATGAGTTCAACCTCAAACAAATAATCAATCAGACAAATATAACTCATGAAAGACAATATTAATCAGAAAAAGGGCCTACTTAAACATAATCTGAGAGATAGGAGAAGCCAAATCCGTGAGAAAAGCTGGGAACGAATTAACACTGGAATACAGGTGCATGCAGCTTCTTGGAAACCAACTGCCATACAGGCCAATCCATAGTTTTACTCGTTTTCGTTCTTTCTCCGTTTCTGTAGTAAGAAGGGGCATATTAAGCTTGAACTTGGGCCGAGGCAGTTGTCCAATGATGCTGAAGCTCTTTAATTAATCCATGTCATTTATATTTAACTTTTTTAAACATCAATTTAAATTTAAATCAAATGGTAATTACAGTATTTAATTTGGACCCACAAAAAGATCCGAACCGACTCTAAGAGGCCCGAAAGTAATTTCCTTTCTCTCTCTTTTATGATCCAATGGGCCCCTCAGCCCATTAACCTCACCCACTTTGGTTCACTTCGGACCCCACACTTATTTTTTTTAATTTTCCTTTTAATCTTAGTGATGCTTTGTTTATGATGCACTTTGAATTTTGATTTTGATTTTTTTTTAACCATAATTATTATTCCATAATTAAACCATGTGCCCAACCAATTTCCCTATGGCTAACACACGGTTTCACCATCGGGTGATCATCAGATTCTTTACGATTGAATCTTTCTTTATAAATTAATTTTAATTTATGCAAAATATTAGTATTCTTTTAATTTAATTTAATTAAAAGTGATGATACTTTAAAAAATGATGCTAAGAACTATATTAAAACCGTGCAAGGAATTTCTAACTTCATTGCCGTTAATATACATCGTAAAATTTTGTTTTTGGGGGATTTATTTACTTTAAAAAATGTTTTACATGATTAAAATGCATATATATTTTATATAATATGTTATTAATGAATTTATAAATAATATAAAATTTGATTCATCTCTTAAAGTTTTAAAAATTAGAGAGCATAATCAATTTCAAGTTTAAATATATAAATTAATAATTATGATGTTGACAAGTATCATTCAAAAAAAATTAATAACTATAATTTTATTTATTTTTATAAATGTAATAAATTATAAAAATAATTTTTTATTTTTTAAAAAATCAATACTAATTAGGAAAGAGTTTTCATTTTAGATAAAATTGATGACAAAATAACTTTACATTAAACTCATGCAAGATATTATATCTGTCTTGCAATTAATAGTTATGCGCATTATTGTGTCTTTTAAAAATTTAAATATTTATATTTAAAAAGTAACAAAAGGAATCTTGATATATTAATTTAGTTTAAATTAAATTTTATTAAAAAATTAAAAATTTTAGAGTATTCAAATTAAAAATTTTATACAATAAATTTTAACTTAAAATTTTTTATAAATATAAAAAAATTCAAATTACAGTCATAAAAAGTTTTAATATTTTCTGAATAATTATGATATTTTTAAAAACCATTAATATTGTAAATTTTTAAAAATATATATTTTTAATACTCAAAAAATTGTTGAACTTTTTTTGTGACGGTAGGTTAAATATACATATATAAAAAATTTTAAACCAAAATTTATTGTATAAAATGCTTAATTTGAATGCTTTTAATTTTTAAATTTTTTGACAATGTTCAATTTAGATCAAATTGATACATCAATTCTTAATTTCTTATTTTTTAAATATAAGAGTTTAATTGATAATATAAAATAAATATTAAAATTTTATAAAATTTTTATTTTAAAATTTATAATTATAAAAAATTTAATTTATTTTAATTTTTTGAAAAATTATTTAAAAAAATTTTAAAAAATAATTATCACTATTAATTTTCGTTGCCCAAGGAAATCAATCCAATATTATAAGGGATATGAATTATCTTTTAAAGGTTTGCTTACCTAATGCAAACCCAACAAGATTATAACATCATTTCCACATTATGTTCACATAATCACAATTGGATCATATAATTAGGTCGCATAAAAAAAGAAATATTAAACTATTATGTTAGATGCTCTTATTTCAAGTAGTGATTAATTATCTAAAAAGACATATAGTGATATTTTTATTAGTTAAGATTAATAATTGAAGCATAGTAAAATTTTGATTTTAGCAAATTAATCAAGATATAAAAATTAATTATATTTTGAATTTTTAAAGATCCACAATATAATTGTTAATAAATCATAAATTTGTTGGGTACATATATTTTATTTTTTAAAAAAGAATTATTGATCAATGATTTTTTTAATTTTTTAAAAAAATTCTAAGGGTCTTGATGAAGAAATTATTTTCATATATTATTTTCTAATATCCCACCCGATATTAATCAAGCATTATCCTTATTCATATTTCATGTATCTCTTCATCAAATAATATGAAATTTTTATTTTTTTAATATTTTCAAACCTACTAACTACTTGGATCTTATGGATTATTAATTTTTATTTTATTTTTTAATATTACACCTTATTTTAATTAATTTTATAACTTTTGAATAAAACAGAAAAAAATAATATAAATTCTTAAAATACCCTTATAGTGGGTCCATTTATTGGATAAGAACAAAACCCCTTTACAATACACATCATTCCTATCCTTCACCCATTTTATCTTATGGTTGCTTCATTCATGTGATATGAATCATGTAAATTTACTTAAATACCCTTTTCATTTGTTTCCATTAACTTACGGTCCACCGCGTACAAATCAATATGACTCAGATTACCAAAATTAATCTGAAGCAAATTTCTCCATGGATGAATTGGTAATTTCTCATTTACCTAATTATAATTCATACATCAAAGGAAATGTTTTAGTTTGAAAGGAAAATCATTTTCATTTTAAGAAAATATTTATATTTTAACAAAATAAATTTTCCTTTTATTTTTTTGGTACAGAAGCAATGAGAGTAGAGCCCAAGAAAGAATCATAAAAGGCAATTTAGTATCTCAGACCAAAGCTACCCTGATGGACACTATACTGCCACAGCTTTCTGCTTCTAGCTATAAATACGAACCAGTGTACTCTTCCATTGACATCAAAGCTTTTTACTTTAAAAAGTACAGAAGTGGAGATCGGGAAGGAAGAATGAAAGCAGGAAGCAACTCAACGTCCGGCGTTAATGGAGGGATGAGGCGGTGGGACTCTCCGACACCGTATCTGTTTGGTGGGTTAGCTGTGATGTTAGGGCTCATCGCAGTTGCATTGGTGATCCTTGCTTGTTCCTACAGGAAAAGCTCTTCTTCCAGCTCGGGCAGGAGTAGTGCTCAAGCTCATGACGAAGAGAAGCTTGAGGCAGAGAAGAAAGCAGCGATGCCCCTGGAAATGGAGCCGAAGATTGTCGTCGTCATGCCTGGTGATCATGCTCCGACCTTCTTGGCCAACCCCATCTCTGCAAATCAAATATCGATTGATCACCATGAGCAAGTTTGATCAAACGGACGACATACATACACCCCTTTCAGTCTTACTTCCCGGTCCTGCTGCTTTCCCAGCTTATAATTCTTTACATGGTCTTTTAGGCTATGGAGGCTTACTTTTTGTTCTGTAAAACGATGGTGGAGGCTCGCGGGAAACTGTAAATTGTTGAGGATAAATGAAAAATATTTGCAGTTCTTCTGTTATTAATTCTTATGATTTCTCTCTTTTTTCTTGTCATTTTCTCCAAGAATTTTGATTATTAGGTTTTAAGGCTTAAAGGGTCATGAAGACGGAAGCAAGATCAGCTGGTTAATTAATTCTTACCATATAAGAGACGCAAAATTGCTTCAAATTTCAAAGGGATCAGGCGTCTTCATGACTTCTGAAGTGTAGAAACCTTAGGCCTTACTTCACAATAAGATTGCGTGTAGGGCTTGATTAGGTAGCGGTAGGGAACATGCGAAACGTTAAAGAAGCGAAAGGAGCGAATGATTTAGATGCTAATAAAGTTGAATTCATGAAATCTCCCAAAGAAACTTAGATCCCTATCTTAAGAGAATTAATTTGGAGCAAAAATGTGAAAGAGATCGGCTGCCAAAAATTTCTTGTCGGGGTCCTAAATAAGTGTCTTTTTCACCGGGTTGATTTCAATTGCACCCATATATGCATATGATCACAGTTATACTAAATGCATCAAATAAGTCAAAGGGGCTAACCCGACAATTATTAATAATATGTTAAGTAAGATTAATTAAAGACTTATTTAATTTAATTTGAGGGATTCAACTCGTTAATTAATAATGAAATATCGATTTGTAAGATAGATCTCTTTACCTGTTAATCGAATTCTTCAATTTAAATTTTTCGATTAAAAAAATAAACAGTTAATAAAAAAAACGTAATCTTATTTTTTTAAACAAGTTATTCTAACTTTCATAGTTGAATTGTAGATATGTCTGATCAAATTTACAATTCGGCGTAATTCAACTTTCACTACCCATAGTAGAAGAGTCCCGAGCCATAAGTTAATCAAACCGAGTTGCCTTTCTTAGTGTACCCATTAATCTTCAATTATGCTAATCAACATCACTAATTGACTCATTTAATAACTTTCTATACGTTGTTTACATCATCGGCTGCCTACATTTGACAAAATTAATTCTCAAATTTAGTTTCGGATTAGGTTAAAAGACGCGGCGTTCCGGAAATGCATTTGTCAATACTGCTAACATTGCGAGACCAAGAAAAGCAAATCAAAAGTTTAATTAGTGCGCAACGGACATAAGAGTAAGCGAAAAAGAGGCTTTTTTTTTTTTAGTATCTAAAGAGAAATTGCATTTCCACATCAACTTCCTTTAGTGGTAGACACTAATTGAAATGTAATTATTGAATTCCACCTAACAATTCACACATATTTAATTATATTGAAATTTCCCGGTGGGGTTTCTCGCTGAAGTTGATGGAAATTGACCTAAGTTTCCCGGTGCTTTCTTTCTTTGTCCCTGCATAGCTTAGCGAATTTGGCAGCGCAGTCAATGTTGTTCAATGAATATGCACCAAAATCTTCATGAATTAAAGCTTTCATGTGGCGGTATATATTGTCTAACAACTTTAGATAAACGCAAAATATTTCATTACTTTAATTTGAAATAATTTATCATAATATGACTTTTAATTAGGAAGTAGCATGGGTTACTTCGGGTTGATTAGAGCTAGATTAATTAATCCAACTAAACCGATTGATAATAATAACCTAACCTAACTTAATCCTTTATAATTTACATATAAGATATATAATTAATCTTAGTATATGATTAATTAATCCATGATAAATAAATTACATAAATGGTGATAATTATAATTTTGATCCTTAAGACTTCGAAAAGGTAATTAATCTATGGATTTCCAGAAGATGTTAACTAAAATAATGGAATAAACTAATAATTTATGCATATGTATTCTTACTTTACTAACATGAAATATTCAATTTTTGTCCACCAAAAGTTGACAAGTCATGAGAATATTTTACCCTTCGAATAAAGTTATGAAATCGCATGCTTCTTCTTGATTTTTTAATTTTTGGGTAAATGATCCCTCTTACGCAATACGCACTCAATTTATAAATATTTACAACATGAAAGTAAAGTATCTAATTGTCTAAAAATCACATCCTTCCTTAATGATTAATTATGATATTATAATCTTTGTAAGATTTTTTACATTTTTCCTTGGAGATTATGCCTTTATACTTTATGGGTAGCATTAATTGGCATCTCTGAGTTTTAATTTAAAAGGAATGAAACTTCGAAATATTATATTATACATAATCTTAAACTATTTTATTTTGTTTATTTTAAAAGTTAATGTGCATGTATGAGGTTAATTTATAACACACCTATATGTATTATATATGATTATAAATTGTTTGATTAGTTAATGATGTTAGTTTTCTTTTAATGAATTTAAGTTTTATTAAAAAATCAAGATATTAATAAATTCATCAAATTTAATATTATTTATATGGTAAATATGATTGATTTCTATATATAATATATGTACATTAATAATTTGGGTTGATATTTATGGATGTTTGATTTTTGTTCCACATATATGAACATTATATTATATTAAATTGTCATTGTATATATTATCATATTTGTAATTTTAATCATTATAAATTTTATCTTTAAAATTGATTCTTATAATTTTAATTTACAATATGTTTAAAAAATATAAAAAGTTATACTCTTATGTTTTACTTGGCGGTATCATTTGGAGCAATATGAGATATGAAAACTTGATTAATTACATATTATTAATATTTACATTAAAGAGTAAATATTTTAAAAAACTCTAAAATACACCCTTAGTTCTGAATCAAATCTTGATCTTTAAAAAGTGTCAAAACAATCTTTAAACTTTTATATCTAGCTGATACAAATTATTTGTAAACGCAATATTTTTTTATTAATAGCAGGTTTTAACCAAAGACAATATCAAAATTTTTTTAAAATATATTTTTCTTCGTTTCTCTCTTCTCTCTCTCCCTTTTTTCTTGTAATTTTTTCTTCTCCCCTCTATCTACTACTCATTCATGTAAAACTTTCAATTTATTGTTATAATTTCTATTACAAATCAAGTTTTTTTAAAAAAAAATTAATTTAAGATTTAAGTATTGAGTCGTTTAGATACGAAACCTTTACGCTAATAAAGATAAAAGAGAGAAAATAGGGAGGGAGATGAAAAATTAAATTTATATATTTTTCAAGTTTTCTTCTTATTCTCTTAATTCTCTTCCTTTCTCTTAGTTTGCTAAGAAGACTTTTTTTCAAGAATTGAAAACTGAGTTCTCTGTCTTTCTCACAAATCACTAATAATAGTTTTTTTTTCTATATTTTTATCAATCAAATCTTTTCAAACAGATAATGAATTGTTGGAAGTAGTCTACACACTTATCTTTTATAATTATTTAAAAAAAATTAAAAAATCAAAATAATTTTGAAGATGAAGTTAAAGAGGCAATAAAAATTTAGTTCTTGTCTCATTTGAAAAAATAATATGTGAAAAAGATAATATTGCCCTTGACTTAACATTGATTTTGGACATAGATTTCAGGGTTTATTTTGATAATTAATGAGAAATCAACAACCATATGTCACTTTTTTAATAATAGATTTTTAAGTTGTAATTCAGATTGTACTTCAAGATTTTTTTCGAATATTTACCTTTTATTAAATTAAAGATAATTTCAATTTACTTCTTTTAAAAATTTATACGTAAAATAAAATAGGGCCCATTGCACTAGATAAAATTTTTAATTAATCATTTTCTTTAATAAAATTTCCCATCATTGACCCTGCATCTTAATCAATGGTCATAGCTTTCTCCTTATACTTCATCCTAATTAGCGGTTCAAATTGATTCTTCTTAATTTGAAAGCACAATTGACCCTTCAAATGTTCAGTGGTCATAGCTTATATTTTATGTTTTAATCTAAAAATTAATTAACGGTTCGAATTCTTTTCCCAAAGTATCTAGATCATGCATTATGACTTTTCTTATTTTACCCAATAAATTAATTAGATTCACAAAAGCATGCATATCTACTAATATATGCACTTCCAATTAAATCAAACGGAGTTGGTTCGATTTAACAAACTAGATTTATTAAAATGATCCAAGCTACAAATTTAATCGTTTCTAGTACCATAGTCTCTCCAATCGGATCATGCATGTCAATCTCATAATATTAATTAGAGTAAATATCATTTAAAATTTTATCTTTTACTTTTTTTAATCAAATTTTAATTTTTGAAATGTCTCTAAACAAACTCTAATATATCAATTTGAATTAAATTGAACCCTATTGAAAAATTTAAAAACTAAAAAAAAATTATAATGAATTTTAACTTAAGTTTTTTAAAAAATTAAAAAAATTTTAGTACTAAAAATATGTTTTAAAAAAAATTATGCTATCAATTTTTTTTTAATAAAAACTAACTCATTAATAAAAAATTATTTAAATTTGAGGAATAAAATCTAAATAGAATTTAAAATCTATTTGAATAATTTTTTAGACACTTTAATAATGAAAACACCAACAATTGTTTACAATTACTTTTACTAAAGTTAAATTTAAACAAAATTTATAAATAAAAGATTATTTAGAGATGCTTTAAATTCAAAATTTAATTAAAAAAGTATAAAAATTAAAAATTAAAATGATATTTATCCTATTAATTAATTTTATTAAGTAAGGTTAGTCCAAATATATAGCCAACTTTGTTATATATTCTCATAGAAGAGTGTTGTTTCCTTTTCATTGAGAGCCATTAAGGGTTATTCTTGATACCATAGGGTAAGTTCAAAGAATTATGAATAGAAAAATCATTTAATTAGCCTTGTTAGCAAGTAAAGAACAACATAGGCTTGCCCTACCTAGATTCTTACCGATGGAACCTTCTTTTCATGTTGTCTAAGATTGGACCTCTCATTTGATTTATAGATTCACTTAAATTATGATTCTGAATGTGAAAGTTAAAATATATGATCATATCAATAAAGTACATAACGAATAATTTTGTTCTAATTAGTAATCCTTTAATTTTTAAAGCTAGATAATCTCCCATATTTTAAATCACATGTGTTTTAATTATTAATAGAATGTTGTGAGTTTTGATAATATATGCGGAGGCTTTAAGTCTGGATTAAGTCGAGCTAAAGTGAATATCTACATCACATTTATTTTTAAATTAATTTTATCATGTTTTGAAAAAGATAAATAAGATAATTATAATAATTATTATTATGTAAAATCAATAAATTATCAACTACAATAATTATTGGTATATTAACTCAATTAAAGTAATTTTATTTTAACTAAAAGGCCACACAATAACGATGTAGAAACGCTATACCCATTTGAATCCACATTCATTTTGGTAAATTTTCACCAATAAAGGTACCTAACTATACCAAAAGGGTTTGCATAATTAAGTGAAAATTAATTTTGTCCCATTGGATTTGCATAAATAAATGTCAAAAGATCATCATGAATTCAAAAGGATTGTGAGGCAATTATGAAAGAAATTAAGCTTTGACATTGAGTTCCATATATATGATGTCTCGTGGTTTCATTTTATTTTTTTTAATCTCTTAGTGGGATGTGGCGTCTCGAGGGCTTGATAATTACTTAGCTTAATGTGTTGGTAAAGTAACACCAAGATTAATTACACGCATATCTCTTCAATTATTTACATAGGTAATTAATTTTTAATGAAAGAACAATTCAACAAAAAAAAAAAGTGATTAGCCTCAAAGGGTTGAATTGTTTTTTTTTTTTTTAAAGAAAGAGAAAGCATGGAAAATTGTTTCCACTTTGCATTCCTTTAGCTTAGTGGGAGACATTAATTAAATATATTATGTTATGCATAGAATATGATATTGAGACTATGGGCGCTGGCCTCCCCACAAGCTTCTAAGTTGCAGGGTGACAAAGAAGTTACTACTCTTATCCAGTGCTTAAAATTGCATTAGTTTTATCCATGAGAAAATCAAAATATATAGAGATCAAGTTTCACTAGAAGTACATACCTTTTCTCTTAAACAATGGGCAAAGCCATTGTTTGCCCGAATTCATCTAGATTTGTTTTGATAGTAAATTTTTAATAGATTAATTCATGATCTATGTGTTGAGAAATAAAAATATATAATTATCGATAATGGGTTTTTTATTTATTGAATAATTATATCATTTTACTTTCAAATTATATAAAAATACTATATATTTTGAATATGATCAAGTTTTTATTATTAAATTAATATGATTTTACAATAAATTTACAAGTATATCAAAAAATAAAACATTTGTATTAGTCGTGAAGTTAATCACGAATTATATTAAATTTAAAAGTTAAATTATATGTCGTGTTATCTTATTAAATTGATGAGATATATTTTAAACTGAAGTTTATATATCAATACGATAAATTTTTAGTAATTAATTTGAGACATATATTTATGTAAAATATTTATCAAAAAAATTAAATAACATAAAATTTAAAATTAAATTATATATTATTTTAAAAAATTATAAAAAAGTTAAATAAGATAATAAAAGCAAAATGATGTTTTATTATATATATATATATATATATATACACATATATTAAGACATTATGTAATTACGTTTAAAAAACTTATATATTAAAAACAAATAAAAAAAAAAGTACTATCACTATCGCCATCATACATATGCATACATACATATATATATATATATATATATATATATATATCCAAGTGGAGATGACCCTAAATGTCAAAAACCGTGAAAATGAAGGAATTGCAGAAGCTTCCCTAGTGGTCATACCACTTGTCGCATCTACTTCACTAATTAATTCAACAAAACAAAAATGTGTAAAAGCTAATCTCACTGTGCTATTTTTAATTAATTTTATCAAGCATATATATTTCTTGTTTTCTACAAGAAACAACATTAAAAAACATGTCCAAAGATCTTCAAATTGGGTTGTTGAATGTCACGAGTCGGAGACGTAAATGAGGATATCAATTCCTCATGATTATATTGTTGAACAATCTTGAACTTAGGGCAAATTGTTCATGGTGGGTATGTTCATATCAAAAACAGTGCAACCGGCGGTGCTTAATGATACTTTAATTAACTTAATTTACCCACGTCGGTCGGAATGCCGTATGATATTTATCAAAATTGATTATTTAAATTTGAGAAAGAAATTGTACCCAGAGAATGTGACAACAACGTGACCCTGATCTTATTCAAGTGAGAGAATAATAAATTTAATTAGTAAGAAGATTATGAATTAGAAATTATTGATTTTGAATATGGTGAATTGGATGATGATGTGCATTATAATATTCTGTGTAGGTGACCAAAGAACAGTAATTGGAATGTGTGAAATGACATGTACATAACATCTTCCTCCTAAGTTGACCAATTTCACATTATACCTCAACAATCTCTGTTAATCTCTTCGTTTTCTGTTTCCACTTTCCACCATCAAATCTAAGGCCCCCTTTCTCCTCAGATAAAAGTCACCTCGTGTGCTCTCTCCCTCTCTCTCTCTGTCTATATATGTATATATACACGCACACATTAGCTGTAAGAGATACCTTCTGTGCACAAATTAGTAATTTATTTAATTATGTAAAAATAAAAAATAATTAATTATTTTAAAAATATATTTAAATTATTTACAAAATTTAAAATTAAATTTTATTTAAAAATTATATCTATTTATTTTTTGATTGTAAAAGTTTCATGTAATTCATTTAGTTGATTTATGTTAATATTAAAAGTATTATGAGCTGAATTTTAATTTAAATCATATTGATAAATTAAGATTTTATTAATTTATTATTTTTTAAAAAATTAAAATTTATTTGATAATATAAAAATAAATATTACAATTTTATATAACTTTTATTTTAATTTTAAATTATATTAAAATTTTAAATATTTAATTTTCAAAAAATTAAATTAAAATATTATAAAATTAGGTGAATGTATATAAATTGTGCAATAACACATTTTAATATAACACAAAGTAGCAAGAGAGACAATAATCATTATAAATTATTTGACGAAATGTGTACTGTGACAGCATGAACCATTGGTAGTGTTGAAGCATATGAGAAAGGATAACGAATCTTCCCTCCAAATAACCACGCCTCTCTCCCTTCATAAATCCATCCGTCTTCTTCTCTTAAACCCTAAAAACCACTGAGAAAATCAATGGCTCCTCATCATGCAGGCTCACCGCCGTCACTGGCCAACACGTGGACTTTTCCGACGCCTTATCTCTTCGGTTTCCTGTGTCTCCTCCTCGTTCTCATTGTCGCCGCACTGATCGTTCTGGTTTGCACGTATGCCAAGAGATTCCTCGTCGTTTCACCGACTGATTCTCATGAAGGCTCCGCCGGTACAGAGCCGGTGATCGTGGTGGTTGTTGCCGGAGACGACAAGCCGACTCACCTGGCAAAAGCCGTCGGTTCTGCAAGTACTACTTGTCGATGTGAAGAAGTTTAAAGTTTTGGAATATGATCCAGAGAGATTATTACGTTTCAACTGCAAAAATGTTGCGGAGGAAATGATCGTTTACGGGTGATTCTTGGTTAATTAAATTTGTTATCTATGTGTCGAAAAGGGGAAAAAAGTTGTGTAGCCAATGCATATGGACACAGCTAGTAGCACATTCCTTCACTCTATTGACAATGGACTTCTTCAATTAGTGTTCATATCTAAAAATTGATAAAATCCAAATTAAATGACCAAAATCACACACACGGTAATTAAAAATGATTTTAGGTATGTTGGATTTTTATAAATTTTAAAAAGATTAATTTTTTAAAAAAATTATCAAAATTCTTTATTAATTTAAATTATATTAAATTTTTAAACAAATAGTAATATGTGATAATTTAATTAATAATTTAATTTTTATGTTATCATTTAACTATAAAAATATTTTATAAATTTTTTAATAAAAAATTCAGTACAGTACTTTATTCGAAGAAGATCTATCGTGTTTTTAGGACTATCTTTTTATAATTTATAATATATTTACAAATAATCTTTTACTTTTAAATAAATTTAATCATGATTTATCATATACTAAAATTACAATTTTAGATGTACTTAAATATAAAAATCTTAATACATTTATACTAATCAATATTCTAAAAATTATTAAATTGCAAATCTTCATACATTTATACCCAAATGTAAAAATTTGAAAATATATACTCACTTTTCAAGGAGCTTTTAATTTGTTTTCCCAAAAAATTTGAACCGGGTAAAATCAAGTAAAGAAAATTAATTAAATTAAGCCCTTAAACTCTTTAAAACTAAGAAATTATCGGAAGAATAAGCCTATGCCTTTTTACATATAGTAATTATAATCTAAGGATTTTGGAGATATATATGGGAATGATTTGCCCAAAGTGAATGCATGATTGATGACAATCATCATTAGTAGCAATAGTGTCAAAGCATATATGCAAGCACAAGGAATCTTCCTCTTTAAACCCAAAGGAGAGAGCTTTATAGTGACTTAGACCCAACATGCTTCCTACTATTTTCCACATCCTCCATTATAAATTCATCTTCCACCAAACCCTAAATTTCATTTCACTTCCAACACTGAAACAGAGAAAGAAAGAAAGAAGGGAATCATGAGGCCGGCAAACTCCGCACCACCTCTCCATCTATGGCGTTCTCCGATAACATACCTTTTTGGTGGCTTAGGTTTGGTCCTAATGCTAATAACCGTGGCATTGATCATCCTCGCTTGCTCGTCCCGGAAACCATCCGGAGATTCCTCGGGAGATGATGATCAAGAAAAACCCACGAAGCCCATCGAGTACGTCGACGTCGGGCCAAAAGTCGTCGTGATCATGGCTGGAGAAGACAAGCCTACTTACTTAGCAACTCCGGTGATCACCTCCTCAAAAATTTGTGTTTGTGACAAAGTGTGAAAGATGCATGCCTTATTGCACCCCTAGATAAATCTATAGAAAGACCTTATAGATTATATAGATAGATAGCAATAAAAGAGAGCCTTTGCTCTTGATTTTGTTTTCTTCTTGCTACTTTGTACGATTCGCCGGCAATGTACAAATCGACGAGTATCTATTGTAATTTGTATAAAAATTTACTTAGATTTGCATCTCTTGTCAAGTAAGTAAGAAAATTTTAAAATATTCAATTCATATCAAATAATTAGTGAATCATCATTATGAATTTCTTATTTTCCATTCGATTTTGCTTTTCTCTTCAAGGTTATATAACATTTTAATGAATTTTTGAATTAAATTTTTATAAAATCGGATAATTAATTGAAATTATATATACCACAAGAATTTATGCGAACCCTACATGATTTTGCCGTTCTTTTTTCTCTATCACCAAAAACATCATTTTATCGGAAAAGAACTTAAATATTGTACTATATTAGGGAAATGCGTCCCCATAATCTTGCTCAAATCAAAGGTGTAATTACCAATCTTTTTCGTGATGACCTAGAAAATATAATTGGATAAGAAGGCATCTAGGTATGTACATATATAGACATAATGTACATGATTTCTTTTAATTTTTCTAGGGTTTCTTTTCTTCCGCAACATTGCTTTTCCAATCGATTTTATTTTATTTTCTTGCAAATCTTATCCCTTTTTCACAATATGCTCGAAAGCTGGTATTTTTGACAAAACAAGAGGCTTAGTGGATGCGGCGGATGGGGGACGAATGCAAATCCAATGATAATAAAATTGAATGGCTTTGGCAAAAAGGGTTCCGTCCACTCGGTAATGGGAGACAATTAGGGTTATAATGTCAAGTAGCTTTTTGTCACCTTATTTTTTTATTTTTCTCAAATGTGGGGATATATGCTCGAGTATATTCGGAGGTCATACCGATGATAATAATGTTAAATAGTGAATAGTAGAACCCACAAATTGGAGTCGTAAATTTTTGCTAGAATTTCGTTGCACATTCCAAACAAGTTGCTCGAGTTATATGTGGATGCATGAGAGATGCAGTTAATATAATTTTTTAATTTAAAAATTAAATAAATATCAAAAAATTTAAATTATACATATATTTTAAAAAAATTTGAATCTTGAAAATATTAATTGATTTAATTGTACTTATAATGTTTTAATTTGGTTCGATTTAAAGTAAACTCAAATAATTATAAAAAATTAATGATGTTTTTATTATTAAAATATTTATAAAAATTTTCAAATAAATTTATATTCTAAATTTTGAATTTATTTTTTAAATTTATACAATTTCCAACTCATGCATTATTTTTATAAATTTTTAAAATTTTTGATAATATAAAATTTAAAATATATATAATTAAAAAAATATAAAATTTTTATAATGACAGTTTGAAATTTTGTAACGTTTATGAAAAATTTTAAATCAAACTTTGTTGTATGAATTTTTTTGATTTAAATATTATTAATTTTTAAATTTGTGATAAAATTTAAATTTAATCAAATCAAAACATAGAGAAACAATTAATTGAATAGAATATGTTAATTTTTTTAGTATATTTGTAAAATTATTTGAACCAAAACTAAGAGGATGAAAAACTCTTATTTAGAAACTAAACTGTATAAAATTATGAAATGTTAGTTTTTTTAAACATAATTGTATAATAATATTTTAAATTTTTTATTTAAAATATTTTTAAATAAATAGGACATAGACAGGACGAGAAAAGAACTTCTCGATAAAATGGCTCCGATAACATTTGAGAAGGCAATCGAAGGGAGCCAGGGGGCAATTACCCATATGGTTTTATTTTTGATTGGGAAAAAGGGGAAATCGGCTGTCAAGAATGGGATTCGAACCGATGCCCTTTCGGACCAGTACCTGAGACTGGCGCCTTAGACCAACTCGGCCATCTTGACCGTCCGCCGTCACACTTTTCCTTATTATGTTATATCAATTCTCTGCTGCTTCTTAAACGTTTCAAGCATAATTTTTTTTTCATGGAAAATTTAATATATTAATTAAATTGATTTAAAAATATAATTTTTAAAATTTATTTATACTTAACATAAAACGTTATAAAAAATTTAAAAAATATTTTTATTATTGAAATGCATAAAAAAATATATAAATAAATTTTATCTTTTTAATTTGAATGCATTTTTTAATTTGAATAACTTTTTGATTTACGAGATATTTTTTTTAATTTTTTAAATTCTTGATAATGTGAGTTTTAGTAAAATATTTTATTAACCAAAAAATTCTAAAATTTTGATAGTAATTTAAATAAATTTTTTTTATATAATATCAATCATCTGAATATTTTTAATTTTCAATTTTCTAATAATATTTAACATTAAACTAAATTAAGACATTTCAATATCGGAACTCTAAAATAAAATGTAGATAATAATTTGAGATTTTTTATTTAGCTTTCGTTTTATTTAAGTATTTTTGTATTTTAAAAATAAATTTTAAAAATAAATTTTTAATTTTATTTAATTGTGGAAAGGGTAAAGCTCTGGCAGTGTTCAATCCAGATGAAGCATTGCCCTTTGTTTTCAATGTGTTTGATCCAGACAGGGAGGCCCAAACATGAAAGTCTGCTTTTCGGCTTTACAGAACCCACTTCAACTGCCAACCTAAGCATGCTCTGTTTGGATCCCGAGAAAACTAGAAAGAAAATGGGCATGAGCTTCTTACCAGACAATTAAGTTTTTTTTTTAAAAAAAAAAACAAACAAAGACAGAACAGAACCACAAAGATCTTAGCTATTGTCGCTCCTCTGTCAACTGTCTTCATCCATGACACCCTAAAAAGAAAACAGATGAGATCTGCTCAGAACAAGACAGAGAAAGAACATGAACAGCTAACATGGTTTTGTAGTCACATTACAGAGAATTCTAACTGTAAAGATAACATTCTCTCATGTTTCTGAGAAGGATCCTTTTTCAAAGATAAAAATTTTATGTTTCTTTTAAAAATAAAAAATATATTTTTATGAAAAATAAAAATATATAAAATTTTAAAATCAAATATTAATTTATTAATTTAATCTAAATTTAATTTTATATTTAAATTAAATATTTTATACAATAAATTTTGACTTGAAATTTTTTCATAAATATAAAAAAATATTTATGTTATAGTTATAAAAAGTTTTTAAAATTTTTTGTGATCAATATTTTGAAATTTTATATTATTAAAATTTTAAAAAATAATAAAAAATAGATCATGCATTAAAAATTATTTAAATCTACATGATAAGTCTGAAATGAAGTGAAAAAATCATATGAATTATTTTTAAAATTTTTTGATAATAAAAATATTTTTTAATTTTTTTAACTATTTAAAATCAAAATTTAATTTGATGAAATTAATAGATAATGATTGGATTGTTACTTTTTAAATATGAAATTTTTATTAATAATATAGGGCAAATATTAAAATTTTATGAAACTTTTATTTTTTTATAAATTATTATATTAATATAACAAATACATACATTTTAATTATTTATTTTATTAAATTATTATGATATAATATTTTTTAAAAGCTCATCATAATTTAAATCAATAAAATTTTTTATTTTAAAAATAAATTGATAAAATTTATCACCATGATTTTGTAATTTTCAAAGTAGAATCTTCCATTGTGTTGTATTAATAACATAGGATAATCTAAGAAAATTAATGATTAAAATCTTATTAATATATATTTTTGTTTATATTATTATTTTAAATTATAAAATTATAAAATTCAGATCAACAAAAATACTTATGTTCGCATTTTTAGCAGAAAACCCACATTTTTGTTTTGTTGATGAGGTTACTTAAGTTGACTTGTTAACTCATAATAAGCTGTCTTCAACTAATGTAATCACATATCATTATTAATTGTAGCTTTGTATATATTGATTTTCAAAATAGGGTTCTAGGCTGCTTTGAAATCTCATCTTTCTTCCAAGCAAGTGTTTATTCTCTCTCTCTCTCTCTCTCTGTCTGAGATACAGACATGATCGATGAACACAGCTGAGACAAGCAGCTGTTTGTTTTCTTAAAATTCTAGAGACTTGGTTGTCCCTTTGTTCTACGTCCTGGAACAAGGATTCTGTGTTTCTTGTTCCTGTTTTTGATTTTTTTTTTTTTCGGGGACAAGCCATCAGTTTTTCCCTCTGTTAATTTGCCCTTACCAATGGAGTCTTCCTCCAGGAATCTCTCCACGGAAGGATGCAGCAGCAGCGAATCTGGCTGGACGACATACATTGCCTCCGCCATGCAACTGGAAGACGATGATACTAAATGCAGCGACGACTTCGACGTCGACGATGAGTACAGCGATGGAAACGCGAAAGATCGACGAGAAGCGAATAATGATGAAGATAGTGACGATTCAATGGCGTCTGATGCTTCTTCTGGCCCAAGTCATCACCAACAGAAGCAACAGGAGAAGAACAAAGCTGGCCATGGCGGGGTGTCTGCTCTTAAAGGTGGTGGAGTTAGCAAGTGTTCTTCAGGCAAACAAGAGAAGAGAAGAGGCGATCAGAATAGTAGTAATAAATACAGACTGAAGATCAGTTGAAGCTTATCTGTGATCATGATCAATCTGTGCAAAGCTAGCTGGCTGAATTAATTTGCCAATTGAATTCATAGATTTCATTTAATTGTTTCTTTCTTTATTATACTTCTCTTGAACATAGAAATTTATCTCCAAGCATTCTTTTCTTTCACAGAAAAATCTTCATCCTCAGATCTTCTTCCTCACAAACATTATTAACATGGGCATCGCCCCAAAAAATTGAAAAAATTATCTGATCTTCTCAGCTAACATATATGTAAGAAAAATTGAGTCCACATATCAAGTATAATTGCATCATATTCATGGCAATTAAAGCAGAATTTCATAGATTTGAAGTATTTAAAGCGTAAATTATGAGATCATCTTTCATAGAAAAATCATATCTACTTTCTATAATATTTCTTTTTTCTATAATTATTAGGCTAATAGAATTAGCATTTGAAACAGGTGGGTAACAAATTAAGAACATTAATTATACAATACATTCCAGCATGTGAGATGGGTATATGTTAATGCACAGATATTCTGTTCCAGTGAAGAGAACAAAACAGCAATGCATTTATTAAAAATGTATTGTGTCTGGAAATAAGATTGGTCCAGAAGGGCAAATGCCAACTATTACAACACAATTGCATTGCCAGTGACAGAACATATGTGATACACTATGCCTGCAAACCAAATCTAATGAAACAGCTAGGCAGCTAGCCAAAGCTCAATCACCATTATCATAGCACATGCTGCTTGCTAGATCATTACCCAATCCAAACCAGACATTCCCAAAGAACTTTTGTATTTTATCGCTAAATACTTGATCAAGTATATTCGATACAATTGCTCGACCCTATCATTTAGGAAAACACTTCATGTCGATGTAAAGCTTCGTTTTTCTAGAAAACTATGAGAAATTTCGTTATAAAAATGTTTTAAAAGAAACATTAAATGTAAATTCAACCATATCTTTTATTGATCTTTTCAGAAGATAGTAACATAATTTTTAAAAATTTATTATATTGATAAAAAAAATTCTAATTTACTTTATTCAATTATCACATGTTAATGGGTTTTTGAAAGAATCAATAAAATCGTATCAACAAAAAATTCTAAACCATACATTTACCTTGAATCAAGATGATCTGAAAATTAAACATAAGACTTAAGAGTAAACTCCACGAACACCCCTACAACCTATGAATCTAACCTGCAATGGTCGAATTGGATTGGAACATCTAAGAAAAGGGAGTCTGATACATCTTCGACTTCCTAATTAACAAAACTAACATAACTTTTTGTCAAGAATGCTTCATGCTCATATACCAATTTAATCTCCCTAGGCAAAACAGTATGTTCTGATAAAAATAATTGGAACATCAAGAATTGGCATGTAAACCCAAATTCTGCCAGACTAGCAAACAGAAAACACAGTGAGAGCCAGGGCACTAGAGATTCTGCCAGACTGTGCTAACCAACTTCACTAATTAAGTGCATAATTGCTCATGTTTCCATTACAAAGCCTGGCCAAAAAAGGTGATCCAGCATGTCTGGTTTCCACTATGTGAACCAAGCTAATAAAGGGGAAGTGTCAACATATCACAAAAATGTTCAATTCAGCAATAGAAATAAATGATCAAAAGGAACTAAACTGAACAGCAAAGAATGTGAAATATAAAATGGTTTTCATGTTTTACTCAAGCAATAGGTGTAATGACACTGCATATACTGCGCAAGTTATCTCTCAAGTAAGAAGAGAGCCACAAGCCTCAAGCTTCAATTAATTTAGATCTGAACAAGAAAACAGAGCAGCAGATCTGCCGACATGTATCCATTACAAGAAAGGGGGAGAAGTGACGAAGTTTAAATATGCAACTGGATTTGAAAATACTGCATTTGTGATAAATTTTCAACAGCCCCATGATTATAGTGGGGGAACAATTTATCATGCTTATTGAAAGTCCTGCTTAAGTAGAGCATACTGCAAGAAGTTGACTTAAATCTTTGATTGTTTTGCAATCTTGAACCACTCGGTGTGGAAAGATCCCTCCATATCAGTCCTTTCGTAAGTATGAGCACCAAAATAATCTCGTTGAGCTTGGACCAAGTTAGCTGGCAACCTTTCCCTCCTGTATGTGTCAAAATATGCAAGACTAGAGGACATACCTGGGGTACTGATACCTGCGTTAATAGCAAGGCATACAACTCTTCGCCAGGCAGATTGCCGGTCAATCATTTCCTTCGCAAACTCAGGGTCAATAAGAAGATTGGCAAGCTCAGGGTTCCTATCATATGCCTTCTTGATTCTGTCCAGAAACACAGCTCTGATGATGCAGCCTCCCTTCCAAATCCTAGCCAGTTCCCCCAACTTCAAGTCCCAACCTTTCTCAACACTCTTTGCACGGATAAGATTCATTCCCTGAGCATAACTACATATCTTAGATGCGTAAAGGGCTTGCCTCACGTCATCAATCAACTTCTGCTTGTCCACAGCTTGGTCAGTCAAGACATCTCCAAAGCCACCAGACTTGAAAACTTTAGCAGCTTCAACCCTTTCCTCTTTCAACCCACTAAGGAACCTTGAATCCAAAGAGGCTGCAATAGTTGGAGCTGCAACAGATAAATCAGCAGCTTGCTGCACAGTCCATTTACCTGTGCCCTTCATACCAGTTTTGTCTAAAACCTTGTCAACCAAAAATCCATCTCCTTTATCATCTTTAATCTCAAAAATATCTGCAGTGATCTCAATCAAGAAACTAAGAAGCTCCCCCTTGTTCCATTCTGAGAAAACATTCTGCAGTTCCTCATTTGATAATTTTCCGACTGATTTCAATACATCATAAGCCTCTGCAATTAGCTGCATGTCACCATACTCAATTCCATTGTGAACCATCTTCACGAAATTACCAGATCCACCCTTCCCAATGTAAGTCACACAGGGGCCACTATCTGGAACCTGAGCTGCAACCTTAAGAAGAATGTCTTCAATATACTTGTAAGCCTTGAAGGAACCTCCAGGCATCAACGAGGGTCCATGCCGGGCACCCTCTTCACCACCAGAAACTCCCATTCCAAGGTAGAGCAGTCCCAATTCAGCCAAGGCCTTCTCTCTCCTCTCAGTGTTCTCATACCACTCATTACCACCATCAATGATACAATCCCCTTTCTCCATATAGGCAGAGAGAGTCTTTATGGTCTGGTCAACTGGCGCCCCAGCCTTAACAAGCATGATTATTACCCGAGGCTTCTGGATGGAGTTAACAAAAGATTCAGGATCATGGAAACCATACACTGGAAGATCTCCTTCCTGTTTAGCTCGGTCAACAGTCTCATCAACTTTAGAGGTAGTTCGATTATAAACAGAAATAGGAAAGCCTTTCTCGGCAATGTTGAGGGCCAAATTTTGCCCCATCACAGCCAGACCAGCAAGGCCTATTCTTGTAAGACTTGCAGGTGCCGCCATATCCTTTCCCTGCCCAAGGTTCGAGATTTCTGGTGAGCTAATCTCCAAAATTTGGCAAGAAATTAGAAGACATCTCTAAAAACTTTGGTTAGGAGACTTGTTGGAGCTTTTTGAAATACCCATAAATAGTTCTTATTAAT
Source organism: Moringa oleifera (assembly GCA_021397835.1). Taxonomy (NCBI): domain Eukaryota; kingdom Viridiplantae; phylum Streptophyta; class Magnoliopsida; order Brassicales; family Moringaceae; genus Moringa; species Moringa oleifera. The sequence goes on from JAJFZO010000094.1 coordinate 5,225,599, forward strand.
GTCTTCAGAGAATATAACTAAAGTTTAAACAATAACACAAATCACTATGGAATCAACGAATAAGGGCCACCTGTAAATTGTAAGCCATATGTTCTGAGAACCCTTAAACAAAAAGTATAGTGCTATTCTGAAAAGGATCTAACATATGCTGGTGACTTAACAAAATCGAGCATCTACTGTTTGTAAAAGCAAAATAAAATCAACACAGCAGCATGAAGGAATTTGTTCATACATAATCTAGATCCTAAAGTAAAAATCAAAATCAAAATTTTTCTTCAATCAGAAAGAGAGAGAGTTAATCAACCGTATTAACTGACAAGAGGATCATCAACTGATTTAGTCTATTATGCAACAAACACAGCAATTGAAAATCTATTACTAGGCACAACAAGGTTGATTAGCTAAAAACTAATCAGTACATTTGTATATCTGAACAGAAAATAACCCATTGAAACAGTGATTCATTAAGAACACAATTAGACTTCTCTAATCTATCAATACAAATTAAAAGGGGAAAAAGCAAATTTGAATAGTACATTTAATCAAATTCAAAGTAGATCCAGCTAAGAATCATGCAGTGACAATCATATACTAATAGAAAAGTAGTAACGGAAATTCAAAAGCAGGTAACAGAAAATCGATAAATTACATGTACAGAAGAAAGCAAAGTCAGAGCAGCACTTCTAAACTACAACCCAGAAACAAATTTTGCTTCGCGTAAGTGCCTATTTTTTGTAACAGGGAAACACAAAATGGGAAAAGAAAAATAGTATTAAGTGATCACTAATTTATTCTATTTTCCCGTATTTCCCTTCCATTTCTAAGCAGCCAGAGACACGATCAGGATATACCAAGAACTTGAGATTCTCAACGGAAACTTAAACAAAGGGAATAACCCATACCTCGGATTCTGATCCTCTCTCCGCTTTGATGGGATTCAAGCTCTCCCCGAAATGATTTTAAAAAACCCAGAAAAATGAAATCAAAGATCTGGGTTAATACAGCGACCACGGAATTAGCTACAAGTTATTAGCATTGCCTTATATAACAACCACTAGGGCGCGTATTTCTAAAGGGAAAAGTGAAAACGGAAAGAAGATTTCTCAAATACTGTGACCGTATAGTTCAAACTTTCGGGACACCGTATGTCTCTCTTTCTAGCAGGTCAAACTTGGCCTCTCCAACTACTCTGTGCGTTAGGTGGGAAATCATGTATAGTTGACAACCACCTCCTGATCTTCTAACAAACCTCTGATTTTGCCACGTCACCTGATTGGCCCGATGGATGATGTGGCAAAATCAGGACATCCACGACACTAGTTTCATTGATCTGCCTTCAAAATGATGTACGGAAAATTCTTATTTTTAATTTAACTTTTTCATTATATGTTGAGATTTTTTAATAAAATTTTAATAAAAATAATATATATTAATTTACATTGATATAATTGTAATTATAATAAATACAAATTTTTTAAATTATATTCACTTTTTTAGTTTCAAATTTACACTTTATTTACAGATCTATCTATTAAATTTTAATAATTTTTAGCTTAAAAATTATTTTTAATCAGTTTTTATAATATAAATTAAAAAATATATTTTCAATGTCAAAAAAATTTTAAAATTTTTTATGATGATAACTTAAATAGTTCTTTAAATTTATAAAAAATTAAGTTAAAATTTATTATATAAAATATTTCAAAATTTAATTTTTTGATAAAATATAAATTAAACTAAATGATAATTTAATTTATGTAAATACAAAATAAAAATATGTATAATTTAAATTTTTTGTATTTATATTATTTGTTTTTCATAAAAAATAATAAAAATATTTTGAATTTTTATTCACTTTTTTTAAGAGTTGGTAAGTAATAATTACAAATGTTCCATAAAATTCATCATAATTAGAAAATTAATTTTCATATGTCTATGATACGATGACAATAATGACGGCAGCTAAGGCATGTGCTAATACAATGTTAGGTAAGAGTCGAATTTGCATTTTATTATTTAAGGAAATTTAATTTTTTTAATCGTATTAAATTAATTAATCAAGTGCCCACGAGTAGTCTTTTCTTGAATTTCATAAACCATAAAATCACATAAATCAAGGGTTGACCTTTGAATCCCATTAGTTGACCTTTACGAGACTTTCTAATGAGTCGATGAATGTAATTTCAACATTCCGTGCCTCCTTATGATAGCAATATTTAGAAATGCCTTTTAAGAAGCTTCATAGCAATATTTCATATTATTTACACTATTTATCACATAATATTTACATTTGTTTAAATTAATGTATTTAAGATAATCACGTGATTTTTTTTTTAAATTTAGTTTGTGTTATTAAAATAAAAATTTATTGAATTGGGTTTCAAACATGAGATTCTAAATAAAAATTTAAGATTAAGCAAAAATTGATTCGATTAACAACTATCATACATATATATTTTTACATTATTATAACTCTTTCAAAATCTATTTGTTGATGAACATAGGCTTTTCTTTATTGAAAAGAGAAGTTTCGTAATCATGAAAATGACTTGTCGGTGGCTAGTAATTTTGAGAAGGGTTAATTTAGGTAAGCATGATAAGCCAGGGACCCAGAGAGGGTTGTGAATTTCAATCATATAGGCATGCTTGTAAGTTCAAGCATATAGGAAAATTTCTCCTAAAGTTTCAATCTTGCTGAACTTTGAAGTAAGACATAATTCTCAAGAACTCTCATGCAGAGGATGCCACAACACTAGAGCAGAGAAATGCATTAAAGCTTTTTAAAAAATGTATTATGTGACTTAGTAGAGTCTAAACTCATATATAAAAGAATCTAAAGTCTCCCGCATCTAAAATAATCCAAAGCTAAAGTTCCTCCTTCACAACATCAATATCAACTGAAACCAATTCGATACCCTTATGAAAATGCCGAATATCTAAATTTCGCGAATCTGATGATATAGATGTGTCTTGACGCTTCTCAGAAATCCCACATTCACCAGCAATAAAATAACAGGAAGATTTCGGAATGAAGTACCAACCAACTTACACGAACAATCAGCTAATAAACTGGAAAGGAAAGCAAATTGTCCATATGTTCTGGATGTATGAGGGAACTATGATGTAAGACAGAAGCGTGTTTCAGATGCACTGTGACAATTGTGTTGCCATGAATCTTGAATTAATAAGGTAAAGAAACTGCTTTTAAAAAGGTCAAAATGCACAACATAAAGCTATTGAAACGTGAAAGGGCACATCTAATCGTAAGGTTTTCATATATTGAGACTGTAAAAGAGGGCAGAAATCTTGATTGTAGTGCAAAGAAAGGAACCACCAGATAACCTTGCCAGATTTCTGCCCTGATCACTCTGATATACTAGAAACGGTAAGCATGAAAGCTAAAACGTATGAGTTGACAAGAAAAAGAGTATGATGACTCTGAAGTAACGATGTGTCCCATCTGACTCAAGTCAGTGAGGAGCTTAAGAAAAATCACACTACAGGGAACCTAGCGGAAATCTCTCTCTTCAAGTGAAAGTTGTATCAATTGAAGAAGAAGAGTCAAGACATTCAGTGAGCACTAGTTTCTGGACAGCAAAGGATCTGTTTGAGCTAGACGAGCAACAAGAAAGCAGATAATTGAAACACTCCATCAACGGCAACACAAGGACTTGGCCCCAAGAAAAGAGTAAGCATAAGGAACCTACTTACCACTACTAAGAGAACTTTGGAGTAAACTCAATGAGTAAAATTGAATCCATGAACAATTAACAAGCACTAGAATCTCAAGTGAGACAATCATACAAAATTCGTAAAGGATCTGGAATCCAATCATCATTTTACTAACCCAAAATTTTTGATGGTCACATCTTGGGAAATAACTGCCAACAAGTGCAGCAACGCCTCAATTACAGATAACTAGAGGCTCATGCATCAACTAGTAAACCATTGCAGGACTCATTTTTGAGCGAGTCTTTTTTATGGTAAAGGGCAGTAGGTAAACAATTACTACATATGCCAACAGATCTCGGCATCTTTTCCTCGCATGAATAGATTTGCTCTTCCCGGTTGACACTTTCTGTAGGTTAACCATGAAGTCAAGAAAAAGGGTGCATGGTGCACAAACATGCAAATAAGACCTCAAGTCTCCAAACCGCCTCTCTTACACCTCTCACCAAGTACTGTCACATGACTATGTTACCAAAAACACCAAAATTAGGACGGATAAATTCCTCCATTTGGAGGAATTTACGTCTTCTAGTTCCATTAGGGATGCATGCTATGTCAACCCATTCTTACTGTCTAGTTAGACAAACCATAAACACATCTATGTTCAAGTGTTAAATACTCAGAATTATAGTTTATCAAAAATCAACTTGTGCAAACCATGAGAATCTGAAGGAGGCATGTCTAGATGAACACATAAAGAAAATACAGAAAAAGGCACAATCGAGAAGAGCTATAATTAATAATGGTTGCATTTTCAACTTGCAATCTGTGAATCACTATATTCATCAGTTGAAAGCATTTCAATCAAAAGAATCATCTTATCGTTTACAAAAACCAATTGGTTGGATTCAGTTCATGGCCTGATAACTTAATGAACGACAAAACATAAAAAATGAGAATAATCAAAAACTAATGACAAGATTGCTGAGCTTTGCTCTGAGAGTTACAATGAATAATTGGAACTAAAAACTTGCAGAAAAAGCAATTCAACCATAGAAAATCATTGAAAAAGTTACTCTTTTGTTACCTGATTGATTACAGAGCAGTAATGGTGCTTATCTAAAGGCCAAAATTGCACACTTGCACAAACTCCATATCATTATCCACATATTTAGTCCAAAGATTCTTATATTGGTTGAGGGCAATGTCAAGCCAAGGTTTCATGTTCCCATTGTAATGAATGACAGCAGCAGTGTTAATCTCATCCATGCTAATACTTGGATTGTACCCAAGCCCAAGCACGTGCCAAGATTTGTCCAATGATTTCGTTGTTGAATAAAAGGTGATCAAGCCAGCTGGCAGAGTACCAGATTTCCACAGAGTTCGATCCTCATTCTGTTCACATGTTTATGGAAAAATTAATGGCAAATCATTGACAACAACTGACCTACTCAATTCCTAGCAAAACTAACATCCAGTTTAGTAAGCTAGTTAGATTTATTTTGTTCAGTACCTTCAATTGGCAATCACAAATTCTTAGCATTTCTATAATAAAAACTACATGTGTGTAGTGAAAGCTAGAGAAGCATAATGGCAAGCTAACATAAAAGGGAAGCAAGACTTACCAAGTTCTGCCAGTAATGGTACTGCTCCGTGCATTTCTCTCGCCTCCAAGTATCAAGATCAAATATGTTCATCCCATAAGCCCAAGCACAGGCCCTGGGGTTAAACCTCTCCCTAATAAGACGATTTGAGAAATTCAAATACTGGGCATAACGGTGAAAGGAACCAAAGCAGGTCTCCACAGCCCCATTCACCTTGCCATCCAGATCAATCCGCCACAACCCAGTCAAGTCCTTTTGCACTACAACATCATCATCCAAGAACAGTATCTTATGCAACTTAGGATACATCTCGGGCAAGTAGAAGCGGAGGTGATTCAACATAGACAAGTTCTTGGGGTTCCTAAACTTCATGTTATTGGCATCCTTACTCGCGTTCTCCGCCTGATTCTCAAAGTAAAACCTTTGTAAATTGGCAGACTCGAGCTGCCTTAATACGGGCACGTAGGAGGAGTTCAAGAACTTAAAATCCTCCACAGCCTTCACCTCCACGTGAGCACCCCCTTCCACGGGTCGCATCTTGAACCAAACCTTCATGGCTGCAACATTCATCCTATCGGTCACCACATGAAACACGTGTTTCCAGGGCTCCTCGGCGTTCTTCACGGCGGACCTGACCACCACAGACACCGCAATCACATTATCTGAAAATATGGCATAATGGTACAGTGAAGGGTCCTCGAATTCCGGGCTGGTGGCGTCCTCTCTGTACTTGTCGGGATGCGAAATCCTCTCCTCCACAAGCCTCATGGCCAGGCAATGCAGGCTTTTGGGAATGGATTTGGCCGCGATCAAGCTCGCCAAGGCGCCGTTCTTCTTGGCCTTACCCAACAACTCGTTCACGGAGAAGATGGTGTCCTTCAACTTTTGTATCTTGAGCTGGTTATCGTAGCTCTCTTTGGCCTCGACGATCATGGCCCTGGCGGTCTTCACTCGGTCCTTCACTTCCTTCTCGAACTGCCTGAGCGCGTCCTCCTCCACCGCGCCCTGGGCTTCGAACAAGGACGATCTGAAGCTCGGCTTAGTCTGCAAATCCAAGAAATCGCGTGCCAAATCGTCGAACATTCTCAACTGCTTCGATGAGTCCAGCTTCAGCTTCCTGGCATAAGCGGCGTAAGCATTCACTAGCGTGATGTGATCGCTAGCTTGCTTGTGTATCATATCCAGTCGGGTCCTCAGTGGGTCTGATTTAATCGCCAGGAAGGTCCGATGCACGTAGGCATCTCCACCACTCGAAATTGTCTACGCAAAAGCCCAACAACATCAAAAGAAAAAAAAGAAAGAAAGATAAAAAACCCCTCAGTACTCACATCCAAATTCTTTTCTTTCTGACCAGAGAGAGAGAGAGAGCATACATTCTCGTGCCGAGAAGAGGTGATAAGGACGGAGAGCGTGGCAAGAAAAAGCAGAGAGAATATGGCGGAGACGAATACACGATAGGAGAAGAAGCTGCGTAGGCCGGCGGTGGCGGCGGATCCAGCCCCACCACCTCGGCCTCCTCGGACGGCCACCGCCATTAAACTGAAATACCTGCTTCTGCTCTACTACTACTCAACTGATCGTGATTGGTGAAATTGGTTGATTGATTCAGTGAGAATAAGTAGAAGAAGAGGAAGAAAGTACGAAGTTAGTTAGATCTGAGATTTCCGTGAAGATAAAATAAAGTAGAAATGGAAAATGATCCATCCAGGCATCTTCTCCGCGTCGGTGTGGCTTTTTTAAATTTTAAAGCCCTTTGATTTGATATTTATCATTATTATTAACAAAATAAATATTATTAAATAATGTTTATTATTTTAGTAATTTTTCTGTTTTGAGAATTGGGGTTAGAAGAAGAATTAAACGAAGAAATGGAAAAAAATTGGAATGACATTAACTGTGAACTAGAAATTAATTTGGATTCTATCCCGTCACCGACTTTTAGCTGACTGGACTAGTGGGTCCCACGTGGTCTAATTATGTTATATGGGCCATCGTAAACCCCAGACTCTCAAAATCCTTCATGGGCCAGCCGATGCAAGGGTTAGCCCAGCCAGGCGGTCCTCCTGGAGAACCATTTCTATACGGTGTCGTTTAGGCTTTACATCTTCGGCTGAATTTGTGGCTGTCCAGAGAAACGACGCCGTTGTAGTACCTCAGGAAAATTCGTTCCTTCCCCGCCCGTTTTATATTTATTTCCCTCGCAGAGTAACGGTTTAGTCGTGTAGGGTTTGCGTTCTTTGCTTTCGCGGTAGAGAAGTGTTTAGCTAAAACAAGATAAATTTTTGTGAATCCTTAAGAAATTGATTATTAGTTTTAAACTATTATTTCCTTTCCTTTCCATCGAACTTTCCTCAAGAATCGTACGGAAACCTTATAATCTGCATTCTCTTCCAGTCTCTGCGTCTCAGGTACTCTCATCTATGAGTGCACTTCCCTCTTTTTTTCGGTTATAAGTTTTCTTTGTTTGCTTGAGAGAGAAAATTTTCGCTTCGATGGTGGAGCTCTCTTAGTTTCTGTTTGGAAAAAATATATATATATTTTTCGAATTTAATTGTATCTGAGCAATTAGTGAATTTTGGTGATTTCTTGTTTCTATTCCCTTTTGTTTGCTAAATGTTTTTTTGAGTATTTCTTTCTAGCATTGATTATGTATCTTCATGAATTAAGTATTCACTTGTGTCTGACAATGGTAATTTGTAAGTGCATTCCTTAGTTATTTGATTTCTATAGCCAGTGTGACTTGGCATGTGGAGATTTGAGGCATTCTACTGATACTGGGCGTGAAGAAAGAGGCATGTGGATGTTCCATTATCATGTTTGTGTCTACCTTTTATTGGTTCAAAGGTGAACCACTTGTCATAAAACTTGGTAACAAGGAGACAAGGCATAGTAGGTGTTGCTGATTTGTTGAAAATAATTTTGATATTAGATCCTCAAGTGACCCATTATGCTTTGACAAATTGTGCATACTTATGGCTACCTCTGCACAAGTGTTTATTTCTGGATATTTTTTAAAATGACATTAATGGCAGAAAAGAAGAACAAATGAAAGGGCAAGTGGCTGTGCTATTGGAGGGGAATCCAAGTTGGCAGCAGCTGATTCATGCTGGGACCCTGGTGCTCTTCCCACGAGTTTTAGTTGTACATCTGCATTGCCTGAATTTTGCCATCTAGGTAGGCCTGAAAGGGCACATAGCGTGCAAAAGCTTTGGTGGTTTAAGGATTTAGGGGGCTGTCTTACCAAAACTTGTCTCCCCTCTTGCATTCCCCATAATGGTGCCATGTAGCTGAAGGATTCAAAAACTATTACTTGCTTTTGTTTTCTCCCTTGGCTGAAGACTTGTTGTAGAAGAGTTCCAGTTCAATAAGTTGCTCAGAGCATACTTTACCTATCTTTTAAAAGAAAAGCATTCTTCTAGGAAGAAGCTTCAGACCATGAACTGAGTGTGTTTCATGAGGTGGCATTGAGTATGTGTAGCTTTGGGAGGAGTAGTTCACATGGAATTAAGGGATTATTTGTGGGGAAGTATGATGTTTGACATGGGGATTTAACCCCAATGTTTTACCTACAAATCCTTATGTCACTGCAGCTTGTAATGAAGGCAAGTTGGATTGGAACATATGTCCAAATGCTATGCTTCTTGATTATTGAGTCAGCTGATAGAATTTTACAAATTTGATTGATTTTTTTTTTTAAGGATGAAAGAAATATTACTTGGAATAATTGCTAATCTTCCTTTAAGCCCTTGGTGGAGAGAAGGTTCGTAAATTGCCTAGAAAGATATGGTCTTTCTATGTTCTGTCCTGTCAGAACCAATTGCTAGCTAACATTTCTAAAACTAGCCAATTGTTCATAAAAAACTGCCCTTACCAAAATGAATATCATAGAAGCAAGAAACAAGAAAATGTTACCCTCTAGTTTTATACTGCATTGAATTTGTTTTGACATCTTATTTCAGGTACTTGGAGTTGGGCAATCTTGAATGCTTTCTTTTGATGGACTTGAAAAGAATAGAAGGAAGATTTTTCATGAGATGAAACCTGTTTTATAATTTAAAAGAAAAAAAAAACTTCTAATAATCTTCTTAAATCTTTTGCTTTTGTTGTTGGAGTTCTTTTGTTAGAGCTTCCTCATCCCTTTTTTGGAGTGGTTATGGGAGAAATTTATTTTACCTATTGTGTTTTTATTACTTTCTATTCTCTTTTTTTTCCCTCTTTGCATTTTTTTGCTGTTTTTTGGTCTGATAAATAAAATAGAAATAATCCAAAAAAAAGAAAACAGAATATGAGAACAATAACTAGGAAAGATATAAAGATAAGCGAGGAGGAAGTATGCGATGAAAATTAGAATTCTTTTATTGGAAATTGGTTTCTATGATAATTTTGCTATGGCCACTCCAAAATTGCTCAAGGTGTAACCCAGCTGTTATGTGAGGGCTGATGAGTGTCTAGTAACATAGTACTGACCTGCAGGCATGTGTTTAACTTGGAGCTGGAATGAAAAATCTGTGGTTTATAAAAGGAACCACGAGTAAAATCCACAGAGATGCAAAGTGTGCATAATAAATCTAGAAGAATCCTTTAAAATTAGAAAACGTTAGGAAGACAAATATACTGTATAGAGAAGAAATGCCAAATCTTTAGATCCTTGCAGGCCTTTTTGTGGCAATAGCATGTTGCAGGCAGAAGAGAGACGTGGTTCATGAGCTATTGCAAAAGCACTGGCGGTTCTGTACTCAATCCAAACCAAAGAGTAAAGAACACATTCCTAATTAGGTTACGTCAATGCAGCTAAAAAGCTGAGAACAGTTCTTGGGGATTTTAGTGGATGGCTTTTCCATACATTTTCCTTTTCATTGCAGTCCTTGTTTATGGAAGACACCCACCCCACTGAACTTTTCTTCTTTCCTGCATCCGACTCTCCCCACCTAATGCCACTCATTCTCCCTCTGTTCCATTTCACCTGACTGGGTTTGTATTGTCATATTAACAGGAGTGCATAGTATTTTATTCCACTCAAGATGTATTTATTGAGCTTACTTTTTTTCTTTTTTCTTTTTTTTCTGTGTTTCTGGTTTAGTTTCAGATTATTCCTCCAGGGTCAAGGTTTGTTAAAATTGTCTGGTGAAGAATCAAGATGGAATCTACAGTGTGTTTCCATCAGGTTATTTCATCAAATACGATACCATATACTGCTGTGTGAGCCCTTTTATCTCTTGCATGGGAAAATGAGATTTGATCATATGGTAGAGTCTAAGAATCCCACCAAACGTCTCTGTTGTCGTGTGTCACAGAGTTTAATAAACGCTCAAAACATGTTATTTCATCTCTCTTTGGTCTCATACAGCATAAAGCTAGGTGAAGATCTGTTGATCTCCACTCCAACAAAAGAACAAAATATGGAAAGTAGAAAGAAAATTAGGCTGTTGGTTCTGTTTAGCCTAGCAAATCCATAGAACTGGTGATGGACTGGTTTGATGACTCAGCTCGGAGGTAAGCCGTGTTGCAGGGTACGTCTTCCAGGTCTCTTAAGGTGGAGTAAGGGCTATTCAGTTGCATGTCGGTGAGCATTTGACGAAGTCCAGTGGCTTCCTCTTTAAGCTGAACATTCTCTTGAAGCACCCGATCATGGCATTCTGAAACATGGTTCAGCTTATCTATGAGCTGGTGGTTCTCATTTCGGAGCCAAACCACCTGTGACCAGAGTTCATCCAGGTGTCTTTGCTTGCGCATACGTGATCGGCGAGCAGACTCTCTATTAGAAATCATCCTTCTCTGCTTTCTCTCATTGATGAGACTTAGTTGTTTCTCGTCTGCTTCATCAGAAGTTGAGTTACTGCTAAAGCATGATGACTGTGTATTGAAATCTTGAGGCGGGATATGGAAATTATATAATGGACTTGTGAACCGGTTTAACTGAAATGCTGGTGTGTTGTTTTGAGTCAGGCTAAATTGAGTTGAATATGGAGATGGACTTGAAGGAACTAGATAATGGATCCCTGAAAGCTCGCTAGGCTGCATTTTTGCCTGGGTATGATATTGCAGGAACTTAAGCCTAGGAGTAGAAGGTGAAACGGATGAAGTTGTTGTTGGAAGGGGAGGGAGGCTTGAGGAGAGGAGGTGATTTATAGAGCTGGAAAAGTTTGAGTTGGACCCACGGTTTGGCAAATTGGAGTAACAGTGGGAAACGGTACTCAATCCTTAGGCCATTGGACTATCATGCAGATCATGTCTGTGTTTCTTAGTGGCATGATATCATGTACGCAGAAACTATGCAAGTGCATGAGTTTGTCTGTATCTTATTGCTACTTACAGCCATGCTGTTGCTAATGGCATGCATGGCTGTATGCAATGATGTACATACATGATGAAGAGTGCAAAACCTGTTCTGGATAATTGTTTGAAATCAAATTATGCTGACATTAGAGAGAGGGGTGTAGTTCGCATCATTGGGAATATAATTATTTTAATGGGGAGTTGTTTTGGCTAATGTAAGCAAAAGAGAGAAATGGTGTTCGAGAAGTCAATCTTTAAAGTAGATGTGTTATATTTCCTATCCAAGTCTGTGTAACATTGTTTTTCTAATGTTTGATCAAGCCAATGGGGCCTTCTTACATCAGGAGTTGGAGGAAGGGAGGATGTGGGCAAGGGCAGGCGTTCTCTATGTCCATGATTAGGAAAGATTATTTAAGAAGTTGATGACTCAACCACCACTTATAGACACTTTACAAAATGATTATAAATAAATAGTGCTGACCCTGATTAATCTTTGGTTGTCGATGCCACAAGGTTCGTAGTCTGATATACTTATGTCCTATTTGCTGCGTTACATGTCTAGATGAAAAGGATTGTGTTAGAAAGCAGACTTCAAAGCAGATTAAGCAGCTTTCTCAACACCTCTACCTCTGTTATCGTATTTCTCAAAATGAATGGTGAATGTTTCTTGCTGCAGGCCTTTTTTTTTTTTTTGATGTAACTTTGATTTTCATGTCATTTCTTAATTTCTGTGCAGTTGCAAAAGGACACATCAACTCAACTGAGCAGAGAATTGTTGTGTGAAACATTTTGCGAACTCTCATGCACTCATTATTATATTGATATGAAGATGCATTTCGGATGCCTACTACTTTCATGAGATCCTAAAAATAGCCCTGGGCTATTGACTCTCTTTCTTTCTTGAACTAGATTAGATAAGAAAACACTACCAGAAAAAGCTGGGCAAATTTTTTAATGTTCCCCTCTTGTGGACCCAAGATTAAAGGTACATTTGTTAGAAAAGGCCAGTGATTCTTGTTGCCACTTTCTCTCGTTAAAATTATGCTAGTTTGGTGCGAGAAAATGCCAACCTCCTAAGAAGATTAAGTGCAAGCTGAGAGCTTTGCAAGCATATCCAAAGCATGATTTTCAGTTGAATAAAATGGAAAAATTATTATTCTTGGGGACTGTTCTAGTACGTGTGAAACTATCCTGTACTCTCTCAGAATCCTTGTTTATAGAGATCTCTGTTTGCTGACAACGTTTCTCAATAGTTTTGCCCCTTTCGAGCTACCAGAACATTTAAAGGCCACTTTCAGGTGAGTCAGATCAGATTAATGTCAGATTGTTCTTGGAAATGATCTGCTCATGCCCAGTTGATTTAAGCACATAGGAATAGCCAATTAAACTCTTGAGCAGATCAGATTACTTGGCTCAAATTCTACCATAAGCGCAATTAAAGAAGAAGCACTGAGATTAGACAGGAGTTTTACGGAGTGAAAGTATGGTGATATCATGGTGGGGATGGAGATAGATTGTGATGTAGATGTACTTTGAATTGCAGTCTTCCACTAAATAAAAGGGCTTCCTAATGCATCCACAACAAAAATCTTGAGGATGCAAATGCCTCCCCCATACACTTTCTTTTGGTCAGGTTTGAGTGGACTACATGGTCAACAATATCATAAGACAGATGTAGACTCCTCTTTCTTTTCTTGTCTTGTGATTGTTCTTCACTTGTTTAGAGTTTTTTTTTTTTCCTTTTCTTTTCTCCTCTCATATATTCGTCTCTTTTTTTTTTTTTCTTTTTTCATGTTGGAATATTAGAGTATAAAGGTTCGATGAACAGTTGAACACTTAGTATGCCTTTTTGTCCATTGTACTTGCTTGTATACACTGTGCAGGTGGATAGCATTAGACTTTTCAATGTTTGCACAGCTATACTGGATGTTATCACCTGGAGTTGATTGCAGCCACCTGGAAAATTGAAAAGAACCCAAAAAACTGCAGAATAAAAAACTCTCTCTCATCCAGGTTTCACATTCTTTTACTGCCTGGTGAAACTTTGTACCGCTGTGAGAAGCATCTATGAGTTATGAACTGTGTTGTTTTATCCCTTTTTGCTTGGTTACAGTAAAAGCAGAAGCTCTGAAAGATTCAAGTGATCTGCTGGATCTTCTACATGCTGCTTTTCATGTGAAATGCTCAGTGGTTGCCTGAGACTGTCTATGGTTTCAAGCCTGTCAAAGTTGCATTTACAAAGCTAAAAGATTACTGGTAAGGTCTACTTGCTTTTATATTCATTTCATCAACTTTTGCAGTAAACACCATTGTCTTCTTCCAACTTTTCCTTTTCCTTTTCTTCTTTTCTCTTTTCTTTTTCTTTTGCTCCATGGAAAAGCTATCAAAGACTTCTTTTGAAACCTCATGAGCTGTTTTTCATATGTGAATGTTATGAGTTTCTTCAGTTGAGCTCTTAAAAACCTACCACTTTGTTTTCTCATATCCGAATGTGATGAATTTCTTCTGTTAAGCTCTAAAAACTACTACTTGTTCGTCTGGTTATCTTGAAGTTACATTGATGGCAATCTCAGGATTGAAATACTGAACTTAGAAAATTAACTTAATTGAATGGATTTAGATTTTTTCAACATAATTGACTTCAGATTCTCTAGAAATAACATCTATGATATTTTTTGTACTGTACTTGTATGCCTTCAAACTATACTGTCTTGCTCTTTTTTTTTCCCCCAAAAAGAAAAGAAAGAAATCGGAATATGGGTATGTTGTCAAATCAAAATACCCATAAAGAGAAAGAAGGCTTGCATCTTTCCTCTCTCAAACGTGAAAGTAATAATGATTAGGCATTCTTCCCCTCACCAAACTTGCATATCTTATCTGCCTCTCAAGAATAATTCTCCAAATCTCCTTTCTATTCCCATAATACCCTTCGTCTGTAGGACACAACCACTGGAATCCAAAGCAAAGGGTGGTGGCAGTTTAGGAAAAGCAAGCCTAAAGGAGAAACATTGCCCTAGAATAACGGTTTGAGTCATGCACGGAAGGGTACTTGATTTAACTGCCCCCGAGCAGCTTTTGCCATAGCAAAGCGGCCAAACATAAAAACACACGCACATACACACGTACGCACAAGAGAAATTATTGCAGGAGGAAGTTAGGCAATGCACGACACAAGATGAGAAAAACGCGGGCGCATGATGGTGTCACTTGTGGGTGGCTTTTGCTAACCAGCGCGCATGGGTGCTTAGTGCACCACCACCTCCCCTTATTGCCCAACCTGTCAACTCATGCAAAAAGCAGGATTTTTTTTTTTTTAAAGTAAAAACCTGAAATCTCTCTCTCTCTCTCTCTCTCTGTTTCTTAGGGTTAGGGATTTGGAGTAGTGTCAAATGTAGCCATTTGTGCACCCCACTAAGGCAACCTAAGACGAGTTTTGTTGAATGGTTGATTTGGTGAGCAGTGAGCCATCAAGTTCTCGATCTCTCCAAGCCAATTGTGACATGTGAATCTATGTACGTGCTATCTTTTCTTACTTATTAATTTTTTTTCAACACAATTTATTTATTTATTAAAATAAATAAATAAATCTCATCCTGGATTTTAATGTCAAATTAACTTTTTGTTAGACAAACATGATATTGTCTTGATTTACAAAAAAATATAAAAATTTTTTCTTTTGAGTATATAATATTACAATTTTTTTTTGAAAATCATGTTAATTTATGAGTTTTTTGCAGTATTAAAACGTTTTTGTAAATATTGGAAGAGATAAAATCTTATTAATGGATAATGGATTTTATATTTGAAAACGCATACCATTGCTTTCCCTTGGAAGGTAATTGTTTTATTGCGTTATGTAATATTTGTGGACAATGATACCCATTAAAGAAAAAAGAAAATTAGTACCTACTGATTTGATTTATAAATCAACAACTTCAACCAATTGTTACCAATGTCAAAAGTTCTATTTCTTGATCATGACAAAATGCATTTATACCTTCCGATGACATATACTTTGGTGACTTTAAGTGGTGAAAATTTAGGAATTTGATTGGTATTCTTTTGGCAAATCAAAATGGATAGACATATACCAGTAATATTCAATTCTTCTTCTCCACTAAGAGCCCACATTCTGTTTGTAATTATTTTCTCTAAGGAGTTGAATGGGAGCTCTACAGATAATTGGTGGGGAGAGGATAAGACTAGCATCAGCCAACACTTCCCTCATCATTTCTCCTTTTGGGTCTCACTTTATTAAACTTAGATGTACCTTCTTAATATACATATTAATATATTTTTAATTATGATTCAACAAGATTTTAATCTTTCATAAACACTAAATTATTGATGGGTGGTGCATTCTCGAGTGAGACTAACTCGCACCTATAATCATATACACATATACATGTTGCTTACGTACTTGTAGTTAAGGTCTTGATCCACTAACTTTGTGGATAATAAAGGTGTTCCGGTTATTTTAAGCAAATGGGCATCCTTTGCTTCTCTCTCTCTCTCTCTCTCTCTTTTTTAATTGTTTTGTTGAGGATCAATAGAAACTGTGTGTCATCAATGTTGTCGTTTTCGTTTCATTGTTTTGGGTGGTCTTCTTGTTGTTGTCGTCATTGCAATCTCAATTGTCTTAGATTATCTAGTGATTAATACTATTTCTGTCTAATTGCCATGAGTATAGTGTTTGGGCCACAATACTACAACAAATTGTCTTTGATTGATTGATTAATTTCCATTAGACCATAATGATAGTTAATTTGTGTATAAGATATGGTATGATGTTACAGATATATCATATATTTTTCACTTTTAAGTCCGTTCAATATTTGTATTAATTTTTTTGAGAATGACATAATTAAAAAAATTAGTTTATTGGATAGAGAAATCTTTTGTTTTTCCGTAAATCTTAAAATCTTTTTGAGTGTATTTTTATAACTATTTAAGAAGTCATATATAATATTTTGATTTATTAAAAATTGATAATTTGTTCAACATAATTTAAATTTTTTGATAATTTAAAGTAGACACTTTATAATACAAGCCTTTGATAAAATATTTGATAATAAAATAAATTATTTTTAATATTATTTTAAAAAAATTAAAGTATTTACAATAAAAAGTACCAATGGGTTAGATGACGAAGTGATTTATTTTTTAAATATAATCCAGGATCCAAATATATTTTTTAGATTAAACAATTTAATTAAGCTCAATACTTTCATATCATAATTTGATTTTACAACTTGCTAATTAACGAGCTACACGCAAAACTTTCTAATCCACAAAAAGGGATATATGATTTATCAAATTCCCAAATGAATTAGGGTTTTTACCTAACATTCCTATAAATTATTTGGACTTCTGAAAGATATATAAAAATAATTAGAAAATAGAAACATTGGAGCATACCCTTCATTATCATAATGAAGTATATATATATATGCTTTGATGTGCACCCTTTAGTGCAGACATTGTTCTACCACTTGTTGCTTCTCCTTTTACTGCTCAAAACATTTTGTTTCGTGTACATGATCACGCTGCGATAGGTGTTCTTGTGGGTTAATTTGACAAAGAGGACCATTTTGTTTGTTTTCAAATCAAAGATTTTTTGGAAAAGCAAAAGTGAGACTTAAGAGATTTCGTGTTTGAATTTTTTTGGGGATAAAATTCAAATTCAACTTTCGGGTGCAATCCAACATGTTAAAGAACTATTCTATCAACGAATTTACAAGTTTTAACACCATATTTTTTGCATTGAGCCAGTGATGATGCTGCTAGCCGAAGAGTTTCACAATATCGTGTCAGGAGACAACTCGCCAAGGGTCTAGGGCATGGCAACACCATCAACAAGTTGCAACAATGAAGGTAAAATGTTCAAACAAAATTGTAAGAACAGGAAAAGAAGGTGCAAGATTGCATCAACATCTACATATAGACCATCATTTTCAATGCCAAAATGATTGAAGTAATAATTCTTTAGTGCCCACCACGGGAAAAACCAAAAAATGCAAAAAATGAAAAAAAAATCTACAAAAGATAGGGGCTAGTGAGTGAGAAATTTTGAGCCAAAGGGTACTCCGAAGAGCCACACACAGAGACAAGAGCATCATAGGAATGGGGTTTCTAGAGGCAAATGTGAGTGCTTTGTTTGATTGAGGCCCCATAGGGCATAAGAGGGCTCACCTCCATTACTGAAAATGACCACTTCGTTCCTTTTGACATATCTGTTTTTGTTGTCTTGTGTTGTGTGAGTGATGTAATTCCAATTCCCCCAGCTGCTTAGAACATATGGGCAAAGTGGGTGGAGGGATTTATTAACTATGGACCAAAATGGCCTACTGCAATTTAATCAACACAACTTGATTTCAGCACTGAATGCACAAGATTTTTTCCGCCACTGACTTCATCTGTCATGGGTAATTGTGGTTCTGATTCTTAGAATCCTCACTTAGCCTTTGGTGGTGCGCTAAGATCACATAGCTTTTTTTGGTGATTGTTTAGGATTGGTTTTGTTAATATCCTTATAATTTTGATAATTCCTTCACTGTAAAAAGGATCAGAAAGAGTAGGCTTCAACAATTTACATATGGAATATCTGTTGAGAAAATTTAGATTTTATAAGTAGAGACATTCTTTAATTCAATAAACTAATTTTTTGAATTAGATATTTAATCGTGATAAAATAATATAATAATTGAATTAATCTGTCATATGTTCCTTTGTAAAGGTGACAATATCTAATGAAGTAATTGTGGATGCAATGCGATCTTCAGCAATTATTGAATTGATATATATATATATATATATATATATATATATATATATATAACTTGCATGGTATGTGAAAAGGGTGTTCAATTTATCGAAGCAAATCAAAAGAACTTTTAAAATGAAATTGACTAAAGTGTCTTTTAAGGAAGATCAAATGCTTAAGAACAATGATGCGAAATTATTAATTCAGAGAGCAGATGGTTCACAACTAAACCTCCACAACCTGTAAAGGTTAGGCAGCACAACAGCCAAGATTCTTTCAGCAGACTTTATGCACAAGATGTTGGCCTTTCAGACAGAAAATGGTCACTCTTAATTCTTTGGACCTCAATGCCCAAATATAACTTAAACTTTCATTCATGCCAAACAAACGAGAATATTTGTGTGTGTGTATTGCAGACTGAGATAAAAGAAAGGAAAAGTTCAAATTTATTCACAGATCAGACAAGATAAAAGGCAGTCAGATTCTGTGATGCTGGAAACTAATGCAAACCGCTTAGTTTGAAAAGAAACCTCCAGTTTCAGCTTTCTGAGTGTTGTCAGAGTTTCGGGGAATTTTTTAGTCCTTGAAAGGTACAATTGTTATGGAAAAGAAAACAAACCCAGAAACTTAGGAGATCTCAGAGAAGGGCTCTGCCAAAAAAAGTCAGATGAGATTGTGAGACCATTCTGAGCCGAAACTTAGACATCGGATTCTACATGACTATTGCTAACATAGCAATCAGTAAGGATATGGCAGGGTGATCTAATGCTGGAGACTTGGCAGCCTTATCTGACGTTACTAATATGGACAAAGGAAGCTACAGAAAAACCAGTGAGTCACAGATTTAGGCAGTATATATATATATATCTCTGCCATCATCCTTCGTGGGCCCAGAAAACCTTTCTGTGCCATGAAAGTTGAAAGAGAATACTGCAAATCAGTTTTTTTTTTTTTTTTTCCTTTCAACTGCTTAAACAGACATCACAAGATCTGCACTCTTCAGGCTCCAGGGCCTGTCCTTAATTGAACAGGGCAAGGACCAGACAAGAGAAGGAATATCCTAGAGATTATCAAATAAATTGAAAAGCAAAAGGCCTTCATAAGAGCTATGATGAGGAGGAAAGGCAAGGGTCAATATGTGATGCAATCCAGAATTATGTAGCAGCAGGACTTCAAATCTTTATGTCCTAATCAGTATGCTTCTAAATTCTTATTTCCTAATTACTAATTGCTGCCATGATATGTGTGGTTCAGAAGGTCTTTCCGCAGGACTAAGTACAATCCTCTTCATGCTTTTTTTTTTTTTTTTGGGTAACTTCACCATGATAAATTTGAATTCAAGAATACCAAAGATTCTTCTGCATACAACAAAAAGGGAATCTTTGAATATTTCTATTTCTGCCATAATATGCATATGAGATTTTGGTCATGCCATGCTTGGCAGCAAAAGTTTATTTTCAATGCCACGACAGAAAATTTTTAAGTCACTGATTAATTTATAAGCATGCAACTCTTTCACCACTGCTAAAGAAGACTAACTATCATCATAAAAGCAAATTCAAAACTTAAAAGGATCCCACTCTGAATGACATGTAACACAGAATTGTAAGAGCTTATAATTTTCTTCACTTCCAATCTCATCATAATTCATGACATGTATATATCACATAAACAGGTTACCCGTGTTGAAATCAAAAGTTGATGAAAACAAATAGTCTGCAGGAGACTTCATAATCCTTGCAGGCTCTAACTTGTGAATATCATGTGAATTAGAAGACAACTTCTGCTGTAATCAATACTGCTAACCAATGGACATGCCTTTAATACTTGTGATGCACTTGATCTAGCAAAGACAGATTTACCGTTCTTTTCGTTCTGAAGGAACGTAGATCAATATTACTATACCCAGGATTCTATAACAATCAATCAATACAAGCTTTGGCAATATAATTGTGAGAAGCAAGAAAGACAATGAAGAAAGTAAAAATTGAATCATATGCAGAATTAAGCCGACAAATACTTCAAGTTGAAAAGTAAATTCTAAATATACATTTTTGTTGTCTGAAAACAACAGGAATCTCATCCAACTGAGAAGTAAATCATTCGATCTATTGATACTAATTAGAGAACTATTGATTTGAAAGGTATTTAGAATGCATCATACATAATTGATAGCTTACCACCATGAGGCTGGTTCCAAATGGTTATCCATATTCACTCTCCTCTATGTTGTCCTTTCATTTAGACAAAACCCATGCTTGATTAAAGAAATGCATTCTCAATCCTAGTACCTTAGTGTTTCATGTTTCCTTTACCAATGCAGTAAAGAGAGGCAACTAATCCATGGCTAGCAACTTCTACCCACCAAATCCTGAAAGTGCAGAACAACATACAAGTTTGAAAAATTAAATCACAAGTGAAATACTCTTTTGTTGTTCAATGATCCAACCAATGAATGTATATCTTTTGGTGCACAACAATCCATATGATAAATTAAACATCAATGATAGTAATTTCATAAAGATCCCCGAGAAGTTAATTTCTCAAAAGATAAAATTTTATGGTCAAACATATGTACACTGCAGAAGCCAAAAAAATGCACCATTACCATAACCAAGGATGCAAATAAACGAATCCATAAACATTATTTACGTGTCTGATAAACTAATAATGTCAAGTAAGCATTCCAAAATCATACTAATCCACTGTCAAGCCATTACGACCCCTCCGATTCCCCCTAATCCTCTCATACTCTGGATCATCAGTAGGCAGCTCATACCGACAAACAGGACACGTATTCCGAATCCCCAGCCATGGTACAATACACTCCCCATGGTAGTAATGTGGACAAGGAAGCCTTCTCACCTTCTCATTAGCCACAATTTCCTCTTTACAAACAGCACAAACATGTGCTTTCCTTAATTCCTCCCATGTAAGCTCTACATTTGGGAGACTTTCCACTACCCATCTGGCTGCCGGAGGACTTCCCCTCATAGCACCTTCATCATCCACCATTTGCCCAAAAACAGCATCATAATCTCCTGAATTTACCTCATAATTATCCCCAAAATAATCAAAAAAGTCATCATTATCAAAACCACTATTAATACCGACTCCTTCAGCTTGATCTATGTAATTAACTACATTGTTAACTGCTAACAATACTTGCCAATCAAGATCGTTATCATCATTATCTAGAGGTTGGTGATCATCATCAAATGAAATTCTTGAGGATGACAGAGATAATTCTTCTTCAAGTCTGTCAAATAAAGTATTTGAATTGTCTGCCTCGTTGATTGTATTGTTTAAATCTTCCCATTCCAAATCTTCAAGCCCTACCATGCTTTCACCACCATAGAAGCTACCCCAAATCGAAGGAAGACCTGATTCACCATCAACCCGACCCGAATCGTTCCCATCATTGTTGCTGTTGCCAGACTCCAAATCAAGGACCCCATCTTCAGAATCAGAATCGGAATCCAACCCGACAACCCGGAGCCCTCCCTCCCGTGGCTCGTCGCGCTGCTGATCGGAGTCAACCGGGAGTCCCAAATCCAAACTGAGCTCCCCCTCATCATCTTCGTCATCCTCGGAAACCCACAAGTGGAAATCGTCCATAGCGCCAAAAGAGGGACTTGGGTCCAAATCCAAGTTATCAGACGCGCTAAATTCTTCGGAATGGCGATCAAAGAGAGAAGCGAGGGAGCGTGCGGCTTCGAATCCCGAGTCTGAGTAGGAACCTGAGTCGGTATCGGAGAAGGGGCTAAAAGGATTGTGGGTATTGCAAAGATTAGAACCCAAGTTAGAGAGCTGCGGTCGGCTTTCGGTCTCCGGTTCAGATTCTTCAAGGATAAAGCTGGCACCTGAAAGCTGAGCCATGGTTATATTGCTGAAAGAGAACCTTGTGCCTGTTCAGCCATGGCAAATGCAGAGGGCGTCAGCCCTTCTTTGTTGCTGCTATAAATAGGATCCGGTCCAGTGAGATTCCGTCAAGTGAATATACATCAGGTTCTACGATTTTGCCACGTCATATCAAGAAGGGAGGAGAGAAGCATAAGATAATTTACAAGTAAAAACAAAAGCGCCGTTGCCGGGGATCGAACCCGGGTCGCCCGCGTGACAGGCGGGAATACTCACCACTATACTACAACGACTGCTTGACATTCGTGTCTACGAATAGAAATATAACAAACAAAGAGTCTTCAAAAATTGGCACCACTACACCGGACTCTCAACGGTCAAGAAACCCGCCAAAGCATGACTCGGCTACAGGAGTTTTATGGCAAAACATGTCCCTTTAGTTTGCCTAGCGAGACTCTTTTTCTACACATGCCCATCAGAATGCCCATTACACAGAGTTCTACCCGTTTGTTCAATTTCTACAATCTCAGTAAATCATGGGACGCCCACCTTGAGAAAGACCTTCTCGCACATTTTTCAAGAATGCGCCAATCAGAGAGTAGAAAACCCTGGCAAACAAGCCCACGCTCGACTGATTGTATCTGGGTTCGACCCAACAATTTTTGTCACAAATTGTTTGATCCAGCTGTACGTAAAATGTGCGGATTTAGGAAATGCTTATAAGGTGTTTGATCGAATGCCGCAAAGAGATGTGGTTTCGTGGAATTCGATGGTTTTCGGGTATGCGGTATGTGGGAACATGGAAACTGCGAAGATATTGTTCGAGGCAATGCCCGAGAGAGATGTTGTCTCCTGGAATTCTTTAGTTTCAGGTTATCTGCGAAGTGGTGAGTGTTTGAAGTCGATTGAGGTTTTCCTGGAGATGGGGAGATTGGGTTTGGCTTTTGATCACGAGACTTTTGCTGTTGTTTTAAAAGCGTGTTCTAAATTGGAGCAGTGTCAGGTGGGGATTCAGGTTCATGGACTTGCAATTCAACTGGGTTTTGATAGTGATGTGGTTACTGGAAGTGCTTTGGTAGATATGTATGCAAAATGCAAGAGATTAGATGACTCAGTTAGGCTATTCCGTGAATTGCCTAAGAAGAACTGGGTCTCTTGGAGTGCTATAATAGCAGGTTGTGTTCAGAATGATCGGTTTGTTGATGGTTTAGAACTGTTCAAGGAGATGCAAAAGACAGAAATAGGGGTCAGTCAGTCTGCTTATGCTAGTGTTTTCAGGTCATGTGCTGGGTTATGTGCATTAAGATTAGGGACTCAGTTGCATTCTCATGCCATAAAGACTGGTTTTGGATCAGATGTCATTGTGGGAACTGCCACTTTAGACATGTACGCGAAATGTGATAGTATTTTTGATGCTCGAAAGTTATTTAACAAGTTACCAAATCATACTTTACAATCTTACAATGCCATGATTATTGGGTATGCCCGAAGTGATAATGGCTTGGAAGCTTTGCTCTTGTTTCAGCTTTTGCTGAGGTTTGGACTTGGTTTTGACGAAATAAGTTTGTCTGGAGCATTCAGTGCTTGTGCATTGATGAAAGGGCTTCTGGAGGGGCTTCAGGTACATGGGCTGGCAGTCAAGAGTACTTTCAGATCAAGTATTTGTGTAACAAATGCAATGATGGACATGTATGGTAAATGTGGAGCTCTGGCCGAAGTATCTTCTGTGTTTGATGAAATGGATATAAGGGATGCTGTATCTTGGAATGCAGTTATTGCAGCTCACGAGCAGAACAGGAATGAAGGAGAAACTCTTTCCTTTTTTGTTTCAATGCTTCGTTCAAGGATGGAACCTGATGAGTTTACTTATGGCAGTGTGTTAAAAGCTTGTTCTGGTTGGCAAGCCTTGAATTATGGCATGGAGATCCATGGCAGGGCTGTCAAATCAGGAATGGGACTGGACTTGTTTGTCGGAGGTGCTCTTGTTGATATGTACTGCAAGTGTGGAATGATGACAGAGGCAGAGAAGATTCATGACAGAACAGAACAACAGACAATGGTTTCTTGGAATGTAATTATTTCTGGATTTTCAATGCAGAAACAAAGCGAAGATGCTCAGAGATTTTTTTCTCAGATGTTGGAGATGGGTATACAGCCAGATAACTTCACTTATGCAACAGTCCTTGACACTTGTGCTAATTTGGCTACTGTTGGACTTGGCAAGCAGATTCATGCCCAAATTATCAAGCTAGAGTTGCAGTCAGATGTGTATATATCCAGCACTCTTGTTGATATGTACTCTAAGTGTGGAAACATGCAAGATTCAAAACTAGTGTTTGAGAAAGCACTTGAGCGGGACTTTGTGACATGGAATGCTATGATTTGTGGCTTTGCTCAGCATGGACTTGGAGAAGAGGCCCTCAAAATGTTTGACAATATGATCCTCGAAAATGTAGTGCCAAACCATGCGACATTTGTCTCGGTCCTACGAGCATGTGCACACATGGGGTTTGTTGACAAAGGATTGCGTTACTTCAACGCAATGCTTAATGAGTATGGTTTAGACCCTCAGCTGGAACACTATTCATGCATGGTGGATATAATAGGGAGGTCAGGAAAAGTTAATGAAGCTTTAAACTTTATTCATCGGATGCCTTTTGAAGCAGACGATGTTATATGGAGAACATTGTTAAGTATTTGCAAGATCCATGGGAATGTGGAGGTGGCAGAAAAAGCAGCTGATTCTCTTTTAAAGTTGGATCCACAGGACTCTTCTGCTTATATTCTTCTCTCCAATATTTATGCTGATGCAGGAATGTGGGACAAGGTTTCACATATGAGGAAGATAATGAGGTATAATAAGCTGAAAAAGGAGCCTGGCTGCAGCTGGATTGAGATAAAAGATGAAGTACATGCATTTCTTGTTGCAGACAAGGCTCATCCAAGAAATAAAGAGATATATGAGAAACTAGGTTTGCTGATTGGTGAAATGAAGTGGGCTGGATATGTGCCTGATCACTATTTTGTGCTTGATGAGGAGGTAGGAGGACAAGAGCAGCAAGAAGAGTCGGCAGCCTGCATGTACAATGTGTAGTATCAGAGCCATTGTAGCATGGGTTTCAGGATGATTCATCCATGAGGAAAATTCTGGAGTGCAAGGACATTCAGCATGAGCCAGAGATGGCACATAAAATTTGTGGCCTTCCATACTTCAGTCAGATTAAATGAATACTATCAGGATGTTCTGGAAACGTTGAAGACTTTTGTCACGAAATTCAACGAGGAAGTATAAAATTGGCTCCTGGAAATCTGGCCATGGATTAACAACAGGTGTTTCAGCTCATTGTTTCTGGTTTCTGGATCCTATACATTTTCCATGAATGAGTAAGCTGGCAAGGTAAGAACGTAAAACCACGAGCTTATCAGTTTACTGAAAATTTTTGTGTAGACTCAATGAACAAGGAGAAGAAAAGGAAGTTCAGCCTCTCCTTATTTGAAAGAAAATTCAATGAAGCTATAGATCAAGATATTCACCTTTTGATGATTGAAATTCTTGCATTACACATTTGCAGTTCTCTCTTAAGGTGAAATTTCTGTGCTCAGTCACTCTCTGATGGTCATGCAGCCTATATTCTTACCATGAGAAACCTCACCATGCGTTGGTATTGCAGCATTTATGCATGGCGGAGTATGTATTGATCTCGTGTCTTATATGGTGGACTAGAAATGCTATGAATTGTAAATGAGTTGTGCCTATAACTATACTGTTAGAGTCAAAACCATAGCCAGATTTAATTTTAATTTTAATTTTAAATAAAATAATTTTTTTAATTTATTATAGGTGAAGATTATATAAAAATCTAAACTATATCTTATATTATCAAATGAATCTTAATATTTAAAAAATGACAACAAAATAACTTATATAAATTTTGCACTCTATATTCATAAAATTTTTTAAAAAAATTTAATTCACGAATTATTTTTTATGATTTTTAAAAATTTTTCATATTAGAAATTTTTTTAAAAATATTTTTAATTTTTTAAAAAATTTATGGTAGCTTGAATTTTTTAATATATTTTAAAAAAATTAAATTAAAATTTATTTCATAAAGTTCTTGATTTGAAAATTTTTTAATAAAATTTAATTTGATCTAAATTGATAGTTGAGGATTTGATTTTTCACTGTTTATAGTAATATAAGATATTGTTCAGAGTTTTATATAAATCTATTTACTATATAAATTTTAAAAAATAAAATATTATTTTATAATTTATTATAAAATAATATAAATTATTTAAAACTTTAAATATTTTTATGCATCAAATTTAACTATAAAAAGTGATAAATTAGAATTTAATTTATCAATTTAAATCAAACTGAATTTAATCAAAAATTGAGAATATTTAAATTAAAAATCTTGTTCTATAAATTTAAATATTTAAGTTACATCACAAAAAAATAAAAATTAAAGTAAATAATTTAAAAAAATAAAAATTATTTAAAATTAAATAATTAATTTAAAATAGATTGCAGAATTTATTTAAATTATTTTTGTAAAATACTTTAACAATAAAAAATGTAATTAAATTTTATTGTATTTTAAATTAATATTTAATTTAAATTGAATTGATAAATTAATTTTTAATTTTTAATTTTTCAAATATTAAAATTTGATTTGATATATTGAGTATAATTTAAATTTTTAAATAAATTTTATATTTATTATATTAAAATTTTTTAAAAATAAATAATTTTAAATAATAATTATTTAAAATCTTAATGTTTATTTTATATTATTAATGTAACTTTTATATTTAAAAAATTAAAAATCTATAATCCTAAAATCTATCATCTTGCAGCAGGTTTGTTGATTTTGTTATGGGCCATGCATTAATAGTTCATTGTAAATTTTGTAATACCGAGAAACAATTTTTCCATTAAATCCAATAATCCTAAGTTTTTATCACTTTTAAACTTTTAATTAAAAAATTAAAAAAGAAAACTCCCAATTATATCTTCAATAATCACTTTGAAAATAATTAGTCTCTAATAATTAGTAGATTTATAATTCTCACTACTTTAACCCAATAATGCGTTGTAAGCTTTATTCCCCATATGAAAACATTTAGTTAAACTAAGATTCCAAATTAATTCTCTTAATAAAATAGAAGTTTCTGTTAACATTGGAAATGACAAAATTCCAAAACAAGACTCTAAAATCTAATTATAAATAATTAAGATTCTTAAGTAACTTCCTCATTGGAGGAGTAGAGCTGTAGTTTCCATTTCTGAAACAGGCAGCTGAAGACCCTTTTTACAATTTCGCTAGATTGCATATCTCTGTCTTTCCTTCATGAGGTTCTCCCCGTTAGGGACTGGCACTATTTGGTATAAAGCCATGACTGTAAATGTTTGTTTGATCGATCAAAAAGGGTTCTGCAGAATTACTGGTAAAGAGATGGGGAAATCCACTCTTTCAGAACTCTTTGCAGACGAAGCAGACGGCAAAGATTCTCAAGAATCAGTGAAGAACAAAAGGAGAGCCCACGTTAACCAAGGAAGTGAGAAACGTAGAGACAGAATAGACAGCAAAGGTTTTCAGGCAACGAGGAAGAACAAAATGGTTAACCTGGTAACTGATAAACATCCAGAGAACGGTATAGTTAAGGGCAGTGGCAGTGGCTGTAGTGTCTTCAGGATGCCTCTTCACTACCCAACTTACACGGAGGAGGAGTACAAGGCCATGCCTGAATGGGAGCTTGACAGACTTCTAGCAGAATATGGGTTATCCACGCAAGGCGACTTGGCCTACAAGAGAGATATGGCAATGGGCGCCTTCCTGTGGCCTGCTTCGAAGAATAAACGATGATCGATCATCTTCTTGGCATAGCTCCCGAGATGCTTCTGCTCAGAAAGATGTGCGAAATAGTTGAGTTCTTGTATATGCTATGTGTTCTTGACATGAATCTTTGTGTAAAGATATCTTCATGGGAGCAAGACGATAACTGGCTAGAACGTGCATGTTCTTCTTGACTTTGTCCGCAAGAAGGGAAGCAATAGGACCCTAAACTCTACCTAATTTCTGGTTTTCAGAAATCTCGGTTGCTTTCAGTACAAGAATCAGAATTTTTGAGTTGCAAATTTCTATAATTTTAAGACCTCTGATCAATTGTATGGATAGCTTAATTATCATCACTTTGAATAAATTATAACAGATGAACATAACAGAAGATTCTTATCTATCATGTAAAGCCTGCATTGTATTGGATTTATATCATATAGTTCCAAGCACAAATAATGAAAAGACGAATAAGCAAAAATTTTCTTCCATCATGGTAGAAAGACAAAATCCTGTGCTCGATTTCCTCAGTACAAGCTTAAAACTATGGTCAAGAACACCACCAACTCAGGCAATGATATTACATTGGAAAGAATGTAAGAACTCAAAACCAAAATTTGGGTACAAAATTAAGCTCGAGATCCAAATCAAGTTGATCATAACATTACAACAGCTCTTGAGGAAATTTACCTTCCAAATCTTCATGTAAGATCAAAACTTCTGATGAAAAACTATCCTTCTCAATGGCAGAAAAGGTAATCACTAATCTAAAGCATTTACTATGAACTTACAATGTCATGTAACAGCCTTACAGTGCCATCTCATCAGCCTCAGCTTCCAGTAATGGGTATCTTTGCTAAAATTCCAGTGAAATTTCTATGGTAGCTGTAGAGGAGGTAGCTCAGATGAACTTGTGGTGGGCGATTTCCAACAAGAGTTACCATGGGAGAGATAAGCAGACAAAGAACACATCAGATTAACAATAGATATCAGCCTGAAAGTGGTGTATGCAGATGCTACATCAGCAGTCTTTATGAACAAAATGTGAAAACCAGTCAGGTCAGAAGGGACAGTCACACCACCATCAGAATGGGCAGTCTTGTTGGTGAAAAATATAAACTGCCACTGAAACCAACAACACAAGCATTGCAATGAAAATATGCTTAAAGTTGAGCACTCCAGCATCTAATCTCCTCACATTCTCAAGCACAGATGTTGAATCTGGAGAAGCCACTTCCATCTCCCTAACTGAATCGGATTTCTTCTCATCAAGCTGGAAAGAATCAAACATACAAAAAAATCTAAACAATAAATAATAAATAATAATAATAATCTACTTGCACCATTTTCGGTGCAAAATTTTCAGGAAAACACAATATACATGGGGACAGGGAGGGGAAGGAGAAAGCGAAATGGTACCCAGAAAGGAAAAACTTGATAGCAAGTTTTACATTCACTTCTAGCTCCTCGCAAATAGAATGTTTACTTAAAACCTGATTCCTTCGAAATTAAATAAACTGCACATACTAAGTTACATTTTAATAAAAGGAAATCTCAATTATTAAAAGATTTTCAGAAGAGCCAATGGTGGTTTTATCTTTTTCATTTCAATTTGAAAATCCGGAGTAAAACGTAGTAGTAAAACCCACAACAATCATCTCCAACAAGCAAGGCTAAAAAGTAGATCCGCAGCAGATTCAGTAGAGGTTAGGCTCTGATGCACAGGTAAGAGAAATATATTCATTTATCTTCTAGTCCGAAATCAGGGAATAATTCTTTCCGTCTACACAAATAAAAATTTCAAAATATAAATGCCTCGCAAAAATTGAAAAGTTCACCATTGAGAGAGATAAGAGGGAGAGAGAAATACAGTGAACAATATCAATGAGCTCCAGCCTAATTGGTGATTCTACTAATCGGAAATATGCTATGCCTGTTTGTAAGAGAACTGCCACAAGAAACAGGAGCCAGCTATTGAGTGCAGGTTTCAGGGATGATGTAAAACAAGTCTAAACAACATTTACTAGGGCATTTATTTCTTCAATGCCACAGGGAATTTGACCAGATGACTTTCATTATCACATTTTCCTTGAAACTTTTGGTGTTGAGGGTGAGGGGAGCCATTTGAGCTATCCAATTTCAGCCGAATTTTTTATCAGGCCTACTGAGCAGTGACACAGAAATAGTAATCATATAGTAACGATAGCATGGCTCCACTACAATGCCTGTCCTTCACTAATATCATTTTCAAACGTTCTCTGTATTTTCAATGAAGGCTTCTGAGCTCCAAACCACCTGTAACTCAAAGTACCCTGACAAGCCCGAAGTATGTATTCAAACACAGTCCAAGCATGGTAATTGAACATCTCTCCAATTTTTGTTGGAGAAGTGTTTTTTGGAAAGGCTGACTAACAATGGTAATTGAGTAGAACACTGAAAAGAAATAACTGAGCTTTCCACATCCAATCAATGAATGACCAAATAAATTTATAATGTAGACAAATGAGCAAGAAACTACCTCAGGACTGGTAGCCGACAAGTTGGCTAGTTCTTCCTTACTTTCTCTTGCACAAGGAGCAGAACTCAGGTCATGCCCCGGAAATAAAAATTCCTTATCGTTTTCTCCATTGTCATGGCTCGTGACAACAGATGGGTCCTTGTCTCTCTTCCGCAACTTCACCACCAAAATATTTTTCTCCATTGATAGTGCAGATATCTGCAGTCACATATAAAGCATTTTGGCATCAGAAGCTGACATGGTTTGTAAAATTGCATAAAATCAGCTTCAGCAGCTTCCATTTAAATCTGGACTGCGTGCTACCCATTTTTTGATGGTTCTACTTCCAAACCAACATTGAAGATCCTACACCAATGATGTTGCTAAGAAAACAGAAACTTGCCAGATGAAAAGAGGAACATTGCACCGTGAAATTATCAATATAAGATTTCATCTTAATTTTTTGAAATAAGATAAATTAAAACAGTAAACGCTTTATTAAAATTTCCAAGCATATCCATTAAAAATATCTCAAGATTTACATAAAATGTGCCAATCTTAATTAGAAATTGCAAGAAAACACCTCCAAACTATCACAACAAGGATTGACAGGATTATGTAGATGCATAAATACCAACAAACACAAATGTAAACACAAAAGTACGTGTCTGCGGGTGTCGGTTTCAGTGACATCTAAATCAAACCTGAAATTGAACTAAGAATTTTGTAGAATAGTCCATATAATCTAGACTTTGCTATGTTTACTGTTGTTAGATGCCTTGTCTACGTAACTCAGGTCAGAATTTTGACATAACTTATCTTTTATTACCATCTATTTCAGCCCCACTACTTCTGTCTCTACTATCACCAATTTAAAATAATAGATATTCAAAGTAACCAGAAATAATAATTTCAGCTGACAAAAAGAAAGCAAATAAAGGGATGTTTTACAGCTAAAATTCAACTTTAGAATGATGTTAGAGGCAAACCTGCTGATGAAGTCGCTCTCTTTCCAAAGCCAGTTGCATGACCAAATTTGTGATTACCTTGGTTCGAATACCAATGTCTTTTGCAGTTTCCATTTTTGTTTCCTCTGCTTGATGCAAAGATGTCTCCAGGCATTCCAATTTACCCCTCAAAAAGTTCAACTCCTCATTTAGTTCTGCATTAGATTCTGATAATATAATTAACTTGTCTTCTGCACTGTCAGCTCGATTTTCAGCCTTTAAAACTTTTGATTTCAGATCCTCAATTAAATTTTCCATATCTGTGATGGTAGAACACAACATATTCTGTTTCTCCTGACTTGCTTCAGCAGATGCCACTGCATGCTGTAGCTGGATATCAGATTCCCTCAACTGCTTCTCAAGTGATTCCATCTTCTCCAAGGTAGCCTCGCTGCCTTTGAGAAGGCTCAACTCTTGATTAACTAACATATTAGTTTCACTTAGCAGTTTACACTTGGCTTCTACAGTCTCCACATCACTTTCTGCTTTGGATACTTTTTCTTTCAAATCCTCGATAACATTTTCTAATTGACTGATCTGGGAACATAAAGCAACATTCTGCTCTTCTCCTTCACGTGCAGAAACCTTCGCATTCAACAGCTGAATCTCGTATTCATTAATCTGTTCCTCAAGTGAACTGACCTTATCCCTCAAAGTAAAGACCTCAGAATTGGAAAGAATTAATTTGTCATCAGCTTCCTTCAGGCTTATTTTTAAGCTCTCTGTCTGTGCTACAAGGAAGTCACTGAGTCTAGCACTACTACTCCCCAGCTTTTGCAAATAACTTTCTCGTGCTTCCAACTCATCCACAGAATCTTTGAGCTTTGATCTCAACTGACTTTCTCGCTGAACTGAACTATTCAAATTGAGCTGAAGAATCTGGATCCTTCCTAGTAACTCCTTTGAAGTTCCCATCAGGGCCTCAGCAGCATTCTCTGCCTCAAAGCACCTTTGACAAGTATCTAATGCTTCTTCCTCCACGCAGAACGCTTCTTGCTCAGAAGAGAGCAGCCTTATTCTCAGGTCTTCTTCAATTTGTCTTGATTCAATTAACTTCTTTTCAAGGTCCATCTCCCTGGCCAAAGATCTCTCTAGCATCCTCAAAATATGTCTCTGTTGTTCAGCCGTTTGCATTTTAATCTTTGAATTCATGTTCAGAAACTGACCATCTTCTGAGAAGTTTGCACCTTGGTCACCGCTCCCTGTAAAGATGCATGCAACACAAGTAGATTAAAAAATCTTTTGGAATTCATCAAAAAGCAGAATAAATGATAAGACAACATTTTCCTTTCATCTCTCACCATTCTGCAGAGAGGAAGCAAAGTTTAGCCAGTTATGTATGACAATGCACCACAGTCTCATATTGGACCCTCAGCATGTAAATTTTTTTTTTCTCCCTCTTGCCATGGACTAAAGCCTTATGATAATTAACAACTGTAGAGGGGGAAAGAACAAGAAACAATTTTTTTCCCTTTTTTTTTTTTTTTTTTAGAGGGGAGTATCTTTAGCACCTTCTGCAATCCAAATTCAGGTCAGTTTCTTGACCCAACAGGTGTGAAGGAAAAGCAGTAAAAGGACAAAAGAATGAAAATAAAGAAAAAATGTAGCCTATTATCTGAGTTCCTAAATTAGTCATATTATCGACATAACATGAGTCCCTAAATTAGTCATACTAAATAAATAACATTGCTCGAGAAAAAATATAAACTCTAGTTACTTAATGAGGTCTGTTACTCACAATTTCCTTCACCATCCAGACAAGACAGGATCCTTTGGAACTTTGCAGATTGCATTCTCATCTCTAAGACTTGATCTCGTGACTGCTTCAACGATTCTTCAGAATCACGTAACTTTGCTTCCATTTCCAAGTAAGTTTCTCCCAAGTGCTTCAATGAGGATATCATGTCATGGGCATTCACAACATCTCTTTGGAGAGTAGCCATAAAGTTACCTAGTTCTCCCACCTCTGAATCCAATATTCCTGATAAGAGATCAAACTCCAGAGCCTTTTCAATGGAATCAGCCGAGGCATGTCCTTTCTCTGAAGCAAGGGATTCGATCTCACTTTCCATTGTCGCCACATGCATCATCAATACCCTCAAGTTCACAAATTTCTCTGAAGAGCATGCTAAATCTAATTCCATCCCTGTCAAAACCTCACCAGCCCTTCCTAATTCTCCATTCACCTCACCATTGGAAGATATTTCTTCAAGTAGATCATTTCTACTGGAACCTAGCTCAGGCACAAGACTATTGATATCATCTACAGAAACTCTTCGTTGATGGAGAAGATCCGCGTTCATTTTGATAGTCCACTACTCAGACCTGCAAATCAATTATCCAGAAAGGAATAGAAATTAGCATAACTTATTTGGGCTAGGCAGCTATGAGGAGGTATCCAGTAACCCATAATGGAAGGAGGATACAATAGTAAGCAGTATGAACAAGACGAGGTAACCACTACCCTTTTGAAAGGAATATTACAATTTTTAAGATGAATTAATAAGGTTGATACCATGTCTGACTGGGACCTGACTAAACTAGGCCATATCTCACAAGATTCTTCTTCCAGTTTACACAGTGAAGGCTGTTTGTATGAAGTTAAAACAAAAATAAAAAGGCAGAAATAAAAAAAAATCTCCATCTACTTCACATTCATTAAACTGTCAGCTGCAAATTGATGAAATTGTAAACTCAACTCCCCTGGTCTCCTCCTAAGGAAATAAAAACACCTCCACAACCATTGAAAAATTCAGACTGTGATTTGAAGTTTTGAACAGCAGGAAAATATGCTTTGACCAAACCCCAACTGCAGAAGAACGCATTTAGTCCCTTGTAAAACAGAATTCATGTAGAATATTTTGTGCTTCGTTTTTGCTTAATAGAGGGACATTTCGTAAATCAAATCAGTCCATTTCTCTCCTTTTCTTTTACCAGAATAAACAAACATATGGCTAATTAGCAACATAACACTAAAACATAGCATTCCATAAATCAACAACAAATCCCGAAAACCAATCAAACTAATGCTTACTCTTTCCCGTCACTTTCTCATTGACGAAATAGAGTCCAAAAATTATTCATGAAATCATCTAAACAGTATAGCCAAACAAGAATATTCGTACCCTTCCAAAAATTCCAGAGAAACACGAGAAGAAGAGAAGCAAGAGAATACCCGAGCAGGAGGCTGTAACTAATCTCCGTATTTCCAGAAAGAACGTGGGTTTAGAAGAGATTTGGCTTAAGAGTACACTCCGATCATGTGCCACTTGTTAACGTTTGCAACAGCGGTGCGCGATCAGCCATCCGAGTACCGTAGTGGGTTTTCCTTCTGCTGGGGCACTATAAGGCTTCTAGGCCCGTGCGTGGGTCTGAACTTGGATCTCTGCCTCTCAGGACCATCAATAGTAAACCAGTGTAGCCATTTCTTTCTCCTGGACAATAATCATTGTATATTAAAAATTACAAATAATTTATATGAAGATTTTCTCTTGACATAAGTTGGTATTAATTTTAAAAAAACAAAAGAAATTTTTTTATAATTTGTTATATTAATATAATATAACAAATAAATAAAATTATATTTATATTATATTTTTAAAACTTAAATATATATTTTAGTTTATTAAAAATATTTTTTAAAATTATATTTAAAATAAACTTTAAAAAAACTAAAAGTAAAATTAATTATATTTTAAAATAAATTTAAAACAAATTAATGACATAGAAAATTTAATGATTTGTATTACCATGAGATCCAAAATTCAAATGACCTCTATTTTTTTTAAAAAATTATTATATAAATAAAAAGCTAATTTCTAAATGATTGAATTGTAAATTAAAAATTGATTGATTTGATTTATACTGAAATTTTTACAATTTAATAGAAACATTTGGTCACAAATGAAACCATGGAACTTTTTTAAAATTTTTATAAAAAGATATATTAAAATTTATTTTGAATTTAAATTTTATTAAATTGATTTTATTAATTTTATATTTAAAATATTAATTTGGTATAATTTAAAAAATTTAAAATGTTAAAAATTAAACATTAATAAAATTTATGTTAAAAAGAAATATGTTTGTTTTTTATTTGAAAAAAATAAAAATAATAAAACAAACTTTATCATGTTTAAACTCAGATGCAACGTAATTTAGATTAGCAAACGATATTGATATCTAGTTTTCTTATATTAAAAATGTATGCTTCCAACTTTAGAGTCAAAATTAAAATTTCCTTAGTTAAGAATTAAAAAAATAAGATTTTCCAGTGGGATACTCTTTCATTATCTTGATAATAACTGACCTTTGACTGCAGAAGAAATTAAAATTAGGTTGCAGACCATATAATTATGTTATTGCAAAATTAATAAAAAAATAAAATATTATTATCCAAAGCATGTGAAGTTTTTAATAAAATTCATGGAAGACTTCATGAAAACTATAGACGGCACGTCTGTCACGTTGAATAATTTAGTCTACCGACCTGTCCATGCTATCACTTGGATTTCCAATGAGGAAGGGAGTGAGAGGCAAAGAGGCAAGCAGAAAACTTGGCATCCGGTTAGCTCCTTTGCTTAATTTGGAAATAGTGAAGACTTTTCGTTAAATTATCAGTAAAAGAATCTCAATACATTGACTTTCGCTCGTAGATTATCAGTTTTTTTGATTTATTCTATCTGGGTGTCTCAGATTTTCTGCCGGGTTTTCATAATCGCTGCTCAAGAAAGCTGTTCCTTGATTCATTTCTTGCTTGCTTTTTGAGCGTGTACACTGAGGTACCTCATTTGATAGCTCTCGGTATCTGGGTTCTGTCAGCTTTGCTCTCTTCTGGTATTGAATCTGAAACTTTGCTTGACCATAGAAGGCCTAGTTGTGGCTATAGTATACCTTTTTTGAAGTCAGAGTTGTTCAATTAGGAAGGTTGGAACTACTTACTTTATTGGTTCGTTTAATTATTTATTCAAATTTGCAAGAATGGTACTATGACTTGGCAAATAAATCTGAGTTTTATGGGCAGAGATTATATATGTTTGAGTCTATAGAGAAGAAGGTTGAGCTGCTTTGTGTATTTCCAGAAACCTAATTTGGAGAATTTCTAGTCACTAGAAGATGACAATAGGAGATATTACAGCGAAGAAGGGGAAGAAATCCAGGGGCAAGCATCTTCTTGATGAGAATGCTCCTTTGCTGCCTAGAATTCAAGAAAAAGATAATGGTTTTAGTGAATTTCAGGGCGCTTCCTTTTCTGGGTCTGTTTTTAACTTATCAACCACAGTAATTGGTGCTGGTATCATGTCCTTGCCTGCAACCATGAAAGTGCTTGGTCTTGTTCTTGGGATTGTCATGATCATCTTCATGGCATTCTTGACTGAGGCATCCATTGAGTTGCTGGTTAGGTTTAGCAGGGCAGGAAAAGCAGTTTCTTATGGAGGTATTATGGGGGATGCCTTTGGCAAATTAGGGAGGATTTTGCTGCAAATCTGTGTTTTGCTCAACAACTTTGGTGGGCTCATTGCCTACATGATTATGATTGGTACTTCCTTTCATTATTCTCCTTTGATATCCTTGCAATTTACTATTTACTTCTGATTCATATCTCTTGTTCTAATAGAATTCCAGCTATTTCTCATGAAAGCTCTAAATTTCTGCAATGATTTTGGATTTATAAGGTGATGCGCTTTCTGGCACATCTGCCGGTGGAGTTCACCATGCTGGCATCCTTGAAGGTTGGTTTGGGGAGCACTGGTGGAACAGCCGGGCATTCGTTCTTCTTGTCATGACACTTGGTATTTTTACTCCATTGGCATTTGTTAAGCGAATTGGTTAGTCTTTTTGCTCGAGTCATAACTTGCACCCATCTGCTACCATTAACGACCTTGTTTATAACTTGTTGTTTCACAACTTAAACATTAAAGCTATCCAGAATCTTGGGTTTTAGTTTATGCCTCATTCTGATAGAGTTACTTAATTACCATGTTTTAGCTGTTGGCCTGCCTTTGGCATATGGTCTCCAAGATTGAGTTACTTGCAATAATCTCTGCCAAAACTTGATTGGGTAAGTGGTGATGTTCCTGCTTCTGTATCATTATTGAGCTCTGCCTTTTTGGGGTTG
Source organism: Moringa oleifera (assembly GCA_021397835.1). Taxonomy (NCBI): domain Eukaryota; kingdom Viridiplantae; phylum Streptophyta; class Magnoliopsida; order Brassicales; family Moringaceae; genus Moringa; species Moringa oleifera. The sequence continues at coordinate 5,263,237 of JAJFZO010000094.1, forward strand.
CAGATTCCTTGAGATTCACATCTGCCTTATCAGTTGCCCTGGCTGTTGTGTTTCTTATTATCACTGTGGGAATCACAATTGTAAAGTTGATAAATGGAAGTATAACAACGCCCAGATTGCTACCTGATGTCACTGATTTAGCATCGTTCTGGAAACTCTTCACCGTTGTCCCTATTCTGGTCACCGCCTACATCTGTCACTATAACGGTGAGCAGACTGATTACAAATTTGTCCTTTGCAGAAAAACTTTATTTCTTGTAGAACTTTTCATGTTTGGCTACCCTTAATTATAAGCATTTTAGTTTAATAAACTGGATAGACTGTTTTGGTCTGATTGACTTACTTTACCTTCTTAATTTCTGAACAATGTCAACTGGTATGCTGTTCTACTGACTCATCAGATTGTCTTATCAACTTGAACTTGATTAGTTCAAAATTGAAACTTCTTCTGCAGTTCACAGCATAGACAATGAGCTCAAAGACAGCACCCAGATTAACTATGTTGTCCAAACATCACTTGCCTTATGCTCATCCGTCTACATACTGACAAGCTTCTTTGCATTCCTTCTATTTGGTGAATCAACTTCTGACGATGTCCTCGTAAACTTTGATACCGACCTTGACTTTCCTTACAGTTCTGTCCTAAACGATGTTGTTCGTGTTAGCTATGTAGTCCACCTCATGCTTGTCTATCCTCTCGGCTTCTACCCATTGAGGCTTAATGTGGATGGCCTCCTCTTTCCCTCCGCAAGGCCTTTAGTTTTATCCAATTTGAGGTTTGTGTTGATCACCGTAGGGCTCATGACCCTTATATTCCTGGGTGCAAACTTCATCCCCAGCATCTGGGATGCTTTCCAGTTCACCGAAGCAACTTCTGCAGTTTGTCTAGGGTTCATTTTTCCTGCTGCCATTACCCTTAGGTGAGTCATTGATTTTTCCATTGAAATCAGTGAACTTTCTGTGATTTTTTTTCCATTTTAACAGGTGAATCGTTGATTAAATTGTTACCCACTTTTGGTTTTTCAGGGATCGGGACAATATAGCAAGCAAGAAGGATAAGATCTTGTGCATTTTCATGATTGTTCTTGCTGTGTTCTCAAGTCTTGTGGCAATATACAGTGATGCCTGTGCTCAGTTCAGAATGAAGTAAAGCCTTGCTTACCATTCAGGCACTGACAGATTGGGAAGGAAGGAAGGTCCGGCTGGGTGCTGAATGCTGCCCACCATGGCAGGCACCAAGGCTTCACCAATTAACCTAAGGACATTTGTTCTGTCAAATTTTGAAACAACTTTATTATATTTAAGTTTATTTTTAATTTAAAATAATTGTAAAAAATTAAGAATATATTTATAGTAAAATATTTAAAAAATAATTTAAAATTTTTTGTATTTTATTTTCAATTTACTTTTTATATTTAAATAATATTTTATGATAAAGGTTATATCAAATTTTAATATTTATCTCTTGTTATTCATTAAATTTTTATATTTAAAAAATAATAAGTTAAAAAATAAAAAAAATTTAAGTCAAAATTTGTTTTATGAAATCTCTAATTTAAATATTTTAATTATTTAAATTTTTTGATAAAGTTTAATCTAGTTCAAGGTAAATTATGGTTAGATTTGTCATTTTTTAAATATAAGAGTTTGATTAGTAATTTTGAGTAAACATTATTAGGATCTTATGAGAGTTTTTACTTAAATTTTGATTTATAAATTTTTAAATTTTATGTAAAATTTTTAAATATTTTTTTATGACGGTCCAGTATTTTTTTTAAAGAGAAAAATTCTAAGTTTATAAAATTTTTTTGAGTAAAAATCATTTCAAAACTTAAATTTTATTATTTTTTCAATTAAATCTTAATTTTCATAATGTTTTTAAATGAATTGATTAATTAATTTGAATTAAATTAAATTTTGTTTAAATTTTAAAATTAAAAATATTTTTTTGCAACAAATTTTGGTTTAAAATTTTTTTAAAAAGTAAAAAAGTATCTAAACTATAATCACAAAAAAAATAATAATAAAACTAAACCTTTTTAAAAATATATATATATATATATATATAAATAACTTATAGTAAAAAATTGTTTAAATTTGAGAAATAAAATTGAAATGATTATATAATTTATTAAAATAATTTTTAAAATATTTTAATAATAAAAATATCATTAATTTTTTCAATCATTTTTATTAAGATTCAATTTAAATAAAATCAAGAGGCTAACATTAGTTTGAAGATATTTTAAAGTTTAAAGTTTGATTAAAGATAGTGAATAAAATTTAAAATTTAAAATAATATTTATCTAAATTTTTAATTTTATTTTAATTAATAAATCAAAGATTGTGTGACAACATTTTAAAAGTAAATTTTATTTAAAAAATAATTTAAAAATTTTATTTAATTTTTATCTTTAATTTAAAGAAAATAATTCTGCATTTGACTCTTTTCAATCTTTTATCAATTGGACAAAAATCCACGGAAGTCACATGCAAAGATGATCAATCTCAGCCATCAACTTGGCTCAATTTGCAACCATAAGTTAAGCCCTCTTGTCAATGATACAAGGGCCATGGAACCCACATGCCCCCTTTTATATTATATGATTCCACATCTCATATAATTTAATTAAAACTATATAATATTAATTCTCTAGGATTAATGGGGTCACCGCCCTTTCAATGTCACAACTTGTAAGTCCAAAACGACAAACACGTGCCTAAAAAATTCACCCAAAATGCTCACCAACTTTTACCAGATTAAGAAGTACCTTTCAAATCTAGCTTTTATTTTGATCTAAATAAATTAATTTTAAATTCAATTTAAAAAAATATTCAACTTAATAATATTATTAATTAATACGAAATTTTAATATTAATTAAAAAAAACTCTAGTTGCCTGATTAAAATGAGAATTTGCCAATTTTGATTGATTGGCTTAGATTCCTATCTTGTACTACATATGTCAGCAATTGTACAATCCACAAACCATAGCCTCATATTTGTGATGAATAATTGCTGAACAGAATAGGCTTATTTGATTTGATTTGATTTGATTTATTATTTATTAATTTTTTTATTTTTTAATATATAGTTTGTTTGATAGCCGCTGGTCATGACTAATTAAGTCTAAGGTGACAATTTGTTAGGGTAAGAATATATTGAAGTGTCTAATTGATATTAGTATCTTGATTTGGTGGGGGTCACAGAATTTAAATAATGCAATTTATTAAAACGGGTTTGAACTTATTTATTTATAATATAAATATAAAAAAACAAAATTTATTTATTTTGTTAACTTTAGGTTGATATTGTATAATTTTATTTGATTTCATTTGAATTTTATTAAAAAAATTTAAAATTAAAATTTAATTTAATAATTTTCAAAATATTTCAGTTATTTTTATAAAAATGTTAAAAAAATTTAAATACTTAAAAATTAGTATTATCAAAAATTTTAAAAATTCAAATAAAAAAATTATTTAAAATTATGAAGTGAACTTAAAAATAAAGTATTGAATTTATTTAAATAATTTTTGGAGGCTTTAATATTAAAAATATTTGTATTTTTTGTAATTTTTTGAATCAAAGTTTAATGTTAAAAAATTAGTTGTACAATTTTTTTTTTATATTTATCATTATTTATTGTTTATTATTTACTATTTAATTAAGTTACATGAAATTATAATTATGAACAATGGAAAGGAAGATATATTGCTTGATTTATTCATGAAATCATTTATGAAGAAGGAAGAAAATTAAGATTGCAAAATCAAATCTCAAAATTTTTAATAAAACTCTACAAATATAATGATATATATATATATATATATTAATTATGGACAATGTAAAGGGACAGTTTCTCACCATATAATTACTTATGGAAAAAGCATGGCATATTTTCCAGGTAACCAATCATTACTTATGGACAAAATTATCTGAGAAGGCATTAGTGGTTCCCTTTGTTTTTCCTAAAGAAAAGGGGAATTGGATAAAAGTACCCGAAATTAGAGCAGGTGTAGGAGAAAAATATCTTCTTCTCTTACAGTTCTACAGTCAAATGGCCAACAGTTAAAACATCGCCTATATTTAAGCAATTGCATTCTTCGTCAATTGTGTACAGCAAGGCCAACCGTAACTGCCGACGTAATACGTACAAGCTTTGTAGTTCCGTGTAGTTTTCTGCTGTCATCTGATTCTTTAAATCAACCCAGCCATCGAGACTTGGGAGGTTATATCCGTCTTGCTATTGTGGTTCTTGGGTTCCTCTCAATTCTTGATTTTGGGTCGTAGAGAGAGATTTTTTCGGCCTGTTTCTGGGTTTTCACTTTCTTTGGTCTTATACATCAAAACCTCTGAAGTTATTGGTTTGGTGGTGTCTTTTGGATCAGGTTCGGGGATAATCAATTGGATTCTTCGATTTCACCGGTTGGGGCTTTGGGTTTCTTTTTCTCATTGGCTTAAATACCAAAAACCCCCAACTCGTGCTTGTAGATATATTTTTTTATCTATTGTATTTAAGAAACTCTAGCGACTTTAAATTTACTCCTGTCATTTAGGTATCTAGGCCTCAGCTTTTTCTGTTGGGTTTTCTTGGATTCCTGTTTGAAATAGCTGTGTACTGATTCCTTTCTTGTTTAATTTGTGATCCTTTGCTGGTGACGTCCTTTCTAACAGCGCTGCGTTGTTTATATTTTTGCCTCTTGTCCTATTGAATCTGAAAGTCTTCTTCCTTCAGCAGTAGAAGGATTAACTGTCTCAACTCATTGACTTATCAAAGGTTAGGAGTTGAGACAAGTTTAATTTACAACTTTTGGTTTGTATCTTACATTTTATAGAATTCTCTGACTTGGTAGCTAATTTTGAGTTTTATGTGCACAGATATTCTTGGGGTTATATAGGCTAGAAGGTGGGACTGCTTTGTATAAAATTCTTTATTTGGATTACTATAGCTATTGAAAGATGACAATTAGAGATACTACACCGAAGAAGGAAAAGAAATCTAGAAAGAGCACTCGTCCTGTTAGTGAGAATTCTCCTTTGTTGCCTAAAAGGCAATACGAAGATGCTGGATGTGATGAATTTAATGGAGCTTCCTTTACTGGGGCTGTGTTTAACTTATCGACCACGATTGTTGGCGCTGGTATCATGGCTTTGCCTGCGACAATGAAAGTGCTCGGTCTTGTTCTTGGGATTGTGATGATCATCTTTATGGCTTTCTTGACTGAGGCATCCATTGAGTTGCTTGTTAGGTTTAGCAGGGTAGGGAAGACAGTTTCTTATGGAGGTCTTATGGGGGATGCCTTTGGCAAGTATGGGAGGATTATGCTGCAAGTCTGCGTTTTAGTCAACAACATTGGTGTGCTCATTGTGTACATGATTATAATTGGTATAACTTCCCCTTATCTTCTCTTATGCATTTATGACTGAATATTCACTGGTGTTCCATATCGCTTCGATGGAAACTTTTTGGTGCTTGCTTGTGCCTCATTACATGTAAAAAGCTCTAAATTTTTCATATGACTTCTTATGAAGGTGATGTGCTTTCTGGAACATCTTCAAGTGGAGTTCACCATACTGGTGTTCTTGAAGCGTGGTTTGGGGAGCACTGGTGGAATGGACGAACCTTTGTTCTTCTTCTCACAACACTCTGCATATTTGCACCATTGGCATGCTTTAAAAGAATTGGTTAGTATTCTGCCTGTATGGGAGCCTGCTACTTGTTTACTGACCTATGAGTTAATACATCCTAATATATTGTTTCACAAGTTAAAGATTGGCTATATAGGAATTCCTGTGATCGATTTTTTTAATACATCGTAATATATTTGTACTTTGATTTAGTTCTTGTTGATATATATTTATATATGTTTAGCTGTCCAATAACCTTCTTTTCAAACAAACTTATATGACTGGAAGAATACTAGTAGAACATGTTCTTTATTTTCTTATTAGCGTTGATTTTTTAATATCTCCAAATCTATTGATAAGAAAATATAATAAACACATACATTACATTTTATCGGGAGTATTCACTTGTTTTCCCCTTTCATTGCATTTGCATGTGGATTGGAAACAAGAATGTGTTTCATTTAATCATTGCCGAAATCTTATGTTTCGTAATTCTTGTTATGCAACTTTGTTAAATAGCATTTGACTTTGTCATGTGGTCCTCAACTGTGCCTTCCTGTGGTTGCAGATTCTTTAAGGTACACATCTGCATTGTCAGTTGCACTGGCAGTTGTGTTTCTTGTTATCACCATTGGAATTGCAATTATAAAGTTGATAGGCGGAAGTATAACAATGCCCAGATTGTTACCTGACGTCTCTGACTTGCCATCATTCTTGCACCTCTTTACTGCTGTGCCTGTTCTGGTCACTGCATACATTTGCCATTACAATGGTATGCACGATTTATGATTTATACAAGACTGATCTAAAGTCTACTGTTCTTTTTGTCTAAGTGGATTAATGAGAACTGAATTTCTGAATGATGTTTTTAAAGCAATTGGAATGTTTTGTTGATGAAAAAGAAAGTCCATAAATGATTTATTATAATTTCTATTCAAGGAATCAAGCATACATGGTGCGTTAGGTGAAGAATTTAGCATTTTTTACCTAAATCTATTGGAAAAAAAGTTTGAGTTGTCTTCAAATTTTCAATTTTAGACTGGGCAAAAGGATGATGAAGTTTGTAACTACAGTTTGATCTTCAAAAGCCTAGCTTGGTGATTAACTACTTGCAGAAGAAAAGATTTTTCAACTGAAGTCATGTGTTTTTGACCTCCTTAAAGTTGAAGGCTTCAACCGACAACAACTGATCCTTCTAAGTACTCTGTTTGCAGTTCACAGTGTAGAAAACGAACTTGAAGACCCCACAGAAATAAAATCAGTTGTGCGAACAGCACTTGCTTTATGCTCGTCTGTTTATGTAATGACAAGTCTTTTTGGATTCCTCCTGTTCGGTGAATCAACTCTAGATGATGTGCTTGCAAACTTCGACACAAGTCTTGGAATTCCTTACAGTTCTGTGCTAAATGATACTGTTCGTGTTAGCTATGCATTACACCTCATGCTTGTATTTCCTGTTGTCTTCTTCCCATTGCGGCTCAACTTGGATGGTCTCTTCTTTCCCTCAGCAAGGCCTCTAGCTGTGTCCAGTTTAAGATTTGCATTTATCACTATTGGGCTCATCACTCTTATCTTCTTGGGTGCAAACTTCATACCCAGCATCTGGGATGCCTTCCAATTCACTGGAGCGACTGCTGCAGTTTGTCTTGGATTCATATTTCCTGCTGCCATCACTGTTAGGTAAGTAGTTGACTTTCACTGATCTTCTGTTTTCATTTTTATGTTACACGTTACAAATTGCGATGTAGTTTGCAGGGATGCCCATGATCTAGCCTAGGTTTAAGGTTGATTATTGTAGGGAGTGAAAGTCTAGGAAAAAAAAACATGGAGGCCTTTCAAATGTGCAGAACTAGAAATACTTGTTTCCTTGTGATTTACTTTGAAGGAAATTGAACTAATAAGTTAATCATTGGGTAACAACAGTCGGACTAGTGGTAACATGCATCTGCATTCCACTTCTGCTATATGCCTTGCACCTAATGATTTGGAAAATCCCGTATGGTTTCTGATATTCCAGAACTACGAAACCATTAGAAATTCAACTAGAAGATGTAAAAAAGACTCCATCAATCAGTTAATTAGATTGATAAACAACATAGGGAGCAGTCTGTGTAATGAAGTACCCGGCTTTATATGTTTGCACTGGAAGGACATCTTTGAGTTTGCTTTGGGACTCGCCATCTCTCTGTTTACCATTCATACGGGTTTGCATTGAAAAGCTGCTTTTTTTATCTTCTCTAGGAACTTAAAGTATCAGTGGTCTAGAAATGGGTGTTTCGGTATCTGCATTTGTGCCTGCTGACACTTGCACAAATGCAAATACGTTGTTTTGACCATTAGGCTCTATTTGAAAGCATAAGGTCCATGTCAGTGATGTTTAACCTTGTGGAAGCATGTGCAGCCTTGCTGCTTTGTTAAACAGTAAGAAAACTGAAACATAGGAGGAATTAAATTCTGAGAAAGATTTTAAGCTTTCAGCTTTGCCTTAACTTAAAGGGGGTACTGCTCTTGGATTATAGGAATGTTGATTATTTCTTAATATGGGCAACATAATTCTTTAAACCTATGGGCATCCATTGATTGTGGTGAGGAGCGATACTGTTGTGGGAACTTTAACTTTCCCTTAGTGTTGTATTGATTGCATGACTGAAAGTTTTTCATCTGACTAATTTTTTATTGTACTTATATGATGTTTCAGGGACCGTCACAGCATAGCAACCAGGAAGGATAAGATCTTAAGCATTGTCATGATTGTCCTTGCTGTGTTTTCAAACGTTGTGGCCATTTACAGTGATGCCTATGCCTTGTTTAAGAAGAATGAGTCATCTCATGAATGATCTGCCTAATAAATCGTCTACAGATGGCATTATGGTGTAATGGGAGGTATAATAAAGCTTGTAGCCAGAGAATGGTACAAGTATAAAGAAGTTGGGTCGAGCTAGAAAATCTGGGTTGTCAATGGAGTTTTGAGGAGGCAGAATAAGCTGGAACTCTGCTTGATGTACAATGTTAGTTTGCAAAGGATGGATCATGGATTTGATCCTCCTTGCCATAGTCAATGTTGTAATAATGGATGCTCTGTTTTGGATACTTGTGTGACTGCCATGAAGTTTTTGGAACTGTAAATGTAAATGTTAAACCTGTCTTTCTTTATCCTTTTTCTGTTCCTTTCTCCCTATCATTCAGGCATCTGTGTCATGAAGTCTAGGATAGTTCATTCTCCAACATGATCTGTTGAAGGTATGTACGGGGGGAGTGCGACTCCGCATCCTTTCTTTACAGCCGTAACAACTGTATTATAAAAGAGGTGAGAAAAATTAATTGACTGGAAAAAGGGCTTGGAAAGCCGAAAGTACGCATGGTACGACTACTATCTACACCCACTAGTTTGTGATATACAAAATCCAGGACTCAAACTAGTCATGGGTTTTCCGCCATAAAATTCGTTAACCAATGTGCATGCTCAGGTCAGACGTGCCCAATGATGCTCACAAATGGCACTAACCTTCTATAGTCACGTCTCCTTCCCAGGGCGCAACTGTCAAGAACCCGGCCAAGGATCAGCCTTGTGTTTTGTAAAGCCACCTCTCTAGGTGTCATGCCCGATTCAGTTGAGCCACCTTGTGTAGCTGGTGCTGTAGCCATCCCAATACTTGAGCCTATGCCGTAGGGTAACGGTCCACTTCGAGCTTTAAATGATGTTTGAGGAGCAAGCATTTTGTCGTCACTACCATTATCATATGACCCAGGATCATGAGGATGTGAACCTGTTAGCGAACTACAGCTCTGCAGAAGGGCTTCCAGGACATTAAGTGCTTCCCAACACAGAGTGCTCTCCACCAGCTGAGACACTATTGCGTACATATGTGGGCTCTGGGATGCATCCATAGGAGTGTGCTGGAGCAATGCCTTGAGCATGAGCAATATTACACGTTGATATTCAACTGGTCCTTTCTCCAGTAGCCGAAGCAAGTGCCCAAAAGCCAAAGCTGAGTGCTTTGGAAACCATTCGTTGCATAATAGTGGTGAGACACAGGCAAGGAGAGTTTCAATGCTTTTGATCTCACCTCGAGAGTAAGCTATAAACACGGAAGCTAATCCATCCAATGATTTTGCTCGACACCAGAGAGCAACATTGGCTGCAACAGAGCAAGCTTTTTGGTACTGCTGCTGGAGCGGTGAAGCAAGCCCCACAACTGGATCCTTGCTGAGCTGCAAGCAAAGCCACGGAAGCAAGCCTGTGATGTGCATCAGCAGTCTTGTCTCAGCATCCCCGAAAATAGAGTCACAGGAATGTACTGTAATCCGTGAAAGAACCTCAATAGAGACACCATGACTAACAGTGGACATGAGTCCTTTAAGCACTAAAGGCTGTACCCCTTCAAATTTTGGCAGATTTCCATTTGATGGTGGCACCTCATAGCCCCTAGATTCCATTCGGTGGAAGTCCCGAAGTTCATTATTGGTATCAAGCTCATCTCGAGGCATGCTTGAAAGGAGGACGTTTTCTGTGGTTCTATCTCGGAATGACAAACGGTCGATAACACGAGAGAAGAGCTCAAGCACCTGGCAGTATACATGAACAAAATCGGTGTGCATCATGGCAACACAGCCCCAAAAGAGTTGGGGATAGAGTATCACCTTTTCTGGCTCCATATTCTCCACCATTACTTGCAGTGTCATTAAGATTTCCATTATGAATCCCAGAACTGGAGGTACTGGATTGCCTAGGCATCTATGAAGGCAGCGAAGGAGTGATACACATGTGTCGCTTGTGACACTAGGCCGCAATGCACGGTAAATCTGGTGTGAACGACAGGCAAGGTGTCTTGAAGTGCACTCCATCGCCCATTTGAGAGCCTCAAGCCCCCATGTCTCTCGCAGATCTCCCTGAAAGAAGATAGCATCCACCATGCTCTGAACCAGTGCAGACAAGAGTGTTGCACTAGGAAGTTCCGTTTTCACAACTGTGGGGTCCTCATTCTCCCACATCATGCTCCCTCGCTTTGATTGGACATACTTGATCAGGCTGACAACCATCTGCTTGTTCTCTCCATCATTGTTTTCCACCTCATACAGCTCTAAATGCCGGCCTGCAAGTGAGTATAAGAGATTGACGAGCAAGTGCTGGCAGTGCTCAAGCACTATATCTTCTGAACTATCCATTGAAACAAAGGTGACATGAAAGAGCAGGGGCAGGTGCTCTCGGAAGTCTTCATCATTCTCATATGCAATCTCTGCAAGTAGAATCAGTGCTATATCTGCATGAGTGAGTGAGTGTTGTTGATGCCCCTGCAAGGCTGACTGAAGTTCTTTAGCATTAACGCCATGCATGCCAACAGCAGAATGCAACAAATCTTCACCAGAATTTGGAGTGTCAATGAGGTAATCCCCACTGTCTCTTGATACATGGCGGCTTCTCACACTTCCTGTTGAACTTCTGACCCCCATTAAAGGCCCTGACATGTTTAGCAATGAAGGAAGGAGCTGACCAGAACGTCCTGCAGTTATGGGAGCAATGTTTAACTCAGGAGGCATTGGACTCAGAGGACCTGATGCACTTCTCCCTGTCACACCTGCTGTTCTCCAGCTCAGGCTTCCACTAGTATTCCTAAGAGGACCATCAAGGGAACCTCGGACGAGTAGTGGGGACATATGTGGCTGGCTGTCCACAACAGATGCAACTTGGGCCACTGCAGGCCCTTGAGAGAACTCCAACACCAAATTTCCATTGGAATCACCCCTATTAGCACCTGCCTGAACTGGTTCAACACTGTCTTCCAGCATCCGCTGGGCCAATTGGTAAACCAGGTGATCAATTGTAAGTTGTGGGCAAATACGTGCTAGATATAAACTTACTCGTTTAGCAACAGAAAAATATGTAGCAAATGCACCAATTATTTCAGCAGATGCATTTGAATCACAGTCTTCAATCCCTTTTGTAATCAAGAAATCTAAAACTGGACTGATGTTCTTAGGCTTGCTAGCAATCGTGCTCCAAAGTTTTTCAATTTCATCGGGGAACTGGTCCCCATGTCTCCATGTGACATAATAAAGGCTTTTTAGTAATCTTTCACTCCAACCTGAGTCCTTGAGTTTCCAGAAATTGAGATTCTCAATCCATGGAGCCATGCATGTTAAGACCTGATGTTGCGCAATTATATCAACAGCATCAAGTTGCCGCTGCATGATCTCCTCACAGAGGAACTGACTCAACTCAGGGTGATCTTTGGCAAGTTTGCAAGAGAGCTTGTATTGGAATTGCTGGTAAGAATCAGGGAGATTACCCACAACAGCAGCTCGATAGCCTCCAGAGCCCTCAATCCCATCTTCAGCCCATTCACGAGCAGAAAGTGTCTCAAGCATCTGAAGTGCATCATCACGGATTTGTCTGGATGGGTCCACCACTTTGTAGAGAATCAGGCTCAAGAGCCTCTGGATCTCACATTTTGGTATTTCTTGGCGCATGTAGACCTCAGCCAATACGCTGAAGTACCCATCAGCTATAGCAGCATCAGAGTAATAGCACTGAGCAAAATTATAGAGTAAATTAGTCCTTCAAATTGATGATTTTTCAATTGTGATGCATGACAGTGACAACAATGACACATGCTTCTTTGGAGAATGGTAATTAGAATGGATCAAGTTTCTAGAGTATGTGCCAAACACAGACTGTCACGAACAAAGGAAGCAACCTTAAGACATGAAAGTCGGAGAAACAAAAGAATCATGGATCCTTCGTATAAGTTCAAACCCTTTTGAGGGATCACCAAAATATTCTGTCTGCTTTTACCTTGTAAACTTGTTAGTGAAGATCTTTATGCACTTAAGCATCAGAAAACAGTCGTACACATGCATGCATATATACATATGTAAACATGTATATGGTTTCCAAAATGCAATGAGATCTAAATATCACCAAACTTCATAATATCAATCAGATCATGCTAAATTAGGATGTCATGCTCAAACTGAAGGGCAAACATTACCTGATCAATGCAAGCAGGAAATAGGTCCAAGTTTGTAAGGAGAAGATTCTTTAAAGCTAACTTTGCTAAAGCAACACGATGATGCCCACCCCTATGCCTATCACGACCAGCAGCTCCACGTCCAGCTTCTCCCATGTATTTGGGATAAGATGGAGTTCTTGGATCAGCAGGAGAGTAACCAAATGGAGCCCTTGGTGCAGGCTCAATGAACAAACTGTTGATCCAAGATATTACCCGGCCACTCATTTTCCTGGCATTGTCATCAAAGCAAGGTCCATACAAAAGCGAAGCCATAGCATTCATCGAGGCCCACTGGATTGCCTCAATTTGTTCATTTAATTCTTTATCAAAAGAAATTTTATCTACAGAATCTTTTGATCGATTGTGCTGTGAAGTTTTGTAACGCTCAACTTCACGCCGATAATCACTAACAACATCCTGTCCCCATGTGCTACCTGTATCATCACACCAGGAGAGAAGAAGATCGAACAATCGCTTCCTAGTTCTAAGATCAAATTTCTCTGATTTTGAGTCAACAAATTCAGGGGCTAGAGATCTCAAAACAGAAGCAAGTGCATAACGAAGGGGTTGCATTTCTTGGAAGCTATCAGGAGATGACATTAAGATCTGTTTTGTTGCATCCTCAATAAACCTCAGATAGTGGAGACGAAACACTGGTTTACGGCCAAGCAAGCCAGGCCAGATATTCTCCGCAACAGTGCGATATATATTTGCAATGTGGATACGTAATTCTTCACGGCGACCTTTTTGACTCTACATCAATAGCAATGACATATGTTGTCAAGTAGATGATTTGACTGCATCGAACTCTAAAAAACCGAACAAGTTTAACTACATGCTAGAGGAAATAATGAGAAAGAAAACTCTTTTGTTCATACATTCGTTAATTACTTTACAAATTAGGTATATAAGATCCATGAACAGAGCCTTTATCCAAAACTTATAGTACAGCGATGATGGGGCTTCCCAAAGAGACTATTTCTTTTTTTTTTTTTTAGTTGATAAAAACACATAAAATTATATTACTATTATGACACCAAGGGAGTGTCTCCCATTTACAAGTATAAAGAAACTACATAGAGATAATGAATTCAATGAATTCCACTAGATCTTCCTTATTTACAATGTTCACCCTTTAACCCAAGTTCCCAATATTCTTATGCATCTCTAAACAAAAAAAAGTCCATTTCACCTTTGCAATTACATATCAATGTGTAAATAAGAATTGACAAAATTGATGTGTTTTCTTTTTTAATTTCCTTGATGAATTTCATCTAAATGAATCCTACATACAGTTTCTTTTCTTTTCTTTTTCTGTGAACCTAAGGGCCACACCAATCCATCCCCAGATTTTCACCATTTAAGCCAAAGCTAAAGGGCAATTAATTGGATACTAAAAATTCATAAATGTAAGTATTTTCCAATGAAATCCACATGTTAACAGCAAAAAAATAGGCCTTGAATCTTGCAAGCATTCTTCCTATCTTGTATTGTAAAATATTTGGAATCATTAGCACTACTTTTCCTAGTATTTCAGATATGTCTGACCGTATGCAACTTTCTTTAATTTATTTCTTTTGATTCAGTCAAGTGCCAACAAAATAATCATTCTAAGCCCCTTCAAGCAACAATATGAACCGAGGGAGGAGGCTAATACAGGAGACTCACAAATCTGTGACGGACGAAAAGGAAAAGGAGTATAAGGATATCGAGGAGCAAATTTGGTGTCCTAACTGTCAATATCGATTCAACTTACAAAGAGGACGAGATAGAGCAATAGAGGGTTGCCATGGTAACCCAACAATGAACAGAACCTGGAGATCAGTTCTCATGAGAGGGGCGATGGTAACAGGTCCAAAATGCAGATGAATGAACTTAAGTCGGGTTTACGGGGAAGGAAGAAGATATTAAATGGATTTGGGTCGCGAGAGTTAGGCGGATTTGGATATTGGACCATTATTTGGCAGGCCAAAGATAACAGGCCCAATATTTTGGGTAAATGTTAAAAAGGTACTTGACCCGAATTTTATAAAGGCAAGTAATTTCAACTCGATAGGGAGGCTTCTGCGTCCGATTGACTCGATCCTCATTCTTCGATGAGAGAGCCTTTCTCCGATCAGATTGACAGCACCAATGTAAACAAAGGTTGCCGGAGATACGATTCCTAATCTGTTAAAGAGAAATGTTAGTGAAGATAGTGCTCATGGAAGTGATAAGATGAGTTCATTTAGTTGCTCAGATTTGGGCCTTGACTTGAGCTTGATAAGACAGTAGAACGAGAATAAGAAACGATAAGAGAACTGACACAACGATTGGGTCTGTTGATCGAAATGTGGTAATTAGAAGGTGGGTGGAGAATGGCTATCTGGATATTGGAAATAAAGACAAAGGAAAAGGGATCTTGATGGTGGCATTAGAGAAGTTAGAAGTGATAGGCACTTTAAGGGAATGCAACAAGGCTACGGCAGAAGAGACTGAAAAGAATATTGAAAGGCAAATAGTCATAATGGATTCCAATGCATAGAGGTTGGCCTCTAAGATGCACATCAGTGAGGTGGGATCAATAGTAAAAACAAAAGCAAAAGCATTGCAAAGTCTTGAGGTATTGATAGAAAATCAATATGGATTAACGAATTTCCAAAATGGTGTGTTTATGGAGCTGAGGAAGCATGAGTGGGAATTGATAATCTCAGCGAGGGTGTTGAAGAATATGAAAAAAGTTCATAAAACAGTGAGAGTCTCTTTTGAAGGATTTGAGAAACTTGTTTTTAAGTCGTTTAGTGCGATTGAAAAAAAAAAGGTCGAAGAAATTATGTAATTCAATCCGGCAAAAGAGGAAAGGAAAAGAGACAGCATGCAGGGAATTAAAATGCTTGGAATTTTCAATCAATTATGAGAAGTAGGAGAGAGTTGGAGGATGTTGTAAGGATGGAGAAGAAAATGGAAAAGAAAACTATGATCATAATGCATAAAATTCTTTCTTAGAATGTTAGAGGATTGAATGGGTTTGAGAAGAGGGTGGTGGTCAAGCAAGTATTGAAGAAGTGGGTGTTAGACGTAACATGCATTCATGAGATGAAAATTAAAAATATGAATGAAGGGATAGTGAGAAGTGTGCGGGAGCAAAAAGAGTGGTGAAAATCTTTACCGGCCTTAAGGAATACGGGTGATATACTTGTAATATAGAGCAAAAAATTAGGTAGATATATGAAGCATTAGATAGGAGTGCAATCTATCTCATGTGTTTTTCAAAGGGAGAATAATGGGTTTGAGTGAGTGTTCATCGGAGTATATAATAGCAATGTAGTGAAGAGACGAACCAATTTATGGGAAGAGTTAGGAGAGTGTAGAAGACAGTGGAATAAACCTTGGGTGATAGGAGGAGATTTCAATATGGTGTTATATGCACATGAAAAATCCAAAAATGGGAGAGGTGGAGCAAGTTCTTATGAGTTCTTAAACATGGTATCGGAGCTTCAAGTAATGGATTTATCATTTTTAAGGGGGGACTTCACATGATCTAATCTTTGAAAGAATCTTACTTTATCGAGAATTGATTACTTTGTTATATCAAACTAATGGGAAGGGAGATTCCCTCGAATGAGTCAAAAACTTCTCCCTATGCCAACATCAAATTATAACCCAATTTCACTTGAAATAAATGGTATTATGCGGGGTCCCTCACCGTTTAAATTTGAGAATATGTGGCTTAAGATCAAAGGGTTTAAGGCTCTTGTTAAGGACTGGTGAAAAAAAAAAAAAGTTAAAGTGACCAAGCAAGTTACGTGGTGACATGTAGGCTCAAAAACTTGAAAAGCGTATAAAGAAGTGGAATAAAGAACATTTTGAGGATATTGGAAGAAGAAACGAAGGTTTACGAGGGAAGTTAGTAAAGATGAAGGGGAAGGAGAGGCTTGGGGAGAGCTCGAATAAAATGAATTAAAAGAGTAAAAATTTGTAAAAAGCTGTCTACGATACTCAAGATGGAAGAAATCTCTTACAGGCAAAAATAGAGGGCCTTTTGGCTAAAAGAAAGAGATAAGAACACTAGTATTTTTCACTGAATGGCGAATATGCATCGAAGGTACAACTTCACCAGTATGATGGAATTCGATGCGAAAAGAGAGAAAAAGCAAGAATAGTTGAAACAGAGGGTAAGTGACTTTTATGTGCAACTTTATCGCAAGCAATGGGAGAGAAGGCCAACACTTGATGGACTACAATTTGACATGAAATATAATGAACTCCAAGATCGGCTAGAGAGACCTTTTGAGGAGGAAGAGGTATATCGAGCACTTATATCTTGTGGCGGGGACAAAACAGGTTCGGATGGCTTTATCATGGTTTTCTTCAAAGAAAATTGAAAAATCGTTAAGGAAGACATTGTAATTGTTTAAGGAGTTTCATAACTGTGGGGAATTTGTATGTTCTTTGAACTCAATTTTTGGTAATGATTCTTAAGAAAGCAAGTCCAATTAGCCTTGTCAGGGGAGTCTACAAGTTAATAGTGACAATCCTTGCAAAGAGGTTCAAAGAAGTGGTCGCAAAAGTGATAAGTCCAAACCAAAATGCTTTTGTGAGAGGAAGGCAAATTCTTGATGCAGCATTAATAGCAAACGAAGTAGTGGATCATCAATTAAATAATGGAAAAAAAGCGGTGATCTGTAAGTTGGATATGAAGAAGGCATATGACCAGGATCAGGTTACCTGAGAGTTTCACATATTTTTTGAAGAGGGTGGGATGCACTAAACGATGGTATAAATGGATTAAATGGTGCATTTCAACACCAACTTTCTTCACATAGGTGAATGAGGGGCTCTTGATAGGATGCTTGAAAATGCAATTCAAGAGGAGCTCTTGAGCAAGTTTGAAGTGGGTGGGTCGAGGTCGGAGTTGAGATAACTCATATTTTGTTCGCTAATGAAACCATAATTTTTTGTGGAGCGGAGGAAGACCAATTGATCAACTGAAAGAGTGTTCTAATATGTTTTGAAGTGGTATCCAGTTTGAAGGTTAATTTGAGGAAGAGGTTATGGAGTGGATGGGGAAAGACTTGCTAAGGTGTTGGTATGAAATACGAGGAGTCTTCTAATGAAATACCTAGAGCGGCCCTTAGGAGCCACAGTTAAAAAATCGACATTATGGAATCCGGTGGTTGAGAGATTTGAAAATAGGCTACCAAGATGAAAAAGCGGATACCTATCTAAAAGGAAAAAAGGGGAGACTAACACTCATTAGAAGCACTCTCTCAAGTCTTCCAGTTTATTACATGACATTGTTTCTGTTATCTATAATGATAGCAAGGAAGTTGGAGCAAGTGAAAGACGATTTTTATGGCGAAGTTTAGGGGATTAGTTCAAGTACCACCTTGTTAAATGGGAGACAGTGAGACAACCAGTAATGAACGGGGGTTTTGAGATTAAACCTCTTAATTTGTTTAATAAGGCGTTCTTAAGCAAATGATTATGGAGATTCATGATGAGAAAAAAAAAAAAAAAAGCTTATGGAGAAAGGTGGTGGTAGCAAAATGTGAAGTGATGGAAAGGGGGTGGGTTACTATAATAAGGAGGGAAAGTTATGAAACCGAGGTGTTTAAAGCTATTAGAAAGGGATGGGATATAGTCAAACCACATGTGAGGTTCAAAATTGGGTTAGGCAACAATACAAATTTTGGTACGATTTGTGGTGTGGTGATCAACTGCTCAGGGAGGCATTCTAGGACATATAACAGCTTGCTTGTAATAAGGAAGCTTAGGTAAGTGAGTATCTATCTCTCCATAAAAGTGGTGTGACATGAGAGATAGCATTTAGAAGGAATGTGTAGGATTGGGAAGCAGGGCTGGTGGGGCAGTTTTCAGAGTATATCTACAGCACTAAACTAGAAACTGTTGATCATGTAATGCTGTAGTGTAGGTGGTCTAGAGAAATTTGGAAGTGTGTTGGCTTTATTGGGGCAAGCTTGGATGACATCAAACTCGGTGGCAGTAGAATTGAGGGCGTGGGAAGGTCTGAGAGCTGCTGGGATGAAGAAGAAGGCCACTGAATTGATCCCGCTTCTCAACTTATGGCTACTGTGGGAAGAGAGAAACAAGGGGGCTTTTGAAGGGGTAGGAGCATCCCTTAGTGCGTTAAAGAGTAGACGAATTCATGTATTTAAATTGGGGGTAACGGAGGATTCTTCTGTAAACGAAGAGGACCTTGTAGAGTTCATAGAACTCCTCACTACTAGATAGAATTTAACTTCTTGTACATAGGTGGCACCCCTTGGTGCCTTGTAATTAATATAACGCTAACTTTGTTTCTAATTAAAAAAAAAAAAAAAAAAGACCATTACCAATCAAAATTTTGCATCATGTTCAATAGCAATTTGTCATGATTGTTTCAAGTTGATGACAAAAAATCGGGCTTTCTAGCATTTAGATCATGATCTTTTTAATTTTGAATGACAACTCATGACATTATAAGTTAGAAAAAATTGATTTATTCTTCCCAGACATTACTTTTCCAGTTGACACAAGCTTAATTCACCAAGAGCATCATGTACATTCAAGAATTAGATCACATACATACCTTCCACTTCGGTTTTCCCTCTGTTTCTGAAGAAACTTCATCGATGAAAGATGCAAGTTCACTGAACATGATTTCACATGCTTCCAGATGCGAATGGCCAAGTGCCATGGTGGCTGCATGCTATATAGGTAAATAAGACCAGTTTAACACTAGCAACAAATGCAGAATGAATTATTAACAAGACAAGACACCAGATGAAAAGATGTAACAGGATGTAAAACACATCTGCCAAACTTGCATCAGACCAAAGAAAACTTCTAATCAAAATATTTCACCCTAGTTCCAATGCATTGAGACATCCTAGATCAAGACTGGACATAAATTTGTGAAATCCATACAATAATTCTTGTTTAGAAGAATGATTGTTGAATCCCCAGTAATGGATCCTATTATCCAATAAATAACCTCCATACGTTATTGTCTCAGTTTGAACAAGTGATTCATCTGCAATCTATTCAAAATACAAGAAAGATGATACAATATATATATATATATATATATATATATATCTTGAGAATAAGTGAATCAGGAAGATGCTAACAGCAAGCACTCACAATATGTGTTTCTGAACCAGATTTCAGAGAGGGAAAAATAAGATGGTAGATATCTTTTGTTGCTGCTATGCTACCAGCTTCTCTACCATCTGGAGGACAGGAACAGACAAACATAGCATACATAAGCCATTGATCGAGTTTGTTGTCTGAATCTTGTGACTGATGAGCCTTTCCACCCAGCTCAACAGGTGTTATATGAGCAAGACGCTGCAGAACCTCTAACCTGTCAGTAGAATTGATTTTTAGTGAGATCGGCAGTTCTTTTCTTTTTCTATTCATTTCTATATTGATCAACCTTGCAAACCAGATCAGATAGTAGAAGTAATTGGCAGCAGCAAGAATAGGA
Organism: Moringa oleifera; assembly: GCA_021397835.1. Classification (NCBI taxonomy): domain Eukaryota; kingdom Viridiplantae; phylum Streptophyta; class Magnoliopsida; order Brassicales; family Moringaceae; genus Moringa; species Moringa oleifera. Next base: position 5,283,349 of record JAJFZO010000094.1, read on the forward strand.
GCAACAGAAACACCACATAACCATGTTTCGTGCACTATTGATTACCAAACGGATTTTACTGCAAAATGAAAGTAGGTTACCAGCTACATCATTGGCAAATATATTTTTCAGGTTTATCTAGCTCTTAATACCAGAAGTTCACAATCCCCGAGACATTCTATTTGTCCCGAGATTTTCATGTTGAGACACACTATGACATTGATAATATTACCTTTTTTACAGGATGCATTAAAGCTCAAAGCAGAGAGACACGCACAAGTTGGAGACAGATACGCAAATCATGTAACTAATCAACTGAAACTTACTTGGCTTCCTGAACAGAGCTTGGGCAAAGCTCAGCAGCATATCTGACAAGCTCACTAAGACATCGAGCCCACCTGTTCTTATCAGGACTCTCAAATATTATAGACTGCAGGGTCACATCAGGAGGAATTGCATCAGATTCCCGTCTTAAATCGAAAGGCCGACCTGAATCCCAATAACAACTTTGAACAATGTCATCCTGTAACACTCAAAGTTATCAGTGTCTAATAGATAAATAAACTGCAGATTCACGAGCATCTGACATGGTTTAAAACAATGAAAACTTAAGTATGAGCTGCTGCATGGCTGAGATACAGACCCCATGTTCTTCAAGGACATCGATTATAAATATAGGTTCAGCTTCACTTCTTATATTAAGATCTGGCTGGTCTCCAGTAAGGTCCCGTATATCATTTCTCAAAGCACGTACACAGCGTAATAACTCTAATGCTGTGTGTCGTATCTGGTTATCCACAGAACTAAGGAAGATGAGACCAACAGCATCAATCTCTGTTGCACGAAACTCAATTGCATCTGCTGGTTGCTGGAAAGTAGATTTCCTAAATCTCGTGTTTCCTTGTGCCGCCTGCTTTCCATCTTCCGCATCAGACTCCAGTTTATCATCAATCAGACAAGCTCTCCAAAATCGCATGAGTTCTAAAAGACGTCCTAATGATGTTTGAATGAGAAGAGGGAATTCATCAGGAAGCCTTAGGATGAAGTTGGCCATCCCTCTCATAACTGCAAAGCGACGGTGTGGAATGTATCTTACAATCCGGTTCAAAACCTGTACTGCTTCCTCTCGTACACCAGGATCAATACTTATGCCATGCTGGGGTATTATTTCAGTAATTTTATCACTTCGGCCAACTTCTTCTATCAGATATGGGATGCATTTCAGCACTGATCGAAAGAGATACCCTTGAGACTTTTCCTTAGTTACAGCATCTGGAGAAGCATTCAATATTAGCACAGAAGATCATCCCATGAAACATATCACCACGACTTAATAACTAGAACACATGATGCAAACAATTTAACAAACAGGACGTTTAGAAAAATACTGGGATAATAGAGATCTAAGACTCTACTAACCTCATATGTTATGAGGAAATCTGTGGTTATTAAGAAAAATAAGCAAAGTAGGAGTAGTACCACTCTGTTCCTTTCTCCAGTTGTTGATTGCCTATAAAGTACTAGATTTTAAACTAAGAACTACAAGGGCCAAGTAATACAATATCCATTTTAGTCTACAGTTATCAGACAAACTGACCACAAGCAGCAATGATGCCACCACCCAACACAGAAGAGCAACTAAACTATAATAACACTGACCATTAATAGGATAGCTTCCAAGCTACATCTTGGCAACTGATATATATATACTGGAAATTGATGTAGTTTAACACTCATCTGATGACCTAGGACAGCTGAACATCCTCAAAGGAGTACCAACTTAGCAGGAGAAATCATTTCTGAAGAGGTGCAAAACAGAATACAAGGAAGCCTTTGTGAGTGTGAGTTTAACAGTTTTGGAGCTGCCCAACAGAACTCTATTGGATCTCCAGCAAAGTAACACCTAAGCTCTATCTTTTTCCTCGCAAAGGAGAAAGGTGCATTACCAAAAAGAAAAAAAAAAACAAAAACAAAAGGACGCTTAGGTAAACGGAGTGTACACAAAAGAAACACCCAAAACAAGAAAATAAGAAAACGAGAATGATAAGAAAAAAACAAGGAAATAAATAATAGCTGGTAAAGATTACCCAACAAGATCAACTTAGGGACATGCATGAAAAACAGTAGCCCTTCAAATCCCCTGCACATCTTTCCCCTCCAAATGGTGAATATCAAACACAAAACGAACTGCAAGCAGTTTACCCTAATTCACACAATTTCCACTCCAAGACTCCATTAATTATTTGACTCATTTAGACATCACACAATGCACTCCAAACAAAGATATGCCATAGAAAAACAAGTCCCCTATAACTGGACAGTCCAACAAATTACCCAATCATTAATTAGACCTATATTCATCTCTAAGCATCTAGTCTGTGGCCAAACAACTAGGGTCTCCCTCCAAAGCTGAATTAAAGAGTCAAGTTTCAAAACTCTAACCTACCGGTTCATCTCTCATTCTTCAATTTAGAATTCATAAAGCAAGGGAAAATCTGGCAGCTTTCCTGTAACAGAAATTTAAAAATAAATAGTCGCTGTTTTTTTCCTGATGCATTCATTGTTGAGAATGAGAAAAACTTGGCAGATAATAAGAATTACATTCAGCAATTACCCATGTTTAATAACATTTTTCACAGGTGACTTGTTTACCGAAAGGTGAATACAAGTGCCATATCAAATCAAGAATCGATGAACTAGATACTAAATTACAAAAGCTGATGTCTTCCTATCTGAAGCTTCTTGCATTATACTGACTCTACATATTTGAGAATGCGATTACCTATAGTGGTCCTTGAAGAAGTTAGAAGAGCCTGACTGTAGGTCCTATGACAAGACCTTAAAATTGATTCGATAGCAGTCTTCACTTTTGGTATGTAGTGACCAATATCATGACCTGCTTATGCAACAGGAGAAAAAAAAAGAGTTGATAATCAAAACAGACTAATTTTTTGTTATTCAAGTTACATAAACAATTAGCAGTTACCTTTGAACATTTCCAAGCCAACATGCTGGCTCGAAGGTGACATAACAATAGCAAGCAAAGCACGAAGACCAATAACCTTTGCTTCACTTAGGCTATCTTGTTTCAATAATTCTAATATCATGTGGTTCATGGCAAAGTCAAGATTGTGCTCTGCAATAGTCACACAGAATTCAACAAGTTTATCATGTTGCACATCCTGAGTAAGCATTCCTTTCCTCAGAACAGTTAACAGTTGGGAGGTCACGCTGTCTAAGTAGTCCCATATACGATTTGGTGGCTGATTAGAAGCATGAACACTCAGGTAAAACCTTAGAACTCGATGAAGGCAGTCCAATGCCATGAAACGGTGGTTCTTGTCCTACAGAATAAAACCAGATGCTGTCATACACAACTCAGACAACCATGGGTAACCAAATCAATCCGACAGTACATCAAGATGGTGTGAGGGGAGGACAAAAAATTCACAATAACTTTGCATTAATTCACCCCCCACTGCAACCCCAACCCCCCCCCCCCCCCCCCCTTTTCTCTTCCCCCCCGGTTAGATGATAAATAGAATTAAACTTACCCTTAGAAGCTTGTACAATTGCTCCATGTGCGAGCTTAAGTTATTGTGGAATATTTGAGGATCACCAAGGCAAAGAAGAAGAGTCACTAGGGGGTAGCCAACCTACCACGAAGAATTATTCATGTGAGGATAAAGAAATAAAAAATACATGCAGGGAGAAATAAAGCAGATATAAACAAAACAAAGTCAAAAATAGCTAACAAAGAAGGTAATTTTGGCATATAATATAGAAAAAAGAGAAGACGGAAATAAAACCTTCTAAAGACGAACGCCAAATGTCAAATGTATGAGAAAGCTCGAGCTTTTGAAAACAAAAAGTGGGAAACTTTTCTTACTGAAGATAATTCATAGCCTAAACAACATGTAAGTACTCGATGATCAAAGAAAAGACCATCTATGTCATCATCAAAAGCAAACTGATTTTGGTCTCATACAAAAAGGATGAAGGCAGTAAAGAAAATGATAAAGGGAGCAAAGTTGATGAACAGATATCCAGATTATTTTGAAACATAATGATAAATGGGAATCCACGTAATGACATGAGAATAATCAATCCTAAATTTAATTTCAATTGCTTCTCTACAGATCATTTCTGTAGGCAGCTATTTTTCTGAGGATGTATGGCCCCACATAATTTCTACAAAATCATGATAGACTAGGCAGATTTTTTCTGATGATGTATAACTGGATGTAATGTTTACTGCTATCACGTTAAAAGAAGCACGAGCATCATATTTTTGAGTTTTTCAAGGTCATTTTTGCTGAAAAATGAAGGTACACTAATGACCGGATAACAATCAAAGCCAAATGAGATTCGACTTTCTTTTTGGTATTGGAATTTAAAACTAAATGTTTGAATCACCTGGCCATTTACTTTATCTCGACTCCCAAAATGTCATTAAGAGAGGGAAATTTTTTTCCAAAGGAGACACTTCTATTCAGAAGCTAGTAGCAAAAGACTAAGGATAACACTTTCTCTGTGTGTATGTGCCATGCACAAATGCATGCGCACACCATTCATAACTCCTGGAAAAAGAGCTTGAAAACTGTGCAAAAGGCATGTAATGAACATCATTAAGTTGAAGATATCCATATTTTTGCATGTGAAAAAGAATTATTGTATCATATTAGACACTTAAAAAAAATCATCAAAAGACTGAAAGTTTTGTCCATGATGTTAAAATTGATATAAAAGGTCAACAGAGAAATTTAGATTTCATCCTAACTTTTAGAACTGAATAATCTGGGTAAAGTAGTGCAAGGCCACAAACAAAGCCAAATGCAACCTCAAATTAGCTAGGGTTCTTCAAGACACTACACACTGCATTTGGCAGTAGGGAAGTGGATGGATATTAAAACACTGAAAGAAAAAGGACAGTACAGAAGCCCCTTCCTTTGTTTGTAAAATAATTGGTAAGAATGCAATGAACTTGGGAGGATTAGCATTTCTGCATTGAAAGTCTTCTTTCCATAAGTGGACAGGAACTAGAAGAAGAGAACTGTCCACATATTTTAGTTGATAAAATCAATTAATCTCTCCTTTCCTTCCGTCTCATTTCCTCTCAACAAAATAATTGTGAAAAGGACTTTGCAGTCTGTCACCCCTTCACGTTTTCTTTTCATCCAACTCCTTTTCCTCTCTCCCACTAAACAACATGTAAGTTCAAGAAATTCTGTCAAGCTCACGTAGTGGTCAAGCAAGAGTTTCAACCTGCCCATCTGTCAGCCAAACTCAGACAATCCAGTTACGCAAACTCTATTCGACTATGGTGGTTTGCAGTACAGAATACCCGATGATCATTATGCTTATGAAATCTGGCAATGTATGGCAGCACTAAATTATGCTCTCTACACCTTTCAATTCTTTACCTGCCCCCCACCCTCACTTCCCCAAAACCAAAGGAAAAAAGAAAAAAAAATGAAAAAACTGAAAAGGCAAGTAACAGTTCTTCATGGTAGAAGAAATAAAGTCATCGCTTCCTAAGTGAGAGCTAAGATAATCCGAATTCCAGAATAGAATACACTTACAGCTATATGTTTGCTCTGTTTGTCCATCCAATGCATTAGTTGCCCTCGTATGCGCCCAACAGCTTCATACCACAGCGTAAGTGCAGGCTCTACACCTAAAGGAGGCCAGTGGTTTTTTCCACCATCTGCAAGTGGTGCTAGGATGTTAGAGAGCATATTGCATAGGGCATGGTAAAGCTCACTTTTGCGTTTGTGCGGAGCACGGATAAGGGGGTTTGCTTTCGCCACAAAAGAAGCCGACGCATTCAGTCCACCCTCGGTCTTAACCTGGCAATAACCTAATTATCACACCCTTATCTTCATGTCATTATCATCTACAAGAACTTTAGTTAAACACATACCCCAAGTTTCAGGTAGCGCATCCCATTAATGATGCTGAGTGTTTCACTTCTTGCAACACTGGTGTCTATTCGACGAGTATTGAGTTCCATGAAGAAGCGCTCTGTAACAGAACTAAACCTGTGAAAGAAAAGGGAAGCACCATATTGGTCATAGAACCTTTCAATCTAGAGATAAAAAAAACGAGCATCATTTTCACTGGCTCAACATCACATTCTTAAACTTAAAGACTTGAATTCACAATCCAATGGACTAATTGATGCATGTCTTGAAATATTTTCCATAAACACATTACTGCTATCAGTTTCAATTAAAGGAGTTACCTGATCCGAGATAAGGCACCTAGGAGTTGAGCAACTAAGTCCAGAAGGAGGCCTCGCAAATCAACCAATGAGGGATATTCCACTTGGCTAACAACCCTGCATAGGAACCAAGAGAGAAAGGTACACCAGCACAGTTGTGCGAAAGTAAATCATTCAACCTAAAACACAGAATAAAAGCGCAACATATTCTCCATGCTTTCAATCAGGTACAATTCTCATAAAATATAATACAAATCTAAACCTTGTACTGTGGCTTAACTGACACCTGAACCTAGTACTAGTACATTGTAAAATACTAGCTTAGAAGAATATCCAACATAAGTTTAAACAGTTCCAAAGTTAACAGAAACAGGAAATCACTCGATTCCTTGTTGCTATACATATGCAAAATTTAAGGAGCACACAGACATAATTTCACAAACATATAAAAGTTTTGAATTTCCTGACCTAAGCAATAATAGTCTTACCTGTCAGCATTAATTAACCAATCAAAAACAAAATTTTCAAGCCCAGACCAAAGCTTCTCTGCAGTTAAAACAAACCATTCAGTTATAAAGAATACAAATTCATATACAAAGAAATACAATAATGCAATGAACAGACCAGTAAGCCCCTCTTGTGGACAGCACTCCACAAAGCGAATACATGCTGAGCAGAAAATGCACTCCACAGCGAGCTGAGCGAGAGTAAACATATTAGCAAAATCAAAACTAGTTAAATACAGAATTATAAAGAAAGAACTAATTAGCACATTTCTTAATAAGTGAAGTTACAATGTTATATGAATAAAAAGAGGCGGATAGTAATTTGTTGTGAACATTCCTTTTCTACCTAGTGCTACTAATAATAATAAGCCCCTATCGCCTTCAAACACAATTACCACAACAGCATGCAAATCATGAGAGGTTATTCAGATAAATAGGCGAATATAGATTAATATACAGTTCATATACTGACATCAAAATCATCGAGGACAGCTACAAAAGGATAACCAATAAGAAAGTATGCCTGTCATTAGCTTATTAATTTAGTCTACGTCTATGTCAAATAAGTAATTAAATACCCAGTGAACATGTATTATCATTCTTTAATATTACATGATCACATCAAATTTTAGTTTCACTCAACTAATCTCAGCTTCGATTTAATTAAAACAAATATCAGTCTTTATGCAAAGCGTCCAAGATATGGAAAAGCAGAACACAAGACAAGCAGAAAGGTATTGATCTATGGCAAAACCATAAAAGTTATGTAACCATGATGACGACATTAGTATTTGATCCCAGTCCACAAGGTTTCAAATTCATAAATTTTACTAAAAGTCGACATTTTCATGTAAATGTTCACAGAAATGATGACAAATGCCTTAGGTTATGTCCTCCAGCCATTGCCAGCATCAAACAACAGAATGAAAATACCTATCATCTAAGACCAAAAAATAATAATGATAATAATAACAAAAAATAACAGAAGAATTGATTAAAACCAACACATCAAATTTATAGGCACGTATGTGTAATACAAAAACTGAGAACGTAAACCAGTATGCAATTAAAACTTGACAAACTGAATTCCTCCCAAATGTAGTATTTTTTTTCAATTTTGTTTCAGGGATTGTCTTAATAAAACAATTGAACCCTAGGAAAAAGCAAATCATCATATAAATGTGGCACTATATTAGTGAGCCAGTGCTATAAAATAGCAAACAAAACAAACTGCCACCGGAGATCTAAAACATCAATAAATTCCAAAAAAGCACAAAAGCTCATTACCCATGGAAGTAGAAAAGCAAGATCCTTTTAGGCTAAGCCTTCTTTGAGAAGGGTGGAAGCTATCCATGCTTTGTATAAAATTGTAAGACCAACTTATTGCAGAACTTATTGTAGGATTTACTTTAAAATTTGGAGGTTAATGATTTATTCCATGTACTATCATGGCTTGGATATTGATCTTTTCTGGAAATAATGTTAACAACTAATTAGCCAGGGCTAAATCCAGCCAAAGCTCTTGTGTTAATGTGGGCTTTACCAGGACCCAGGAATATGAGCTCAATCCAGCCCAGTCAGAGCTTGAGACAGGGTGTTTCTCCAAGGGGGAGGTGGAGAAACACTTGCCCACCCTAAACAAAACAATATGGTTCCTTCTTAGGCTTTTAATTAAATATGTAAATAGGCAAGAGACAAAAGGTGCAAAAAAATTCCATACTTTAAGTTCAAGAGTTGATCAGCAGTCATGAAGAAAGCAGTGGTAAGTTAAGCTAGGGTGGGTCCTCTTTCAACAGTCACCTCTTTTCTTTTGTCTCATCAGTCATATTTTATTGTCATCAACACAGAAACCATGAAGGGATGCATCCTTCATGTTGCAAGGTCATATTTAACAACTGTTTCAAGCTTTCAGATGCTATGCTAAGGTGCATAATGTAGCATTCCTTAACATGCACAAGGTATAACCAAAAAGAATTGAATTTAATAGAAGCATGATTTATAAGCTATTGATAACAGCACGAACCTTTCTTTGGAAAGTTGATGCATCGTTTGCACCCTTGGGTGATTCACTGCAAAAAATAACCCCAGATAAGGAAACAGTAACGGGAAAACAATGATCAACTTAACAATAACAATGCTTTGTGCAATTGCCAATTCATGCCATAGTAGAACATCTACTACTGAAAAACCAATATGATTAAATATTGACCTTAATATTAAATTAATGAAAAACTGTTACTTAAGAGGTGCATTATAACAGTGATGACAAGACCACCACAAGATTCAAGGAAGCTTCAAATGCTAAATCCAATAAAAGGATCTGCAGATGTTCAGGAAATCGATTTCTGCTGAGCATACAAGAGCAGGTAATGCTCACCATAATCAATAAGATGAAGTTTTGGACAATGTAATATCAGTACAGTCATATGCCTCTGCAGCGAAACATAATAAGGTACTTTTTCTCTTTTCTCTCCCCTCAATATCAAAAAGATACTCAAAACTTAAGTCAAAACATTAAATCACAAAAGTGAGCAAGAGAACAAGAAGATCATCGTGCTCAAAGGCTACTCTAGAAATATATGAATAGCTGCCACTTTGAAGAAATGATACGTGAATTTTGATCAAAAGAAAAAATGATACGTGAATTGAACCCAGACCTTGCTGTCAGAGTATTTTATTGAGATAGCAATCAAGCAGTCTCTTTTACGATGGGTTATCCAAACCCATTCTGTAGTGCACATACTATGGGTCAGAAAGGACACTTTATATTTGTCAGGTTTAAATTATAGAACTATGTGACATCATACATGCATCTGTGCATTGAAAGTACCATAAACAACATACAACTGTGGTAGATCAGCTTCACAAATTAACCCACACAGAAAATTCTTCAAATATGTATTGAGAAGTAAAAAGATGCTGTAAAGCCAAATTTGAAACAGCCATGGAAACATGCTTATTTTGTCACATACACCTCTCATCTTCCCACCCCTCCTTCCCTCCCCTGCCTTTTCAAGCACACAAAATCAAAAACAGAGATAAAATAGTCGGGTGAACAGAATGTTCACCATAAATTACATTTAGGAATACAAATAGCTTTAACCACCTTTCTCTCCATCTAAGAAGTGCTTCCAGAAGAGGAACAGGTGTGTGTCGCGCAATCATTGCTAATGAATCCAGTACTTGCTCATAGGCCGGATCTGATGGTCGAAGGTATTGTCCATCCTGTGACATGTAACAAGGAATAAGGAATATGACAAGATGAACATGTTCAAAACCCATATTGAAATATCAGCATTCATTTGTTGTTAGATATTAACATGCCAGTATGGCTATAGTACTAAGAAGTCTACATGCATCATAGCCATCAAGAATAACTTCTACTTTTCCCTGCAAGACTCACTTGCCAAATTGAGATCTGGATATCTTATGTTCTGAAATTTTTACTCTCAATATCATATGATAAGACAAAAGCTTCAAGAATTCCATTCAACAATCTCAAAGTTTTCTCTTCAGCAGAGAAGCCCTTTCCCTGCATTTCTGAGAACAATTCAGCAAGTCTGAGGGGTAAAACTGCTCTAACAACACTCTTTAAATAAGGGATACAACCAAATTCTTGCAGAATTACATTAATCAATACAAAATTTATTCTTCTCCCAATAATGTGTATTTAAGAATATCTTTCCCAAGGACATGACCACACGAATCTACTCCAACTTTGATCAACAATCCTGCAATAAAAGCATCATGCTTAGATGCAATACTAATCCCCTCAAGATACTGTATCCTCCCCTGTCCACCCAAAGCCATTTCCTTAATAACACTTTTCTAAGGTTACTAGAGTTTTCAACAAATAAACCTCTACCTTCCCATCATTGCAGTGAGATGTTTTGGTGAATATCTTGAAAATCATAGCATTCTCTTATAGTAATGAGAAATGTGAACAATCTTGTGTAGTGTAGTCCCCATTATTAAGGATACGGTCAAAATTTCTTCCTTTTAGGCTTTCAATGAGTCATATCTCAATCACATGATTAAGCTTTTCACTTGCTGGAAGGAATGAGAGTTACAGGATGACGAGGTGCTGTGCAGAAAGTAATATTTATGTATATTTGATCAGAGCACTAAAAAGAGCTTCTTAAAGGATAAAAAAGCCATCTGAGTTGCCTAAGATGTTGTTTATGTAAATGTCCACTTGTGTATCCCTGTTTTCCTCATTTACATTACCTTTCAAGAGTTCACTACATTTCAATTTTCAGTAAGGTGTACCTGTTGTATAAATGTATATGCGTGAGATTCACACCTTGGTTTTTCCTTCACTAACATCAATCTTGAAATTTAAGAAATAAGATAGAATCTAGACTTCTACCACATGCACCACTACATGGAATAAAAGAAAAAAGGATGATTTTCAACTAATGAAAGTGGTGGCAAGAATGGTAAAGTCTGCTCCCAGAAATAACAATTATTCCAATTAGACAAGTATCCATGAATTTTTTCAGCCAAACAAACAGATAAACCAGAAGGAGGGGAAGACCTAACGCCTGGTCAGTTACCACAAAGTCTATTAGACTAAGTATGCCGGAAGTTCAATGCAGTTCAGGTGAAACCTCCATCAATGCTAAGCAAAGAAATCACCTCAACAGTGATCAGTCATCATGGCAGAAGAACCAATAATGCCGACATAAACCATGGATCCTCTCTCCAATTTTATATGCCCAGAAACCTTAATAAGAAAGAATGCAAGAGCATGGAAACAACTCCACCATTCAATTTGTCTTCCATGCCAAACCCAGAAGCTCAAACCCACTGAGACTGTGCATCCATCAAATAACTATTAAAATTGAAAAACTCCATAGTAGCATTACTTCTAACCTTGATATTTTAAAAGCAGCAGAAAGATAAAATTTCATAGACACTCTGAGAGGGATCCCAGCGCAAAGAAACTGAGTTGCAATCAAAAGCTATATTAGTAGTATGCCACAACAAATTTCCTCAACTTATCTAAAGTTATATCCAAGCAAGTGCAGCAGGTTATATGTACCCTAACCAATAAGATGAATCTCCACAGATATGGTAATTCATCATTATCAATGAATTCAATGCTCCAAACACAACATCAAAAATCTTTGTATGCATGACAGTCTATAACAGAAGAATTACTTAAAATAACATTAAAATCTTTTAATCTAATTCAGATGAGCTCACATTAAATTTCTATCTAAGACCAGACCATACTGTTTAACAAAGCTTAAACAGCACATATAGTCTGACTGTATCAAGAAAGACAAAAGCTACAAATACATTTTGATGCGTGCGCGCGCGCGCGTGTACACACACACACATATATGTGTAATACATAATTGGGCCATCAACAACCTGAGCTTGAGCTGTTTCAATGCGGCGTCTGGCAAGAGGTAGAAACCGTTGAAGCAACGCCTCGACTATCAATTTTGCAGCACTCCCGGCCTTCATCTTCCCAGAGTTCCAGTGAATTTCACTTCTAATTCACTCAAAAACACTAAATTCTCAAAACCAAAACGCCAATACCAAAATTAGGGTTCCACAAAAGGATTTACGAGCACTGGAAAACGATTGAAATAATTAAATCCTTCAGCAGTTAGTAAAACTTGAGATTCGGTAAACATGAAACCAAAGATAGGGATAAAGGAAAGCATCTGAAATTGGAAGGCCATATTTGCGAAAAAGAGATGGGGTTTAGCAGAATCTAGCAAGCGACATCCTCCAGTATTTTTGCTAGCTGATGCGTAAGATCGTTATTGAGCTAATAATTAGAGTCTTAATCTCCACATTTTTCTTTTCCTTTTTTCTTATTTTTATAATATTACAATAAGATTGTTGTCCGGTGAAAAATAAAAAAGAAAATATTACAATACAGGATAAGATTAATAAAATTATTTATTTATACATAAACAAATTTAGTAAAATTAAGACAGAAATCTAAAGTATAAATTAGCAAAATAATCATGATCTTATTAATTCTGATGCCTTTGAAAATTGATATTTGAAATCAGTTGATGTAAAATGAAAAAAACGTAAAAATGAAAATCAAATGTTCCATTTCTTTATAGAAAAAATCAAATGTTAAGTAGAAACACTTAGATTCAATAAAATTTTTGACAATGTAATATTATAATAAAATAAATATATTTATATTTTTATATGATATTTATTTTAAAATTTAAATTAATCTATTTTTAAAAAAATAAACTCAAATAAAATTAATATTTATCAATCTTAATAAATAAAGTAACTTGCAAAACTTCAATGTTAACCCCCAAAGATAAATTATCCCACTATTTAATATCAATGAAACAAATCTCAATATTTATGCATCGATTGAAATAAATTTTGAGTTAATATTTTAATTACGTTATTAATAATTAATTAAGGGTAAATATGAATTTTATATTTGTTATCTAACCGCTCACTTATGTTTTGACACGTCATATTCAAATTATCCAAGTCAACTTGAACATACCCGACTGTGTCAGAATATTTTCTCCTTTTTGAATTCATTATTTCTTATTTCAATTTACAGATTTTCTTATCATTATAAATCTAATGGTCTTTATGTTAGTTGCAATCGCTCTCTTAAAAATGAAGGAAGTTTTCACCTCCCTTTATTCAGCTTCTTCGTACTTCATGTTTTCACCTCCTTTTATTCTCTTTATAGCTCCCTACGAGAGCCCACTCCACCACTCCCGCTTCCTCAAGCAATGGGACCAAGAGATGATCAACCGCCACGTCCTCTGTCTCGCATGTCATCATGAGGCTGCAAGGGAAGCCAAACTTCCTTCGCCACGAAACATTATTCTTTGGTTCGTCAACGGCAAGCTCATGAAGCAACTCAATCTCCTCACAGGGGCTTCTGTTCAAAACCACTTGAATTGGAAATGTATAACCAAAGCATTTTCAAAGATTGAGCTGTGTGAAAAAAAATGCAAGAAATTGGGGCATGCCCCCCTATGGTGATCATTGTCAGTTTGCTCATGGCATCAAGGAGTTCTGTTTAGTAACTTACACCACACTGTGAGACTGAGACTGAGATCTATAAGATGATCCTTACAGGTGATGTTAGTCTACGTGGACATCAACGTTACTTCCGTCATACCCTCACGGAGCAAGAAAAGTTCATGGTCATCTGAAGCTCGAACCAAACAAACTTGACACGTAAAATACCATAATTGGAGTAATCCATTTTATTTTTCACTTCAATGTTGAAAGTACATAAAGTTCTCTTTAATTGATGAATTTAGTTTTTTTAATTCAATATAATCAACAAAAAAAAGAAAATATAATTTTATTTTTAACGCTAACGATCATTTTAGACGTGTTAAAAATAAAATTCGTATAGTTTATTAATGTTACTTTAAGGTCTTTAATGTTATTTTTTAAATATTAAGATTTAGTTTGTCATTTAGACTAAATATCAAGATTTTATGAGATTTTTACTCTAATTGATGTTTACAAGATTAAATTTTTTATCACTTATAAATTAAATTAATAGTTAATTATATGAGAAAGATCTACATTTTGCTTACAAATTTAAATTAGGACCTATAAAAAAAGTTATATCTATTTAAAATTTACTTTCTTTTTAAATTTTCGATGTGAGACTTTTGTTTATAATTTTCGTTAATATTAGCAGTTTTGTGCACACATAATGTGCATACAATTTTTATTTGTACAATTATTATAACATCCATTTAAACATTATCAAACAAATAAAATATTTTTTATTTTATTTAAATATTTATATTTTATGTATTCTTACTAAATTTGATGCAAAAAAAATTGTTGTTTTGATAGTATTTTAAAAAAATATTTGGATAATTACATTTATAAAAATAACATGCACATCAAATCTGTACGCAAAAACTGTTAAATTTTACAAAAATTATAAATGAAAGTACCATATTGACAATTTAAGAAAAACGCAAGTCTCTAATAAATGTATTTTTTTTTCCAGATCTCAACTTGAAATTGTTAATAAAATGCATATCCTATTGATATAATTAACCTTTAAATTAACATTTATTTTTTTATAAAAAAATTAGTGCAATGAATTGTAAAGCACTATAAACAAATATATTGTGATTTTATATTTTTATTTGATGTAATAAGCCGTGATTTATCTTAAAAATTCACTTGCATGACTTTTCCTAGACAACTGAAACTTTAATCAAGTTTCCTAACTTTGAAGAAAATATAATATAAACCTTGTTGCTTTAGCACTTTATTTGCTTTATTTCTTTTCTTATTTTCAATTTCGTATTTTTATAATTTTTAAATTATTTTCTAAAATAGATTACCAAACAAGGTAAGAGACTATAACATTAAAGGATAACATTGGTGTTTTCTTTAGATTTCGTCATTTGTTTTTTTATTGGGTATATCTTCTAATTACTCGTTTTCATGAGAGGAAAAAGCGAGTATTTTCTTTGAACGCCGTCGTTTTAGTATTCTTTAATGAGTATATCGCTTGCCTACTAGCTTCCATGAGCGGGGACGAGATGCAGTAATGGCCAAGAAAGAAGTAAAGGAGCAAGATGAACTCGCAGAATGGCTCAGCAATCTATTCAACAACGTCTCCACCATGGTCAAATCCCAACTTCAAATTCCTTTTTGAAAGGCAAACTTTAATTCCTTGTTCATTTATCATTCAATTGACAGAATTCATAAATCTATTTTTCTCTTCACTTTTTGATTTTCTCTATACTTCATCAAGGGACGAATAATATTTTGGAGCTATTAGAGAAGATGAATATGAGCGTAGAGGAGGAATACAATGAGTTTAACGACATTATCATCAGCATAAGAGTGTTCCTAAAGTAATTAAGTCAAAGAGTGGCAGCTTCAATGCGTAGGTAGAAAAGATCGACAATATCGAGCAGCAAGTCACCAAATTCGAGCCTATCATCTCAATGCTCAATACATACGTCTCTTTATTGGAATCTCAAGTGCAATCTACCTACCATTATCAACATCACCATCACCATTAACCTTCACAGTAAACAAAGAAACCTCAATTATTTCATTCTCTTTTATTATTTTTCAGACCTTACCTAACAATTTATGTATGCAAATTTGGTATCATCAATATTATTTTTTATTTGTCAAGTTTTTTTTTGGTGAAAATGATTTTCTAAGCTGCGCGATTGCTATTGGGAAATAAAGTTATTCAAAAAAGTTCGTTAGAGTGATCTTGCTCACATTAAAAAAAAGTATTATGCCATAAAATATCTTGCTTAAACTGAAAGTTATGATGTTAATTAAAGGCATGAAATTCATAAAGTTTCAATTTGAGAGGTTTTTGCTTCACCAAAATTTTAGAGAAAATAATCTCATGAGCTTTCATACAGAGATTCAATTTCAAATAAAATTGTTAAATGATTACATTATTTCGTTATATAACACAGTGTCATATAAAAATCATTTTGTTTATATAAAACAATTAAATACAACAAAGCACCTTAACTCAAATAATAAGATAAGGTGTTCGTGATGTACTTTATTAACCCTTTTAAGAACCTGTGTTCATTGAAAAAGTTGAAATATTAATCCCCAATCCATCATTTTGAATTTGATATTAAGCTTATGTCTGATTGTAAGGGCAACAAGTCCAACTTAAACAACATATAGTTCATTTTGCAAATAAGTTAATATGTGAAAAAAAATTTAAGAGTAATTTAATTATATGTTTAATATTTTAATTTAATTATATTTTTATTATCTAAATATTTCAAAAACAACTTAAATAAATTATAAATTCTATTTAGAATGTATTATTTAAATTTAAATAACTAAGAGAATTTAATATTTAAACATTTTGCTTTCAAAATTTTTTATGATCACAGTTTAAATTTTTATTTTACATTAAATGTTTCTTCTTTGAAATTTTAATATATTTAAAATAAAATAAATTAAAATATTAAAAATATAATTAAATCAATCAATTTTTTAAATTTAAATTAAAAATAAATATCATTTAAATATCATTTTATTTATTCAAAAACTTGTCTTACTTCACTATTATTATTTTTTAAATATATGAAATAAAATACTCTGTAGAAGACATAAAATATGAAATACCATATTCCATGTTTTGTTAGCACCGGGGCGGAAAGACCAACCGAGTGATGACCTGATTTTGTTAGAAGCCCAGCCTGCTTGCTCACTTATAACCCGACCCGTGCATTAGACCCGACCCATTGATTCACCTTTGGCGGGTGGCGGCTCCGCTTCTGGTTTCAACTTTCGAGAGTGCCTATTCAGATCCGGTTAACGGTCCTCTCTGCCGTCTTGCTTCTTTCCCCCCTTACTCTGTCCCTCACTGCCTCACAGCAACAATGACCACAACCATGGGTCCTCTACCTCCCCGAAGCCCTAATCCTGAAGCCTCAGCAGAACCCGAACCAAAGACGCAAAATGAAGAATCCACAACCTCCATGAAGGTCCCTCCGGGGCCACCGCCTCCTAAAAACGCTAGTCCTCCCAGTCTTGATGCACCAAAAGAATCGGACCAACATCAACACTCCTCATCTAATTCGGTCAGTGCCGATCAGAGCTTGAGACCTCTGCAGGCCGTGACGCAGAGCTCTGTGCCTTACTCCATCCCTGATTGGAGTGGCGCCCCTTACCACCATTTCTATTTCGAAGTCCTTAAGGATGGCTCCATTGTCGACCAATTTTATGTGTAAGACATTTTCTTTTCTTCCCTTTCCCACAATCTAATTGAGAATGTTATCAATGTTAGGTTTTTGGTGGTGTAATTGTTGCCTTTTGAAAACTTGAATTTAGGATAAAAAGATAGTGTGATTAGAGAATGAGACAACTATCCTGATTAATAATTTCAATTAGTATGTGTGTCTATTTAATGTTTTCTTTGTTGATTAGTTGTTAATGGAATGACAAATTAGTTATATTTTTTGTCAATGCTGGTTTGCAGGTTTGAGAAAGGGGCTTATATGTTTGGGCGTGCAGATATCTGTGATTTCGTTCTGGAGCACCCCACCATATCTCTTTTTCATGCTGGTATGGATTTGTTTTTTTCTTTATTGAGCATTTTCATGACAGGCAATAAGTTAGAAGTCAGTGAATGTGATACCATGGTAATTTAAGACTTTGTGTGATGGTGATTTCCTGATATTAGTGATTAATTTCATACTTGGGAGTTTCATGAATATTGCTGAATGAATCATCCATTTTCTTGAGAGGCTATGGAGTTGGTAATTGCACGATGAAGTGTTATATTGCTACTTATCTTGGAGATTGTAAATTATAGAAAAACGTTTGTATTTCCTTTTTCTCTATCATATTTTTCACTTTTCTTTGATCCATGGGCAATTACTGTGATTACTTAGGCTTCTTTGACAAGAATTAATAGGTATAGTCATGCCATCTGGTGCTGTGCTAGTTTCCTGAGTTGATGGCTATGATCCTTACTTAGCTATGAGATCAACTGGAGTTGTTTCACTTGGCTTGGGATAGTGCCATATGTATGCTCTGCTGTACCATGAGCTTGGGCTGGATTCTTTTCTCCTACTCCCTATACAAAATGGTAGTAACTCTTGTATGTAGTACAACCTTCCTTGCAAGAGGCTGCTCCATGTCTGCCATTGACTTCCCACTTTTCCTTGGAAGAACAATTAGGCAGCCGCAGAGAATACTATCATCCTTGTGATTCCTATTAGCTAAGTTCTATTAGGTCCTCTGGTTTATTGAAACATGTGAAGCATCTTGTTGCATATGTGAATAGTCAAAAATCTCTCATAAACATATGAAACTTTTTTTCCTATGAGGCATTGGCACAAAGTTGGGTTTTTCTTAGGGTCTTTTATTCAAGATTTGTGAGACATTATACTATAGTCTTTATGTTACAGTCTCATTAAACATAAATCTTTAACTATTTGTATGTGTGCTTCATTTCTTGGCATCTATAATGGGTGTTGTATAGGCAGCCACTCTGGTATCTGAGATCCAGAAAACTGCCAGATAATTCATCAAGATCATTTTCTTTTATGGTTTTATGATATATTTTTCTCGCTTCTTTTTCATATTATTATTTTTGGCCTTTCTCTTTCTTTTTCATATTATTATCAAGATCATTAAACATGTACTCTTGATTTTCTGAAGAAGTTATTCTGGTTACATAACTGCTTGTTTCTCTTTACTAGTTCTTCAGTTCAACAAAACTGGAGATGCCTATCTTTACGACCTTGGCAGTACACATGGTACTTCTATTAACAAGAATCAGGTATCACCTTGGGACTTGATTTTATCTATTTTCATGTGATTATAATTGCATTTTTCTATTAACTGCTAAATAAATTTAAAGGTCTGGTGTAAGGCCAACCTTTGGATGTCTTGGAGAGATTGTTATCATTAATCTTTTCGATGTGTTGCAATTCAATCAGGTGAAGAAAAGGGTTTATGTGGAGGTGCAAGTTGGTGATGTCATCCGGTTTGGTTGGTGAGTGAATTTGTACTAGATTGTTGGATTTATTAGATTATACCTTTCATTTGGGGTTTCTTTATCCCCAGTGCATAAGTGATCATTTGCCTCCTCATTGAAAAGCATTGCAATGAATGTCAGTCGTAGAGGCTGTATGTGTCAAATGCATCATCATGTATCAGCCCATCCATTGGGGATCAAGCTTAGTGGTTCAGTTGTTCCTATTAAAGTGCCAGGATGTTACTCATGGTTGCGCTTAATAGCTTAAAATTATCACAATAAAATATATGTTAACTTTATTATGAAATGTTAGTTGTCAGGTTAAACACTTTTTATTTCTTAAAATTTGGCTTATTAATTTCTGATGAAGTTTTCTTCCTTCTATTTATTTTATCTTTTCTCTTGTTGTAGTTCAACTCGAATGTACATTTTCCAAGGACCACCTGAGTTGATGCCTACTGTAAGATTTATGTGTCCCTCTATTTTAGTGATCTATTATCTGAGAGTTTGTGTTTTCTATCTTTAAATTTCTGGTCATCTTTCCCTGTAAATATCGTCTTTCTCAATAGATCTCTCAAAATAGAAAAAGAAATATTACAATATGGAATAAGATTAATAGAATTATTTATTTATAAATAAATAAATATAGTAAAATTAAGACAGAACTCCAAAGTATTAATAAGTAAAAAATCATGATCCTATTAAATTCTGATGCCATTAAAAATTGATATTTGAAATCAGTTTAGTTAGTGTTAAATTTAAACCCGACCTAAAAAAATGAAAAAAATATAAAAATGAAATCAAATGTTCCATTTTTTTAAGAAAAAATCAAATATTACACAGGAACACTTTGATTCAATAAATTTTTTGACAATGTAATGTTGTAATAAATAAATATATTTATATTTTCTCATGTGACATGTATTTTGAAGTTTAAATTAATCTATCTTAAAAAAATTAAACCCAAATGAAATTGATATTTACTAATCCTAGGAAATATTTACAGGATTAAACTTTTTTATCACTTATAAATTAAATTAAACATCTATTTTTTTAATAAAAAAAGGGGAAAAAAATGGAATGTGGTGAACTGTGAGGCACTATAAAAAAATATATTGGGATCTTATATTTTTATTTGATATAGTGAGCTATGACTTGTCTTAACAATTCACTTGAATGACTTTAAAGTTTCCTAACCTTGGATAATATATAATGTAAACCCTGTTGCTTTAGCATCTTGTTTGTTTTGTTTGTTTTTTTCTTTCAATTTCATATTTCTGTGACTTTTATATCATTTTCTAAAGTAGATGACCAAACAGGGTAAGGGACTGCAACATTAGAGGATAAGATCCTTTTTTTTAGATGACTTCCTTTTATTGTTCTTTATTGAGTATATAACCCGACCACTGGCTTCTATGAGAAGATAAAACCGGTGTTTTCTTTTGACGTTGTCGTTCTAGTATTCTTCATTGAGCATGTCGCCTGACTAAGGGCTTCCATGAGTAGAGACGAGGTGCAACAATGGCCTTGAAAGAACCAGAGGCACGAGACGAGCTCGCGGAATCGCTCAGCGATCTGTTCAGCAGCGTCTCCACCATGGTCAAATCTGAACTTCAGGTTCCCTTTGAAAGACGAGCCTTAATTCCTCAGTCATTTATCATTCGATTGGCAGAATTCACGGAATTATTTTTTCTCTTTACTTTTTTAATTTTCTCTGTGCTTCATCAGGGGACGAATAATCTGCTGGAGCTGTTAGAGAAGATGAATCTGAGAGTAATGGAGGAATACAACGGGTTCGGGGACGTTGCCGCTGGCCTAAGAGTGTTTGTAGAGCAGTTGAAGTCTAAGAGTGGCAGCTTCGATGCGTATGTGCAGCAGATCGAAGCGATCGAGCAGCAAGTCACCGAATTCGAAGCCGTCCTCTCAATGCTCGACAGATACGTCTGTTTATTGGAATCTCAAGTGCAGTCTGCTTACCAACATCATCATCAACATCACCATCAACCTTCATAGTAGACAAAAAAATCCTAAATTGTTCCATGCTTTCTCTTTATTTTCAGATCAAATGTAGCAATTTATGTACATAAATTTGGTATCTACAAGATTGTTTTCTGTTTGTTACCGCTTTTTTGGTGGAAATGATTTTTTTAGCTGTGCGGTTGCTGTTGAAAAGCAAAGTGGTTCAGGGAATCTCACGAGTGACCTTACTCACATTAAAAAAAAATATTATGCCATAAAATGTCTTGCTTAAACTGAAGGTTATGATGGTAATTAAGAGCTTAAAATACATAGAATTTCAATCTAAGATGTCTTTGCTTTACCAAAATTTTAAGCAATAAAAATCTCATGAGCTTTGATACACACATTCAAATTCAATTAGAGTTGTTAAATGATTACATTGTTTTAATGTATGACATGGCATCCCGTAGAAAATGAAACACAGGAAGGCATCTTAATTGAAATAATAAAATAATGTGTTCTGGATGCATTTTATTAATATGTGAAAAAATTTAAGAGTAATTTAATTATATTTTTAATAATTTAATTTAAATATATTTTTGTTATTAAAATATTTGAAAAACAACTTAAATAAATTACAGATTTTATTTAGAATTTATTATTTAAATTTGAACAATAAAAAATTTAAATATTTAAAAATTTCGCTTCCAAATTTTTTTATGATGATAATTTAAATTTTTTTACATTTAAAAAATAAATCAATCAATCAATTTTTAAATTTAAATTAAAAATAAATATAATTTACATATTTTTATATTTATTCAGAAACATATCTTACTTCATTATCAAATTTTTTAAATAAAAAAAAAGATACGCTGAATATGAATACCATACGCCATGTTTTGCTAGCATCGGCTGATCACTTATAAACCGATCCGGGCATTAGACCCGGCCCAATGATCCACCTTGGCAAGTAGCGGCTCCGCTTCTGGTTTCAACTTTCAAGAGTGCCTATCCAGATCCGGTTAACGGTCCTCTCTGTCGTCTTGCTTCTTTCCCCCCTTACTCTGTCCCTCACTGCCTCACAGCAACAATGACCACAACCATGGGTCCTCCACTTCCCCGAAACCCTAATCCTGAAGCCGCCGCAGAACCCGAACCAAAGACGCAAGACGAAGAATCCACAAACTCCATGAAGGTCCCTATGGGGCCACCGCCTCCTAAAAGCGCTAGTCCTCCCAGTATTGATGCACCACAAGAATCGGACCAACATCAACAATCCTCATCCAATTTGGTCAATGCCGATGAGAGCTTCAGACCCCTGCCGGCCGTGAAGCAGAGCTCCGTGCCTTACTCCATCCCTGATTGGAGTGGCCCCCCTTGCCACCCTTTCTATCTCGAAGTCCTTAAGGATGGCTCCATTGTTGATCAATTTGATGTGTAAGACCTTTTCTTTTCTTCCCTTTCCCACACAATCTAATTGAGCTTGACACATGTTATCAGTGCTAGGTTTTTGGTGGTGTAATTGTTGCCTTTTGAAAACTTGAACTTAGGATAAAAAGATAGTGTGATTATATAATGAGGCAACTAGTGTGTGTGTCTATATAATGCTTTCTTTGTTGATTAGTTGTTAATGGAATGACAAATTAATTATATTTTTTTGGCTAATCGCGGTTTGCAGGTATGAGAAAGGGGCTTATATGTTTGGGCGTGTAGACATCTGTGATTTTGTTCTGGAGCACCCCACCATATCTCGTTTTCATGCTGGTAAGGATTTGTATTTTTTTTTTTTACTGGGCATTTTCAAGACAGGCAATAAGTTAGAAGTCAGTGGATGTGATGCCATGGTAATTTGAGACTTTGTGTGATAGTGATTTACTGATATTACTGATTAATGTCATACTTGGGAGGTTCATGAATATTGCTAAATGAATCATCCATTTTCTTGGGAGGCTGTGGAGTTGGTAATTGCATGACAAAGTGTTATATTGCTGCTTATCTTGGAGATTGTAAATCATTGAAAAAAAAATTGTATTTCCTTTTTCTCTATCACCCTTTTCACTTTTCTTTGATCCATTGGCAATTACTGTTTCAATTTATCATACTGGTGACAAGAATTAATAGGTATAGTCATGCCATCTGGTGTTGTGCTAGTTTCCTGAGTTGATGGCTATGATCCGTACTTAGCTATGAGATAAACTGGAGTTGTTTCACTTAGCATGGGATAGTGCCATATGTATGCTGTGCTGTACCGAGAGCTTGGGCTGGATTCGTTTCTAGAATATCTGACCCCCTATACAAAATGGTAGTAACTCTTGAATGTAGTACAACCTTCCTAACAAGAGCTTGCTCCATGACATGCCATTGACTTCCCACTTTTCCTTGGAAGAACAATTAGGCAGCTGCAGAGAATACTATCATCCTTGTGATTCCTATTGGCTAAGTTCTATTAGGCCCCCTGGTTTATTGAAACATGTGAAGCATCTTGTTGCATATGTGAATAGTCAAAAATCTCTCATAAACATATGCACCTTTTTTTTCCTATAGGGCATTGGCACAAAGTTGTGGTTTTTCTTAAGATCTTTTATTCAAGATCTGTGACACATTGTACTATAGTCTTTATGTTACAATCTCATTAAACATAAATCTTTAACTATTTGTATGCATGCTTCGTAGCTTGGCATTTATAATGGGTGTTGTATAGGCAGCCACTCTGGCATTTGAGATCCAGAAAACTGCCAGATAATTCATCAAGATCATTTTCTTTTATGGTTTCATGATATATTTTTCTCGCTTCTTTTTTCATATTATTATTTTTGGCATTTTTCTTTCTTTTTCATATTATCAAGATCATTAAACATGTATTCTTGATTTTCCGAAGAAGTTATTCTGGTTACATAACTGCTTGTTTCTCTTTACTAGTTCTTCAGTTCAACAAAACTGGAGATGCCTATCTTTACGACCTTGGCAGTACACATGGTACTTCTATTAACAAGAATCAGGTATCACCTTGGGACTTGATTTTATCTATTTTCATGTGATTATAATTGCATTTTTCTATTAACTGCTAAATAAATTTAAAGGTCTGGTGTAAGGCCAACCTTTGGATGTCTTGGAGAGATTGTTATCATTAATCTTTTCGATATGTTGCAATTCAATCAGGTGAAGAAAAGGGTTTATGTGGACGTGCGTGTTGGTGATGTCATCCGGTTTGGTTGGTGAGTAAATTTGTACTAGATTGTTGGATTTATTAGATTATACCTTTCATTTGGGTTTCTTTATCTCCAATGCATAAGCGATCATTTGTCTCCAGTTTCAGTTGTCATTCCTTTGCACCCTCCCCCCTCCCTCTTCTCCCTGCTGGCCTCAGTTGACTTGTCTTTTCTATTAGCAGAGTGGGTGCTTTAATCTTCGTAAGAAGTTTAGATGACGCATTTTCATCATCAATGCTGAACTTACATAGCTATGAGCTGCTATGGAATAGCTATTTGGTGGGGATAAAGCATTGAAAAGCATTGCAATGAATGTCAGTCGTAGAGGCTGTATGTGTCAAATGCATCATGTATCAGCCCATCCATTGGGGATCAAGCTTAGTGGCTCAGTTGTTGCTTTTAAGTGCTAGGATGTTACTCATGGTTGCGCTTAATAGCTTAAAATTATCACAATATAATACATGTTAACTTTATTATGAAATGTTAGTTGTTAGGTTAAACACTTTTTATTTCTTAAAATTTGGCTTATTAATTTCTGTTGAAGTTTTTACCTTCTATTTATTTTATCTTTTCTCTTCTTGCAGTTCAACTCGATTGTACATTTTCCAAGGACCACCTGAGTTGATGCCTCCAGTAAGATTTCTGTGTCACTATTTTAGTGATCTTTTGATCGATTTTTTGTTTTATATCTTTAAATTTCTGGTGATCTTTCCTTGTAAATGTTGTTCTTCTTAATAGATCTCTCAAAATCTACCCTTTTACTTCATAATTGGAAGCAATTCTCTGGATCCAAAAAGTGTTAGTTCTGGAAGCTATATAGTGTCTGACTAGATGACACCTCACTGCTTGTAATCTCCTTCACAAACAAGCATGTAGTGACAATTCCTGATTTTACCCTCATATCTGTTTGCAAGTTATTTCAAATGGATCATATTGTAAAAGGAGAAAAGAAACATTCAGGCAAAGTTGTTTTAAATGGAGATCTTTCTGTTTAGTTATATGTTTCTCCAAAGGTAGCAACTTGATTTAATAAGCTTTTTCACTTTTATTTTTCTTAAGCTTGTTTTCAATCAAACATTCAGAAGTCTTATTCTGTACTCGTGCAGAAATCTGCTTAGAAATAGTTTAGATGATCTACTTCTCTTATGTGTTTGTTCTAGTAGTTTGTTTGAGCAATTCACTTTTTGTCTTGATCCTCTTATTTATCTGTTGTTTTACTATTATAGGAAAAGGACTTAAAAATTATTAGAGAGGCCAAGATTCGAGAAGAGCTGTTAGATCAAGAAGCTTCACTTCAACGAGCGAGAAGGGAAGCATCCCTTGCTGACGGTATCTCATGGGGCATGGGAGAGGATGCTGTTGAAGAAACCGAGGTTTGTATTATTTCATTTTTTAGCTGTGATTTGGACAGATAAGCTGTTCTATATGTGAACGTAGAATTTCTTTCCTTCTTTCCTGCCGGGATCATTAGTTCTAATTTGTTAAGAGCACATATCAATTTTATTATTGAAAGTGAAGAATTTTTGTGTATTGCATTATATATTTTACAATTTGCTTGAATATGAAATTAAAACTTTTCCAGGCTTAAAATCATCTTCTTCTTACGTATTCATGTTTTGCTGGAGATCAGGATGACGCGGATGAAGTTACTTGGCAAACATACAAAGGACAGCTTACAGAGAAGCAGGAAAAAACACGTGATAAAATAATAAAAAGGACTGAGAAGGTTTTCATCTGTGTGACTTTTCTATTGGTGGATATCTAATTTGATAATGTTATTTCTCTCCTTGTGTGTTAGCTTACTTTGTCACTAGTTGCCTAACAATCTAAAGATTTATGGTTGACTATTATTTCTCTTTTAAAATATGTATTTTATTGCTTTCTCAGTTCATACTATCTAAACTTGTAACTCCTACTTTAGGTTTAATTTATCTCTTTAATTTGCCAGCATGTTATTTGGATGCAAGATTCCACTCTTGATAATATGGTTGACCACTATTCTTGCTTGACATTAGATAATAAGCTTTTGAGAAATTGACTTCCTACAAAGCGTATAATGTCTGCTGAATTTGAGTTACAGAATGGAATAAACTTTAGAGTTGATTGAAATGTTGAAAGACCAAGCAGAAAAACCTCTGAAAATGAATATTTTCCTTAGTTTATCCACTTGGGTAAGAGATTTACATTTTTACAAATTCACTTAATAGATTGCGGCAACTATGATAGACTGGGGAAGCTGTGCAGTGGCACCTACACAAAAGAGATACAGAGATGAATTTGGTATTGTTAAATTGAAGATGTTACAATAGCACAGACCCAGCCAAGTCATTAATTTTTTTTTTCTGCTTTTGCATAAAAGTTTATAGGAGTAAACAGCTCAGCATACAAGTTCCTTCTTCCTTCTGTTCCTCAAACAAGTCACCATCAGCTTTTAGCATGCTGGGAAGGCAGAGCTCTCTTTCAAACTCATTAGGCTTATCTGCTAGGGAATTTGTTATGGAGAACGATTGCTGTTGTGAGATTAGCATGATGTAGAACATTTTCTTCTCCCCAAGTTTGTTACTAGCCTCAAAAAACTAGAGCTGGCCTCTTGATCCCCTTTTTTAATGATAAGCCCTTCCAATGGATCCGTCTTTGTAAACATTTCAACCTTCATGTTAACTTGGGCAGCCATTTTTGTCCTTCTTATTCTGACATCATGCATTCTGCCTCTATCTCCCCCAGCCCTGTGCTCCCGCTTCTAGCTTTCTTTCTCTCTTTTTATCTATCTGTTTGGCATGTCTCTATGTAATGGTTTCTCTATCTGGTTATCATATCACATTGTTGGAGGTGCTTCTCTCATTAGATTGGTCTGGTTATCATATCACATTGTTGGAGGTGCTTCTCTCATTAGATTGGTTGACATGTATCATCTCCTCTGCATAGTTCATTAGAATCGCCACGGATGGAGCAGATTTGCCTCTGCATCTAATTATCAAAGATTCATAGATGAACAGTGAGTTACTCATTAGCATATTGAGAAGGCACAGATCAATGATTGTACAGTAGTTAAATATTATTGGAACTTCAATTGGTGGATACCACTGCTAATTGGTGGGTACCACTTCTAATTGGTAGTCTGGATAACATTGGATTATTTGTTTAATGTTACATAAATTCTTCTTCAGTGGTTGCTTACTAAATTGATCTCCTTTTCCTGATTTCGTTTTATCTTATTTCCTAACAAGCGAAATCTAAAAGATGAAGCTTTTGAATATTAATTGTTTTCTTTGCTTTGAAATTCTTTGCAGTCATTTAATTAGCATGTTCATGTAATTTTTCCGTCACTGAATCAAGCTTGTGACGTATTCTGCTCCCAATTTTAGTAAAGGCATTATCTGTTCTTCTTGATGTAGATTGCTCATATGAAGAAGGAAATAGGTGCTATCCGTGCTAAAGACATTGCTCAAGGTGGGTTGACACAAGGCCAACAAACTCAGATTGCTCGGAATGAACAAAGGATAGCACAGGTATGGTTTATGTGGATAGGAGTATGATTTGATTTATTCCCCTGCATATATGTATGTTGTTGTTACTCAAAAGACACATAAGTTTTCTTCATCTCAGCAAGCATATGAGTCTTTTAAATTTGACTTGTTATTCTTTTGCAATGTTCAATAGCTCACAGAAGAACTGGAAAACTTAGAGGAGACATTAAATGAAAGTATCCGGGAAAGTATTGGAGCACGTGCTGGAAAGATATCACATGGGAAGGGGAAAGGATTAACAGAAGATGATGAAGATTTTTTCAGGTAATATATGGTTTCTCTCTCTCTCTCTCTCTCTCTCTCTCTCTCTCTCTCTCTCTCTTATTGATGCCTGGCTTGCTTGCTCTCTGTTTCTGTGTGAAAACAACCTCAGAAGATTTGACAAATAGATTATGTTGTGGTTGCATCCCTTTGGGAAAAAGGTTTGAATCTTCATGATGATATCCAATTTCTTGAAGTGGTTTTACAGGATATGCATTAGATATGCATTAGACTTACCTTTAATAAGATAATAATTATGAACAGCAGGTGAATAGTTAACACTTGTATTTGTTTCTGATTGTTTAGTGATGATGATGAATTCTATGACCGGACAAAGAAGAAGCCTTCCAATAAAAGAGGTAGTGAAACACAAGCGGTTGAAACTGCTGGTACTCTTCTTGATAAGAGAGATGTGATGATGAAAGAATTAGAAGAAAAGAAGAATGAGCTTTCAACTGAGAAGAACAAAATTGCATCAGAAACTGCTGGTGAAACTGGAGCTGGAGATGCACTTGATGCCTACATGTCTGGGCTTTCATCTCAGCTAGGTGGAGGACACTGCTTCTTAAGAAATCCCGTGTTTTTTCATTCTTCTTCTCCTCTTTTTGATTTCTGATTTGTGCTATTGGTAGAAGGCTTTGTTCTATGCTTATTGCTGATTTTACATTTGTTGTCAGTCCTTGATAGAACTGTTCGACTTCAGAATGAATTGTCTGCCCTTCAGTCTGAGCTGGACAGAATCGTCTACTTGTTGAAGATAGCTGACCCAACAGGGGAAGCTGCTAAGAAAAGGGTGTCAAAC
Organism: Moringa oleifera; assembly: GCA_021397835.1. NCBI lineage: Eukaryota > Viridiplantae > Streptophyta > Magnoliopsida > Brassicales > Moringaceae > Moringa > Moringa oleifera. Next base: position 5,312,296 of record JAJFZO010000094.1, read on the forward strand.
ATGCAAAAACCAGAGCCTATCAAAACACCTGCTGCTGTCATCATGAAGCAGCCTGCTGCGAAGAAGCTACCTGCTGACAAGAAGCAAGCTGACATGGAACAAAAGAAGGGCAGTGAATCTGGGAAGGCAGTAGATATCCCCTTAAGCAAAGAGGGGGCTGTTGATACTTCTGTGGAATCAAGTCAGAAGCCAGAAGCTGAAAAGACCGTCCTTGATGCAGCTGAGGGTAAAACTACTGTGTATACAGTGACAAAACCCCAATGGCTTGGTGCTATAGAGGACAGAGAAGTGAAAGAGACCAAGGAAGAAGCAGAAGTTCGAAGTATGCATGAACCTGATGAATTTGTAGATTATAAAGATCGAAAAAAAATTCTTGGTAATGCTGATGCGCCAAATGCTACAAGAGATTCAGGGATTGAAAATGCTGCCCCTGGCCTTATTATTAGAAAACGGAAGCAAGCAGAGGAACCTGAAAGCAATGAAAATGGAGCCCATGATAAATCAACTTTCACTTCTGGAGCTGAACTCAAGGCACAGGATGCAGTTGCATTGTTGCTGAAACATTCGAGAGGGCGTCATATAGAAGATGATGAAGGAAATTATGAAAGCAAAGAAATTGGCAGAAAACAAAACAGTAAGGAGAACAAGAAGCCAAAAAGAGTGCTTGGACCCGAGAGACCTTCATTTCTCGATAACAACATGGATTATGAATCATGGGTGCCTCCCGAAGGTAAGCTCAATTATATTCATAAATCTTGTATTCTGGCAGATTGTACTGTGTTTTAGTCATTGACCATAGCACAAGTATACGTTTTGGTATCTCTACTTAATGTTCTGGAACTTCATGTTTCATGTAGGACAATCAGGTGATGGCCGAACATCTCTGAATGACCGCTATGGTTACTGATTTTACATGCTTGTGGTTCACAATTTCTAGAACCATACCTTACTCATACAAGAAACCAGCCTTGAAGAGGCCACCTTTTTAAAGCAAGAAGCATTGTTGAAGAGGCCTTCCTTACCTTATTAAAGGAACAGAAATGTGGCTGAAAATGGGCATTACCCTTGGAGAGACCATCGTCCTAAAAAGGATCAGAAAATGTAGCTGAAAATGAACATTTGCAGATCTACCAGAAAATGCAGCATCCCCATGCAGTATTGGAAGCTATTTATTAAGTTAAAACTGCAAAATCTAGGTTGGAGATGTCTAAGGGACTGATCCGATGGAAAATTTTGGTGAGGAGGCATCAAGAATTTGCAAGTGTGAGAATTTATCCAATGTAAAGCACTTGTATACAATAATGCACAGTATTTAAGAGCTGAAACTTTTGCCTAAAACTTTTTATTAGCAGTTAGATGTTTTAAGGCATTTGCATACTCAGATCCTGTCAGCCTTTGAGCCTGTAGCTCAACCAATCTTTACGTTCGCATGCCAAAACTCAAAAAGCCATGAAAATGTTTCGCCTGATTAGTTCTACATATTGGGAAGATTCTTGCATTATGTTGTTCTGCAATATTGGAATACATTGTCTGAATTAATTGTTATTGATAATTACCCATGCTATCTCAGATCCATCAACCCTAAAGCCATGTCAGATGTTACATATCTAAGCAAGCAGCTGCCGAAAGCAAATTCTGTCTTCTTTTCTTTGTCTACAATTACACTGCCATTTCTCTCCGTTCTTTAACAGTTTTAGCACTAATGCTAACAGTCATCATGTTAGAATATCAATTACATGCCTAATTTAAGCACCAAAGATGTCATTGAAAGGGAAAATGGCTACTTGGAAGCCTAAACAGCTTGCAGCCTCTTCAGAAAAACAACATTGGCAGACTCTTCAGAAAAACAACATAGGCAGATTACATAATATTTTGCGTATGTCAGCAAACGAGAAATTGTTAAAAAAAGCTCCTGACTATAACCAAAGGTCTCAGTTAGCATCCAACATTTGAGTTCTTAGACTTCGCTCTCTTAAACTGCTTAATTCTTACTTCACTAGAGTCAGGTCATGGTTGGCTTCTCATTCTCCATACCTTATCTCTGATAATAACTCAGTTGATAGGTTACATTAGGCATGTGTTAGATGACACAGCACAGATGAGTAAAGATTGATACTGAATTCAGATCATATCAAATGTTCATAAACCAACTTGGAACTCCTGCAAATATTCCTAGAACATATGAACACGTTGGCACCTATACAAAAATTCACCAAATCCAAGTTCTTATGTACAGAAGCCATCACGATATCATCATCATCATTTCAATTTGATTACTCCAGTTCATGGCATTACAGTAAGATCCTTTACATATGAGCTAAAAGATCCACATCTCGCACAATCCTTATCCTTTTCGCCTCGAGCTGCAGAAGTACCAGGTGAATTGAAGAATACTCAGAAAGTCAGTGAATCAATAAACTTGCTACAAGAGGGTTTCTCAACCATATATGTGTGACTCCTTTACAAAAACAGTGGGCCAAGAGGAAGTGATTCCTATATTGCTGTAGGAAAGAGACTTGCACATGTGAGCAACCTGCTATGAGTCTTCTGCACTCTGTTTTCTTGATCACCAACAAGATTTACCCCTTGATTCAAATCAATTGGGAATCCTTGGTATGAATCAGCAATCACACTATATAGTGCAGACATTCGTACTTCTCAACTAGTGATTGACATATGAGCTCAACGAAAGCTTCTGCCCAGTATATTCTGTGAAGCTAAACTTAATATTGGCTGTACAGCGACGCCTAACATTCGGACCTGCCCACCAAACAAGGAGATGCCATATGGGGACTGCTTGATGTTTTGGGGTATCTTATAAACAGGCATAGTGCATCAACTCCCTATCACTCTCCCTACATTCCAGATTTTCCCTGGTGTATAATCAATCGCCTGCAGGACAGAGCAGTCAGCGAAAACACCAGAGAGTGTGAGGGCTCTCAGCAACCAATGGCATTAAATCAGATCAATTAAAGAAATAGGTTGACTCTAACACATCTCTTAAATCGAAGTCCCCCCGTTCTGGTAAGGGTGGAAATGACAATGTAGGGAAAGACTGCTGGAAGCTCTCCAATAACTGCACACAGAGACAGATTTTAGTCATAGCCTGCATGAGACAATAAGCAAAACCACCCAAATTTCATAAGAATCTTGATTTGGGTATTCAAGAAAGCATTAAATCATATTCTGAACTTTGAATTTGAAAACGAAGTGACCCTTTTCCCCTCCAAAATCACTAATTCCAGGACATATCCCACATCAACTGTTTCTTGCTTCCATAAGCATGAAGATAAATGAAGGACAAGTTCTTGAAACTACATAGAAAGCAATGGTCCAAGGATCAGCAACATCACTTATCAAAACCATTACTCCATTCATACTATACAAATTATTTTTCTGTTCTGCTTGAAAGAATATTATTTTCACTTCCCAACTCAAAGCATACACAAACTAACTACAGTGATAGAAAAACCTGCACAGTAGTTCATCAGTTAATAGCTGATATCCCAAATGTTTCCACATCTTCACTAGCACAAATTTGGTAACGATCTTAGCTATGCTATTGGTTCTTATCTAACTGGTTACGAGCATTTCGAGGGTAAAGATACTTACATTCTCCAATATTGGTTTTTCATAGAGTTCAACAAACTTTTCTCTAAGTATTCTGTTCATTTCATCCACATCACATGCATGTGTCCAGTATGAATCATGGACTCCTGCAACCATATACAAAGATAAGATAACCAAAACAAAATTCAGAATCAGCTAGCAAAATAAAAGCAATACTAGCAACAACCAACCAGCAAAATTTAGCCCTGCCATTTTGCAGGCAACTGCAGTCATCATCATATGAGAACCATCAAGAGAGTGGACAAAATTTGGTGGAAAAGCTGTTCTCTGCCGCTTGACCATGACCTATGACAGAAAAGAACTTCAAGCGTCAGGCACGGAATCCCGACAAATTAAGTTTATCTTTCAACATTTTTCTTATCAGAAAGTTTATCTTCCAACATGATCTGTAAAACCGGTGAAACTACAAGCTAGAAAAGCTAGAAAAAAGATTACTTTTTTATTTCTTGTGGTTGGGTAATAGTCAAGTAAATGAAGTTGACCTAAGTTCTACTCCATTGTAATTTGTAAGGATCAGAGAAAATGGAAATGTCCTTAAGCTATATCAGAGTGAATAGCTGAGTAAGACACTAAAATCTAGGGCAAACCATTTCAAGTCACAAGCAGAAAGACAGGTAGGAATACCTTTTCAGTATCACACTGCAGTGTTAAAACCTGAAGAGAAGTTCTTATCTGCATCCATTCAATGGAAAGAAATGTTCTTAGTCATCATAAAAGAGATACTAAATCCGAGATATTTATACTTCAGCAAATTCTGAAGAAACTCACAAGATGCCTTCCTAATTTTCGGTACGGTTGCACGACAGGAAGACCTAGTGGGGTTGTCCATTGAACAGGCTGATTTTCTGATGCAATAATCTGTTCATGTTCACAATTTACAAAATCATACAGTAAACAAGAACTCCAAAAACATAATTGAAAGGGAAAAATGGGAACCAAAAGGTATAAATACTTTTGCACAGTCACCAAGCCAGCTCATGATGCCGCGTGCCGCTTGAAACATCTCACCCAAGGCAGTTAAGGTTGTCTGCTCAAGCAATGAAACAAAATATTTTCATTAAAATAAAACCTTAACACACGAAAATGCACAAAAACACATGAATTGATGCAAGCAACACTAGTTTTATGAATTGAAACCAAAGTTGAGTAGTTTAGTCACCCAATATTCACCTTTGCAGCATAACAAGAAGCACCGAAAAGCTCTGTTTCATCCACCATAAGACCACGTTCCTTCAGCCTCCTCTTAATTTGATCCCGGGCACCAATGTAAGTTACACCATACACTGATGTCATCACTGTCTGCTTCACCAGTTTTCTATCAACCTATAGGATTTTTCCAACCATCAGAAGTTCAGAACTGAGAAATCAGTTGACATCCATTATTTTGTCCCCCTCATAACGTAACAGAAACTATGCAGTCTACACATCTTCAGTTTTAAATGGAGAGAAAAATATGATCCACTGACCAATTTAATCATCTAACATCATACATTCATGTGAAAGGCTTCTGGTTCAAGTGGCTGTTTAACGTTATCTCCCAAATGAACCAAATGAGCTATTTTAGCTGTAATGGGTATTCCAGGTTTGGGTTCTCCACCATTAAGTCAAAGAGGGAAAAATGAATACAGATATATCACAAGGTTCTTTTCTACTCAAAACATAAAAACATCAAGGACAACCTGATTAATCAATATCCTTGCACGCAATGCATCAGGGTAATCTGCAGGATCCTTTTGTGCGTCTTCTCGAATGATCTCAAGTACTCTGCATCCTCAACATGTTATAATTCTATTATTATTATCTCGCCTCCAGACTCATTCACAATCACAACTACTTGGTGTAAAAAGAACAAAATTGTATCCCATGGAAGTATGAGGTTCAGATTGCACCAAAAGCAAAACAGTTTACCTAGCAGCTATTCCGGAGTAAACATCAGCAGGCTTCTCACCTGCAACTAGATTGACAGCGGCTGCACCTAACTGGTAAGAAAAGTTTCAGAAGAACAAATTATAAGCAGCAGCAAACAATCAACTAGCCACTTTCAAAATGAAGATAATGCCACTACCTTATCTCTTCCCAGTGCAGCATAATGTTGCAAACCATTGCAGGAACCATCCTATAGAAACCAGTAAGGGGGGAGTGAGGAGGGAAAGGTATACTCAGCAGTAGAAATGAACAAAATGAAAGAGACGAGAGACTTTGCGATGCTACAACAATCACAAGGAGAAGTCAATAGCATATAGAGAAAACATATGTGCGGCTGCACCTCCAAATGGCCGTTCCCTCTCTCTAGCGCTCCATAACTTTTTCTTTTTCTTTTTCTTTTTTTCATTTTCTTCCCTTTTCCCTTGGTTGTGATCTTTAAAATGAGAAAAGCCCATTTTCCAGCAGCTTGCCAATTAAATGCTTTACAAAATTCCCTCAAAAAATCTGTCCATAAAACCATATTCCTTTTTTCCCTTCTTTTTTTATCCTTTAACATTTGAAACTAACAAGAGCTACTTAATGTAACATCATACACCAAATAATGAAGACAAAAGCATTTCGTAGAATACATAAGCTCAGTCCAGTGACGTTTCCAAGAAAATACCTACTTAGAGCTGCCAATAGGTTTCCTGATTGGAAGTAAGGTAGGTTTGATGAGAGATAAAATGGCGATCTTTGCCATAAGAATAGAGAAAAAACTATTTGACTTTGAAGGAGGAGGGGTCGATGCTTGGCGGATTACTAAACAAGGAAAAGGAAGAAGGGCTTCGTTGTATTTGAGTAGTGATGACTGGAGGTGGCTGTGTATCTATGTGAATAGCTTGGTGGTGGCGATGAGCAAAAGGGAATGTGTAAGGAAAAGGAGAGAAGGCACTAGGCTACTAATGGCGGCGTATAGCTTGAACGGAAGTAAAGCGTTCTTAGTCTGTCAGTGTTTGATAAGGGGAAAATGAGATCAATATATATGCCCCAAGGTGGTGATGGTAATAGCTTCAGGTGGTGGAGGACGGTGCTAGGTTATCTGAGAGAAAGGGCCAAAGGAGGGGAAAGAAGGCAATTGGAAAAAGGGGAATGTAGTATTAACATCCGTGCGATGGTTCTGGGTGGTCGAGAAAAGCAAGCAAGCTAAATGGGTATCAGAGAGTGGGCCCAATATGGGTGTGGGAGGAGGGTAGAGGCAATGAAAAAGTTTGGACAAGATGACAGAATGAATTTGAGGAGCCAAACGTGGAAAAAGTGGTGTTCAACGGTGAAAACATTGGGGAAGTACAGGGATTAGGGCTTGGAGTGGAGTGTTAGACGAAGAAGGTGAGCGGGACAAGCCGTGAGGAGTCAAGGTTGGGCAGGTCAAGGTTCACGTCTATCGAGCGACCCAAAACCAATAGCAAGAACTTGGGCCCAAATGCGGACAAAACTATAGCGAGCGTGGAGGATGGAGGGACGGGTTGCAAATGAGGAAACTTGGGCTGGACTCACCAAGTTGATAGAAGTTATGAGTTGACAAGGCCAACAAGTAGTCGTCTAACGCCCGAGGAAATGAGCTTGTCATACAGGTTGGCCAGATCCAACCAATCAGGTTCTAATAGGTCGCGATGGGTCAGGTCTGTAGATCACAGATCTGCCCTATAAATTATAAGGTAATTGTGGGAGAGAGCGACAAGTTCAATGTGCCATTCATCATAAGAGATGAGCGGAGTAGCCACAGAGACAGGCGAATCGAAGCATGTGATGATGCAAGCCCAACATCGATGAATAGTGCTGAGCTAATCACAAAGAGGGGCGTGTTGAGACAAGAAACAGGTCGGCAGGGTACAAGAGCTTATATTGAAAGGAGTGGCGTGGAGCCATGGAAGGTAAAAGGAACAATTACTAGGTAAGAGTCAAACGTGGAGGGGAGGGAAAAGACGGAAATGGTAGTTTCTCCTCTAGCTATATGCAGTGAAGATTTTTAGGGGTCGAAGGAGGATCATGATGAGCAAGGATATAAAGGGGCAGTGATCAAAATGGAGGGCGAGATTTCTGGTAAGAAAGCTGATGATCTACTGAGGGAGACAGCGGAATGACAAAGAGAAGCCTCAATAAGGATTGTTAGGAATTTATCCACTTTTTATAGGCTAATGGGGGTTTCTTTTAAAGGAATGGAAAAGAAGGCGTTAGCATTTTTTGCGAAGGTGGAGAGGAGGCAAGCATAGCAGATAAGTAAAGAGAAGTCAAGCAGCAAGAGGAAAAATAGTAGGGATATAAATTGAGAGCTTAGGAGGTTAGAATGTGGGCTTAACTATGACAAGTCTGTGAAAGGGAAGGACAAAATTGGTGGAGTCATAGCTAGTCTGGGTTATTCTCACAGTGATGGTTGTTAAGATCTTATCTTGGAATGTGAGAGAGACTAGCAGTAGGGAGAAGATGAGCATTATTATGCAGTCAATTGGAAGACGAAAAATTGATCTAGTGTGTTTCCAAGAAACCAAGATGGGTGAGATGAATGCAAGGATAGTCAAATCTTTATGGAATGGAAAGAATGTGGAATGGAAACCAAAGGATGCATAATGAACTTCAGGAGGGTTTCTGGTGCCCTCGAATGAGAAATTAGGGAGGCTGAAAGATTTTTGGGAAGGTGAGATGACTTTTTCTTGGATATTTAAAATGGAAGGGAGAGGTGTAGATTGGGTAGTTACAATTATGAGGAAAGAAAGAAGTTGTGGGAGGAGATAAGAGAGGTACACAGAAGGCTTGAAGGAATGCCATGGGTAATCGAGGGTATTTTGATGAAGTTATGTCTTCTCATGAAAAGTTAGAGGCAAGAAATGGGGTAGATAATTCTGGAGAGTTCAAGGAGGTAACCTCAGATGCTAGGCTTCAAGATCTGCCACGAGAGCTGTTACACTTGGTCCAATATGAGAGAAATCTCTCTATGGCTAGATTGATTAGGTTCCTTGTGTCCAATAGTTGAAAGAAATTGTTTTTGTGCATGCAGCACATGTGGTTATGTAGACTAGTGTCAAATCACAGTCTTATTGTTTTAGTGATGGATGCCATGAGGTGGGGACCGTGTCTATTTAGATTTAAAAACATGTGGTTAAGTGTTAAAGGCTTTAAAGAAATACTTAAGGAGTGGTGGAAGAACGAGGAAGCAGAAAGTAATGCTAGTTATTACATTGCTAAAAAACTAAAGAAGGTTGAGAATGAGGTAAAAAAAAAATGGAGCAAGAAGCAATTTGGGAATGTGGGATAGAGGAAGGTGTCGTTGTGGAATGAGCTACAGAGGATTGATAATATCATGATGGGGGGAGTAAATCACAAGGAATAAAGACAAACAAATAGGAGATTAAGAGTGAGCTGGTGCAATCATTGAAGTTGGAAGAAGTCTCATGGAGACAAAATGAAAAGCATTACGGCTGAAAGAGAGGGACATAAATACAGCATTCTTCCATAAAACTGCTAATGGCCATAAAAGGGGGAATTTTCATTAGTAAGATGTTTATTGATGGTACTCACTGGTTTAGGAGAGGGAGCTTAAGGAAGAGGTGAGCAATTTTTACAAGAAATTGTACTAAGAAAATGAAAAATGGCACCCAAAACTAAAGGGCTGAGTTTTAAAACAATCAGAAGGAAGTAGAAGGAGCGTATTGAAATGCAATTTGGGGAGGAAGAGGTGTGGAATGCTTTAAAAGAATGTGATGGTGATGAGGCACAGAGACATGACAGTTTCACGATGGCCTTTCTAAAATCCAATTGGGAGGGGATGAAGGGTGACCATGAGGTTGTTCGGCGACTTTTATGAGAATGAGAAATTTGTGAAATCATTAAACGCCACCTTTTCAGTATTGATACCAAAAAGGTATGGGGGTAAAATACTAATGAATATAGACCGATCAGCTTGGTAGGATGTGTCTAAAAATTGATTTCAAAGGTGCTGGCCAAAAGGCTAAAAGGTAATGGAACAAGTGGTTAACGTGAACCAGAATGCATTTGTGAAGGGTAGATAAATTTTGGATGCCATTTTGATTACAAACAAGGTGGTGGATAGTCAAAAAAGATCGGGGAAAAGTGGGGTTGTGTGAAAATTGGACATGAAGAAAGCTTATGACGATGTCTCGTGAAAGTTTCTTATGGATATCCTAAAAAAGGTGGGCTGTGACAGTAAGTGGAATAATTGGATCTTTTTGGTCTATATGCAGTGACGGTTAATGGAAGCCCATCGAAGTTTTTTCATGCGTCCAGGGGTCTAAGGCAAGCGGACCCTCTGTCACCGTTATTATTTTTGTTGGTGATGGAAGTTCTAGATGGACTACTTACAAGGACAAAAGAAAGAAGACTGCTAGAAGGGTTTACTATTGGAGGAAGAGAGAATGAAGTGGAGGTAACTCACATACTATTTATAGATGACACTATAATATTTTGCAGTGCTAAAGTGGAAGAGTTGACTAACCTTAAAAGTATATTGCTGATCTTTGAGGCATCATCAAGGCTGAAAATTAATTTGAGGAAGTCTGAGTTGACAGTGGTGGGGACAGTGAAAAATGTAAGAGTGTTGGTCGATGTTACACGTTGTAAGGTAGCCAGTTTTTCGTAGAAATATCTAGGTCTCCCCCTTGCTACTAGATGTTTAGACAAGTCCATATGGAAAGGAGTTGTGGAAAGATTCGAAAGGAAGCTAAGTGGGTGCAAAAACAAAATTTGTCAAAGGCTAGGAGGCTAACTCTCATAAAAAGTACAGTCCAACTCACTGGTGTACTTCATGTTGTTGTTTTCAATGCCAAAAGTGATTGTTCGCAAGCTAGAAGCGGTTCAAAGGAATTTTCTATGGGGTAATAGTGGAAAGTCTCATAGGTATCATTTGGTGAAATGGGAGGTCATGTCCGAACCCATCGCTTTGGGATGGCTTAGAGTGAAATTTTTTTTCCTTATTTAACCAAGCATTACTATAAGTAGTTGTGGAGGCATATGGCAGAAAAGGAAGGATTGTGAAGGAGCATTGTGGGTGCAAGTACAGGGAAATGTAATGGAGATGGATAAAGAAGATGGGGAAAGGAACATATGGTTCTTGCCTATAAAAAGCAGTAAGGAAGGAATGGAGAAAATATAAGGCCAGATACAGTTTAAAGCTGGAAATGGTAAGTCGATTAAGTTCTGGCATGACTGCTAGTGTGAGGAGGTTCCTTTGAGGGAGGTTTTCCCTGCAGTTTACTCCCTTGGGAGTAATAAAGATGCATGGGCCTACAAGTGCTGGGAAAATGGAGAAGAAGGGCCTGGTTTGTGCAGCTTCGCAAGAATCTTCAAGACTGGAAGGTAGGCCAAGTAGACGAGTTGTACAATAAGATCCAGAGTATAAAGCTAGAAAGCAGTGTGCAAGACAATGTGGTGTGGAAGTTGGGCAATGGGGACAGAAAATACTTTACAGTGAGGTCTTATTTTATGGGGCTATGTAACTGGAATGAGTGCACTGAATTTCCTTGGAAACAAGTGTGGAAAACCAGGGTGCCTCCCAAGGTAGCTTTTTTCACTTGGGAGGCAGTAAGGAAAAAAATTCTGACAGTTGATAACTTAAGGAGAAGGGGAAAGATTCTAGTTAATAGATGCTTTTTGTGTAAAGGAACAGACTGTTTTTCATCTTGGGCTGGGGTGTAAATGAACTGCAGAGTTGTGGGCATTGGTTCTAAGGACCCTGGGCTCAGCAGGAGTGAGTTCAGTGGAGGCAAAAATAACAGCTTGGACAGGACAAGGGATGGTGGGTCAAAAGAGGGAAGTGATAAGGATGGTACCTCGTTTAATTTTCTGGAGCGTTTGGCATGAGAGAAACAGAAGGGCTTTTGATAATTGTGAAACTTCGATCAATGTTTTTAGGATTCTTGGGTGGGGATGTTAAAACTATGAGAATCGGGGGATATTTTTGTAAATGAGGAAGATTTACTTGCGTTCATAGAATTACTAACCTCAAAAAACTAACTAATTATGTAAAGGGTTGCACCCCCTTGGTGCATGGTATATAACATAATTCTTTGTTTCTACTCAAAAAAAAATAAAAAATAAAAGAACATACCTGATGAACAGGAATATGAGAAATAAATGTCTCTGGAGAAGAGCTCCTCAAAGCTTCAGTAAGATTAATGCACACAGCCAAGCACTGAAATGGATCTTCTGCCTTTAACCACCATCGCCTTCCCTCTAGTGGTCTGTCTGCGGAATCAAATATATCATCCAGGTGATTCTCAGTGAAAGCTAATCTTCCCTCATAAGACAATTTGTCTACACCACCAGCATATAGATTTGCTAAGTGTATCTTCAGCCAACGTAAGCCTGACTTTCCTAGACGGCGTCCCTCTGCAAATTCCAGAACACCCCGACAGAGATCTGAGCCAAGATGATTCAAATATGGGTGCATGGGGTATGCACGTCCTCGAAAGTCGAGATTGTGTGGGTAATAAAAACCTTCTTCATCTTTCATTTTCTGCGCCACCTGCTCACCACTTATATTGGTTACGATGAATCTTATTTGAAAAAAAGGATTCACTTACTGTCATCATGAAGGGATATAGATCTTACAGCAAGTTTAAGTTCTATATCACAACGCTGAGAATGTCTCTCCCGGTTTTCCTTTTTCACAGATCTAATTTTCCACTTCCACTTCCTTAGCAGTGCTTCATCTTCAGTATCTGGCCTTTCAGGCAAAGGAACCTGCAGTTTAGGAGTTCACAAATCAACCCAACTTAATACAGTACAAAGTTGAATTGAACATTTTTTCTTTCTTCACAATCCAATTACTTTGAACATCAATACAAGAAAAACTACAAAGACGTAAATACAAACAAATCTACGAAGTAACTCACGTCATTGCGATCCACCAGGTCTCCAAGACGACCTCCACTAGCCCATATTCTGTCTACAATGCTAAGGACCCTCTTGTTTATCCTCCATTTAGTAGCTCCAAGCGTATCCAGGGCCTGGGAAGGTTATTTGAAACACTGTTTAGCATTCTTGATAAAGACAGTCAAAGAAGAGCTGAATCCTGTGTAAAGAAATCTCAGTTCATATAGTTGATAACTCATTTGCTCATGATAAAGTACCACAGAGGGTTCAGATCAAACAATATACACTAGAAACTGCTATTAACAAGTCTTTTTTTGCTCCAAACCTGAAAGACTGGGTCTAGTTGCTTCCTAGGGGCCCTCTTAACTGCTTCTCGTTGTTGTTTAGCTCCATGTGTGCGCATGACATAAGATGGCAAGAACAAGTGTGCTCCTTTGTCGTAACTACAAGAGTAATACGAGAAGAAAAACCCGTTTCGGTAAATAAAGGCAAATCATGCAACCAGCAGCAAGTAATCTGGCAAGCTGTTCGCATAAGCATCTAAAGAACACATTGAGTTCCGGAAAAGCTATGTCTATCTTTGTACCTAGTGATTAGTAAGATAAGTCCCAGACTAAGTATCTGATTTCCAATTTCTGTCTTTCAATGTAGTAATTATCTTAGTTCTGGCTGCAATTTCATGAAAATCCATTTCACTTATAGTGAAGTTAGACCAGTCCTTAAACAAGAGAAACATCTAAAAAAAAAAATTTCTTCAGGAATTACATAAATCAATCCCAAACCAGCTAGAGCGACAGGTATTTATGTGCTTTCCATGAGTTGCTAAATGTTGGAATAGAAAAAAAAAAAAGACCCTCACTTAGAAATGTAAATAGAAAACAAGTAAATGGTTTTGTTTTGTTTTACTTTTAATGACAAATAACATATTTATTTTAAACAAATTTCCAAAAAGAAATAAGCAGCAAAGTACAAAATTTCCACTTCATTGCCTTCGTTTTTCATACATATGATTCTTACCTTTCACAGTAATTAAAAAATAATCGCATTCCAGGGGACCATTCTTTGGCGGATCACTCAAGGTCTTGGGCTCCCATGCACAAGGTTATGAGTTCAAATCTTAAAAATAATTGAAAATTGTCGTAATAATAATGAAATACTAATCAAGTATGTTGATTGATGATAAGCTGCTTGCATTTTTCCAATCAAAACAGAAACTTCAATCAAATTGAAATTTCACTACTAAACTTAGAGAAAAATAACCTAAGGATTTTATAAAATCTTGATATTTTGTTGGGTGAAATGATCATTTAGCTTTTAAATAAAATGCTGAACTCTTTTGCAATTTGCACAAGTCTGTGGTCTGGCAAAGTCAGATGGTTTTACCAGTTTTTTATCAAAACTTACCATTGGGATGGGATGGACCTATCACGAACAAACATCAACATGAGATGGGCCAGTCTTCCCTAGTTCACCAGTTCAACTGGCCAATCTGATCCAAGGTTCAAAACTATGGCATGGAGTCACCTATACCAACACTCCATGTCAATGAGACCATGAGTAGGTTACACCCTTTTCTAAAAACTTATTTCCTTTTTTTCTTTTATGATTATGGTTTTTGAGAAACAATGTATGCCTTCCCATGAACCATAGACTTCAGTGCTACTACTATGAAAGCTTAAACAGTACCAAAATTATTCAATTGCCATAAGTTGTCGATAATTTCATCCTTTATATATTTGTTAAACACCATCTACATAGAAGTTCACTGCACGTACCCCACATCAATTTCTTTAAGATAATTTAAAGAGGATACACCAAAATATAGTCATTACCAGCATAATCACCTTTTTTTTTTTGGTAGTAAAATTAAGCACCCACAGTTTCCTAGTGGCAGTTTAATAAACAGTACAAATTCCACATGCACACAGACTCCTATTCCAAACTCATAATCAGTTATATTTAAGGAAGTAATCAGGTTATATATAACAAAAGCAGGGGCTTATGCTACTCATATTTAACTAGCTGAATTGGTGAACCTAACATGTATTCTCGTTGGAATTTGGAGCCTAAATCCAGTGCAATGATCAAAAGCAAATCATACCCTGTCCACTTGACTGGGGGCACCAACATTGGCATATAAGGAATCACCATGTGCCTTGCCTGTGTAAAGAAACAACAAAATTTACTATTCCTTATTCATGAAAAAAGAAAGTCAGTAACACATAAAACTTCAAAAAGTGACTCAAGGTAGCACCCTGTCTCCCACCTAAATGAAATTTGTACATATTTATCCAAGCCATTGCATTCCAATGACGTGGAGACTAGCTTATCAATTTTCCACCAAGAAACGACAAACGAACGATAGACATACAGTCCTAACATCTCAAGAAGTTGAAAGATATAATCTTTTTTAATAGGATCAAACATGATAACATGACACGATTCACTCACAGTTTTATCTAGGCCTTTGAGAACCAAAGGATCACATTGGATCACACCATATCTTCTGCTGGTCTTCCTGTTGAGAGAAAAACCAAGAACATCGGCTTGAAGTGATAAAGGGCAGTAGAAAATTAGCACAAGAAAAAGACAGAAGCGAAAAGAATCCTCACTGATGTTCTTTCACAGAAGTTCTGAACGTATGTACAAATGCAGGTCGGATGTCCGGTGGATCAGCTACATGATCTGGAGGAGGCTGTATATAAGCTGTTTGCAACAATAATTCAATAACTCGGCTTCCAATCTGGAAAATGCAAGAGTGGATATCAAAATTTCTTTTTAAGGCATATAACTAAGAATTACAAACTTTCATTGGAGACTAGCAGACATCACACAAACCCTAGCCTTAATATCTTGACCCCACGATTTCGAATCATCCTGTCCTTTCACAATCTGCCTCACTGCTGGCAGCTTTTGTTTCTTTATCAAGTTGGCAACTCTTTTTCGTAATTTCTCCTGTTCTGTCATTGCTGCATCAGATTCACCTTCTTTCCCTTCCTTATTTTTATCTACCTCCTTCTTCTTCGTTTTCTCCAAGAACTTGTGTATTCTGACCTGACCCATTGAAAAATATATCGATTGATTGATACAGCTCCATATAAATTAAGGGGAAAAAAAAAAAGCGAAGGATCACAAAGTGAGAGGGTAATAGGGTAGATTCCTATCTCATTACATCCAACACCAGTCCCTCTCTGACCTCCTCTCAAAGAAAGAATCATGAAAAAGAATGATTAAACCAACTGCTTTATATAGCGCCGGTGGAGATCGGACAACAAAAATATAGGCAAAATCAAGCAAGGAAGAGGAAATAAATTTCAACCAACTTGCAATTCCATGATTCTGAAACTAGAAATATTTAACAAGCCATAGGGAAGGGCACACAAATTATGAGCAACCGGTAGAAACTTGTAGAACAAAAAGGTTACAGGATTCAGAAATAAGCTTGCAGTCAAATATACCTTCCAATTGAAACTGCAGTGACATGGAGTATAAATTATGCTAACAAAACATATATCCACAATGAAGAAAGCATGCAACCTTGGCATCTCAAACCAATGCTCCACTTCAATGATGTTGAAACACATTATCTTAGTCGGAATGGCTATCAAAAAAGTAAAATAGACTACCCATAATCACTGATTAATATTTCTTTAGACATCAGCAATAAGAATACCATTACAACAAAAATCTGATATGAACACTTTTTTCATGCCGTTGATCTACAATTATGATTGGCATCAGTGTTGCAAAAATCACCTTTTTGTGATGAATAGCAATAATTTAATTCATTCGGTTAAATAACATTTTAACAACAGTAGACAAAGTGGATTCATGAAATTAGAGTAGAGGCTCCCATATTGTCAACATTGCCTTCAAATCTAATTTTATAGAACAAAATGCTTAATTAATTCAGAAGTAAGACTTCTACCTCTCATTTAAGTTCATCATTTCTTGATTCTTGCACTCTCTTCAGTTATATCACTAAGATAGCATGTTTACCTTCATCATGCATATAATATAACTTATTATAAACATCACATATGAAAATTCTAAGCCCAAAATGTCACGATGGCTAGAAGAGATGAAACGTATAGCTTTCTATCGCTTGAAACAAGAAAATGACAAAGTCGGGTTCGAATGAAAACCATGGAAAAAGTAAACAAAGATTTGGAGTAAAAAAAGTAAAAAAATATATAAATATCACCAACCTCCTGCTCAATCGCATCCCCTATAATGCAAGCAGCCTGCACAACCCTGGTACAGCCATGCTCTCCACCTGTCATCAACAGGCTCATCAACTTATGCATTGTGATAACTGCCATCATATCCGCTGGTAACTGAACGATAAATGGTGCATAGGATGCTTTACTCTTCCCTAACCTACACAATTCCTGCTCCTTATTAATAGCATCACATAAAGGCTCAAACCAACCAAGAAACAAAGACTTCATGTAAGGCAAATTTGGTGCCAGTTTCTGCTCACACATATCCATTAAAAGCTCCCTATATTCCTTGACAGCCTGTTCCCATGCCTTAGTCTCGATCTTAATTTGCCTCCTTCTAAGTGCCTTATACTTCCCTTGACCCATTCCCCTAGCTACTCGGAGAAGGCTCTGCCGGGCGTAAACCTTCTCTTTCTTCTCTTCCTTTTTCAGTTCTTCCAACAACTCCTGTATCTCCTCACCGATAGAGACATCTTCCTCAACATCTGTGGAGGAAACCGCCTCAGCCAAGCTGACATACCGTCTTGGACAAAAGCCACTGCAACCAATCTCGTTCTTCAAGAACCGAAAACTCGGCTGACCAAAATAATCCTCATGTGTTGAGACCTCTCCACTTCTAGGAAAACCCATTTCCTGAAGCCCTGATCTCGAGCAAGAACCGACCTCGAAAGGCCGTAACTTGGACTTCTCTGGGAAAATGTAATCCTGGTGAAGTCCCAGAAAGCTGTAAGTGCGCGAAAAGTACGGGGAATGGAGAGAAGACCTAGCGGAGGATCTTGAAAGGGCCTGCTTGGCTATGTTTCTCCACATAGCTGTGGATACCCCCAGTGTGTTTTGGCAGTGGATTGCCGACTTACCAACTGGAATCAAGTTACAAGCAGAGAATATAGTGGTTTCACTAATGGACATCAAATCAACACAAATTTTTTAGTGAAATTAACGGTATAATTAAGTGGAAAAGGAAAGAAGTTGATATCAAAGAAAATGGACCTCCGGAGAAGTTTGCTGAAAGAAACAGTATACATAGAGAAAGCAGAAGGAGAAAAATGCTGCTCTGTGTATTTGTTAGGTAGCAGCCGCCTTAAACCCTTCTTGAGGCTTTCTGCCTTAAACCCTTCATGAAGCTTTCTTAAATCCTTTTCTCAGGACTTTGTGTCGCATCTGTTTGCTTCTTTTTCATTTTGCCCTGCATCAAGGGAAATTGGGGTTTCTCCAGTTTTTCAATCATTTGGGTTTTAGACTTCAATTTGATCTGGGCCGCAATATGCCAGTTAAAAATGACGCTCACTGTTCTGAACAAAATGGAACTTTTGAAGTTGCTCAACTTCCAATATAATGAATTGTATAAAAATGGCAAATTAATTTGAATCTGTTAAAAATGGCTAGTATATCTTTTGAATTGCACATATCAAGCTTCTTTGCTAAATATATAATTAAATTATGTATTAACACATAATAAAACAATAAATAAGTATGCTTGGTGTTAATTATATTTTATGTGAAAATGAACCATTGGTTCATCTGATTTTTTGTTATTTTTTAAAATTATAATTATTATTTTTATAATTTATTATGTTGATGAAAAAATATATGAATAAACAAGTAAGCTTTCATTTAATGTTTAATTTATGCTATCACCAAAGAAGAATGCTGGAAAAACCTTTCAAAACAAACGAATAAACATATGGGAAATAATCTTTCATAGATATGTAGTTTATGAAAAACCAAACATAAGATGAGATTAGCAGAAAAAATATCATTTGAAAATAAAATTAATTGGGAGTCTTACTTGTTTTGCTCATAAACAGTTTCTTCTCTTTTTTCTTTTTATAGACCAAACAGGCCTTAATGAGTTATGCATCAGAAAGGAAAATGAAAAAGAAGTCCAATTGCCAGTTCATACCTTCATAAACATGCGAAGTTATCATGAAAGGAGTTCATATCAAACTGTAAAAGGAAGCAAGGCCATTTTAAAAAGTTCAATTTTTCCAGTGAGATTTGCCCTTCAGCCTCATCCTGTATCATCAATTGCAGAGCCACAACGGTCGGTTTTAGAGCAGGCTGCCATGTTCACATTATGTATACATTACTAACCTTTCAACAACGGAAGATTCACATCAGGAATAAAATTTCTAATGGATGCAAGACCTACACCCAATAGTAAGAATCAGTCTGCAGGACAATAAGTAGACAATTTTCAACACATAAGACACCCAGAGAAGGTGCAGGAGAGGACCTAAAAAAAAAAAATGTTATAGCTCCCCTCAACCATCATCCATCCAGAACAAAAGGGAAAAGATGAATTAAGTAAAGGTACATAAAAGTGAAGATCCACATCCCATAGTTTGACTTAATTTGGTTGTAACTCTTCCTCTTTTAATAAGAAAACAACATATTTTACATGGATAGAACCAAGAGGGTGCAACCCTTAGTAAGTGTCGATAGAAGTTAGAGATAGCACCATAGGCTCTACTTGGTAATAACTTCAATGAAGTTTTTAGTGAAACCTTCATACATTTACAAGTAGATACAATCAAACAGACATTTATAACTAAAGCTTAGGATAAAAGTTAACAACTAGTGGAATGTCGAATTGATTGAACATCTTCTGGGTAATCACTTTCGGCGTAAAACACCAGCTACAACAAATTGTTTCCAAAATTGAAGAGTTAGATCAGAAATCATTTACGAACTTCCTTTCAAGTCATAAGAAATTAAACTAGCAGGAAGACAAGCCACCAAGAATCACTGATTCTCATACTAAAAGTACACTTGGATCAAATTCTGCATTTACAAACAATAGTCTCGGTTGGAGAGCAGGAGTTTCAATGCAAGCATAAGAGCCACTCCCATCATGTAGAGGCCATTAGACACCAGATATATTCTGGCAGGGCAGGGGGAAGAGTCATGAACATAAGCATTCAATTGTGTGTGTGTGAGACAGAGAGAGAGAGATTTATTACCTAAAAGAGAATAAACTGAGATACATGATTTGCAAGATTAAATTAATTTCCTACTTTTACTCTAACAAGTGGATGGAAAACAATAAACATTTTTCCTATCACCCATAAAACCCGTCAACCAATCAAATAAATAAAAGAGAAGCAAAATACAACCTCTCCAGTTCTTATACAGCTGTTGCCGTGGGTTTGAAACAATCAATATTGCAAAGTCCAACTGATCTCATCATATCTCCAAACCTGCTACCATAATTAAATTCACAGTCAACGGACTCGTATGAATGTGTGCCAGCATGTTTGTTGGGCACAACTGATTTAAAAGAAAGAAAACGATGAATGAAAAAAAAAAAAACAATGGTCGAGTAAAAAATAATTCCTACCGGTCAATGCTGTTCCTTGCTTTCTCAGGCTGGTCTGTGGCATTATTTGCTTTGTCCAGGCGATCCACACTCTTTCTTGATTTCTCTTTCTTCTCAATACCGGCCCTTGACTTATCTCTGCGCTCAATACTCAGCCTTGGCATTTCTCTTTGGTCAGTACTCGACCTTGATCTTTCTCTTTGGTCTGTGCTTGGTCTGGATGTCTCCCTAAAATCTGTACTGATTCTAGGTTTCTCTGTTTGATCTATAACTGGTAGTGATCCATTTCTTACCAATGCTGATTTTTCTATTGCTGAAATGAACTTCTTCAGGTGCTTGATGTATTGTGGGTACAGCTCCAGGTCACAATGATTCCCTCCTTTAACCCACAATGGTTCATACTTTTCTTTACAGAGTTCCCAAAGCTGCTTACCATGGGACCAATCAACAACATCATCAGCAGTTCCCTGCAAGTGATAGGTGAAAACACAGATCAATGATGTTGCTGAATGAGGATGTCTTCAGAAACACAGAAAATAAACTGCACAATACTAATCATGAAATTTCATATGATATAAGTTCAGGTTTATAAACAGAAGCAGTCGAACTAATCAACATGGTGGCTGATATCTGTCAGCTCTAAAAGTATTATATTCATAGGGCATGCTCATTAAATCTCCCCAGAATTTTGATGCGCCTGAAACATTAAGAAAGGGATGCCATTTTTCATTCATTGAAAGAAGGGGGCAAGTCATTTTGCTGTTTAGAAATACATTCGACCTATATTGGCACGACTGCATTCATCTAAGCAAGAGAAGCAAATGTCCAGATTTTTAACCCAGATGAATGTTCACACAAGAATCAAATGCAAAATAGTCATATTTGTTTGGATTTTTCACCCTGGATTCATTACGACTTAGCCCAGTAATAAAAGTTTGGAGGAGCTCTAGAAGGAAAGGTATTTCTAATTAGTCATTTCTCCCTTATCATCTCTGGCTCGATAAACATAAATCATGAGTCATGAGAAAAGCTTCAATACCCAACATTTAACATACCGATCCACCATATAGCACTAGTGCAACCAATGAATGATAAATTAATAATTGGGGTTTCCGAGATTGTCCACAGAAAAGTTTGGTGGGTTTCACCAGTTTTCCCTCTTTATTTCCTGGTGTTACTGCAGAGAGCAGCTTATATAAGCCACCTTTTCAACCTGCCTGGTAGGAACGTAAAAAGTTCCAGTTTTAATATTTCACCATAATTCTTCTAAAGGATTGATATAAGAGGATGAAGTAATGCCTAAAAAACATTGGACATCTCTTTTTTTCCCTTTTTCTTTGTCATGCTCACAGTGAATCCTCAATTATCAAGTAGTGCAACAAGTGATACTACCTAGACATGTTTCACCTGTATGCTGCGCTTCATCACCTATTAATCTTTCTCCAAGGAAGGTAAAGCATGACTGCAGTTCTTGCTCACTCGAGATTTCAAAAGTTATAAAAGGAAAAATGAAAATAACATGTCTAGATAGATTGTACAGAAAAAATGTGCTCCAGAACCATATTTGTTCTTTCTTCAATAAACAAACAAGCAGCAATAAACATGTTTCCAAATGAAAGGTGTGCAAAAAGCCTTATTCATTCATTATATTATGCTCAATATATTTACATGGTAAGCAAGAAAGATAAGAATCATGAACTTTAGGCATTGATTTGAATAAACTGCATTACAGCTTGCAGCATAATAAAAAGCATGTAAAGCACATGAAACTCCCATGAAACACATCATTTTGTGAAAGCAGACAAATAAAAGCATTTGAAAAATATAGTTTTAGATGGAGGCCTTGTGTTGTTACATGTACATGAAATAATCAGCTGGAATTAGAAGGAAAAAGAAAAAAAATGGCAATCTAATCATGCAAATTCAAAGGTGTTAGCGAATGTGCAGCTGACTTACTTTGGAACTCTGTTTGGCATTAAATGAAACTATATCACAATGGCAAACTAGGGATCCAAAAAATTTTTACAAATTGAAGTCACTTATCAAGACTTGGAGAACACTTACATGAATTACCAGAACAGGACATTTGACAAATGGTATTTTATCAATATTCTGCACCACAAAAAGAATGAAAAAATTAAAATGGATTAATTTTCTGGACGCTGCAATAAATGATTGAAACTTTGCACTTGCATTCATTTGAAGTCAAAAACCTTATAAATGTCGAACCAGTAAGTTCGCTTCACTGGGTACATGACTCTGAGGCCAGACATTATTGGACTGTGGAGAACAACAGCCCTCAACCTAGGTAACCTGGTTGCCATATCTAGTGTGGGTCCACTCCCAACTGACTGCCCATATAAGATAATATCCTCCTCCTTCACCCCATATGTTTCTTCAAGGCATCTATACACAGCTTCTATGTCAGAGTAAGTGTTCTGCTCACTTGGCTGTCAAGACACAGAAAGAAACTCACAAAGTTCAGAGTATGCAACTTAACAGTTCTCATATAAGTCAAACACTATCATTAGTTGCTAAGTAAATTCGGTAAATTAGGAATGATTTCCATAACGAACAACTGAATCAAACAATTTAAGTACATTATGCTACGTTGATGACAGCATATTTTTTTGCCATGTTCCAAGTTCTCTCGGTTCCCATTAAGAGAAAAATCCAATGTCCCATCCAGTTTCTGAAAAGATAAAATATGAGAAATTAAAAACACTCCTCTGAAATACCACCCCCCCCCCAAAAAAAAAAAAAAAGGTTAACTTAGCTAACCACATACAATTGGTTAGCTTTCAATTTCATTTTAATACAAAAGAAATAAGGATCTCAAAATTCAGATTTTAATTTCCCACTGTACTCTGTTGCCTCAGCTGCTAAAAGTTACAAAGATCCACATTTCATATGAACCCCTCTTCCAACAACTTCTCAACAACCAAACAAAGGAAAACAAGAATCCCAGATCCCATACCTTTCCAGTCGATTGCCCATATCCAGAATAATCATACCTGCGTGAGAAACACCCCATCAATTAAAACTTTCACTTCCCACCACTTCACCTACAAACACACTGTAGGTACATATACAAAGTTTCCAAACATAACTAGATACACAACCACATGCACCAACAAATACACATGCACGACACATACACGTACACCTATCAGATAGGCATACAAATAGACCAAAAAAAAAAAAGTAGTAGGTGATTAGAGATTTTTCATCACCGACCCCATCAAGTTGACCCGGAGATGCAGGCTGAGCTCACTGAAGAGCTCGTACATCTGCCCAAGATCGGCAGCATTGCCATGGGAGTAGAGAATAGTCAACGAGGCTGCAGGGTTCTTAATGTACACCGCCACCACTTGATTCCCTCTCTTGGTTCCAAGCTTCAAGACGTCTACATTTTCCCTGGCGACCACCCCCGACATCCTCAGCTTCCCCGTCACTTCGTCTGAGGTCACCTCGTAGGAAGGCGGCCTGGGCGGGAAGAAAGCAAACTTCGCCGCCATCGATGACGTCACGGCTCCCATTTATTAATAAATTTTTTAAAAATATAAAACTATAAATCACAAAAACTGCCGATGCAATTCCAAATCAAGGCAGGAGTTTTGGAGCAAGCATTACAGAACAAATATGAAACATTTAACAAATTCAATATGCGTGACAAAATCGAATCTGTATTTGCTATATGTCAGCGGATGCAATAGTAAGATTTGGGTCCGGACATAATTAAAAGACAGGTAATTAGCAAGAGGGAAAGCGAGAGGACCTCGTAGAGGCTACGACAACATAATCAACACATAAGACACAGAAAGATAAGGCATACACGCGTCTCGAAATTGAATTCCGATTCGGTTAACTGAGGGTTTTTCGGATTTAAGATATTGAGAAAAGTTTGACAGGGAGAGTTCGAACACTAGGAAAGCGAGAGAAACAAAATGAAAATGGAGAGAGAGTTTAGGGTTTGAAGCCAGAAATGAAGAGAAAGAGAGGGAAAATCGCGAAGAGGAGGAAAAACCGGCGACGAAAAGAAAGAGGAGCACGTGACTTTTTTGATTTTTCTACAAAACCCAACAAAAACAACAAAATTTAAAGAAAAGTCAGGATCCAGTGATTGTGATGTTTTGGTAGTAAAAGTGCGGAGGTGGCCTATAATGTCGACACGTGTCCTCTCAGGGAGAAGATTTGTTATGTGAAAGCCATGGGCATCGGTGTTTGTTCTTTTGTAAGCAACAGAAGAATTTGCCAGCTGGAATTTTATTTTTATTTTATTATTTTCTTTTTATGATAAATAATTTTTTATTTATTTTAGTTAGCTGGAAAGAAATATGGAGACTGTTTATTTTGTCTGTTATTATAGCAAAATTTAACAGTGTTAGGCGCCTACAGGCATATAATGATCTAATTACATTATCTAATTCAGGGGGTTAACGGTAAACTTGTCCCTTAACTATCTAAATAAGACGGGACCCTTAATATTATATCTATTGTTTAAATCCGAAGTCTTCTTCTTTTGTTTCCATTTATTTTTTCATAAATGTTAAATATATTCCATTAGAGTCATAGACTTAAATCCGGCTCGTTGCAGATATTCACGGAAACTTCATATGAATCATGTCAATTATCTATTATGTGGTCCAAATATAGTTTATGTTAAAAAATATAATTAATATATATAATTAAAATTTATGAATTTAATATAATTGAAAATATTATATAAATAAATAATATAAATTTTTTAACCCTTTACATTATTATAAAAAATAAATAAATAAACAGAACTCGGTGATGTACTTTGTCAAGTGTAAAATGGTGACGATCGATTTGAAAAATCGACTAACGCCAATTATAACGATAATGTAAATCTAAAATATTTAGTATTTATAATTTGATGTGAATTAAAATAATATTTGTATTATTTTAAAAAATAAATAC
The DNA here is from genome assembly GCA_021397835.1 of Moringa oleifera. NCBI lineage: Eukaryota > Viridiplantae > Streptophyta > Magnoliopsida > Brassicales > Moringaceae > Moringa > Moringa oleifera. The sequence continues at coordinate 5,337,205 of JAJFZO010000094.1, forward strand.
TAATGAAAAATGAAGGTAGATAAATTTTAAATAAATTAAATATCAATAATGTTTAATAACTACAATTTAAATTTTTATATGCATGATTGCCTATGGATATCTTCATAAGTTTTGTAGATTTTAAATGTATTTATAATTATGTGAAAATATTTACAAATTAATCAGGAGAATGAGCACTACATTAACACTTGCATGTGACAATTATCATTCATAATATTGTTTTTAATATCACAATAATATTATTCCATAATTATTAAATTAAAAAAAAAGAAGAAGGAAACGTCTCCATTGCAACAATCATACATGATGGTCCCCTAGATAGGTCCATCCAATTTCATCATACATTTCATTGCATGAATATGGCTGCCAAAAATGGAAAAATAAATAAATAATTCCATATTTATGAAAGGCAATTATTGGCTAAATATGTGAAGTTCCTATGGCTTTTTGTGACCTTGCTTTCAGGGCAGTGACCCTACATTTTCCATTTTTCAAGGGATAAAATGTAAAGCCAAGCAATCAATTAGTCACTTTTGGGCACTTTTGTCTTGCTTTTAAAGTGACTTGGTTATGAAGTTAAAACACACTATGTACTCATAATTGGTTAGTGTAAAATATTCAAAGGGATAAGCTTTAACTAGTTTGCCGAATTAAAAGGTTGTACCTTTTAAATTGAAGGTGTTGCGAGCTTCCCATTGTTATATTTTTTTAATGAAGTAAGTATGAAAAAATTTCTTAAATTATATCAATTTTTAATTTATATTTTATTATATCGAATGAATTAATTATATATTTAATATTTTATTTAATATAATTTAAATTATTACCAAAAAAATTAAGTGTTTTTTGTTAGAATAGTTCAAAAATGATTCAAATAATTTTACATATTATTTTGTTCATATATTTTAATTTTAAATAATTTTTAACTTATAAATTAAAATTTTATAATATACAATTTAAAAAAAATTTTATTTCTTAAAAAATTTTAAATTTTTTATAATAATAGCTTTAATTTTTATTACATCTATTACAAAATTTAAATTAACAACATTATATAAGATTTTAAATTTTAAAATTTTTAATAAAATTTAAATAAAAACCAAATTAAAATATCAAATATTTAATTGATTCATTTGATATTTTGAAATGTAGATAAAAAGTAAATTACTTACACTTTTTAAGGCAATAACTTTTTGTTCATTATTATTCTAGAAATACACATTTTTGTTATATTTTTTTATCAATTTTATTGACTTAATTATTGAAATTTTTTTATATTATAATCGTTTTATTTTTTAATTTTTCATAAACAATATTGATAAATGATAAGAAGACAGAGGAATCAGGAAAAAAAACAACTTCAGATAAGTGAACAAAATCAATGAAATTAGACTAGATCAGGACAAAATGGAAAAATTGGGTTAGATGGGTACTCCGGGTCAGGTGGGAGGGAAAATTTGGAACAGAAGAGTCCCTGTTACCGCAAATTGAGTGTCTCCTGACGTTTTGACTCTTAGTGAGAGGTATCTAAGACTGTGGTTTCTATTAGGGCTCCACCTATCAGTCATTAAGGATTACAACTACAAGATATTGATGGTTATCTTCCTTTTCAGGTTCTTTGGTTTTCATGGGCCACACCTATTTTGTACCTACTACATGGCAATGCACCATTTTCAAAAGAATAATTGGGCATCTGTTACTTTTCTCCCACTGTTCTATAATGAGGATTCATTATCAGAAAAGGTGGTTTTCTCTTGTATTCTTGTGTTTTGTAGGACATTATCAATTTGATTAGGTGAAGATTGGGTTGCGATGGGTCTTGATCTTTATTCATGATCTTAATTATTTGAACTTAACCTCTTCTTTTTTTTTCAAAATGATTACCTGTCCATTGTCCTGCTTTAACCATTGCAGAGATAGATTGGAATTTGGAATCTTCACATCAATTCTATAAATGGGCACTGTAAAGATTGTGTAAAATTACCCAGCTGCAATTGAACAGGATTAATGGCCAAAAATCCCCAGAGAATCAATGTGTTTGATTTTGGAGAAGTCCCTGGTGGTCTAACCGCTGGTCAGATGCTTTCTTTCTTGCCTTGATTGTGTTTGAAAAAATGCCTTATTGGACCTCAATAAGCCGGTGGTGCGGCAGGCTGAAGAAGTTTGCTGGGCTTTGGTTCTTCTTCAACTGTTTCTTGCTTTCTCTTGTTTGGAAGAAAGCAAAAAAGAATTTTAACTTTAACATGATAAAGTGTTTTGTGATCATCATTTGGCCTAAATAGCATTGGCAATAAATCATTTCAGAGAAGGGTCATAGAGATTAGAGAGAGCACCCACATTCACAGCCATCATTTTATGCTCTAATCTATAATATCTTTCAGAGGGTCTCTTATTTGTTGCCATAATGTACTCCATAGGTGACATATCAAAATTTATACTAAAGGAGTTTCTAGCTACTCATACAGGTCATAAATCTCCTCTCTCACAAGTAAATTTTACATATTCTTCTTGGTCTTAATTTAGATAGTTGTTAGATATTGTCTCTGAGTACCCAGCAACTCTGTCCCTTTAGTGTTTCATAATTTCTTTCATGAAGCAACTACAGCCTGAACATCCTTGATACTGTATAACAGGGTCTAATGTCTGTTGATAAAGATCCCATGAGTTAAAGTCTCACTTTTCATAAGTTAACTTGGAAAGCAGCAGAGAGAAAGACCATTTTATGTTTGATAAGTTTCAAATTATGAGTGTTCTTTCTTCTCTTCTGAAAATTGGCCTATATATAGAGCTGACTTTTGCTTAGGTTCTACAGAGAGATTTCTATGTACCTGACACTGCTCTTCTGCAGCAGTAAAATTGAGGAACTATAGTCAACATCTTCACAGCAATCGGCGTAAACTGTTATGTGAGTATGCTCACTGGGCTTTCTGCAGATAATTTGTGTTTAAATGAAACTAAAGTACCAATGTACATAGTTATGCATAGTCAAAGCTTGAATTTTATCTGGGTTTGTTTGCGCAGGCTGGATCTATCTGGGTTTGTTCAGTTATGAAGTATATCTTCAAGAGGAGAACCTTCTGATAAGTAAAAACTCCACTGGAAGCAACTTGGACCTGACAGAAGATGTTGAAGTTCAGGAAGATAGCAAGATAGAGTGATTTGGAATCCATCTGTTTGTGGAAATTTTCATATGAAAGCAACCTCTGAGGCTATTAGAGAGAAGAAGAATTCAAAAGTGATTTGGCTAGACTTGTTTGATTAATTTCCCATCTGATTTCCAAGCACAACTTTCTTGGCTTTGGCTGGATCTCTTAGATAGGCTGAATTGCAAAGCTAGGCAGAGAAGATGGAATGTTTCAGTAAATCCTGATTGTGTTTTCTGCAACACCGAGGAAACCAAATCCAGAGAACATATATAACTTGCCATTTTGACAGAGCAGATCTGGATCCAAATTCTTCAGAATGCTGAAAGCAGCAGAATTGTAACAAATTGCCAACAAAAGTACACTGGCTTCTTCAAGACTCAATGGTGTCAAATTTTATGCCTGTAAAAGGTTGGAGATGGAGCTCAGTTTCCATTTCAGGATTATAAGTTACTTTATCTGTCATTTTCCTGATCTCCTGGCACTTTCCTCTGCTTTGCAATTATCTTGGTATCTTGGATAAATCAAACTTCCCAAAAAGGAAAATGGAAAATGGAATTTAGAGATACTTCCCCATAATTTTCTCTCTGAACTGTGATCACTAGACCTAATCCATTCAGACAATTAGTAAACTTGTACAAAACTAGTTAATTTTTTAAAAAATGAGAACCGCAATTGATTCCTTTTTCATTTGGTGGGAAACAGCTATGCTGTGGAAGCGAAGTTTCAGCCTTTCGACACCCAGAAGAAATTAGTGGAGCCCAACAACAATGAAATTTGAATACAAGTTAGTGGAGCCCAATGACATTAGCACTACAGAATGACACACCCCCATCCATCCCTAGCTTCTCATTCAGGCAACCTTTATATGGTATTGAAATTGGATTTGCTAAGGTCATATCAAGATATATAATTAGAGACATCATTGGATTTGATTTTCATCTTTAAATATAAATATAATATTTTTTTCGATATTTTGTATATTTTCGATATTGCTCCATTATGAATTGTTTCTGTGATAAAATTATTTGACAACTTTTTAAGTTGGAATGTAAAATGTAAGGATTTAATATCCCATATTTTATGATTTATGGATGATGTACAAATTCATAGTTTGGATTAGGTATCAATATTATTTAAATTATGTGATATTAATAATTTTTTTTACTTATTTAGCAAGTGGGTAGAACACGATTCAGCCTAAATTAATTTTTTTATTATATAAAAGGTTACCCATTTGAAATTTTTTCATAATTAATTTTTTTTGAAAGAAGTTATTACCCTAAGCAAATCCATTAACTTGGTGATTTGATTTTTTTTTTTTTTGAATGGCACAATTTCATTGGTGATGTGCTAAGATCATGTTCTTTACAGTTTGCTGAAGTGTCATACTTTGATAGGAGAAACAGCAACCTCAGACCTTAGTGTACAGCAGAGGACTACCTCCAGACTCCAGTTTCATCTTTCATATTTATTTTCTCGTTTTGGTTTTTCCTTTACCCACTAGTGACAAAACCACACAAATGAGACGTTCAGAACTCAATGTCGAGGAGTATAGAAGTTGGACTTCTCCCTTGTTTCTATGCCAGAATTTATTGTCTGAACTTTGAAAAGCTTCTCTTTCCAAGCAAATGTTAGTGTGTTCTTGAATCCCAAGGTAACGAGTTCAAGTCCCTGACGTTTCATTCTTTGTAACTCTTGTGTCGTCACCTTGATCTTTACCTACTTTGCCCATCTTTTCTTTGAATATTTTAGGTCATCTGCAAGATTACCCTTCTTTGGATCTGACTAATGTTAGGGCTTTTCTCTGTGACATGGTCCTTTTGGCAATTCAGTGAGCTTTTAGTGTCCGGATTCGCGGGCTCTGTTATTTGACGCCTGAAATCGACTTGTTAGCGTGAAAGACTGGATCTTTTGGTGTAAAGCCATGAATTAGAGCTGAGCATTTGGTGCCTTGGTAAGATTTGGAATCGGGTTAATTAGGGTATTCATATGGGTAGTGTTGGGGAATCATCTGATTCTGCTTCTGAAGTATCTGGTGCCGAATCCACAAAAAGCAGGGTTCCGCGTGATGATGAGAATTGTCCTAAGCAGGTTTCACCTATTAGAGGTGCTGGTTCAAGGAATACAAGCCCTTTAGGTCGTGTGGGATCCAGGAATACTAGTCCTTCTAGACAAAAAGTGATTAAGACCAAACCACGTGGTTTAGATGAGGAGACGGTTGCTACATTTGGCAAAGCTGTTCATCCTGATGTTCAAATGGAAGATAACATATGGGCAATGTTGCCTGAAGATTTGTTGAATGAGATTTTAGCTCGGGTTCCTCCATTTCTGATATTTCGGCTCCGGTCTGTTTGCAAACGATGGAATTCAATTCTTCAAGATAGTAGTTTCCTCAAGTTTCATTCGCAAGTGCCATCTCATGGCCCTTGTCTTCTCACTTTCTGGAAGAACTCACAGACACCACAATGCTCGGTTTTTAGCTTGCCATTGAAAACATGGTATCGAATTCCATTCAATTTTTTGCCTCAATGGGCATTCTGGTTAATTGGTTCTTCTGGTGGTCTAGTTTGCTTTTCTGGGCTTGATGGGCTAACTTTTAGAACTTTAGTATGTAATCCCCTTACGCAGAAGTGGAGGACACTGCCGAGTATGCATTATAACCAGCAAAGGCAATTGATTATGGTTGTAGATCGGATAGATCGGTCATTCAAAGTCATAGCCACTAGCGATATTTATGGGGACAAGTCCTTACCCACTGAAGTGTATGACTCAAAACTTGATGGATGGTCACTCCACCAGATAATGCCTGCAGTTAATCTTTGTTCCTCAAAGATGGCTTACTGCGATTCTCGGTTGTATTTGGAAACCCTCTCACCACTTGGTTTGATGATGTATCAGCTGGACACAGGATACTGGGAACACATTCCTGCTAAGTTCCCAAGGTCTTTATTGGATGGTTATTTGGTTGCTGGGACTCATAAGCGGCTGTTTCTTGTTGGAAGAATTGGTCTATATAGTACCCTTCAGAGTATGAGAATATGGGAACTAGATCATGCTAAGATTACATGGGTGGAGATAAGTCGGATGCCACCAAAGTATTTTCGAGCTCTGTTGAGGCTATCAGCTGAGAGATTTGAGTGCTTTGGACAAGATAATTTGATCTGCTTCACATCTTGGAACCAAGGCAAAGGTCTTCTTTATGATGTGGATAAGAAGGTTTGGTCCTGGATTGCTGGCTGTGCCCTTCAGTCATACAACAGCCAAGTCTGTTTCTATGAGCCACGGTTTGATGCTTCTATATATTGAGCAGGAAGTTTTGCTTTGTCTATTCTGCTATTTTGTAATCTGACTCGAGGCTTTAATGAGCGGCATAATCTTCATTCATTATCTTCTTCTTCCTTAATGATTGTCTCAATTCTCCTATGCACTTATGAGGAAGGTTTACTCTCTTCAGCTGATTAGTGATTCAAATTCCTTACAGTATGCTGTGGATCACCATTATGCATAGAGAAAAAGAAGCAGGTGATATCTATACGTTACTGATGCTCCCATAGTGGTTACAATGATGCGGACTATTGTACTTCTCATTTTAATGATGGCTGCGGTTGAAAAGGATGTAATTCATGGATGATGATATTGGGAAGGAATTGTAAGATAAGCATTCTTTTCCAGCTTTTGAATACCAAAATTTTTTATCCCTTGTGCATAGTTCAACATGATCTCCCATTTCTGTGCTCACTCATCTATTGATTGTTGCCATGTATCTTGAGTTTTATTATAGTTCTTTTTTCGTTGTAAGTAGTTAATTTTCTTTAGTTTCCTCTTGTGAATGTGGTGTTGCTTTATTTGTTTGAACCTCTTGCTCCTTTTAGATGGCTTAGCTTACACAATTGAGTAAATATGTGGAATTCCTGCTGGAAATTGACTTCATGCGGCTTTTGTTAGCTATATGGAAGTAACCGTATGCTTTCTTTTGGCTCTGGTGGAAGTATTTTTACCATCATTATTACTCTGGTGATCGAAGTGGTATATTATTACTTTGAAATTTACATGATCTGAGAAGTGATCCTCCCATTCATCTGTTTTATTGATGTTTGCAAGTCTGTAAATTATGTTTTGATACTCAGATGAAATCAATTATCCTTTACTTTTTTCAGAGCTTGAATTTGGTGTGTCATCCCAAGAGAGTTTCTGATTTTCAGCCAAGCTGTTACCACCACAGCAGTATGACTGAAAATATCACTTCCCTGATAGTTATGTTTGTGGCATTTTTATTTATTTTTTAATATGTACCCAACTATTGGGAATATGTATCATTGGGCTTGGATAATTATTAATTCAAGACAAACTTATCCTGCCTGATTTTCTAGCCTCTTTTGTAATGGTATTTAGCTTGGAGCTAACTTGTCTTTCTTTCAGTAACTTAAGTTATTGGCCAACTTTCTAATCCCTGCTTATGATGGGGCTGCCAATGTTGTGTTTCATATGCTGATAGCTAATAACCTCTTCTGGTGATCAGTTCATTATTTTATACTAGACCTAGCAAAAACCATCTTGTTTAAAGAACTGATTTTTTCTATAGATCTGCTTTGTGAAGATTTCTGTAGGTAGTCACTTTCTGCATACAGATGTCACACCTAAATGGCTTCGCCAACATAGAAAGAGGAGAACTAAGATTGATGGAGGCTTGTTCAATACTGGACTATAATTCTCTAAGTTGTGCCAGCTGGTATATGCTGCTAGGGTAAGCATTTGATGCAGACTTGCTGAAGCTGCTATGCGCTATGATAGCATTGACAGCTTCTGTTGGATGGAAAGAATCCCAGAAGATGTATTGATGTCTGTTCGTGCATGGTTGCTGCAGCGGAAGGCAGGTTAGATCCCCTCCATACTTCCCATTGCCACAGCAAGCTTTATTTGTCACGAGAGACCCTGTGAATAATTGCCAGAGCATTATTAGAGTTTTGTGTTGGATGCTGGGGGAGGGAGTTTACTCTCTTCTATCATTCTATGTTGGTTTTTGGTTTCTGCACATTTGAACCTTTGCTTATTTTCCACTAAATGAAGTTGCTAAAGGGTCTTATCAGTTGAAATTGTGATTTTACTTGTATTGAAATTCCCTTCTGCGCATGGATGAATGATGAAAATAAACTAATTTTGTTCCTAAAACCATTGTTCTGAAATAGTAGTGTGCTTGCTGGATGAGAAATACTGTTGGTGACAGTGGTAACCATGGCTTATAGCTGCCAAAGTCCCATAAACACCTTATGACCTGGAAAAACTGGCAGAAATTCTATGGACTATTCCATCAGTTAGGAGGAAAGAAAAGTGTAAGATATTTGGGGCATTGAGCTTCTTACCATATCTAGAGGGATTGGTGACCATGTCATAGAAGATATCATACACGGTCTGGTAGACGAAGAAAGAGCCTGGAAGGCTGGTGTTAAGGGTCTTGATGAGCTGAATCAGCCGGCTGTTGAACATAGTGACCAAGTTGTTGACCTGCTCAACACAGCTGATGTTCTTGCTTCTTACCCTTGATAGCTGACTAGGTATGCACCCCAGTGGTCCAACTCCAACTAGCACCATTTTTCTTGCACCCAACCTGTACAATCTCTGAAACAGTGGAAATACCATCATTAGGATGCAGGCATGTGAATCCTACCCTTTCAGCTTGGCTAGCCAACTGCCCTTCCCCTTCTTCAACAGCTAAATAATAAATGCTTTAGCTTGTCTCAGTGTAGGACTAAGTTCTCTTAGATGTTACTAAGTATAGTCTTTCTCTTCATAGACTCAAACTCAGTTTAGGCCTTCCTTCTGACTTGTGGGCTTATTGCCGCCTAATTAATCCTAACAGGGCTCAGATGGTAAACCAATGATATTCAATTAAGGGTACACCTGGCTTTCCATTTCTGTTTCTTTCTTCTACATGTTGCATCCATTTACTGCCTAACTATGCTCTGCTAACTGGTGTACATCGCAAAATCCTCACCTATGATATGAGGTTCTGTATTATCTGAAATAAATAAGAAGGAAGTCCTAGAATGCTGATGATGTTGTGACCTTACCTGATAATTGACAAGAGAGGTGATTGATTAGTAGATCTGCAAAACATTCTCCATTGTAGATGTGGCTGCTGAGGTATGCGGTTGGCAGAAGATAGTTGTTGATATAGTCGTTGCTGCCTATATTTTATCAGGAAAATTGATTCGGCCATGTACAGAGTCAGCTGAGCAGGCTTTTGGAAATATGGTTCTAGCTGTGACCTGAGAGTTATCTCAAATTGTGATATCTGCCCATTAAAAGATTTTCTTGCTCCCTGAAAACCGGTATGAACAAGTTTCAGTGTTAGATAGGAGGTAAGCTTTCCTGCTTGATGGAAACAGAGCTACATTTCCCTCTTGCTCAAATGACAAAGGAACTTACATAAAGCTGGCCAGTTTCATCAAGAATCCCAGCTGCAGCAGATGCATAGTTGAGGCCTTGCAAGATTCTTCTTCCCTTTGAGAAGGGAGATAGAAATGGTGGTATCAATGGCAGTCCAAGGTATTGTGCTGCAGTTAAATTTAAGTGAAAATAAACAATGTTTTGCTGCAGAACCATCTTTCTGTGCATTAAAGATTTTCAAGGACAGATGATAACACATTGGTGATATGAAGACTAATATGTTCTGAAATTTACCTCCATAATCGACTACAGTAAGCCCATTGCAGAAGCTGCCAGTTGCTTGGCCAAAATCAATTCCATGGGGAAAATAGTTTGCTTTTGCTAATGTGGGCATGTAGTTGTTGTTGCCACTGTCAATCAAGGAGTCACCAAAGACAGACATAGCTGGTGCAAGAGGAGCACCATGAACACCTACAACAAGCTCAGCAAACATGATGCAAAGACATGATGTTAAGACTCCCACCATGTTCTGCTTGGCTATAGTTTCTTTCATTTCTTTGGCATTCTCTCTCTCTCTCTCTCGCGCGCCCTCGGGGAAGGTAGGCTGGGCAGGAGAGTTTGCTCTAGGACTGGCTCTTGATCCCTCCTGGCTGTATACTACCGCAGCAATTGGGCTGTCACCTGTTACTGTCTGGTTTTTAATCTCTATTTACTGCTACCTCGTAATAAGGTTGTTGCCAGTTCCTCTCAACTTTCAACTTTTACTTTTACATTATTTTCCTCTCTCCAACACTTGTAACTTTCACTGGAGGTTTAGTTTGTGAGATTGAACCTGGTACTGCATTACCTGTGGAACTGCAGTTCCAGTATATAGAGAAGTGAGAGGCATTAATGATGCAAAGGCTTGTCGTTGCTGTCACTGTGTTTCTGTTGACTGCAAATGGACTTGGCTTGTCTCAGATCGGCCCACATTCTCAAGAAGGCTAAACAGTAACTAGTGGGTCTGTTATTAAAGGCCTGACAAAGTTTGTGCTCACCATATTTGAAGGATTTGCTATATTCTTCCTTGTCCTAGCTGGAGACAAGTGATTAAGATATTAAGTCCTTTGCTTCTTAATTAATCAGTTAATTTTGTCGAGATGAGATTTGAACACAAGAGAGAGGAAATAATAATGTAAAAGGAATCTCTCCTTGGGCTGTTAAATTCTATTCATAGACAAATGTCACAAAAACTCCAAATTGAGCTTCGTTTTTTAAAGTGTGATTAGTATGAACAAGAATTTGTGGCACGCACATGACAATGTCCTCTCCAAACAGTGAACCAGTTTCAATCTTTAGAAACTGAATATCAAGGTCCAACAATAACAAAGCACTCAAACTGCAAACTTAATTATCAATAAGGACCCACAAAAATTTGAAAGCCATGTCTTGTGATCGCAAGCATCCTTGTGATTATCCTGCGAATCAGTGTTGATCAAGTTTAGGTACATGGAGCCAAACTTTGTACATTTACCCAAACAATCTCCTCTGTGGTATATGCTCATATTGAATTTGTGTTAGGGAAAATCAATAAACAGACATGAGGATACATTCATATAAATAGATATTTCTGTATATATAAATATACTTGAACGGGCACACCATTTTTACCTTTTCATCTCTGATTGATTACATGGGTGAACATAGGTTCAAGGCTTCTTTGGATTATGCCGGTGAAAAAGAAGCATAGTCTCAATAGAGAAGACTGTAAATAAAGCATGCAAATATATATCTTTGTAAAGAGCTACAAGAAAGGTTTAAAAAGGATGATTGATTATTCAGGTAGCCGACAGTACTGCAAAAATAACTTTTGCCTCTCTGTAATGAAGTTTTGATGAACATCAAGGTGGTAAAGAGAGTTGCTGGTTATAACTTGGTTATGATTATTATTTTTTTGAATGTGTTGAACCAACTTTTATGGCAAGTTGAATCTCTGGAGGGGCAACCACAGGCATCAAGTTGGAGTTCCAAACTCTTTAGTGTTAATCTATTATGGCTGTATATGGATAAAAGATTATACCATTGAGTAATTCTATGCGATAATCACATGCATCCATGTTCTTTGGACACTTAGTTTGATGCTAATGCTTCTTGGGGAACTTTGTGCATGCCCTGTTTTTCACCATTGTTTCTCATGCAACCAATAATATAAGAAAGTCCAAAGCTTTTACTGCTCACAATAAGATTTTGTTTTTTAAGTGAGGATCTTGTCTAGCCTTTGTCTTCTCTTGCACTGAAAGGTTAATTCTGGCCATAGGTTTCTTAACTATTTGATGACATTATGGTTTCTGAACCAAATAGAAAGGCACTTCCATGGCTGGTATGCATAAGGCCAGCAGATTTAACTACTCCTTTTCTTTTTAAACCACCAGCTAGAACTTCTGAATGATCACAAAAAGCAATCATTTTTAAGAGATAATTATGACACACACACACACACACACACACACACAAAAGAGGTTTTTACTTGAATATTAAGTTGATGACCTTTATTAGATTTCTGCAAACATGATATTTTAGAAAAGAAAGAAAGAGAAAAGAGAGAGAGAGAAAACTATGCTTAAATCCTACAGAGTATCCAAGAAAGAAGAGATTACTTTTCTCTTAATTAGTCTGCCTATTTTTTTATTAATCCATCAAGTAGTGGAAGATTGAATATCTTTTACTGAAAATTAAGTTGTTGGGACTGAACCCTCATGCCATTACCTAATCATCTTTTATATATTTGTAGAGTGGTCAAGTTGAGTTAAATAATGATATGTAATATTGGCAAATTGATACAAAGAACTTAGAAATGCTTGAATGCATGCGATATTCCCGAGGATCATCAGAATCAACACCAACTCAAAATCATAGGGAGCTAGAATGTCTTGCTGTCTATTGTGAAGTTAATTCACAATTTGAGTACAGTGAAGGCAAATAATCTCAGTTCAGCAAGCAGCTTTGGTAAGATATCCTACAAGAATTTACTTAAAATTTAATTAAAAATGATTTTAACCCTTTCATGATGCATATATATATATATATATACTCTTCAATTTTCATATCTTCGGCATGACAAACCCTAGATTTTTGTTTTCCTGGATATTGTAATCTCAAGTTCGATTATTTCGCATAAGCTGCAGCATTTCTCTTACAAGGCTATCACATTCACCTACCATGATCAAATCACATCCCACCATTTGAAAGGAAAATTGTTGCTTTTATGTTAATTCTTTTTTTTCCCTCTGATTTTCAAATTATTGCATGTTAGTGTTCTGCCCTTTTAAATAATTTTTCAGTACCTAACCTATCATGCATCCGCCCATAAATAATATTTTATGTAACTAAGTCTTAGAAACCCTAGATTGGCAAACCCAAAAAAAGAAGGGGAACAAAAAAAAGAAGGTATTGGAAGCCTATTTTTGAATTTGAACTATCCCTGAATAGAAACCCAACTCCTTTTGTTTCCGTAGTTTCATCTATTTCAGCTGCCTGGTAAACCCAAGAAAACGAAGAATCACAATGACGACGCACCTAAGGTTTACAGCACTGGCACTAGGGTTCTACTTTGTAATGCATGCTCTTTGGTGCTCTTCTGTGGATGCCTATCAAGGTACATAAGTTTTATGTTGTTGATTTGGTCAATAATGCAGAAACATCACAAGACTAGCTGATCTCATCATCTCATCTTAATTTCTTAGTAGGTGGGAGAACTAACAAAAATGGGTTATAGCAAGGGGAAATAAACTTTTATCAGTGCAAAAGGTATAGGGATTTATCATTTGTGTAATATATATATACAAACCATAATTTGTAATATGTCTTATTTTTTAAAGAACTTTGATTAACCAAAGCCCAAATGCATACATTGCTAATACTAACACTGGCAGTATGAAAAAAATGGGGCTTGGAGAAAGGCAAATGGTAGCCGATGAAACTGTGATGCAGCTGAGTGGAGGGACTTCCAAGATTTCAGTGCTAAGTACTGACTAATCTGATAGAAAAATATGTGACTTAATTTGCAGCAAATTAAGGGACTGTTAATGTGAAATGAAGATTTGGGAGTAGAACCCAGTTGGATAATTAATTCTCCGAATATGGTTTTGTTGCTGCCGTTACTGATTAATGCCATCCTCCTAAACATAATTGAGTGTGTCTGTGTCTATGTTTACACATCTTGATTTCAAAATTAATTGTGTGTATAATGAAAGTTTTAGTATTTAGAAATTGTTGTCTTCATATGATGCTAAAGGATTTGATTACTAGATTCTACAATGCATCACACAGAGATATAGTTCATAAAGATTCGTTTTATAAATGTTTTGTGTCTGAGTTAATGCAGGAAAGCATGGTGATACTTCAAAATCTCTCTGGGGATTTCAAGATCAAGTGAATGATAAGGTCTTATCTCTTTCTCAATCTCTGATCTCTATTTGTCACACTTACATCAGCAAATCAAGTAGCCTATTAGTTACTCTTGAACATAATCCAATATATAAAAACTAAATTGTAGTTATTCATAGCAAGTACTTTTGTTTAATTCTCAAACATAGCTGCACGAAATCTGCAGATAAGCATTCTTGTCTTAATTCTCAGCAATGAATGTTACATGCATGAATATATGAACTTGGTCTGATGTATAGTCACAGTTTGAAGAAGATGATGTTAACTCAAGAGGATCTTTTTAATCTAACGAAAACCTTACACTTTTAGGACTTTAACTTTCTTGTTCTGTACCAAAACAGTTGAACATCCAAAAGTACAGGGCTATTTCCCAGGCCCCTTGCTACCCATTCTTTTTTGAAATTGTACCCTTTCTCCATTAATTCTCTTGGTTTTAATTATACGGGAGTGACGTTACTGTAACTTATGTTCACAACAGTTCAATATCCACAAATTACAGCCGAAGGCACAGAATCTGTTGGCTTGGGAACTCCAAGGAGGAAGACTGTCCAACAAAAAGACTTTAAGTCAATTGCAGAGAGAAGAATCCAAGACAATGCCAACTAAAGCCAGCCGGCCGGAGAGCTCTTCATGGTCTGAGCAACCAGACTCTCGAGAACCCCACGACACTGATCATCAGCTGGTGGAAATGAAAAGGCTTCTTGAGATAACTGACTTGATCCAGTCGGATTACTCTAGGCCAGGACACCCCCGGAAAAGACATGGGCCCCGGTATGGAGCAGACCTGAAACCCTAGATAGTTTGATGCCCATGGTTTTCATTGTCCCTCTGGCTGTGTGTATGTGTGTGTATGCATTTGAATAAGTAGTCATTTGGTCTTATTCTTGGACTCTAGAAGAGTTAAATGTAAGAAGCTATCTCTTCTTATATTTCATTAATTAATGCATCATCATGTCTCTCAGTAGGTTAATTACTTTTATGCTTGAGTTTAATTACATTCATTTAGAAAGATGGATCATTTCCTTTCAATTAATTAAAGAACTGCTGCATGAAGAGTAAATGTTGTCATAACAATATTAACTTGGGAAGCAGTGCTTAAGAAGGTACAATTTTGAAATACAAAAGAGGAAGCAAACAATTAATTCTTAAGAACTCAGATTCTGCTTAGAGTCCAAGAAAAAGAAAATCATCTCAGAGCAGGGCTTCTTTCCAAGGAAGAAACCCTAGAAGGCTAGAAGGATACTTATTATTTTTGATTGGAGGAAGTCTTTACTGAAAAAACCAGAATCTGATCATTGTATGAGGCGCCTGTTTTCATGACTGCATCTTCCATCTACTGGGGTTCTGGAACAATACAGAACTGTACTATTAATTATCCCAGACACCCTTTCACTGAATGATCCTAACTAAACCGAAGGCCTCCACGATTTTAGAAAAACAATAAAAAAACCTAATAACAAAAAAAATGTGCGTGGATTCTATAAGGTATCCAAGGAAGGAGAAATTTCTTTTATTTGCATTCTGCTTATGATCTGTAATTATTTATAATTAATCAAGCTGAGGACTGCAAATGTATCTTTGACTCATGACCCTTTGCCAAGATTAACCCTATCTCATCATCTTTCAATTCATGAAGTGGCGAGTTAGCTTAAATTAATATCCCATCTACTACATATCAACTTGGAAAACCTAGATAAGCATCATCTTTACCCACCAAGTTGATGGTATAGTACCACTTTAATATGGGAAATGCCTGAAAATCCTACAGAATCTAGCTGGTGAAGTGGAACTTTGTTTCTTCTTATGTTTAATTGCTATTGTTTACTTCGTGTCAAAGATATATGATATCTTGAACACCAATCACTGCAAATTAGCCATGCTAGCAGAAATGTTTGAAGAAATTGATACCATTTGAAAAAATGAAAGATCTGATAGTGGATTCCCTTGTGGTCCTGCAAACCTTAGGTAATCGTTATCTAGATTTTGTAATTAAGCTGAATTGCCCGATAAAGTATACAGCTAAACTTTTATGTGTACTGGTCCTGCAATATGATCAATGCATGGTATAGAGAGGCACAAAGCAAACAGGTCCACCTTTTTCATCCAAACAAAAATGACAAATAATGAAACAACATTCAAACTTTAGAAAGAGAACACTGTTTCAACTATTTTAATTTTCTTGTTCTGATTAATTATACAATATGGTCTTATTTTAATTTTTGAGTATTCCTAAGCTCTGCTTCTGCATGTACCAAGAAGTAATATAATATGTAGCCAGGTACTTGTCGGAACCCTAGCTTTGACCTGGTTTGAACTCTCTATAAAACCCACTCTATGTTTCCAGGTTTCCTCTCTTTCAGTTATGAAACGACAGACATATATACCCAAGAAAGGAAGGATCACAAACATGGTGAACATAAGGTTTGCAAGTTTATTACCGGTCGTGCTTCTCTTTGTAACTAGTATGCCAAGGAACTTGTCCGTGTATGCTTATCAAGGTACCTAATTCTTTTCTTCTCCGTTAATTTTGCTTAAGATATAGGAAAATGGAGATTGGGGTGTAAGAAATGAATTTGGCAATTGAAGTAGTCTCCTCTATTCGATTATGGTGTTTCTGTAAGTGCTTTCGAGGTTGATAATTATTCATGGGCTAAAGGGTACTCTCCTTAGCTTAATTGGGTGAAGAGTGTCTAAGATTTTCCTTAGATCCCTATTTTTAGGCTTGTATTAGTAAATGATCACTTGTATCCATACCATGGAAAGGTACTTTCTGTATTGTGTTTAATGCAGCTTGTAAGTTGAAGAACTTTGTTTTAATCTAATCATGTGTTTTTTCACATGCGATATTGATTGCCTTGTTTTGATAATTGAAAATAGTGATTAATTAAGATTTGCTTTGAAGAAGGAACCCTAATAAAGATTCCTTATACTGGATTTTTGTTGTTTGAATGCAGCTAAGCACATTGAAACTCGAGAATCTGTCAGGAGATTTCAAGATCATCAAGTGAATGATAAGGTCTCTATCTCTCTGTGATCGAGAAAATGCATGTAACACAATTTCCTTGCACTTCAACTTGATCGATTTAATTACCTAGCCATTGCTTTGATGATTTAACAAAAACTATAGCTTATGAAATTTCTCTTGTGCTCTATGGTTCCACTTTTCACTGAAAACTAGGGTTAGCCATCATTATCCACACAAGCTTCTTGGTTATTTGTTATATTTCAATTACTTAAATTAATCATGTTCACCACAGAGCAATGCCCACATGTTGGAGCCAAAGACATTGAGATCTGCTAGCTTGAGAACTCCTAGGAGCCATCTCACAGGCACTAAACCAATGCAGCCTCAAGAATCCGAGGCAATACCAATTACTAAAGCCAGCTTGGAGAGCTCTTCAAAGTCCGACAAACCAGTCTCTCAAGAACTTCATGATGAGAGAGCTGAAATGAAAAGGCCTCTTGAGACAGCAAAAGAGATTGTTAACTTGATGGAAAAGGACTACTCAGGAATGGGCAGGCCTCGCCGGAAGCCTCCGATCAACAATCATGTGCCTTGGCACTGATCAAACCTGAAATTCTCCCTAGTTTTAGCCCCTCTGGATAGGTTTAGGCTCACAATTTTGCCCCCTCAATAGTAAGTGAAGTCCTACAACCTATATAGGATATGTGTACTTCTTGGTGTGCTGTATTTTCTTATGGGTTTATAAGGTAATATGAGTAGGAACAAAAGAAATGCTGTTTGCTTTCTGAAAACACTAGGATTAGGAGCATATAAGTTCTGTACATTAATCTGCCCTCAAAAAACCTTTTTTCTTGCCAGTAGTTAGACTAACTAGTTCAATTTGTGAAGTTATGTGCTTTTGCTACTAATTAAGTTTATAGTTTGAAGGTTGAGATCATGTATTGTATTTGAAAGCTCATTTCATGAAAATTTCGGAACCTGGTATGCTTTATTCCTTGAAGTTGATAAAAACTAATTATCACGCTATTGAACTCCATAGAGGAGATCACTGAAAATAGGTAATTAATGCCAAAGTGAATTCTGTTGCTTGATAGTCAATACCCTTTTTCTTTTCGAAATCAAATTAATTTCACCATCTTCCCATAATTTCATGCCGGCTGAAGAATACTTTCCACATTGTTCTGCTTAGATTTGTGAACCAATGAAATTATAAATTAAGCCAATATGGCTCATTAGTAGTCCCGAAATAAGTTATATTGGTACACGCTACATATTTGTCTCTTTTTACTCTTTTCCTAATTCTTTTTCTGTGTTCATACCTTTCTATAGTCATGTTGCATATTCCAGCTTACTTCTTTGAGGCTAGCCAGGACACTGAACATGGGATCAACTTGGAACATACAAGCATCATGTACTGTTAATTTATTTAATTTTCTACTAAATACCCACTATTAATTAAATTAACTTCCTTATAATTAATGTATAATTTATGTTACCTACTTTTGGCAAAGTGAGGTCCCTTGTCGATCCCAAATGATTTGTTAATAAAGTTTAGTAAATAATTTTATTTATTTATTTATTTTGCAATACAAGCACTTAAAATGCAAATTACAAATCCTGTAAGCTCACGAAATCAATTTATATGATATAAAATCATTATTTGTTGGACAGTGCAAGTAAATAATGGAGCTGTAAAATGATTGAGTCAGTACTTTAAATAAGTTAACTATTAAAAATAGAATTTCAACTCCTTAAGAAAAACTGATGTCCTTCTATGAATGCCAACGATGAAAATTTTCTGAACATTCTAATTGCATCTTCCTTCCATGAAAAAAGCATATAAATAGAGTAATAAATAATGGAGAAGGATCATGCATGGTGCTTTAAGGGTACCTTGTTGGATATTTGAACTGGTACGTTCTCTTGATGACAAAAACGTAATTAAGAAAGATAATGGATTTATGAGGGAGATTTGATTACATTACTTAAATAGATTAATAGCCTTTAATTTGAAATGGAATCCCCATCTTAGGGGGAACCCATGTCCTGGTACTATCACCCAATTTATTTCTTTTAAGACCTCCAAATACAAGTACTAGTATTTTTTATTTTTTATTTTTTGTCCAGTTGCCAGCCTACAAATAAGAATTATGCCTATTGAAGATACAAGAATGACAAGTTAATTTTGGCTGATAGAATTGAAATTCTCTGATCTGTGTCATCTTCACATTCTTACGAGTTCCTCTATATTAACAGGAGTACAAACTGATCTGCCATTGATGCAGGGCCCAGCGACTAATGAGGTTGCAGCATCAGTAAGATGATAAGCATCGAAGAAGAAGTGGTTGTTGGGGTTGGAACATGGCTCCAGAAATGGAATGCACCCTGAAGTTCCATTTTCCCAAGTAGTACAGCACGCATTGCTGGTGTCCATCAAGCCTGTAAAATTTAGTGAATGATCAGGAAAAATAAAGGGGCCCCGAAGAAAAAATTGAATATGCTTCGAAGAAGAAAAATCATACTGTATTTAGAAGGATTCATGATGGCTTCATATCCTGGTCTATTAACATGACCAAGAACAAACATGGATCCCTGGAGAGTGGATGTCAAGTTTTGAAGCATGGCAGGAAGCCTGTTGTTAAAATATGAAGCGAGCTGGTTTGCTTCCTCAACGCATTTTCCAGTGTGATTATGACTCTTTGTTATGGATGGCATGCACCCTATGGGTCCAAGCTCGAACATGACTATTTTTCTAGCTCCTAACTTATATAGCCTCTGCAGTGCATTCGAAACAATGATCATTACCAAATGTTTAGCGTGCGATATATACATTTCTTTCTTGGCTTTCGTTTTGTGCATCTGGTGTTTACCTGTAAGCGCATGGCTGTATGAAGCGAGAGAGAGAGAGAGAGAGAGAGAAGAACCTGAAAATGCTGAGAGAGCGAATCAATGAGGAGCTGAGCAAATTGTTGAGGAGCATACTGCTTCCCTGTGCTGTCCAGATCATCGCTTCCAGTGTAATAATCGATGAAATCGTTGCTACCTATGCTGAATAAAAATATAGACTTTGATAAATACCCAGATAGGTCGCTTGGGCTTCTGAAGTGTGCTATTAGTTTTAGTTGAACAGTTGCCTCAAAAAGATTAATCTGGTCATCCAAATTCAGGCATTTGCCCTGCAAACACCCATCAATGATGAAGCAAAGAAGTTACAAATTTCTCTATCTCCACAAACAGAAGACTTCTATCGATCTCCACACACTATGAGATGAATCATCTGCGTAACCTACTGTATTAGATACTCAAACTTCATAAGCAATTTATTAGTATACATAAGATATAATAAGGCCATAGAGAGTGTTCAGGATCTTACGTTTTGGATTCCAGTTTTTGGTAGGATGCCACATGACCCAGATGCGTAATTAAAACCCGTAAGTATGGATAATCCCTGTATGCTCAAGAACGGTGGAGAATATGGTAAACCAAGATATTCAGCTGCAGAAACACCAGAACTATTGAGTTTATATACATCCATTTCTTTTTCCTATTAAACTTCTCAACACAACGGGCTTAGCGAAAAGATAAGATAACCTCCTTGTGATGATTGTTCAGTTTATATATGATTCTTGTTCATACAAGAAAAGATGATTAAGGGCAGCATACCGACAATATCTGGGAATGTCCTATTATTGGTAAACCTCCCGGTAGGTCCTCTTGCAAAGTTCACACCATATGGGAGGTAATCCGTCTTGGCTATGGTTGGCAAAAAATTGTTATTGCCATTGTCAAACAATGAGTCTCCGAAGACGTACAAAGCTGGAGCGAGAGGGTTGCTATGGATCAAGGAGATATGAAGAAGGAAAATGAATAAGAAGACGAGCGACGTTGATGAGCTCAATATCTTCATGTTTACGTGGAAAAGAAAGAAGGAAGAAATGTTTGGTGAGAGGGAAAATGAGAGGTGCCTTATATATATAGGTTTCTTTTGAGATGCAAATCCTTCAAAGAAGGGCTACTCACATAGATCGAAGATATCAATGGTGCTGTATATCATAGGGTGAGGAATTAAATGGGGATATTAGAAATGAAGCATAACATGGAAATTGGTATCTTTGAGGCCTTGTGATAAAAAAATAGAAGAACAAAATCTGATGATGGCTAATAAACACCTCCACGAAAAGGTCTAACCATCTAGCAATTGACCACTTGGAATGGCGCCTAGCTCAATAATGAAAGGGTGATCAAGCTTGAACCAGCTTGTTTGATCTTGCACCTTGATGAGCTTCAATAAGAAACTTATCTCAAGTTCAACTCGATCGCCCTTAATTTCATGTCCCAACCACTAGCTGGGTTGAGAAATCAATAATGCTTGAATCTGATTAAAGGATGCACGATAGAGTTGATAATGACTTGACAAACTATTTCAGGCAAAGATTCTATATTTAAGTACTTGGATCCTACATTTATGGAATTCTTACAAGACATGCAGGTCACCAAGACATTGATGAAAGTTTACAGCTTTTGCATGATCACAACATATTTATATTCGTTTGGTGCCACCAATTATTGATGGGCTTCACATTATGGTCTTTGATTAATGTCCACTTTGACTCAAGTTGCCTAATAATACTTAATTAAGGTTCCATTTCTGCCAAGGTAGACGTCTACTCCATTTTCAGAGACAAAACTTAATTTTCTAGGGCATCCTTTTCACCATATGTGGAAGCACCGTGACAGGATTTCTTGCAAATTTCTTATCTGTTCTCTCACACCAATATGACATATACAAAGCTTAAATCCTAAGCCTCCTTAGCAATAGCGTGTAAGTTTAGGCACAAAGCCATGAAAAGGATGACATATCTGTTGATCTTCCTATGTACTTTAAAATTCATAAATTATGTCCCAACATAGAATATATGCAAAATAAGCAGATTCAGGTCCGTTGTATATATAATGAAAACTTGACGTAGCATAGATGTTTTCCATATATATATTTGTATTATGCCGTGCAGTGTCATGCGCGTCTCCTGCCAAGAAACTATATATAAAAGAACAAAGCATGTATCCTTCCTATTGAAGATTTTATATTATGCTAATTCATCAAATAAAGTGGACCTAACTAGATCAACTGTATATATGGACTTGGGTTCTACTGATAATTGAATGCCAAGGCCAACACAGAGACAACGTGTTATATTCAGATATAGTAGTTAACTCCTTGTATCAAACTTATGCTAATTTGGAGACATGGCATGATTGACGTTTTTTATTCTGTTTGGCTGAAGGGAAAGCTGGTGGTGAGTCCATCACTACCATGTCACCGTCACAAAATTCAGACATATGGCATAGGAAAGTAATTGCTTTATCCGATAACATCAATTAACATCCTGTCCTAGTTTCAGGGCATACACACTATTTCCGGATATGATTGAGCAAATTTTCTTCTTCCATTAGTGAACACCTCCATTGTAAAACACCAAAAGTTTTTTGGACTGAAGAGGATAGGTATTTGGGGATCTAACTAGTTAGGCTCCTGTGATCCTTCACATGTTGAATGGACAGACGTGACTGTTGTCGTTTGGGCAAATGGTGTTACAAACTTCTCCTTTAGCTATACTGGAGCCTGGTTCATGAGAAATTCCTCTGCGTCGTGGCTTTTACCCCATAGGAGAATGAACAGACCAATTATGACGATGATTGATCCCAGCACACTGCCCATCATCATCAAAATGATGTTAAGAACTGCATAATTATTTAGCATTCGGTGAGAGTACTTACCAAAAGATATATAAGAACGAGGAGAAGGATTAACATTTTACCTTCCCAAGTAAATCTGGCCATGTAGAAAGGATAAGTCGAATATGGCTGGAAATTTCTGTACCAAGGGAGTGAGTGCAGAGGTGAAGACAGGACCCTTTTGCTTCACACACCAAGACATTCCCACATAGGCGAAGCCTGATCCCACCATCCCCTATTTAGCCCATATGAAAAAAGAAGCTATTAGGTTGCGCAAGAATTCAACCAAATTTGATGCTAAATGACATCCACAATAGCTACTTTAGAAAGTACTCACGGCAAATATGACACTTATTATCTCCAACTTCCGCTTCAAAACCCACATGGAAAGCTTCCTCTCCGGGATTAAACTTAAGATGGCAGACTGGATAGTAGCAAAAAAGGACAAAATAGCTGTGGTAGAATACTCACAAGGATATCTTTTGGGAATCCTTGCTTGCATGAGGAACCAGAAGGACCAGAAGGCGCAGCCTGTGATCAAAAATACGGAACCAACTGCCCACCTCTCCGGCTTCTTAGTGTTGGCAGTTGCTTCGTTGATTCTTGCTCGCTGATGAAAACTGTTTAATGGCATTCCTTTGTAAAGAATCAAAACCAAAGCTCCACCAATGCAAACCAGGACGCCTAGCAGTTTAGCTCTCCCAGCCCTGGTTTTCATGCTCAGTTTCTCTAGTCTGCAAGGTGCGTCTGAGAGCTTTTAATGATAGGTCCAGACAAAAAAGCATATGTAACACAAAGTTATGCACTAATTAGGTTTCTGTTCATGCTTACTTGAATGGTAATGCAGCTATGAATGTGATCGTAGGCACCAAGTTAATGAATGCACACGAGAAAGTAGCTGATGTGTATTCAAGTCCAAGGAGGAAGAAGTACTGAAGGAGACTTGCGCTGATCGAGAAATCAAAGAGTTTCTTAGTACATGATATAAGGAATAATTCAATGGAAAAGCTCTGGGATATTATAACTAACCCAACTAAAGCACTAAAGAAAAGTTCACACAAGATGAGAGCTGTAAGCTTGGTTCTAGTTAGCCTGCAAGACAAGACACCGTGTATGAAATCTAGATGACATGACATGAACTGAAATTCAGGCACAATCAAGTGAGACACTTAGTACTTATCTGTCAGCAATAATAAGAGCTGTAAGTTAACTAAGTTAATACTAATCAAAATGGAATTGTTAAACAACCAGTAATATTGGGTACCTTTCACAAAAGTAGGCAATTGGTGTCAAGAATACAGTGGCAATTGCCAGCCGGTATGTAGCCACGACCATATGGTTAACTCCATTATTAAGGATTTTCTTGAAGAGAACATTCACGATGGCAATTGCAAAATACACGCCCATCATCACCGCCACAGGTTTCCAACATTGTCCACTGCTCTTCATGCTTATTGTATTATATGCCAATCCTCCAACTATGGCGTATCTTCCTTAACTCTGCTGATGAACCCTCAAGTCCTGAAGCACACAGTGCTTGCACAAACAAAAAGATGAGTGCTTCTAAATATATACTGAGAACACATGACCGTGCAATCAAATTAATCGTATCAGTGCTTCTACATTTAGACACTTTAATTTGATGCAGGACCCTTTTCCCTTAACAGTTGGAGATCATAGAAGCTCTAGCTGTTGAAATACCTAGTCAGTTGGAGATCATAGAATATAGCTGTTAAAATACCTTGTATGAGCTGTTGAAATTCTTGTTACCTTGTTTAGAGGATTAGACTTAACAAATAGGAGATTGTGAAGCTGTAATCTGAGGGAGAATCAGATTTGTAGAGCTGTTATACATGATATACGCAGCTCCTCATTCTAAGAGCTAAACACTCTCCATATACATGTACATAAATGGATGAAAAACATGAATGTATTATATGCATCATCTGCTCAAGTTGGTATAAGAGCTGACACTGATTTCTGCACATTTTTCCTTGAAATCCAAATCTCAGAATCATTCTTACTGAACGTGAATACAAAATGAGTGTCAAAAAATAGTGCATCATCCGCTCCTGTCAGTGTTCAGTCAGAGAGTAGCTTACAATTGCATCTTCTCACTGGCTCAGTTTCTGGTAAATTAATTAGCATCTTTTTGTAATTCTTGAACTGTGAAATTAACTATCTATGTTACTGTACAGAATAATCACCTCATGTTTGGTTCGTTAATTTATGAGAACTGGCAGAAGTCAAATACGGACAAAAGGAATGTTCTTGTGATGGAGCCTCAGACTCTAAAGTGACTCAACTGGAGAGCTAGTAACTGCCATATGCTTTATCCAATATAACGCTGCAACTGTAACCATCAGTGAGATCATTCTTTCAAGAAGACCTAGGATTTTGCGTAGTTTACCTTTTATGCTGTTTGGTGCTGAGAGAAAACAATATATTTTAAATTCTTTCTATGTTTAATTTGCTGCATACATATTTTTAGTTGAATAAGATTTAATTAATTTTTTTATCATTTAAATAAGTTTGTAAAATAATAAAAAAATCGTTTTTTACTTTGAATTTTTTTTTAAAATTCAAAGTTTTGAGATATGTAATTAATCAGAATTTTAGGTTTGTGATTTATTTTTACTTTTTTAATAAATTAAATCTTGCAAGCAATTTTAAAATTTTTTTGTCTTCTTGTTTATTGTTTTTACTTTAAAAGTTTAACGAAGTGATATTAAAACCTTTTTTTTCTTAAAAGGGACTTATGAAAGGTGAGAATAAAATCCTCCAAGCTTTCAACCAAACAAACCAAATACTTTTTCTCATTTTGATGTCCAACATGACAAGAAATGATTTCTTGTCTACACCTTTGATTTACCGAAGAGAAAATTATCAAGCATAGGCAATAAAAATAGAGTTTTCTTGTAAATATATGACCGAAGGGATTTGGTAGATGTAGTTCTTGAAAAAACAACAATAAAGCATGCAGCTTAGGAACAACAAAGTGAAAAAAAAATCCAAAACTTATTCACTTTGTAGTTTTAAATATAATATTTACGAAAATCATAATTTGTGAAACAGAAAAATAAGTATCAGATCTTTTAATAGAAAAATATCAAGAAAATATCAGGACAAAAAATTGTAGGGAATTTGAAATGTAGAAGATGAAAAAAAAAAAAACAGAAACACTTAAGCATTACGTAAACAAATTATTGATGTTGGGGGAAGACTTTTTTGATAAAAGGGTAGTTAAAAAAACTTTAATTTTTCACCACTAACCACCCCTCGACGAAGCTACATGATTGAACTTTCTTATTATAGTATCATGCCATTGCCTATTAAAGTGCACAAACTCGGACTTATGCTTGCTCTGTACCCAAATTGGCTCGGAGCCCTTTGTTATTGATTTTCAAGGAGAAATACTATATATTTAAGGAAAGGGACACACTTTTGATTAGGATAATGGCTTTGATTCCAAAGGCTAGTTGGAAACGTGTTTTCCTTGTCGTATTCTTCCTCGTAGTTTGATGCATCCATAAGAACCTAGGCAAGTCATTTACCAACCTCCCTAATTTGACTTCCTTAATCTGGCTTTTAGTACTAGGAGTATGGTTTTGTTTGTAGCTTTTATATGATCAAGTTCAAGCTGTTAACACTTTTGTGTATGCTGATCTCCTTCATACTGTTTCCCCTTGTCAGTCACTATGACTTGAGGTATATTGAGCTTACAAAGGACGCTACTCTAAAAGAAGTCCCATAGTTTTTGTTAGGTGATCTGAGCAATCCCTTTTGCCTTTATCCTTTTGGTGAAGTAATCTGTTGCTACAATGGTAAACTTCCTTTGTCCATATGCTACAAGGAAGTGTCCAACAAAATAGATGCCTCATTGGGTGAAAGGGTATGGACTAATCAGGTTTGTCAAAGTTATTGCAAAGATCTGAGAAACGATACATGTAAAGCTGACATTTCTCACATTTTCTAACAAAATGATCATGTGCACCGACCTTGAATATGGGCTAGTAGTGTCCTTGTCCAGTAGTTTATGAGACAACATTAACCTTTCTGTATGATTTTCACACATGTCTTCATCAACTTCCCTTAATACGTAATTTGTTCCTTTGGGGATAAATATTTCAACAAAGATCTAGCGAATGATCTTCGATGAAGTTGCTCACTTATAATACAATAGGAAACTACTTTTATCCTTAGCTTATAGGCTTGGTTTGATCTCCAATAACTATGCTTGACTTAATAAGGTCTATCCAACATGGCCTTGTAAGGATTAGAATACTTCAACTTCATTGATGGTCGACTACTGTAAAACCTCTTTGATGACATTTTGAAGGAGTGATTTCCTTAGGTTGCCCCCAAGTTTGGGCAAGCATCTGTCATTATGTTCTCTATTCAAGGAACATGCATGTTGAATTAGCGATTCATTGAACGCTTGTAACAATTCTTTCACTTTAGCAGCCAAATATTCCTTATTCTTTCATCTTTAGCTTCATACTCCTCTTCCATTTGTCTTATCACCAAAAGACAATCACAGGGTATACGTATATGCTTTTCATCCAATTTTTTGGGCTAGCTGAACCTTGCCATAATCACCTCATCTTCTACCTCATTGTTGGAGGGTTCAAAGGCAATCTATATAGCGAGTTGAAATTTTAACCTCCTTTCTTGTCCTTAAATAGTTACTTTGACACCTTTTTCATCCTTCTCTAATAAGGCTTTGTCAACTTACAAAGCTTTATCGAAATGCTTGATGGTTGATTTTCGAGTACCTGTATCCTCATGGTTACTTTCAGTGCTGAAACCATAACATTCAAAGACAAAGTCTGCAATTCTTAAAATAATTTTTTATGATGAAGGTTGTAAAGGTTTCGATCTGCTAATTTTTTGATCTTTAAAGCATTTTTTATAATAGAGATATAAATATCTCACTCTTTTTCAATTTTTGATCTTTAAAAATATTTTTTTATGATAGAGAATATAAAAACTTTAATATTGTTCAATCTTTATTTTTTAGAATATTTTTTATAATTTATGCAAATATAATGATATGTTAATATTAAACTAAAATGTATAAAAATATTATATTAAATGTAAAGCATGTAAACAATTTTAATATCTCATAACCCTAATACAAGTAAAAGATTAATATTTAATATCTAAATATGGACTTGAATCCAAATTTCATAATTTCATTAGTTAGGAATAAAAATGCATTCAGGGCCGTACAAACCAAATTATTTTTATTTATTTTTTAAAAATATTTTAAAAAATATTTAGATTTTTTTCTTAAGACTTTCTCATTGTTTTAGAAAATAATAATTTTTATATTAAAAATTATATATAAAAACCTCTCTCTAGAAATTTTTTATACTCTCAAAAACTCTAAAAAAATTTTTTTTAAAAATAATATTTACATTAAAAATATAAAAATCTCTAACTTGATATTCATATTCTTAAAAAAAAAATCAAAACATATTGTTTTTAAAATAATTTTTATATTAAAAAATATAAAAATCTTTTTTTTTGAAGTGTTTCATACTCTAAGAAAAAATTAAAATATATTTTTTAAAATAATTTTTATATTAACAAGTATAAAAATCTCTTTCTTGATATTTTTTTAGACTATCAAAAAACTTAAAATATATTTTTATTTTTCAAAAATAATTTTACATTAAAAGGTATGAAAAAAATATATTTTTTATACTTTTAAAATATTTAAAATGTATAAATTTTTATTTTTAAAATTAATTTTTAATTAAAAATACAAAAATATCTCTTTTAAAATTTTGGATTAATTACATAAAAAAATATTGGTATTTTACTTATAATATCAAATCGAGCCTTGTAAAAAAACTACACTTATTTATCACTTTATCAATACGAGACCTTTTTTTTAAATATTTGTTAATTTTGCGTATACACAAAATCTATACGCGACTTTTATTTATGCAATTATTCTAACATTATTTTAAACACTATCAAAATAAATAAAATATTTTTTATTTTATTTAAATTTTTATATTTTAACATGTTTATACGAAAAAATATATTTTTTATTTTAATAGTATTTTAAAAGAGTATTTAAATAATTACACAAGTAAAAAATAAACATGAATATCACATTTATATGCAAAATCATTAATATCGATAAAAATTTTAGATAGAAATTTCATCAAAAATTTAACAAAAAATTAATCTTTTAATAAATATAATTTTTTTGTAGGTCTTAATTTAAAATTATGAATAAAATGTATATCTCATTTACATAATTAACTTTGAAATTTTTTTCATACATTTCAAAATTTTAAAATATATATATATTTTTAAAATAATTTTTATATTAAAAATATGAAATTTTATTTTTTTAAATTTTTCCATACCCTCAAATTTTTAGAAGTTATTTTTTATTTTTAAATTTTTTACAAAATACATTGAAATAATTTTATTATTTTTAATATAATTAAAATCAAGTAAATTAAGAATTCAAAAATCTCAATTTACTTAAAATATTTAATTAATATTTTGAAAAAATTTAAGTATCAAATTTGTTATTATTTTTTAAAAACCCCAAAATTATTCTTATTTTTCTTTTTATATTCTTTTCCTTCCTTACACAAAAACCCTCAAACTTCTTTTATAATGGTTATAAAAGCTTCTCTCTCTCTCCCTCTCTTTTTTTTAGGTGTTGTTGCATGTGACCATATCTTAAGAGTAATTTTTTTTTTTTTTTTGCCCTGTCTTATCTTTTCATCTTTGGATTAATTTTATATGGTCTCAGGTCTTTTAAAGAATACTTTACTTTTTTTATATTAATAATCATATTCCACTATATTATATGTAAATTTATGTTTTTTAAAATATAGTTTAAAATATAGGTACAGAAAGGATGGATCAAAAAATAAAATACATTAAATTTGAATCTTTATATTTAAAACATTAACCTTGAAATAATTCTACTTAATTCTGAAAACATACAAAATAAAAAGTGTTCGGAGTCGATCTACATCAACTCTAGTTTGAACTTTGAAGCCAACACGATCCAGTTGTGATTGAAACTTCAACTGTTATTTGTCCCAATCAGTATCACTTATAATTTTTGAATATCAATTATTATTTTACAATAACAAAGAAACATTATGATTATAATATATAATGATTTGAATTAAATTGGTAATTATAGGAGAATAACGTCTAATATTATCTCAACTTCTTGTGAACTTTATGTTAACACATTTTGAAACTTTTGTTCCAAAAATTATATGATTTCATCATATATAATTTTAATCAATTTTGTTTTATTTAAATTTTTTTAAAAAAAATTTACTTTCTTTTATTATTAATCAAATTAATGCAAAAAAATTGGTTTAATTTAATCAATCTTTTTTAAATATTTGATCGATTTTTAACTTTTTAATTAATTTAATTTTTTCAAATTTTATATCCACTGAACCGATGAAATACTCACTTACATAAGTAATAGTAAATAACATATTTTATGTTAACTAATCGCATATGAAAATGTGAGTTGATTTTTAAAAAAAAATTGAAGTAATTTGAATTTAATTGTTCATTTTTTTTCGAGTTAAGTTTAAATTTAGTTTGATTTCAGACTCATCAAATTGATTAAATAATATTATTTCTAATATAAAAATTAATTAATGTGTAAAATATACAAAATAAATGAAGGAAAAATAAGTGTTTTAATCTATTTTAATTATTATGAAGAAAATCTGTATTGATCATTCAATAATTTCAATTCATTCAAATTGAGTTCCAAACTCAGTAGTTGAGATTTTAAATCCAATTGATCTTGAAAGAATAAAAAATGGATCCAATGTTATGTTTTTGACCATGCAAGAAATTAATGACATATTCAAAAGAAGACAGCCCAATTTTAACACATACAATCTCTGTAGCAATTTGTCAAGCAAGAAAAACGTGGGTAATTGCATCATGAAGTGATGCAAAAAAAAGTGAAACCCACCGAATATTTAATCTAATAATGTCCATCCACGTACCAGTCCTTAGTTGACGTCCATGAATTTCGGCGAATATTACTATTCCATCTTCTTCTTCTTCTTGTCGGGTTTCAGTGCTGCTATTGCTTCATTATTTCTACATGTATGGTAGACTTTGCACTTATTCCATGCATAAAGTTAAGAACAAGCACCAGTGCACATATATGGGGCGACATCATGTTGCTTTTAGGATTTATCTCTTCCGCTAATGGCATTGAAGATGAACTGGTCAATCTCTTGCTTTTACAAGTATTAAATGCTATTGTCTCGTCTGTCCTCACTTTCTAAGATGCTTAACTATTGTCCAATATTACAGATTCTATTAGCATATATGGGTGAAATCCTTATCAACAAATCTGATCCTCAGTTACAGTTCCACTATATTCTATAATTAAGTCTAATCTTCTAATTAAATAAGAATTTCCGAGGTAATTCAGCAGCCTTGATCTCCAAGTAATGACAAACTAATTCAACAGCCATTAATTGTCATGTGATCTCCAACTGGAAAACTAATTCAGACAGTATTGATTCTCATGTTGTCTTCAACTTATTCAACTGCAATCAAGTCCCTGAATGTAGGAGCGCACTGATATCATTTGATTGCATGCACGGTTATGCCTTCTGATCAGTATATATAAAAGTAGAAGCACTCATCTTTGTTAGCATTATGTGCTTCAAGAGATTTGAAGGTTTATATATCAGCAGAGTTATCGAACAGACACCATAGTTGCAGGCATGGCAACTGGTACTATGGGCATGCACTGCAGCGGAAAGTCTTGGAAACCTCTCGCTGTGATGATAGGAGTGTCTTTCACCATTGCCGTCGTCACTGTGCTCTTCGAGAAGATCCTTGAGAATAAAGGAGTTAACCATATGGTCGTCGCTACATACCTGCTGGCAATTGCCACCGTTTTCTTGACACCCATTGCCTTCTTTCGTGAAAGGTACGAAGCTACTGCCTGCTTAACAATTCATTGTGCCTGAATTTCGGTTCATGTCATTTGATGTCTTGTCTTGCAGGCAAACTAGACCCAAGCTTACAGCTCTCATCTTGTGCCAACTTTTCTTTAGTGCTCTAGTTGGGTACGTTATAACATCCTTGAGCTTGTCCATTGAATTATTAGTTACTTATATCATCATCCACTAGGAAACTCTTTGATTTTTTGATCAGGGCAAGTCTCCTTCAGTACTTCTTCCTCCTTGGACTTAAACACACATCAGCTACGTTCTCCTGTGCGTTCATTAACTTGGTGCCTGCGGTCACATTCATAGCTGCATTACCATTCAAGTAAGCATACTTTGGGAATTGGGTTTTTCTGGCTGGATCTCTACTCATTGCAAGCTCTTACGCGTTCGCAGACTAGAGAAAGTGAACTGGAAAACCAGGGCCGGGAGAGCTAAAGTGCTAGGTGTGCTGGTTTGCGTTGGTGGAGCATTAGTTTTGATCCTTTACAAAGGAATGCCATTAACCAGTTCTCATCAGAAAGTCAACGAAGCAGCCCCTGCCAACACCAAGAAGCCGGAGATGTGGGCTATTGGTTCGATATTTTTGATCACAGGCTGCGTCGTCTGGTCCTTCTGGTTCCTCATACAGGCAAAGATTTCCAGAAGATATCCTTGCGAGTACTCTAGCACCGCTATTCTCTCCTTTTTTGCTACCATCCAGTCTGCTTTCTTAAGTTTTTTCCCGGAGAGGAACCTTTCCATGTGGGTTTTGAAGAGGAAACTGGAGGTAATCAGTGTCATATTCGCAGTAAGTGTACTTTCTAAAGTAATTAATCATCCGATGTCGCGTAGAATAAAATTTCCTTGGTAACATAAACAGCTCCTCTGTTCATTTGCACTGAACAGGGGGTGGTAGGATCAGGCTTCTCGTACGTGGGAATGTCCTGGTGTGTGAAAAAAAAGGGTCCTGTGTTCACTTCTGCATTCACCCCCTTGATACAGATATTCGCAGCCATATTGGACTTACCATTTCTACAAGGGCAGCTTCATCTGGGCAGGTAAATTGTTCCTTAATTTTATTTGTTCTTCCGCTAAGTATCCTTCTGCTTACTATATATTTATAGAGTTCTGAACATCAATGGGCAGCGTGCTGGGATCTATCATGGTCATAATCGGTCTGTACGTTCTTCTCTGGGGTAAAAGCCAAGACGCAGAGGATTCTCTGATGAAGCAAGCTGCAGTAGCTGAAGAAGGTGAAGTCTACAACCCTGTTGCCCAAATGACAACAGTGGCTGTCCATTCAACCAGTGAATGATGTCAGAGACCGATTAGGTCCTTAAGAAAGTATTCCCATTAGTCCAAATAAAACTTGACATAGGACACATGCTTATATATACACCAAACTAGAGTTTTAAGTCACTTGTATTTGTTATGTCTAGCAGTATTTTGGGCATCTCCAGTCTAAGATATTTTTAATTATTAGTTTATTAGGTTAAAAAAAATGAAAGAATAAAGCATACATTTTTTTATTAAAGGTTCTAAGTTACATAAACTTTTAATAAATTGAACTTTAAT
The DNA here is from genome assembly GCA_021397835.1 of Moringa oleifera. Lineage (NCBI taxonomy): Eukaryota > Viridiplantae > Streptophyta > Magnoliopsida > Brassicales > Moringaceae > Moringa > Moringa oleifera. The sequence goes on from JAJFZO010000094.1 coordinate 5,370,408, forward strand.
TTATTAATTTAGTTTAAATTAAATTTTAATTTAAATAATTATTGAAAATTAAGAATATGTTAGATGTTAAAATATCTCAATAATGATTTTAATGAATTCTTTACTTTATTTTGAGTTCATCTTTTAAATTTGAATAATTTTTTTTTTAAAATTTATTTTAATTTATTTTAAATTTTTAATAATATAAATTTAAATATATATTTTTAACAATTAAAAATTTTTGTGATGATAATATGAATATTTTTTATATTTATAAAAATTTTAAATCAAAATTTATTATAAAATTTTTAATTTAAATATTCTTAATTATTGATTTTTTATAAAATTAAATTTAATCCATATTAATAAATTAGAGTTTAATTGATAATTTTTTGAATATTAAATATCAAGATTTTATATAACATTTACCCAAGTTTTTATTTTAAGTTATTCCTTTAAATAAAAATGTAAAGTTAAATCAATGGAACACATGGATAATACTAGGGTTACATCTAAGGTGGACATGGTTAGTACTTGGTTTGGTTTGATTTCAAAACGTCGATTCAAAGTTCATAATTAAAATAAATCAAAACTTGAACCATTAAATTTTAATTCTCGTTAAAATTCAGTTCAAAAACGGTTCAGATTTCGATTCATAACCGATTTAGATTCAAGTTCGATTCAAATTCGGTTTAGCGTTGGTTCATATTAAGTTCAGTTCAAAATCAGTTCAAATAAAAAAAAATTCTTTAATAAAAGCATTTTATATTTAAATTAAAAAATTAATAATTTTTTAATAAAAATATAGTAACCATATTTTCAATAAAATATTTTTTAAAATTAAATTATTTTATATGTTTTAATTAATTTAATTAAAAACTAAATCAAAATTATTGATTTTAAATTTATGATTTTGGTTTTGGTTTAAATTTTATATGAATCATAATCGAACTATATTTAAAGTGATTCTAATTATAATTCGAAATTAAAACCATTATAAATAGTTTTAATTTGGTTTAAATTTTAAAAATTATAATTCAGTTCACAAGGTTGAATCAAATCGTGATCACCTTCAGTTTTATCTATTTCAGTATTATAATGTGTATCTGTATCATTTAAATTGCATTGAATGCTAGACCATATAAACAAGCTTATTTTTGAGATTGAGTTTTTTATATCTGTGATTAATTTTTAATAGAATTATGATATATGATAATTTAATAAATTTAATAATTTAATTTTATTTATTATTTTATTTTTAAAATTAATATTATAAATTATCAAAATAATTTTATAATTTTTTATTAAGAAAACTCAATATAAAATTTAGATCCTTAGAAGATCTTGATATTATCTTTGGAGACATGGCATTGTTAAGGTTTCCATTTTATCTGGCTCAACGGAAAGTTGATGGGCTAGTTAGCGTCATTGCCATGTCACTGTCACAAATTCAGACCATTGAAATGAGTTGCAAGAGAGAATTATAATTGTCTTATTATCTGATAATATCAATCTCATGTCCTTGTTTCTACGCGTACACTATTTTCCTATCTGTTTGAGGAAACCTCCTCCTCCTTCTTGGTCTTCTTCTTGCATTATATAGAACACTTCCACTGCAAAACACCAAAACTTCATTTGCCATAAGGACAGGTAGTTGGGCTCTCCTTTTATCGTTCACATGTTGAATGGACAGCGACTGTTGTCATCTGAGGAACACGATTACAAACTTCATGACCTTCAGCTAATGTTGGAGCTTGCTTCATGAGATCAGATTCCTCTCTGTCGTGGCTTTTACCCCATAGGAGAATGTACAGACCAGTTATGACCGAGATAGATCCCAGAACACTGTCAGATTAATGATGTTGAGAACTCTATATATCCGATAAGGGTATTTGAAGCTATGTGGAAGGAAGAATATTTACGTACCTTCCGAGGTAGATCTGGTCGTGTAGGAAAGATACGTCCAATATGGCTGCAAATATCTGTACGAAGGGAGTGAATGCCGAAGTGAAGACAGGACCCTTCTGTTTTACACACCAAAACATTCCCACGTACGAGAAGCCTGATCCCACCATCCCCTATTCGGGCCAAATGAACAAACAAACTATTAGGCTCGCCAAGAATTCGATCCAATTTCATGCTAACTGACATCTGATGGAATAAAAAAGTGGTACTTACTGCGAATATGATACTTATTATCTCCAATTTCCCCTTCAAAACCCACATGGAAAGGTTCCTCCCGGATGGCAAACTCAATATGGCGGACTGGATAGCAGCGAAGAAGGACAAGATAGCGGTGCTAGAGTATTCACAAGGATATCTTCTGGAAATCCTAGCCTGTATGAGGAACCAGGAGGACCAGAAGGTGCACGATATGATCAGGAGTATTGAACCAATTACCCACCTCTCCGGCTTCTTACTCGAACTCATCGAGTTGGCATAGCTTGCTTCCTTCATTATTTTTTCTTGTGGATGAAAATTGGTTAATGTCATTCCTTTGTAAAGGATCAAAACCAGAGCTCCCCCAACGCAAAACAACGTACCTAGCACTTTAGCTTTACCCGCCCAGGTCTTCATGTTCACTTTCTCTAGTCTGCAAAGCATGCAAGAGCTCGTAACGATAAAAAAGTCTAACCCAAAGTTAAGGACTAAGTTCTTATACATGCTTACTTGAATGGTAATGCAGCCATGAATGTAATTGTGGGCACCAAGTTAATGAATGCACACGAGAACGTAGCTGTTGTGTACTTAAGTCCGAGGAGGTAAAAATACTGAGTGAGGCTTGCCCTGATGGAGACATCAAGAGTTTCTTAATGAGTCACCATTAATGAATATATAAGGAATGATTTAATGGACAAGCACTAATATATTATAACTCACCCAACTAAAGCACTAAATAGAAGTTCACACAAGATGAGAGCTGTAAGCTTGGGCCTAGTTTTCCTGCAAGACAAGAACCGTAATTCATGCGGGATGAAGTAATTAGGCACTTAGTAATAAAACAATCAAACAGGAATTAATTATTAAGCAGCAGGCAGTAGAATTGAATGCATATGTACCTTTCGCGAAAATAGGCAATGGG